>CAWUFW010007807.1:0-600000 GCA_963921515.1 Calotriton arnoldi | reverse complement strand
ACTTTAAATGCAAAACTTTACACTACAGAGCTGGAGGGGGCATGATGTCAGGGTGTTATGTGTTGTGTCGTATTGCAAATGCATGACGTACGTGTAGCCATTCTACCGTAGAGGCATTACTCTGTATGGTAATCTAAATAGAACAACAGGTTCTAAGAAAACATTTCCCGCAACCCCCCACCCACATCGGATACATACAAAAAAGCTTCCCTTCCAAGGGGGGTAGGCAACACTGCAAAAAGCCGTCATTTAAAGTAAAATATGATAAATGAATTCTATACCGCCTCGCAGATCAGTTGCGCAGATAGCAAAGTTCACCACCATTCGGTAATTGTTTCATATTTGTAGCTCACGGAAGCCTGTCTTTGATCTATTGCCTCAACTAAGTTGGCTAGGCACAGTCCTTGTCTGTGGACAGATGGGCCCATCGAGAGCCCATTTGGTACAGAGTTTATAGGGCTACTAATCGTTATTATGACCTCAATTTCTTCTCCGTGCACTTGGCTTTTCTTCGCGTTCTGATGATGCTTCCAGAACTTCACAGCATCGTCAGGGGTATCAAAAATTCTGGATTTGCCGTCAATCTGGATGCAAAGTCGCGCTGGGTAGAGCTTAGCATACTTGACATTTGCCCTCTGCAAGACATGTTTGATGTCCACATACTTGCGCCGTGCTTCTTGCACCATTGGTGTGAAGTCAGGGAAGAGCGCCAGATCTGTCCCTTGATATGAGAGCGAGCCCCGCTCTCGGGCCAGTCGCAACGCCGCATCTCGATCCTGATAGTTGAGGAGTCTCGTTACTATCAATCTCGGGGGTGCTCCTGACATCGGGCATGGCCCTAATGTCTGATGCGCTCTCTCCACAGCGAACGTATTGGAAAAGGCCTCCCTGCCAAAGACGTCCGTCAGGACCGTTTCAACAAACTTAGCCATGGGACAAATATTCGTAGATTCGGCCACGCCAGCAATGCGGAGTTATTGCGGCGCGAGCGCGCCTCCACATATTCAGCCTTGGCGGCCACTGCCTTGAGCAAGTGTTCAGTCCTCTCTAGCCTCTTTTGGATGGGGGGTTGCGAATCTTCCAAGGCTGACACCCGTTGTTCGACCTCTCTGTTGCGGGTTCCGTGGTTTTCAAGGCACCCATGAATGTCATCCAGGCGGCTGGTGAAGGCCTCTAGGCGGGTGTCAATGGCTTGGAAGCCAACCCGTACCTCCGCCATAATGGCGACGGTGCCATCCAGCAGAGGGGCCTCAGCCCCTGGTGGACCCTCCGCCTCACTGCGTCTAGGAGTCTTTGCAGCGTCAAAGGTTAGTTGGCGCTGCTTCCGATCCGTTCGCCCCATCGTTTCGGGCAGCCCCTGGAGGCACGTGTGACGAAGGGAGTCTGAGCCTCCAGCAGGTCTTGGGGCTTGCTATTATTATTTAGGTGCAGTAGCCTTTAACTATGATGGTAGCTCCCTGTAGCCATGATTATGTGGCTGGCTATGCACGTTTGTAGGAGTCTAGCATGTGTGCATACTATTCAGCAGCTCAGCGAGAGGGAGGCCGCTGTGCCCGATGAGTGCCAGTTTGGAAGGGGGGGGCATCCCGCATGTGTGGCACAGTGGCATGTACGGTGTGCATCAATATTGAGACGTCGTCAGCGCCGAGTCGTGCGGGGGTCCAGGAGACTCGGCGCTGTTTGAAAGTTGCCAGCATGCCACGCGGATTCTCCGTCAGCCGAGCCGAGTGCTCGGCGTTCCGATTATTGGCGCCGCCCCACCTCGCGCACTCACTTCTGTGTCCCGATGTCCTCAGGGACCGAAGCGACGATGCTGCTCTCCGTCAGGTAGGCTGGTGTCTCGATCAGCAGCAGCCTAGGCGTCAGGCGTGGCTTTCGCTGCCGCTCCGCACTCCCTGGGCCCCGCTCTCAGGCTCACCTGAGACCCCTGTCATCTCGGGGCCTCCGAGGGCCACGTCAGGCCTGAGAGAGCGCAGGCCACAGCTCCATGTATCCTCCGGCAATCAGGCTTGCAAGCGGCTCATTATGAAGCCGCTCTCCCGCTGTGTCTCCTCCCGTGTTCTGTAGCCCGAGGCAGAAGTTGGGAAGACGGCGGGCATTTTTAACACGGTCGGCGGCTTCGTAACTTTGGAGTCAGGTGGCTATTTTGGTCGCCGGCTCGACCACGCCCTGAGTGGGAGATAGAGTTTAGCTATTGCCACACTGCGGTGCGAGGTAGGCCAAATAAAGTCTCCCATGGTTTGTTCCAGGGAACGAAAAAACAGATTTGTGACATACAGCGAGAAGTTGGAGAAATAATATAGGAGGCGTGGTAGATTGACCATTTTGCTGAGCGCTATGCGGCCCGCTACTGAAAGTGGCAGAGTTTGCCAGAACGCCATTTGTGACCCCAGGGCGAAGACCGCTTGAACTAAGTTACCATCCAATAGGTCTGCTGGGGTATGATATATGCAAATTCATAGATAAGTGAACCTGACAGATTGCCACAGTATGGAGATTCCATTTATTTGAAGAGATGGGTCAGGTGTGGTGGCCACAACGGGGAAAAGGCATTACTTGCTCCAGTTGACCTTGAGACCGGAGATCAAGCTGGGTCTGGTGACTTAGTGGACTGATGTGTCCACTGTAGGGGCCTGTCTTTGACCTCATGGTCACAGGTTCAAATCCCAGTGGGTCCACTCAGACTTTCATCCCTCTGAGGTCGATAAAATGAGTATCATTGAGTTGGGTAACAATAAACAACTTTTATTCAACGCGAAGATACCCTTCTGGGTGAATGTATGCTTTAAAAATACACGTTATGTTATATTATCAATGCAAATCTGTCTAGCATGGGCACAGTGGTGACTGGGATGTCCAGGATGTTCCTGAGATATAAAAACATATTGTCAGCGTATAGTGACACCGAGTTTAGTTTAGATTTATACAGCGCGTAGCTGCCCCAGCAACGGGGCGTCCCAGCGCTACCCAAAGTACAGGTGGCTTAAAAAGAATAAACAAATAACGCCCAGCCCTCAAGGAAAAGAAAAAAGATTAAGCCGGAAAAAGCCAGGTCTTTACGGCTTTACGGAAAGCCAGATGATTCTGGAGCCCTCTGATGGAAACTGGGAGGGAGTTCCAGAGTTTAGCTGCCAAAACTTTGAAAGATCGACCACCCGCTCGCGCTCTTAAGATTCGGGGGTACAAATGAGTCCCTGGTTAGCTGAGCGTAAAGAGCGACTCGGGACATACGGCACAAGTAAAGCTGCCAGGACCGGAGGTGCTTGTTGAGTCATAATTTTATGGGCAACACACAGTGTCTTAAACTGGATTCGTTTTTCTACAGGTAACCAATGTAGTTTAGGTAGAAGTTTGGACACTGAGCATGATTTTGGGAGGGCCAACACTGCGCGGGCTGCAGCGTTCTGAATTCTTTGAAGGCGCTGAACACAGGATTTATTGGCACCTAAATATAGAGAATTGCCATAGTCTAACCTAGACAAGATTGTGGCCTGGAGAATGGTTTGACGAATTTTAGGGTCAAAAAACACCATTAGGGGTTTTAGCCCCCTCAGGAGTCCAAAACAGGACCCTGCAACAAGTTTAGATTGAGTGTCAAAGGACAGGCCATTATCAATCCAAAAGCCTAGGTTTTTGACCGCCTCTTTAGGCAGTGGTGCAGGTTTTAATTTGTCAGGCCACCATTGTTCTGACCACATGTCACTATCTTTCCCAAGCAACAGTATCTCAGACTTGCCTGCATTAAGCTGTAGGCAATTTACTGTCATCCAGTCCGATATCACCTGCATATCATCTTTAAATTTAACAAGATTATTAAGACGCTCCTTAGAGAATGTGATGACCAATTGGGTGTCGTCGGCATAAGACACCAACGACAACCCTCTGCTTTTAGCTACCACAGCCAAGGGTTGAACGTAGATATTAAAAAGCATAGGGCTCAATATCGAGCCCTGAGGTACCCCAAATCCAATAGCATGCTCCCGAGAATGGTAGGGAGGTACCATAACCTGGAAAGATCTACCTTCCAGGAAAGAGCGAAACCAGGCTAGAGCCAAACCTCCGACCCCAATCGCCTGTAGCCGCAGTAACAGTAACTCATGGGAAACGGTATCAAAAGCGGCACTTAGATCTAAAAGAACCAAGGCCGTAGAGTTACCAGCATCCAGGCTACTGCGAATCTCTTCAATCACTGCCAGCAGAGCAGACTCAGTACTATGACGGGATCGAAAGCCATTTTGTGAAGAGTCCAAGATATCATTTTGCTCTACAAACTCGGTAAGAATGCAGTTAACATGGCATTCCGTGATTTTAGCCAAGAAAGGCAGCTGAGAGATAGGACGGTAATTACCTGGCTCCGAGGGTTCCAAAGATGGTTTCTTTAAAAGGGGTATGACCTTAGCATGCTTCCAAGAAGAGGGAACAGAAGCGGATGACAAAGATAGATTGATCAGTTCACTCGCCACTGGAAGAACAGGATTTTGAAATAGAAGAATTTGAGCTGGTCTTAAAGGATCAGCTGGAGAGCCTGATTTTATTTTCAAAAAAAGAGATTCGGTCTCATTAAGTGAAAGAGGAGGAAAGGAGCACAGTATATTTTGTGAGATACAGCCACTATCCTAAGACCAATCCCCTATATTGGTACTGGTGGTGGCCGTAGAGAAGCTATTATAGATATTCTTTACCTTGTTCACAAAGTACTCAGCCAATTCATCACACTGCAAATTTGAAGTAATAGGTGAGTCTTTTAAAATGGGGCATTTCATAGTCTTAAGAAGGGAAAAATCATTTTGGACGGATTATTACTGTTCGAGATTTTAGCAGCAATATAATCTGCTCTAGCTCGCCGGACCAACTTATGATATGATTTAATTGAATCTCGATATTTGGTTTTTGCTTCTGAATCATAAGCATGCCTCCAGGCCCGTTCAAGTTGTTTGCAGTTTTTTTTTGCTTTGGTCAAAGATTCGTTAAACCAGGGATTGGACTGTCCTCTTTCTTTATTGGGGCTAAATTTGGCCGGGATGCAACTGTCAAGAGCTTGAGTCAACCAATCCTGAAAAAGCATAGTGGCGGATTCAATGTCAGGAGGCAACTGGGGTTTATGGCTGAGCAGTAGATTCGTAAGTTGATTGGCATCTAACTTATGCCACGGTCGTTTCAAAGATGATCGTGAGTGATGCTGGACTGGCTTACCTAACCAATTCAAAGAAAAAGGAACAAGAAAATGATCGGTCCAAGCCAGGGGGATTGGGGGCACAACATTCAAGGAACCTAAATTGGAAAATATAGGATCCAACAAGTGCCCTGCTGTATGGGTGGAGTCTGAGACATATTGAATCAGCTGGCAGGCTTCTAGGTCAGCTATGAAACTCGAAATGCCCATCTTACAATTGTCTTCAAGATGCAAATTGAGATCCCCTAAAATAGTAAAGTTGGCTGCTTTACTAGCAAGAAGAATGGTCTTATTCACCAATTCTTCCCTGAAAACTGCAGATGGCCCTGGTGGGCGATAAATGAGCAATCCAGAGATCGTAAAATTATTATTTAAGGTGATTTTAAAAAGCGCGCTTTCACACTCAGGAATATCCTCTTTCTTAAAACTACACAGATAGAGCTCCTTGTGGAGTATAGCAATACCACCACCTCTGAGACCGTTTCTATTGAGATGTTTCATAGTATATCCATTAGGAAGTGCTAGCCAGGATTCTGCAACAGAATCCTGCGTCAACCATGTCTCAGTCAAAAACAGTGCGTCCGGAGACCTTTCTGTTAATAGATCAAAGATGTCAGCATGGTGCCTAACTAAGGACCTGCAATTCAAGCTAAGAGACCTGTACTCAGAGGAATTATGAAGACTTGTACCTGTCGCATCTGATTTAGTTTCAAAGGGACAAAGATTGCACTTAAAAAACCCAGCCATAGGAGACCAGGCGTGTTCTATACACGTAGAATGCTCAGCTTTCAAGGTTAAGAGCTCAGACCGGGAATAAAAATGTAGAGTATTTAGTGAACGGGTAAAAGGACTGGCGTCTGGCGTCGCCCAGGCGCAGACGGGCTTGCCTTAGGCGCGCCCGCTGCGCACGTCCGCTGCGCGTCCGCATCGGGTGTGATTGAAATAGACGGTGGGCAACAACAGGCTCCACCCGTCGCGTCTGATTGGCCCGTTAACAGCCAACCAGCGCAAGACACACTCCGTAATGCGGAAGCAGCAAGGGAGACTGTTTAACACGAAGATTACAAAGTGCAAAGTGCAAATAAATTGTTAAAAGCAGATTCTGATGACTTTCGAAGTATTTAGCAGCATAGAGGTTACATCAATTAAAAGAACATTGAGCGCTAAGCACAAGTACCTTTAGGGAACGCGCGTCCGCATCGGGTGTGATTGAAATAGACAGTGGGCAACAACAGGCTCCACCCGTCGCGTCTGATTGGCCCGTTAACAGCCAACCAGCGCAAGACACACTCCGTAATGCGGAAGCAGCAAGGGAGACTGTTTAACACGAAGATTACAAAGTGCAAAGTGCAAATAAATTGTTAAAAGCAGATTCTGACGACTTTCGAAGTATTTAGCAGCATAGAGGTTACATCAATTAAAAGAACATTGAGCGCTAAGCACAAGTACCTTTAGGGAACGCGCGTCCGCATCGGGTGTGATTGAAATAGACCGAGTGTCGCCCATCGCTCTGAGAACTCCCCCATCAGCCGCCCCCATCTGAGGATGTGGGCTAGCGGTTCTATTGCTTGCGAGAATAACAGCGGGGATAATTGGCAGCCCTGCCAGGTGCCCCTGTGGATCAGCATTGGACCAGATATGAGCTGCCCCGTTTTGACCCTGGCTGTTGGATTGGTGTATAACAATTTGACCAAGTTCCGGGGAGTCAAATGTCTTTTCTAGGTCAAATACCAAACATCCAGAGTGTGGACAGGTTGCGGGGGCGTATTCGAGGACCAGGAAAAACGGACCCAGGTTCAGGGAGGTGTTTAGGGCCGGTACAGATCCTTTCTGGTCCGGATGCAACAGCTGTGGCACCAGCGGGGGGGCAACCTGTCGGCCAGTATTTTAGCTAGGACTTTATAATCTGTATCAAGGAGTGCCAAAGGCCTGTACGAGGCCAGATCCTCGGGGTCCCTGCCTGGTTGAGGCAGTGATATTAGGAGGGCTTCGCACATTGAGGGTGGAAAGTGTGAGGCATCCATAGCTATGTCATATAGTGTTTTCAGTTTTGGTGCCAGAAGTGGAGTGTAGGTTTTATAGAATTCAGATGGCAGCCTATCTGGGCCGGGAGCTCCTACTGCTGGTTGGGCATTACAAAGGGAAGTACCACAGGTTCCAGAAAAGACTTGAGTCGATTTACAAGTTTTGTCACACAGTGGAGAGCAGCAAAGTACTGCACTGCTTGACAGGGAAAGGGCAGAAAAGCGCTGTATTTTAGGCAATATGGTGCATTCCTGCCTTTTCCCCTGGGCTGGTGCCCTTTTTGCAGCCTAGCACCAACACAGGCCCCCTTACACCATGGTGCATGGGTGCCTGTGTTGCATGTAGGATTGTTTTTGTGCAGAAAGGGACACCTTCCTGCACAAAAACAATCCTGAGATGCATATTCCTCTTTCTATGTGTTCTGCAGAATGCAGAACACAGAGAAAGAAGAAGTAACAAGGAGAAACAAAGATATTTCTTCTCATTACGCCTCTCCTGGGAAGTTGTACCTTTTTGGCGCATTCCCAGGTCTACCAGTGATGGTAAATCTGGGAATGTGTCAAAAACCATGGGAATTGCATGGGAACACCCACCGCAATGCCCCTGGAATGCCTTCCCAGGGCAGAGTAATGCACTGCAGTGATTTGCGCTGCATTGCTTTACTTCAGATTTATGGAACCACTCAGTGTCACGCAAAGTGGCCTTGCGTGGCTTCATAAATCACATATAAGGTTTGCGTTGCTCTCACACCACGTTGCGTGGTGCAAAAGCGATACAAACTGGCTCATAAATATGCCCCTCAATGTCATCTAGGGTGGCTACTATAATAGATTTGTCTTGGGAGGGGGCGTAGTATCATGTGAATGCTTCATGTATGCCCAGCTGCGAGTGCGTGCAGACGGCCGAGACCGGGCATATGGATAGTATGGGGCGCTGTGGCTGCTCTTGGTGAATCAGCCACGCTAGGAGTGCTCTTGTCTTGTCAGATTCAGAGTGTGTCCTAGCGGTGTGTGCTGCATAATGTAGACAGCGTAGCCGTTTCAGCAGTGTTGCATGTTCCTGCTAGTCTGTCGGAATTGTTCTCTGCCAGCCAGGGTCACCCGGACCTACTACTCTAATAGCAGTAGCTTCTGCTCTATAACTGATATCTCTTTATATAGCTGATGTCTCATGTTCAGGGCATTCCCCAGGCAGTGTCCCCTGATCGCCACCTTGAATGCATTCCATTTAACCAGCCCAGACTTGGCAGTGCCCGTATTAATGTCAAAATACTCAGAAATACAGCTGTTCAGGGAGACCCTTAGGGGTGGGTCATCTAACGCGTATGCTTGAAGGCGCCATGTGGTGATGGGGGGGTCTATGTTCCTACCTCACACACCAGTGTTGCGGGTTGTAGTCAGAGTGCGTTCTACCCAGGTAATCAACATATGTGATGTAAGGTAGTATTTCCGCTGTGGTGACGAGGCAGTCTATACATACGTGGAGGTTTGCGCATGAGAGTAGAATGAGTAAACTTTTGTGTGATTTTTACGCCTTTGCTATACTTCTATTTGCTGTCATTTTTGTAGCCAATTTGTCAGAGTTTTGGCATTGAGGATGGTGGGAGTGCGACGAAGGGTGGGAAGGATCTGTCTAGATCTATATTAAGGACACTATTAAAGTCACCCCCCAACACCCATGGGAGCGGGTTCCAGCGCACCAACACACCAGATATTTTTGTAGGAAGGGCACCTGTTCAGTGTTGGGTACATATAAGGAGCCAAGCAACAACTGCTAGCCTTCTAAACGGCCCTCGGCAAACACATAGGGACATTAGGGATCTAAAACCGTGTCACCCGCTACAAATGGAAGTCCGGCCTGGACCCACATCATCAACCCCCTGACATAAGTGGAGTAATTAGTGGAGTAGACTTCTTCCCTCCACCGTTTCTGCAGTCTACCTGTGTAAGGTGAGACTCATGTTATCCCATCTACTACTAGATACCCCCCGTTGTTAGGTATGCATGCAGTGTCAAGGATACAGTAAGGTACCAGCTCAGAGCAGGCACGGCCTCTATTTGAAGGGGGGTCGTCATCTGGGTGGTGGGGAAAAAGGAGAGTGATGTTATACATACACATCGCATATAGTCGGATTATGAATGTAGCAACACTCACAGGACATCATCTGCTGTTTTTGGGGTCACAGTGGGTGGCATGCTAAGGCCCGGTGGAAGGAGTATGGAGGACATAGAGCCCTCTTCACTGGTAGACCTGGAATCCCCTTCCTCGTTATCCGATTTGGGAACGGGGTATCGGAAGGCTGCAGCAGCCCGCAGTGCATTTCTTCTCTCTTGCATCAATTGTTCCAGATCGGGGGATTGGGGCATTTGGGGAGAGCTCCGTGTATGGCGTTCCTTGCACCGCTGCTTGTTGCTACCTGATGGTCGTGCACTGTCGGAGAACTCCTGCGATAAGAAGAGCTCTGCGCCGCTGCGGCACTCCCATGCATCCTTAGGGTCAGTGAAAACATCTGACTGTCTGTCCACTTGGTCCCAGAGGAGGCGAGCCGGAAACATTTGATGCTACCACACTTCACACACTGACCTTGTGACCCCAAAAGTCTTTGTTCAGGGACAGTTAAAGGCATAATGCTACGTCAGACTGTTTACCGGCTGGTGAAGGTGAGGAGGATCAACACCAGTCCCAAGGGTGCTATCCATCACTGCCAAGATAAAGATGGTGCTAAGCCCTAGCACTAAGAAGAAAAAGAAGATTGATTGACAAATCTATGGGCTGCTCCTGCAGAAGAGAAGATACCTGGACTCACAGATGCTGGCAGGTATCCTCAATGGTGGAATTCTTTGTTGCCTCCAAGCCCAAGGAGCAGGTGCAATGAGATTCCGCTGTCTATCGGAATTGAAGACATGCTTGTGGCAAAGAAGATACAACCCTGCAGTGATGATGAAAAACATCTAATAAATTCCCAACCATGGCACATTTTGTAAATGGTCAAGTAAGTCTCAATAAACAAGGAACCCCAAAGAATGTCTTGCTGCCCTCTGAGGAGCCTAGGCCTAGAAAAGGAGAACAGTGGATTAAGTCGTCCACAAGCGTTCCTACATTTGTGCTCCATGTTCACAGTGACCATTAGGGATGAACGCCTGACAGGAGGACAAATGGTAAGCTGGCCTTTGCGCTGCTGAATCTCTGTCCCTAGACTCAGACAACAATTGTTCTGATACAGTACCCTACTGCCTTACAAGCCACAGATTTTTGAGGAGCTGGGCAATCTACCACCTGTTCTACCATGGCAACTCACAGATCTCCTAAATTACTACTGGTTTACTTTCAAGCAAACCACCAGCCTTCCAACACAGCCATCCAAAAGTGGCAGCACAGTCTTCACAGTCAACGGAAAATCAACAGCAGTAGAAAAAGCACTGCAAACCTGCAGACAATATGTTGACAGCTAAGATAGTGTAGAAAGTTGAACATTTACCACGGTGAGAAAAGCTTCAGCTGTATCTATCTATACCTATCACATGATTTCATCACCCTCGTTATCTTATAATGCACTGCCCTGATGAATCCAGCTAGGAACAGATCAAGACTTCCATATTGTACGTGTGACTGAACTAATGGTAATTCAGCTCTACCTGTTCTGCTCAGAAGTGTATTGCGACTATAACCTATAATATGACTCCCGCCCTGTATGGAGTTACAGAGACCATCAGTAGCATGCTGATAAACTTCAGAAACACCCTTGACACTATGAAGCAACAGCCCAACAACTGACTATCAACAAACTCACCCGACTAGCCTCCTGATGAGGTCGCCAGCATGTCATGACCAGGATCCACCAGCCTGTAGTATTCCATGAGTGATGTTCACTGGCTAATTGGAGTTCTTTTATCAGAATTACTTTGCGCCACATGCAGCCCCACTACAGTTAGTTAAGCTTGTTATCGTGCATGACTTACTCCCAGAGGAGCATCTCGGCGCTAGGCACAGCAGGTTGGCATGAATAACCACAGGAGAATTAGGAAGAAACATTAAAGAGACATGTTTTAATAGCTTTTTGAATTTAGCATGATCTTCACATAACCAAATGGACACGGGAAGTTTATTCCCCAAAAATGGTGCCAGATAAGAAAATTATCTGCCGCCAAACCTGACTGTGCGGATGAGAGTTTTTTTTTAGAAAAGACTTATTAAAAGATCTTAAGGCCCGGCAGGGCTGATACAGGCAAAGCTTAGAATGCAGATAAGTGGGCAAGGCTTTAATTAAGGCTTTCCGTGTCAAGCAACTTATCTTAAAGAATATACGTTTTTTATGGGCAACCAATGCAGGTCCCTTTCGATGGGGGCCATAGAGGTATGGTGAGGCAAGTTGCAAATTAACCGGGCGGCAGTATTCTGACCATCTGGAGTTTTGATATCAAGGTGCCATTAGCTGCTCCAAGAAGTGCATTACCATAGTCCAGGCAACTGGTGATAAGAGCCTGGACCAGCGACTTTCTATATCTAGGGAGAAGCCATGGAAAAATCTTCCTTAAAAGCTGCATAGTGGCATAGGAGGTGGAATCCACCTGGGCAGGCTTTCATTGATAAAAACGGATGGATTTTGACCCATAGATTTTTGTTACCTGCTTGGGGAGTGGGGAGGAAGGCAGGGCCAAGCTCAGATGGCCACCAATCAGCTGACCAGATTTCCAGGGCTTTGCCAAAAAGTAAAATCTCAGTTTTTTCTCTGTTCAACTGGAGACAATTATTGGTCATCCATGTTGCAACATCACGCATACAGTAGGAAAACTGAGACTGAAAGGAGATAAGCAATTGCGTATCATCCGCTTAGGATACGATCTCAAATCCATACATTCTCTCTATCTGTGCTAGGGGCACCATATAAATGTTAAATAGCGTCGGGCTCAAGCAGGAACACTGTGGAACTCCTTGCTGATGTTTAAGGTTTTGGACCTAAAGAAGTCAAGACAGATGTTTTGAGTTCGATTGTTCAAGAAATCCTTGAGCCAGAGCAAGGCACCACCACATATGCCAACCTCATGCAGCCTATGAACAAGAATGGAGACCGTATCAAACGCCGCAGACAGGTCCAGAAGAACCAGGATAATCGCGGTCCCAGCATCAAGGGAAAGCCTAATATTATCAGAGACTGCCACCAAGGCTGTCTCTGTGCTATGAGATGCTCTGAAACCTGACTGTGAGTTTTATGTCCTTCTAAAAATGACAATAATTGGGAGTTGACCTATCCTGCTAACATTTTGGCCAATGATGGCAGTAAGAAAATCGGGCGGTAGTTAGAGAGAACCTTTGGGTTAGCTGAAGGTTTCTTCAGAAGGGGCCTCACTTGTGCACATTTCCAGCTTGCTGGAAGCTTGGCGTCGCACCTGCACATAAACAATCCTAAAATGCCATTGTGTCACTTTTATGTGTGCTGCTTCATGCAGCACACATGAAAGTGACAAAATAGCATTTAAAAAAAAAAAGATTGTTTATGTACAGGAAGGGACACCTTCCTGTACATAAACAAACCATGGCATTTTGCTTTTTCTATGTGTGCTGCACAAGGCAGCACACATGGAAAAAGCAAAAATGAGGAGAAATAATGCATTTCTCCTCGTTTCGCCAACTTAAGACCAGGATTTACCTGGTCTTAATTTTGGTGCTGCCTCCTATGTACGCCACCCTTGTACATGGGGAGCAGCGTCAAAATGAATGGGTGTTGCAGTGGAACGCCCACCGCAACACCCACTGCCCACCCCTTTCACGCTAAGCTTAGCGTGAAAGGGGGCCTTATGTACAAGGCAGCGTTAAGCCACGTTAAGTGGCTTAACACTGCCTTGTACATAAGGCGCAGCGCCTATCGCCACCACGTCGGTAAAAGAGACGTTGTGGTGGCGATAGGAGCTTGTACATATACCCCTAAGTGTTTACACTTAGTTTTAGAGTTGTGTAGATGGTTAGTGTACCAAGGAGCATGCCGTTTTGTTGCTAGGGTGGAGACTTTCTTAACCGGGGCCACCCAGTCAAAAACCCTTACCAGGTAATCATAATATAATTCAGTCACCTCTTCAATGTCCTTGCAAGATATAATAGCGGTACCGAATCCGGTGTGACTGCTTTCCATGAATGGATACATTTGTAGGGTCTCGGTCTAGACACTTTTAAAATAGGCTTGGAATAAATTTGAAATTAAATTAAGAAATGGTCAGACCAGGTAATCGGCAAAGGGTGAATGCAGGTTACATCCGCTGATGTAGTAAAGATGAGGTAAAGGGTGTGTCCTGCTTCGTGAGTAGGTCCTGTCACAATTTGTCTGAGACCAAGCGATTCTAAGTCTTCCAAAAGTTGCATTATATCCCTATCCTTCCTATTTTCCCTATGGAAATTGAAATCTCCCAGGAGCATAAAATTATTTGTGACCAGAATATGAGCGGCTACAAAATCATTAGGAGACTGCCTGAAGTCTTTCTTTGTCCTTGGGGGAAGATAGATTAATGCTCCCTTCCAGGAGTCGGTGGATGAAATTGTGATTATAAACACACAGAGCTCCACCCACTCTGATATTAAGCTATCAATCAGCTCCACCTGAAGGGAGTGATGGAAGACTATCGCCACACCACCGCCAGCACTGCCCTCCCTATCAAGCTTAAGTAATGAATAGTGGTCTGGAATAGCCAAAGGAATAGATGGGAGTGTAGCTGCATTTAACCAAGTTTCATTGAAGAAATATAATTTGGGTGACAAAGAAGAAATAAGGTCCCGAATTGCAATAGCATGTTTTGCCAAAGATCTAACATTGGAATAGAGGCCCATAATTTCCTCTCTTGAAAGCTTATTTGATGGGGGGCAGTTTGATGAATCGGAGTGGAATCTACCAAATGAGGCTCATTATTCTAATGTTCTTTGGCAGTTGGTTTAACATCCAATATACGATGAAGGCAGCTAAAGCAGCAGTGTCTACAGTCTACTTGAAGCCAAATGCAACTCTTCACCCAAGAGATATACTCAGTGCCACTTATCCAAAAGATACTGTATTCTGTGGCCGATCCGATGAAGACTTCATAAATTCTGATTCCAGTTGCTTTCACATGACATTAGCAGTGCTTGCTCTGTCTCCAATGCACCACTGCTTGCTACAGGCACCAGCAAAGTGGTTTGAGCCCAAACTCACCAGGCATCATCTGGACATGAAAGCCATAATAGATCTGTAGCTGCTATCAACATCATGGACACATTTCCAACCAGTGTTCATACTCTAAACCATCTGAACCCCTGTGACAAAGTCCTGATGTAGATGGCAAAATGTATCCAGTGTCCACCACCACTGTCCTGATGACTGACCTTGAGAAATGATACACTTAGCAGTGACGTAGCAAGGGGAGGGAAGGGGGTGGTTTTGGGGACTCTTACATGCGGCCGTGTGGGGTGGCCGTCGCAGGACTCGCCAGCACCCTGCTTCCTCCTGAATTTCATGCGGCCGCCAGGCGGCAAACGCAGTGACCACCACGGGCGGCACAACAGCTAGCTATGCCACTGACACTTAGATAAATTATATTTGATCACGTTGTTTGCAGTGTTGGATTACATTGCCTTTCGTTTGTTTTTGGGAGGAATACATATGGAACAAGTACACATCATCTCAAGATAGTCCCTTCTCTTTGGGCCAGATGTTTCAAGCTATTTTGCGATCGCAAACGGTGCGATTTGCAAAAATCGTCCGTTTGCGAATGCAAAATGGCCTTATCCAATGTATGAAAGCTTCCGCAATCGCAAAATTGGTAATCGCAAAAAATGCAAATTCTAATTTTGCGAATCCCAAATTGCGAATTCTAATTTTGCGAATCCCAAATTGCAAATTCGCAAATTGGGAATCGCAGACCAATGTATGAAGCATTCGCAAATTGCGAATGAACTAAAATTCGCAATTTTGCACGTGCAAATTACTACCAACTCAAGTCAGGTGGTAACCAGGTGCAAACTATTTAAGCAGGCCCAAAGGGCCTCAGAATGTTTCACAATGGCAGCGCTGTATGTCATAGCGAGGAGGATGCGGATTCAAGCAGCAGCCCAGAGAAGGAGGAGGAGACAGGAACGCATTTACAAAGTGCGCATAACCCTGTTTCAGCAGAAGAGGAAGAAATCCATGACAAATATAGACTAGACTCAGCAACAATACTAGACCTGATAGCTGACCTACATCCAATACTGGAGCATCAGACCCGCAGGACCCAAGCCATTCCCACACATGTGCAGGTCCTATGTTCACTACACCTACTAGCATCAGGGAACTACCAGGGGGTGATAGCTGCAGCAGGAGGGGTGTCCCAAAAATGCGTTTCACACTTCTTAAATGCTTTCTTGGATGCAATGGTATAGAGGATACACCATTACATCAGATTTCCCACTACACAACAGGTATTGCAGCAGACCAAATTGGATTACTACCAGATAGCCCAATTCCCACATGTAATTGGGTGCATTGATGGGACACATGTAGCAATCTGTCCCCCCTCAGCCAATGAGTATGTGTTTAGGAACAGGATATCCTTTCATTCACTCAACATCCAGGTCATATGTAATGCCTCACAGATAATAACTGACATAGGGGCCAAATATCCTGGTAGTACGCACAATGCATTCATATTCAGATACAGTGGAATATACACACGGCTCACTGGGGGGGAATTTGGTGAAGGATACCTGCTAGGTAAATGCATGTAACTCACTCTGATAGAGTCCTTGGATCTGTAGAAATAGGACAGTGATTAATCTATTGCCTTTCATCCTGTAGGTGACAGTGCATATGCTGTGCGCTCCTTCATACTCACACCATACCTTAATCCTGCAACTCAGAGTGAAAGGAAGTGCAATGCTGCACACAAGTCGATGTGCAATGTAATAGAGCGGACATTCGGCCTACTGAAGAGTAGGTTCCGCTGCCTACACAAAAGTGGAGGTGCACTGCAGTATAGACCAGAGATCTCTTGCAAAATTGTGGCCACTTGTGCCATGCTGCACAACCTAGCCACAACCAATGGCATACCATTGGACCTCACAGATTCGGAGTCAGATGAAGAGGATGAACCACGTCCACCTCGCAGAGCAGCAGGTGGTGTAGGTGCAGCAGATGGCAGACAGAGACGTGATGAAAAAACACACAACTATTTCTAGGTGAGTAATGATGAGACAATGCACCTCAAAATTTTGTTCAACTGTGTTTTTATTCACCTTAACATCAGGTAAACTGTGTGCACACAGCCATTAACTCCTTTCTTGTGTGTGAATTTTGTAGGTCAAAATGGCATTTATACTGACCATGCAAAACATTCAGCACTCATCATCATATGCAATGGGTTACCTCACCCATTGGCATGCCTCGGTCACACCACTGACTACTTTTTACGGCCACACACAGCACTAGAGCAGTCATTGTGTACACTGGCCTCCCTTGATGAGGCCTCAGATGCCGTACCTTGCCTTGCACTCTGCCGTCTGGGCTCAGTAACCGGTGCTGTAATGCTGCTGAGGCTGGAGGGCTCCTCACTGTCCCCTGCACCCAGTATACTTGTCCCAGCTATAGTAGCTGTCTGTAGCTGTTCAACAGCAGTGGTGACCTGCACCAATCCCCTGGCAACATCATTACTGCAGTGGGCCATTTCCACCTGCATGGACACAGTGCGTCTGGACAGGACAGCTGTGGCATTGCTCCGACGGTTAACTGCCTTTGTGTAACCATCCAAATGGCTAAATAGGTGGTGCTTTTTGCGACGTTTGGAGGCATGCTCCCTCTGCATGGTGGTACAGAGATCTTTAATCGCTGCTGTCATGTCCCCGAGACTTTCTGCATTTGCCCTATGGCCCTCTGCCACTGTGCTATTCATCTCCCTGATGCTGTCCCTAATGTCAGCCATGTTGTGATTCAGACACACCAGCTGCCTTTGCATTGACCGCATGCTTTTCAATTGCAGCCGCTGCACTTTCACCATAGTGCCCTCCAGCCCAGCAAAGACAGAGGATCCCTCTCCTTCCTCAGCAGCACCGTGTGCTCTTGCTCTGCGTCTCCTGCAATTGGTGTTGCTACGCTGCAAGGGGGACTGATCACTTTGAGGCTGTGCCTGCTTATCTGGCCTTGACAGTGGCTCTTCTTGGATGTCTTCCCCTTCTACCTCCAACTCCTGTAGTGGAGCCACAGTGTACCTGCGTGATCTTGGTGCAGGTGTTGTTGGTGTTGTGGTGTCTGTCTCTTCTTCCGCTGCCTGTTCCTGGATCTCCTCTGGCTCATCTATTGGTGTGTCTTCACCCTGTGGCGCAGGTTCATCTGTGAATATAACAAAACTACTTATTATGTGTCCTGCTTTACGTAATATGAAAATGAAATGTACTTAAGTTGGTATACCAAAATGGTGTGTTTTAATTAGTTATTTACTGGTGGGTCTCAACTGCGGCTATGTTGCTTAGAATCATTGTTTTCCTATCTTATGTGTCTGACTGTATCTCCCATGATGCATTGCTGGATGGTAACCAAAATGTGGACTGGAGTGGTAATTTAACTTTGCATCCTCCCTTGGCTGGTGTTGGCTGTGGCTGAGCTGTCGATGTCTGCTACACCACTGATGGATTCAGGCTGTAGGGTTGACGCCACCAAGTCCTCAAGGGGGGTGGACGCCGGCTGTGTTGATGGTCCTCCAGCGGTCTTCTTGGCGTCCGCAAGCCTGCTTGCCGCCTTCTCTTTTGCCCTTGAGCGCAAGTCGTACCAGCGCTTGTGGAGGTATTCTACGGAGCGCTGTGTGACCCCTATGGCGTTGACTTTGGCTTTGATGTCCAGCCAGATCTTCCTCTTCTCTGACTCGGGGATGTGTAGGGATTTTTTCCCAAACAGTTGCTCATGGCTCTTCACCATTTCCTCAATTAGGACCTCCAATTCTTTTCCACTGAACTTTTGCTTTCTCTTGCATCCTGCAGCTTCCTTTGCCTCCTCCTGTGAAGCCATGCTGTGAATTTGTGCCTGTCTCTGCACTCTGGATGTTCTCCTGAGTGGTGTGCTCCTGCTCTCAGCCTCCTACACAGCCTCAGGCACTCAGAAACAGCATAAGGAAACTCACTTCCTGGTTGTGAGGTCATCAAGCTGCATCGGAATAGCAGATTCGCAATTTTGCGAATTTTTATTTTGCGAATTCGCTATTACAGAATCGCTAATTGGGAATCTGTATTTGCGAATGCGAATATTACCGATTCACATTTTTTTTGCGAATTTTTTCCTGCATTGCATTTTGCGATTACCAAATAGCGATTCGGTAATAATCGCTATTTGGGAATCGCAAAATGCTTTTTTGATACCTCTGGCCCTTAGAGAGCTGTCACTCACCCCTAATAGCCATCCCTGCGCAGTCTGGTGGCCGGGCGAATAAAAGGGAGTTTGGGTGCTCGTGTCGCACTTTAGTTTTGCAAGCTATCATGTTGTCCAGCTCATTTCTGTAGCTACACAGCCCTCCACCAAGCAGCTCTTCACAGTTTTCTGACTTCAGCCTAAGCCATATTCAAGTTTTTTATTTTTTAAATACTTCGAAATCACAGTGAAGTGTGTCTAATATTGTACAGTGCGCCATCTAGTGATTCGAATTTAATTAAAACACTGTTTTTATGTTAGCCAACCATTCATTACCACAAACTAACTACATTGTTGGTGTCCTGATTTTAAAGTCCGTATGCAGCGTGAGGCAAAAATTTGGCAAAAACTGTATTTGTTCACATTTTTCGAAATGTACAAAAAGTAACTTTTGTCTATGTCTATCACATTGAAATGTTTTATGTTTTCAACAGAGAGCCGGTCGTCATTTTGTGACTAACAGAGGGACTTGGAAAATGATTTACACTTAAATCTCGCTTTCATTTTGTGAAAAAAGGCCGCTTTATTTGGAAGCGAGCAAAGTTCATAAAAGAAACACAACTTTCGCCCATGCCACTCATAGTAGTACTTACATTTGTACTAACACTTGACTTTAATCCATCCCCCACCCCCCATTTCGCTCAGTAAGTGGCTAACCTCCATATTTTTCTTTTAACAGCAATCCCACCAACACTGGTATACTTAAAACACTCTGGGGCATATTTACTAGCCCCTTGCGCCACTTTTGCGCCGCCGTTGCGTCACGCATGTGACGCAGCGGCGACGCAAACCATGCGCCGCGTTGCGCTATATTTACAACGTGACGCATCTAGGGAGATGCGTCACGTAGTAAACCCCTGCGCCACATGAAACCTGCGTCAGGTTTCATGTGGGCGTACCGGCGCGGGGGGGGGCGTTCCGGCGCAGGAACGCCTCGGAAAAGTGACGTAGTGAAATCTACAAGATTTCACGCAGTCACTTTTCCGACGCTGGTGCGTCAAATCCTTACGCCTGCTTCAAGCAGGCGTAAGGATTGACGCACCATGTTAGGGATAGGGAAGGTTGGAACAGTGCTGGAGTTGCGTCGCGTTTGCGACACAACTTCAGCACTGCGCCAACCTTCCGCCGGCAGATGCGTCACGCATCTGCTTATCCTCGCGCCACGATGCGCCGCATTGTAAATGCGGCGCATCGGACGTGGCGCAAGGGTAAACTTGCGTGACGCATTTTCCCTGGCGCATCCCTGCTGATATGCAGGGATGCGCCAGGGAACGTAAATATGCCCTTCTTATTCTTTCAACACAACTGCCCACAATTTCTTTCCCAACCTGTCCGCACTAGGCCCAGTCTGTCCCGTTTCTTTTTTGTTGTTCGTCTTTCTTAC
Source organism: Calotriton arnoldi (assembly GCA_963921515.1). Lineage (NCBI taxonomy): Eukaryota > Metazoa > Chordata > Amphibia > Caudata > Salamandridae > Calotriton > Calotriton arnoldi. Next base: position 580,029 of record CAWUFW010007807.1, on the reverse strand, counting down.
TACTTTTATTGCGTAACTATGCCTGCTCGCACCCTTGCCTTAACATTTGCTCTCTCAACGACCTGTTCCCAGTGGCAAACCACAAACAGAAAATAATTCTGTAACCCACTGGGGTAGTGTTTAGTAATATCGAGAAAATAATACAGTTGATAATAAATGTGCAGAATTATGGGTAGGCTTTAATGAATGCAAAAATTGTAGTAGGCAACCGTATTTACTCGTGTTAGGACTCAAATGGCTGAAACAACAGTGCCTAACAAGCTGAAATGACTAGAAAATTCTTAATGTTCATAAAATGTTTATTTCGTGACCTTTCCACGGACATATTTTTTCATAATAAATAATAGTTGCATAAATGGTTTTATCTAAGCTCTGCATAATGTTTCTACTTCAGGGGTCTCCAACCTATTCTGGAACAAGAGCTACTTATGCTCAATAAAAATTATCCTGACCTACTAGTATTATTAGTGTTGTAATAGTGAACATACCAGACAAGATTACATTAGTGGCTGCGCTATGCTAGATTACCATCAATGATCACCTCAGTGCATCAGGCAGGGTTGCCAGTAGCAATGTGAAAAACAGGTGTTGTGAATCTGGAATACCTACAACTGCAGCTGCTATTCTCGTGGCACCAAGATAATAATATTCATAAAAAGTATCTCCATCGCTACGTGGTTTATCATTTAAATATTCGCTTTAAAAATATTTTTGAAATTCAAGCATTTTCTTCCAAATATCTTATGAGTTCTGACAATGCACACATTTTTGTCTCAAATACACACTTTTCAATTTTGTTATAAATAGAGTCAGCAAGCAAAAGCTTTTTATCCAAACATCAGTGCTTAATTTGCAAATAAATAAGTGCCAGGGCTGTCGTCAGAAGGCCACTGCACCTTGTACCACACATAACCCCTGCCAGCACCGCCAATGATAGTAACAACACAAGTACTAACATTCACACTCCAACAAGTGTGACAGTTCGGACTATTTCAGGCCCCCAAAGGTATAAGAATGGATTGGGTGGCAGGTAATATTCATTTTTAATTTATATTGAGTTAATAATTAACTGTTGTTGTGGTCATCTCTAAATTATCCAGACAGCACCACCTTGTGGCAGACTGTCACAGGCCCCGGTGCTGACAATTAAGTGCCGGTGCCGAGCACCGGAAACCACCAGCTCAAATTAAGCACTGCCAAACAGTAACTTACAAGTTCTGAAAAATACATGCTTTTCAATTGTGGTAGGCATTTATTCATTTAGCTAAATAAAAGCTTCTAATTTAGTAGGCTGAGCAGCACACAGGAGAGCTACTCACAGGTAGCTGGAGAGCTACCAGTAGCTCGCGAGCTACTCGTTGGAGAGGCCTGTTCTACTTATACAAAGATCACTGTTAATTCAGGATTAGAAATTTGACATTTAGTGAAGTAATGAACAAGGTCACATATGAAGATGCAGCATTTCTAAAGAAAATGAATGGTTGGCTGCTCTGCAAAAATGTTTTCTTTTCCTTATACAGATGTTACAACCTCTACATAGACCATTGTTAGCAGAAGGATAAGCTTGATATATTACAAGATTAGAAATGTAGTTTATATGTGGGGAAGTAGACAAATGGGAGAATGACTTGTATGAGCTTAGAAATGATACAACTTAGTAGCAAACTTAGACATCGCTGTCTGTGAACTATTATATTTCTGTGAGAAGACGGGGAGTGAATGTGTGCCCATGAGAGCATCGAAAGCTGATTGGTTGACAGAAGAAAAAACAACATGAAGATTGCAAAATTAATTTTGCTTGTTTATAAAACTGTGTTCCTAGAGTAGGTTACCACTACACTTGACCTTATTGTTGATTTACAGCTGCTCCTGCTGCTGCTATTGTTCCTTCTGACCACATCCATATCCATTTATACTTTGAGCTATGCTGTTCTGAGACTCTACTGAGTTTCTTGACCCTCTCTTTATGGGAAGCTCTGTTTTTATTGATTATTGATTTATTGAACTGATTTATAAGCTTTATGCATATACTCTCACTTTCTCTTTCTAACTAGAACTCTTTATGGGTTCTGACTGACACCATTTTCTCCCCATTCCTAAAATTGGGATTCTTTCTTTTATGGGACGCGCTTAATGCATTTTATTCTGATTATTTGATTGACTAGTATTGATTATCGATTTCTGTTCATATTTGCTGATTGAAATTAATACAAATTAACTTGTCTGCAGGGTCACCCTGCAGACAAGTCATCCCGAAATTATGGACCTTTTTGCTGACCCTATTTCTGCTGGCAATGGAGCTCCTTGTATTTTACCCATGTTAAGCAGAGGTAAAGTGCTTGTGCACCCCCTTTAAACATTATGGGGCAGATTTACAAGAAACTGAAGCATCTCTGCTTTTTAGCAGAGATGCGTCAGTTTAATTGCGTCGTGCAAAAAAACCCTTGCGGCACCATGGATGCGTCGCATTTACAATGCGGTGCACCGTGGCGCAAGGATTGACAGATGCGTTACACATCTGTTGGCGTAAAGGTAACGCATTGCTGGAGTCGTGTCGAAAGCACGACGCAACTCCAGCAATGTTCAGGAATGCCTATTCCTATTGTGCTGCGTCACTCCTTACGCCTGCTTCAAGCAGGCATAAGGTTTTGACACAGTGGCGTCGTAGAAGTGGCGCAGTGCTTTACAACTTGACGCATCTCCCTAGATGCGTCAGGTTGTAAATGTGTCGCAACATGGCGCATTGTTTACGACGCCGCTGCGTCACAAAAGTGACACAACGGCGGCGTAAAAGTGTTGCAGAGGGCTTGTAAATCTGCCCCTATGAATTTTGTATACACCTGATTGGCTCATTTAACTTACCTATAGGTCTCTAGAATATTATACAAAGTGTTTTCGGTACCTGTAAGTTAAATGGCACTGGTGGACTGCAGCACCCTTGTGCCAACCCCTCAAGTGACAGAGTAAAGCATATCTACCGGCCTACCACTGTAGATTTAAACTGCTAATTCGGCCTGTCTAAATAAACCGTTTTGACAGGCCTGAACCTTTCTTTTAAATGTTATTATGTCACCTGTTGCTTAGGCCCTATCACCCATAGGGCAGGGTACATGGTATTTAAATGTAGGACATGTAAAAGTTTAATATCCCACAAGTCCTTACAGTGAAAAATCATAAAGCTGTTTTCAATGTACTAAGGCTGGCTGTTCCCATAAGGAAATGCTGAATTACATTGTAACACCTTATAATGGTAATTCCAGATTAGTAACATATTTTTCTACAGTGAAACAAAATTCTATTTAATGATAAGGTCAAATTTTGTCTAACTTACAGAAAAAGTATTTTAAAAATGTTACTTTTTGCCAGCCTAAAGAACCTGGAAGCCATTCTGTAAGTATTCAACTGGAAGCCATTCTGTAACTGTCAGCTGTCAGCTTGATGGCTACCCTGTGGTGAGGTGTGAACTGTTCCCAGGACAGGGACAAATGGGCCTTGGGTGTGGGGAGGTGTTGACAAGGGGGCTGTGCCGAGACCCTTGTTGCACTTCAAAGGGGCCTCCTCTGTCATAGGCAAATGTAGCTCACACCTGGAACTGCCTCCCCACTTGTCCTTGTAGACAGCCAGGCACCAACCACAGTGGCAGAGAGATCAGCCCCAGAACTGGTTTAGAGTGACCACCAGGGCAGGGCTGTGAGTTCCTCTTTGGCATTAGAGTGTCAGTTCCTGCTTGACAGGTCTGATGGGGTTTTTTAACTGACATTTGGGGTGCACTTCAAAGGAGGCAAACAGAATGCCAAATCATATTGTGTGTAGCAGGTGTCTGGTTGCTGAAAGGTCAGCTTTGTACTACCAGACTTCTGACTCTGAGGTTGTTGCGGTTGCATGAACTGCCTAAAACTGGATTTTGGTGTTAGATGTGGAAGGGCACTGGGATTACCATAGTACACCCCCACACCAACCACCAGCCCTAAGAGCCCAAGTTTAGAGTGGCCGAAAACTTTGGCCATCTTGAAAATGTCCAAAATGAGTAGGGCGAGCCCTGGGAACCTTACTCAATTTGTTAGGGCATCCCTAGGGGTCATTCCCATCCACAAGTGTATGCCAGGCATAAATGTGGTATCTCCAGGCACCCTCTTCAGAGCACTCTTGGATCTGTGGAAGATCATAAGAGGACTGAACCTTCTGTCTGAGACCTGAGAAGAGCCTAGAAGACTAGACCTGCTTTCCCTTGTGTACTCAGGACAAAGAAGTGGACTCCAAGGGTAATTAGGCTGACATCCCGTTCAACCTAAAGGGATACCACAAGCTACAAGAGACCTTTCCTGAAACTACCCAGCTGATCAGTGGCATCTTGACCTGGACTGGTCTCTGCCTGCCACCCTGTGAGTCTCTAAGTGTCTCCCCTGAGGTCCTTGTGGGTTTTAGAAGTGTACTCATGTGATGGATTGGGACTTGAAGGATTAAAGTTAGAAGGTAAAATCTTTGACCAGGATGAACCTGTTTAGTGTATCCGACCCGCAGTCCATTGTGGTCAGCGTTAAACTGTGCCTAGGCCCTGCCGCAACCATTGACTATCATTGGCACTTTGTGCTTCTTGGAGCTATTTTCACTTAAAATTTTAAATATTCATATCTCCGGTTAAATTGTACTCAATTATTCTAACTAGTTTTACTGTTTTGCAGTTTGACTTTATCACTGTTTTAGTACTGCATAAATACTTTACACATTGCTTCTAAGTCAAGCCTGTTTGAGCTGTGCCATAGCTACCAGGGGTTGAGCTTAGGTTAATTTAGTGACTTTAGTGATTTACCCTAACAAGGATTGTGGTTATCACCTGAGGTGGGTATCTACCCCCCTCAACTAATACCCCAATTTCTTTCACTCACACTATGCCCTCTAGTGAGACCATGGTGTTTAGGATAAATGGCTTGTTCTGCCCCACCTGCCCTAGCTTTGAATTTGTGGGACTGTGCTGACACGAACATGTAGTCTCTCATATGTGTGTGTGTGTGTCTGTTCATGCCTTTGTGCATGTGTGCAGAATACAGAAGATTATGGTGAGAGGTTCAGTACCTTAGACGAGACGGGAGTGTCTGCTCCGTTTATGATCAGCGAGTGTGTGAAAGAAATCTGACCTCCTGTCCCTGGCGGCATCAACGTGAATTCAGCTGCAGCTGCGGAAAAGTGCAGGGACTGGCCTCAAATTGTTATCTTGGAAATTTCTTTTTTTGTGATTCTGTAATTAGGTAGGATGTACGTTACGGTTGGAAAGGTCAATTATAGGCAGTGTTAAGGAGAGAATATTCTTAATCACTGATGCCAGCTTTTTATATCTACACTTTTAGGATTGTGGAAAAAACTCAAGTGTCAGACCAAACACCATTGCAAATTCAAGATATTTCTCGCTTCTCCAGTTGCACAAACACAAGGGTGGAGCTCAAGTGCTTTTTAGATCATGGTATGGTTGTGGTGCAGCACTGAACATTGCAGCAGGGGTGTGGGTGGTCAACAATGTGGGGGAGATTTACAAGAAAGTGACGCATCTGTAAAGATGCGTCTCTTTCCCTGCGCCACCCTGAGAAACCCTTGCGCCACCATGGATGCGCCGTATTTACAATACAGCGCACCATGGCGCAAGGATTGACTGGTGCGTCAGAAATTCTGACGCAACTGTTGGGGCAAAAGTCACGCATTGCTGGAGTCGTGTCACAAGCACAACGCAACTCTAGCAATGCATTTTGAGGCATATTCCCACTACACTGCGTCACTCCTTATGCCTGCTTCAAGCAGGCATAAGGTTTTAACGCAGTGGCGTCCTAGAAGTGACGAAGTGAAATCTTGTAGATTTCACTGCATCACATTTACGAGGCTTTCCTGCGTGGGAAGGCCCACCCTGCATACATTATACCTGACGCAAGTATAATGTGATGCAGGGCTTTACAACGTGACGCATCTCCCTTGATTGCGTCACGTTGTAAATTGGCCGCATTTTTTACACCGCCGCTGCATCACAAAAGTGACGCAACAGCGGCGCAAAAGTGTCGCAAGGGGCTTGTAAATCTGCCCCAGCGACTCTAGATGGGCCATACAGCGGTGGAAGGCCACAACTGTTGCTTTCCCAATTTCATGGGACACAGGGCAAGATTGGTCTCTGATGAAAACTGTGAGAGGCTCTGGGCAGGTGATTGTTTCAAATTGAGAATACCTAGCAAATGATGGGGACACTGTAGATTGGGACATTGGTATTACTTACTGACAGCTGGGAAACTGGCGTTTATCACAGATGGATCACTGGTGTTGATTATTGTTCTTTACAGCCCAGGCCCATTGATGTATATTGCTTTCTGGAGCCATTGATACTCATTGCTCCATATACTGTGAAGGGTTTTGAAGTATATAATCTCGGGCACCGTTACTGCTATAACTGCCTCACTGGAGGGTTTTGGCTGTTAGAAAGTGATATCATTTGCACATGTATCAGGAGAACTGTCATGTTTAACCATTATGTGACTTTTGGTGAAGTGTGTGCTTTAGTTAGGTAATCACTGTATTATAATTATTTTTTTGATAATCAATTTTATTAACATTTTCAAAACCTAGGACATAGAAAGACAGCCAAGGAATGTACAATATAGCAAAGACCATCATCATCAGACAACAGGAGGCGTGAGCCAAGGAGACCGTCCATAAACACAATGTTACCTGCAGGGGGGAAAAGCAGCCATGGAAAAGAAAAACAGACACAAAATTCAAAACAATAAATTTAACCATTTGCCCCATATTTTCTCAAACTTTTTGGGACACCCTCTGGCCTCAAACAGGGGCTCCTCCTGGGCCGCGCACCAGTCCACCCCTCTGCGCCATTTACAAACAGTAGGAGGCTTGGCTTGTGACCAGGCAGCGGCGACGTCCCGCTTGGCAACCGCCACTGCCGTACCCAAGAAACGATTGTCAGCCCGAGAACCGTCCAAGCCATCGAAGACTCCGAGGAGGAGGCGCAGGGGGTCGTGGGGAACCTGCCAACCCAAAGTGTGTGTAAGTTCAGACTCTACACCCGTCCAGAAGGAGGTAAGACCGGGACACTGCCAGACCATGTGATAAAAATCGGCCGGGGCATGGCCACAACGGGTACAGTCAGGTAAGGGGCGCATGCCCGCCTTGTGTATGTGTACCGGAGTCAGGTATGCTGTGTGAAGGTAGTAGAGTTGAATAAGGCATAATTTGGAGGAGGTAGTTAGAGTTTTGGGAGCCATTAGGGCGTCTCTCCAATCTGCTTCTTCTAGGGGACCCACCCATCCCTCCCAGCGAGCTCGCAGCGTATCTAAAGTAGCAGGGTCGTTGTTCACCAGTGAACGATAGATCCACGACACTCCCCCTTTTCCCAAGTCGCCCATCATGACCTGCGCCTCGAGCGGGTTGAATTCAGGGAGTGAGGTACTGGGTGGGACATGTGTAAGGAGGGCGTGGCGGAGTTACAGATATTTATAAAACTGTGTCGGGTAAAGGGAGTGACGCTGTTGCAGATCCGAGAAGGCCCAGATGTGATCCCCAACCCAGACATCTCCGAGAAGTGTAATCCCAATACGGTCCCATTGTTGAAACCCCCGGAGAGCCGATACCTCAAGTAGCCAGGTGCCGTGCCACAGAGGTGTGTGTTGGGTGAGTTTCTTGTCCCATTGTGTGTAGCGCAGGGCCGAGCGCCAGGCCGTTAGGACCGCTCTGGTGATGGGTGGGATAGTCTGTGGGATAGGGGATCCGTACAGGTAGGCCTGAAGCTGAGGGAAGTCCGTAGTCCCGAGCTCGGTCCGGTAAGCCGGATCAGACCAGCCCCCAGCAAACCAGTCATGGATGACAAGAAGCCGGGTGGCCAGGTAGTAGAGATGGAGGTTGGTCATTTCCATACCCCCATCAAAGGGAGGTATCCGACAGCGGGCTAGGGCCATACGTGGTCTGCCGCTCCCCCACAGAAACTTGGTAATTACCCCATCAAACTCACGAAACCAACTATCTGGGAGATAAAAAGTAATGTTCTGTAAAATGTATAAAAAACGGGGAAGGATCATCATTTTAAAAAGTGCCCCTCTGCCAAGGGGATTAAGCGGGAGGGACTGCCAATGTTTGAGATCGGATTTGGCTTTCGTGACCAGGGGGGGTAAGGTTGAGAGCCCATTCCAGTTCAGGGAGCTGGGTTATCCAAATCCCCAGATATTTAAACGACTGTCTCCGCAGGGGAATTGTAGACTGCCAGTCAAAGCAGGATCGCGAGGGGTGAAGGGGGACCAAAGTGGACTTCGCCGGGTTGAGTCGTAGGCCCGAGACTTCCTCAAAGGACTGGAGCACCTCCAGACAGCGCGGGCCGGAGTTCTCCGGGTCAGCCAAGAAAAGCAGAACGTCATCCGCGTATAAGGCGATTTTGTCGGTCTGATGGGGGCCCCAAGACCACCCTCGGATCTGGGGATCAGTGCCTATGAGGCACACCAACGGCTCCATCGCCAGTGCGAATAAAAGTGGTGAAAGAGGACAGCCTTGGTGGGTGCCTCTTCGGATGGGGAACGCCTCAGAGAAGGCACCATTAGTCAGGACCCTTGGTTGAAGGCTCGAGTACAGGACCTGGATGAAGCATCGAAAGCGGGGGCCGAAGCCCATCTCGGTCAGAACATACCTTAAGTAGGACCAGTCGACCGTATCAAAGGCCTTCTCGAAATCTATTAGCAGCAGGGCTAGGTATGGGGTGATCCGGTGACGATGGGCTAGGGCCAGATGGAGGCGGCGTATGCAGTGTCGGGTGCCACGGGCAGGCATAAAGCCGCGTTGATCAGGGTGGATCAAGTCATGTAGCAAGGGGCGAAGACGTTGCGCTAGGACCGTAGCAAAAATTTTCATTTCGGTATTAATAAGGGAAATTGGGCGGTAATCCGTGCAGGAGAGGGAGGGTGGCTGAGTCTTTGTAATGACCACGATGGTGGCCACATCAGTCTCTGGGGGGAAGGACCCGGTTTTAACCACGTGTTGGAAGAGATCAGCGAGTTGAGGAACCAATAAGTCCCAATATGCCGCATAGTATTCCTGCGGAAATCCATCAGGCCCCGGTGTCTTCCTGGAATGTAAGAAGGAAATAGCGCCCTGGATCTCTTCCGGAGTAAAGGGAAGGTCAAGGTCTGTCGAGACGGATTGGGAGAGGCAGGGGAGTCGTACCTCCGCTCGTTCCAGTATGCCAGCCAAAGATGTGGTGGGGGTCGAGCCGAGTAGAGCAGGGCATAGTACCCCGCGAAGGCCTGGGCAATGGCTGAAGAGGTACAATGGCGGGTACCAGTGGCATCCCGGACTTCAGGGATAATCCTATTAGCTCTGGGGAAGGCGACCAGGTTATGAAGCAGTTTACCGTTTTTGTCTCCCCACCCATAGACACGGGTGACAGAAGAGCACCATAGCGTCTTGGCCGAGTCAAGAGAGATCTGGCGAATCTCCTCGCGAAGCAGCGCAAGTTGTGTGTCCGAGTGGGCATCCTCCGCAACACCAGAGGTCGCCTCCAGCAGCGTGGCTTGCGCTTCGAGCTGAGTCAAGCGAGCGGTTTGTTCTGCCCGTTTCGAGTGAACTAGGCCTCTGGCCACCCCACGTATGGTGGCTTTGCCGGCTTCCCACAGTGTGCCAACGGAGGGGACCGAGCCCGTATTAGCCAAAAAAGTAGTACCTCAACGCTATCTCGAGCGCATCTCTAATCTCTGCGTCCTGCAGAAACCATGCATTAAACCGCCAAACCGAGCGCGTCCCTCCGGAAGAGGTACCAAAGCGGAGAGAAATAGCGGAGTGATCTGAAATTCCCCAGGGGAGGATAGAAACACCGGAGACCAGTTGGCAGTCGGTGGCGGGAAGAAGAAGCAAATCAATACGGGAGTGGGTGTGGTGAGCCGCGGAAGTATGAGTATACTGTTTCTCCCGGGGATGCCAGAGCCTCCAGGCGTCACAGAGCCCGAGTGCCGATGACCAGTCCGAGAGTCGTTTTGAACAGGTGAGGCGTGAAGAGGAGGGGTTCCCCGTGACATCGAGGGTTGGCTGCAGAACCGCGTTAAAGTCCCCGCCAATTATGGTGTGGCCGTGGGGCAGGGCGGAGATCCCCTCAGTAAGACAGTGGAGGGTAGAAGGGAGCGTGGCAGGGGGAATATATATTGAGAGGAAGTTAAAGACCTTTCCTTCAAGCCTACCGGAGAGGGACACGTAGCGCCCCTGTGTGTCAGTCGAGACATGGAGAGGTGTGAAGGGGAGCACACGCCAGATCAGTATAGCCACCCCTCGGGAGCCCCGCGCGAAACCCGAGTGCCAGACCCTGTTGAACCCATATCGGGCGAGGAAGGAGCATTGGGTTCCCAGGAGGTGTGTCTCTTGCAGGAGGAGGATGTCGGGGGACTGACGCTGAGCGCTCCTAAGGACGGCAGTGCGTTTAATGCGGTCTAACAATCCATTGACGTTCCATGACTAGATCTGGAGGGACCTACCTTGTAAGTGCATCTGGGGAGTGGCTGGTGCAAAGTGTGAAGGGTCGGGGGAGATCTAGGCCTCGGGCAGGAGGATGCCACCTGGCCAAAAGAGAAGGACGGGGCTGGTGCCTGGCTGTGTACCTCCCGTTGGTGAAGACGGTGCATGTGTGTAGTGGGCTGTCATGGAAAACAAAAAACAACAACGTATGTAAAGCTGCATACAGTGACTCAAACGGAGTCAAACTAGACAAAAAACGGAGGGCAACGGCCCCCCCCTGAACCCCACCCAACACCCCCCACCCTATACTTCCAAACCCAAAGCATCTGTCGCCCAGAACGAAAACAAGAAGCTATCCTAAAACGGTTAGCAGGGCAAGTCGTGGCGACGGCGGTGGACACCTCCATTTAGTCGGATAATACATTGTCAACATTTGAATGTCACTGCCACAAGCCCCATGAGTTCCAAATCATGGCTATTTCCATGGGACCTCCCGGTCAGAGCCCAGCATCGTCTCCGGACTCACGGAGCGCTGGGCTTCGAGATAGATCTGAGTCAGAGAGAGCCGGGCGCAGCGTCGAAGTGGGATCCTGGTCTTGGGCTAGGTTCAGCAGGGAGCTGGCCCGGCTGCGGTCGTCCAAGTTCGAAGGGACGTCAGAGGAGATCAACATCTGTGAGCCAGTCCCAGGCGATCGTGAGTGGTCTCTACGCCGCTCTCCCCTCCTACGGGAGCGATTGTGCCTCCGCTGCTGTTTGGGAGGAGAAGGAGGCGGCCAGGAAGAGCCCGATATGGGAGGGGGGGGAGGCAGGTTGGGCCCTCAGAGGCCGCTTCTCCGTGAGCCATGTCCAGGCAGCCTGTGGCGTGTCGAAGAAGATTGCCTTGTCCTGAAAAATAGCTCTGAGGAGAGGCCGGTAAGAGAAGCCCATAGCGCAGGCCCAAATTACGGAGTTTTTGTTTAACCTCTGCGTATGTACGATGCTGGGCCTGAACGTCCCTCGTGTAATCTGGGAAGATCATTATGGTACTGTTCTGATATTTTAAGGGACCATGGATTCGGGCTTCTCTCAGGATAGCGTCCCTGTCTCGGAAATTGAAGATCCGGGTGATAACAGGACGTGGAGGTGCCCCGGTGGGAGGCTTTTCCGCCAGAGAGCGGTGTGCGCGCTCGATGGCAAACCACAGCGAGAGAGCTTCCGTAGGTATCCATGACCTGATCCAGGTCTCAATGAAGGTGTCCGCATGGCCCTGTTCGACATTCTCAGGAAAGCCTTTGAGGCGCAGGTTGTTCCGCCTCGAGCGAATCTCTGCGTCCTCCGCCCGGCTGTAGAGCTCCGAGGTCTGAGTCTGCAGGCAGGCCACCTGTGTTTTCAACTGGCTCAAGTCGTCTTCAGTGGTGGAGAGGCGCGACTCCGCCTCCGACAACCGCGCCATAGCATTGCGGAGGTCTTGGCGGATAAGGGCCACATCGACCCGCACCTCGCCGATCTTGCTCTCCACGGAGGCCTGAGAGGTGCCAATCGCCTGCAGGATAGTCGAGAGGTCTCCCCCAGCCAGGGAGGGGCCACCGGATGCTCCCCTCACCGGGCTTCGGTCGGCAGTAGTGTATTGGTCCATCTTAGTTTGAGTTTGCGGTGCCGGTGTTTTCGGGGCACGGTCCCTGCCCATCTTCGCCGCGAACACTGGGCCTGAATGCCCCTCAAAGGTAGATGAAAGGATCGTAGGTAGCTGAGTCCCGCTACGGGGGGGGCAGACGAACGCCCAAGCCGTCGATAACCAGGCTCGTGCGCCGAATCCACCCCGGCCGGAGATCGTAGGCCCCAGGGGATGATGGCACTTAGGGATACGTCTCCTACCCCTGCCGCCCGAACCTATGGCCGATACAACGGGGAGATCCCCGGAACCGCCGGGAGCGACCACCGCCCGGCCGGAGAGAGGTGGAGAGGAGAAGGGCCTGTTCCGTGGGTCACTCACCGCTCTGCGGCCGCGGCCCAACCTGCCCCGCCTCCGCGGTCCGCCAGAGGAACGGGGACAATCCCGGGGAGCAATGGACCAGAGGTGAGGATGAGGCCAAAGAGGGTGAGGAGCAGGCCCGGATGGCCCACCCGGCTGGGGCGTCAAGCAAAGGGGGGAGCGATGGGAGGACGATAAAAGGGTCTTGCCGCCCGATGCTGGATGGAGACTGCAGCACCTCGAGGCCCTCCGCGCAGCCCGATCTGTGCGGCCAAATCCAGGCAGGGGCTCTCTCTCTGGGCATGCACCCGGGTCAAGGCGCGGAGCGGGGGCCCCCGGTACACCAACGCGGGTCCGGCGGGCTCGGTTGGCAGGAGGCAGGGACCCACAGCGTTCCTAGCCGCTCGGGGTTGCGGCGCTGCGCCCGCCCGCGCAGCGGTGGTGCAGGTGCGGAGGAATCAGGCAGAGGCAAAGGGGCTGTGTACCAGCCGGAGAGGAGCAGGGGGCTACCCGACACAGCAGCCGATCCCCAGGTCCATCCCCACTCACCGGAAAACATGCTTATGTAGGCCCCGGGCCGGCCTCCACCAGGGGCTCATGCAGTCCTCGCCAGAGCTCTCTGACGTTGGCCGCGAAAGAAGGTCTTTGGATGTCCTCTCCACACGGCCTCGCCGCTCCCACGCAGGGCAGGCCAAGAGATGCAGGCAACGAAGGCCCCGGGGGTTCACCAGGCGCAGCCCCCCCAGGCCAGCTCCCCGTGTACAGAAAGCGTGGGGGCGAGGTCGCAGCACCGGGGGCAGCCCGCAGGAGCCAAGCCAGTTGCTGCAGTACTTGCGCGATAAAGGGGGGTCCAGCGCCGGCGGGCCTCACAGGACAGAGGCGTCTCGTTCACCGGTAGGCCGCAGTGGAGGCCTCCACTCCGCGGCCCCGGCGCACCAGAGAGGCCGTCTTGGGGCAAGGGTGATGAAGCAGGCCTCTCGCGCCTTCCCCCTCAATCGCAGGAGAGGACCACCAGGATCATGCAGGATCGGCAGCGCAGAGGAGAGCAGTGCAAGCTGTCGAGGCAGGGAGGGGGGGCGGGAGAACCGACGCCGGACTCCCGCACCGCTACCCGACAAGGTAGCCGATCCCCAGCCCGTCCCCACTCACTGGGCAGTCACACCGTCACAGGTCCTGGATCGGCCCTCACCAGGAGGATCGCAGACACTTCTCCCAAATTTCCTGCCTTGGCCCCGTAAGGCGCACCTCGGACATCAGCCTCTCACGGGTGTCGATCAAGTGTCCGGAGCTCCTCAGCCGCGGCCCCCGATGCCTCGTGTGTGGAGGGCGTGAGGGCGAGGTCGCGGCACCGGAGCAATCCCCGGCCGGGCAGGGCAGGGCAGCACACAGGAGCCAGGCCAGTCGCTGCAGCAACCCCTCGGCGGAAAGAGATGCAGCACCAGTGGGCCTCACAGGGTGGAGTCGCCGCGTTCACTGACGGGTCGCAGCGGAGGCCGCCATCTTGCGGCTCCAGAGCATCAGAAAGGCAGAGTCCAGAACAGGGCATCAGGAGCCCAAAACCGCCGGCCCAGCAGACCGGAGCAGCACTCCCGACATGGGGAACCTCCACAGGCAGGTAAGAAGAGCCGATGGCTGCCGATGACAAGAGGATGCGAGGCGGATGACGGAGGGGTCCGGAGCACTCTTAGAGTGCGACCGCCATCTTGACGCCTCAGGCCACGCCCCCTGTATTATAATTTTACCACTCTCACTTTCTCTATTGCCATTGGAGTTGAATGGTCAATGTAGTGGGCATTGTCAGTTTTTAGGCTGGGGGAAGTTGGACCCAAATACAGCAAACAGCAGTAAATGATCATCTACGTTTAGCCTAAATGTATTTCCTAAAACAAAAGAAAGCAAATATTAATTTTGATATACTGTTTTTATAAACAACCATTCTCTTTTAACTTACACAACATTTCATTAATTCATACATATCGTGATAAAAAAATCTGAGGACAAGGCATATTTAATCTTTGTAAACAAAACTCAATTGTGAGGCTTAATTACTGTGATGAACCATCATCCATAAAAAATTGTGCTGGTGAACGTGAATGTGGAGTAAAGATGACTCAGTATGGACGATAGAAAGAGCAGAGAGCCAGTCCACGATTAATTGGGAAAATTAGATATTGGGAGTATTGTTCTTCAAACATTTTTTGTGATTTCCAAATCTTCACGGTATGCCAAAAGAGTATGATCATAGACATCCACGTGGGGAAGGTGTTCTTATGTTCAAATTCTTTTGAAATTCCCCACTGGTTCCCTCTTAGCTGTTCTTATCCCTTTGAAAGGTGATGTTGATGCATTTTAACCCTCATGTGTTGAGGAGTCTTCTCAGGATTTGAATTATAGTGATTCTTTTGAAACTTAAGGGCCTGATTTAGATCTTAGTGGATCGGGTTCAGCTGTCATTTTTTTGGCAGTCTTCCGTCAGCCGGCTTGGTGGTCCACCCGCTCAATTTAGATGTTGGTAGTCACTGGAGGGAAGACCGCCGCGGTCCCGCCGACTCAGCCAAGATCTTTCTCCCCCGTCGACGGCTTCAAAGGCAGAAGCTGCTTTTGGAGGGAGTCCCGCCAAGATTCCTGCCATCCAGATTACGATGTGCCTTTGCGTCATGCCAACTGTGGCGGGGAAACCTCTAAGCTCGAGTTGGGTGAACCGAGGAAAAAGAGGTAAAAACTCACCTTTTTTTGGGGTCCCACCACAGATTCCATCTTGAACACCATTGTCCAGGTCCTTCCTGTGCTGCTGCTACTTGACCATGACCCTCAGCCACCCTGTTATCACCGGGGTCTAAGGTAGGCTTTTGTGGTGACTGTGGGTGTCTATTCAATGGTGTGAGTATGTTGTTTGTGTGCAATGCTATATGTGAAAAATATGGACAGTACACATTATCTACATATACATATTGACAGATACACAACATATATGTGTATTGTGATGAAAATAAGCAGTACTTACCTGTCTCCACACCACCATGGCCTCACTCCGTCAGGACTCCACTGGCAGTACAATGCCAGCACATCGGGAACATCTAAATCGGCTCAGCGCAAACCCACCAGCATGACGGCGAAGGAGTACTGTTAGCCAACAGAGCAGACCGCCACTGCGGCAGTCTCATGTCTATTGCCACAACATCTAAATATGGTGGGTTGACCGCGTCAACTTGACGGAGTACTTGGGACCAGGGCGGGACGGTGGTGATACTGCCAAGATCAAAATCAGGCCCTTAGTGTTACTCTTTGAATTAAAATCTATACAGTAAATTAATCCTCATGTCTTAAATCGAACTGGGACAGACCATGGCCCTCTGTTGTAGACACACGGGGGCATATGCACAAGCCCCTTTCACCATGGGAACGTCACTTCACGTTCCTGGGGCGATAGGGGCTTCGCCTTATTTACAAGGCAGCATTAAGCCACTTAACGTGGCTTAACGCTGCCTTGTAAATAAGGCACCGTTTCACGCTATGCTTAGGGTGAAAGGGGATGACAATGGGTGTTGTGGTGGGCATTCCACCGCAACACCCATTGCTTCTGACGCTGCCTCCTATTTACAAAGGAGGCATAAATAGGAGGCAGCGCCAGAATTAAGGCCAGGGAAAACCTGGTCTTAACCTGGCGAAGCGAGGAGAAATGTTTCATTTCTCCTCGTTTTTGCTGTTTTCATGTGTGCTGCGTTGTGCAGCACATATGAAAACAGCAAAAGGCCAATGATTGTTTATGTACAGAAAGGTCCCCCTTTTTTAAAAATGCTGTTTTGCAACTTCTGTGTGTGCTGCATTAAGCAACACACATATAAGTTACAAAACGGCATTTCAAGATTGTTTATGCGCAGGAAGGGGGACCTTCCTGTACATAAACAGTCTTCCCCTGCACACAGACACCCTTGCACTATGGTGCAAGGGTGCCTGCGTTGGCGCTAAGCTGCTAAACTTAACGCCAGTGCAGGGGGAAACGCAGGGCTGCACCATATTCTTGTAAATATGGTGCAGCCCTGCCTTTCAGAAGTGGCGGAGCGTGGCGTTAAGCCAAGGAAGCTAACAACACACTCCGCCACTTTCCTTGTACATATGGCCCACACTATTTTATTGTGGGTCATCCGACGTGTGCGTTCCTGATTTATATGCACTGCAACTGGCGAACGGTAGCTCAGGGTCACTTGTGGAGTGGCCGATGTCACCATGGTCTATTCCAATTCAATTCAAGACAGGAGGATTCCTTTACATGATGGAATTCCAAAATGTCATAGTCACCCCGCTCCCGAACAAAAGTCGTCTGATGTAAATATATGCACCAAGCTTTCGTACGCCTTATACTTTCTCAGTAAAATCTGTGCGTTTGTTGGACAACATTAACATCAGGATTGTGCAATACTGATTCTGAGCACACCCTCAGGATATGTTGACCTTAGTCCTGCTAGCTCACAGTGCACCATCTGTTCCCCTAACATGGCAAGGTAACAAATGGATTGTGCAACTTCAGAACATGACAACTTTGACTCCCCAAGAAAATTGTGGTAACAGATCTAGAACCCTTTTGTTTGGTTACTCATGCATACCTAAAAAGATACTAAATTATATCAACAAGGGGTTTTCCAGAAGTGAATGATATTGGAGCGGGACAGGGAAATATATCAAAACATACAGAAGAGAAAACCCACCTCCAAATCAGGCTCTATACTAGAGTCAGCAATACATATATAGGACACAAAAAAACATTTCAAGGCATTGAAGAAATACTCACATAATTTTTTTTTTATTTCTCAAGTTTATTTTCTCTTTCCTTGTACCATATATGTCACAAAAATGCTAAATAAACATACTAAGAATGAGTCATTGGTTTACTCTAACAATTTTCAACCTCCCACCCTTCAAGCTACAAAATTCATAACCACTCACATATTATACATACCATCCATACAGAGACAAGACAGTCCATCATACATACTATAAAAACATATTATGTACAGAGCAGTAATTCGGGACATCCTTTACAATTTATCCACATATAGCCAACAAGGCATATTTTTCAATAATAGTCAGGCACGGAATAAAATCTCTGAGACCCCTCTTTCCTAATTTCTTAGTACATATCGCATACTTTTGCCTTATTTCAAACATGTGTAGGGTATATCTGTTACAGATTGTTATTTTTGAATGGTGTCTCAATTGCTCAAGAGCTGGTGCTTATCGCGTTTCGGTGTCGGTGATCGGGGCGACCACCCACCTTCTTCAGGGCACACAATGATGGTTTGAGAAAAAACAGCCATTAAAAGCTTGGGTGGGAGAGAGGAAAACAAGGTGGGCATAGCAGGGTTCTATCTAATAGAAACAAATTCAAATAGCAAAATAAGCAAATGCCTCAAAGTGCAGAACAGAAAACCTCATATCACTCAACAAAAATACGAACATGCAAGTGTCCACAAACCAATAACTGACTCCACAAGTGTATCACAACACCAAAACTTGAGCAGGCATACAATATTCTATAGAAAGAGATTATTCATGGCCAAAAGGTTACCTTATATACCTTTTCTTCTTTGTGCCATTTCCAAATACTAACTTATAACCCTTTACTTTATAAAATAATATCCGGATCCATCTGTCGCTGTGCAGGTAAAGGGACCATGCAAGTAGACCCCCAAATGGTGTGTTAAATAAAAATACAACAGTGAGAGATAGCACCATCTCTTTGAGGAAAGCCCTGAATCGATGGCAACAATGGAGGAGCATGTTTCTAACAGAAGATCAAAGTCAGCCCGGTTCAGAAGTGGACGTGCTAAGCTGCAATGCATGAATTTAGACCATCTAGACAAGTGGATTCCTACATGGAGTTAAGTTACTTGTTCCCTTAAATTCAAGAAAGTAAAGGCTCCATATAGCAATAACCCAGAACGTAAAGGCTAATCCCCACTCTGCCACGGAGGATAAAGGGTTCAGAGAGATAAGCGCAGGACGATGATAATGTCTAAAAGAAATAATGCTTTGGAAAAAATAGGCCATAAATAAGGAGAGTAAACAATGAGCCAGGGGGGGTAAAAGGTCTTCCGGGGAACTACAAAAACAGGTGGACCCCACAATTAGACCTTTCCCAATCCTTATTTTTTTCAAATCGGCATCGTCCTAGGCTGGTCGGGTGTTCGCTCTCGCTGAATACAAGAATACAAGTGCCAGCATATACATGCATCTGGGTTTATAACAGGGAATGTTAGCAAAAATGATACTTAGCACAAGGCTGGTCCATAAGTCTGAATGCGAGGAGGCAAAAGATGTCGACCATCTTGAATTTATCGCTCAGAACACACTAATCCTCAAGCCATATTGAAAGAAAGAGGAACAGGTCAGAATTAGCTCAGATGAAGCTTAAATAAAGAAAAAACATCAAAGGGATTAACACTGCAGGAATAATTCCATGAACTTGCTGCATACGAAGCTCTACATCACAAAAATCTTTTCTCCAAATACGATAATGGCAGGGGAATGATAATGGCGGCCATATTGGAATGGTCCACTAGACAGAATAAAACAAAAGTACAAGAAACAATGGTGAACCTAAGGATGAATCTAAGTAGGGGACACCTTGGGAATATCCCTACCTAAACCAGACTTGCCCTAGAGAAAACTGACAAAAGAGAATAATCCATGGCTTCTGTAGGAGTAACCCAGATTACAGGATCCTATGCTGAATATAGAAGGGGATTAGCCATATCTGATAAGGTCCATCTAATGTAGAAAATTTTCACATGGAATGCAGTCGTTGAGTTTTTTTTTTTACAGTATCTAAATAGAACATCCAAAAGACTTCTCTCTTTTGTCTGTATGTAGTGCTGTCCCTATTTAGTATTTCAGCAATTTTTTCCAAGATGGTTCACTTTAATTGGCTCTCAGTGTGCTTGAATTCCATACAGTGATCCACCATGGGTGCCTGCAAACTATTGCTCTGAATTGCAGACTTGTGCTCACAGTATCGCCTTCTAAACTCTCTGCTAGATTCTCTAACATATCCCAGATTACAGCGACAGATAATAAAGTATACTATGTTTTGAGTTCTGCAGTTAGTCATACTCCCAAGATTTACTGTCTTCTTCCCATTTGTGATAGTGTCAGAGACAATGGCTGTATCACATGCATGGCAAAGACCACAGCGGTGGTTGCCTTTGATTGGATTGGATACGGTGATGGATTTCTCTGTCTTTGGTCTTGCTTTTACCAGTCTATCTCTCAAGTTTCTATTGCATCGAAACACAAATAGTGGTTTAGGTTTAATCAATCCATTCTCGTCCGTATTGAGAATATGCCACTGTGTGTTGATGACCTGCCTGATTTTATCATTGCTGTTCGAGTGTCTGACTACATAGAGTATGTTATTATTTTTTTCTTGCTCTCTGTTCTCAAACATAATATCACGATTATAGTATTTGGCTCTCCTGTAGGCATCCATGATTAACTTTCTTGGGTATCCTCTCTTTAGGAGTTTGTCTTTTACAAGTTGAGCGTTTTGGTCATATTCTCTAATGGTACTACAATTCCTTCATGTTCTTAGAAATTGACCACAAAGTATACTTTGCTGTTGACACCTGGGATTGGAACTTTGAAAATGTAGCAAAGTATTATAGGCTGTGGACTCGGTATAGAGTAATACTTTTAGATGACCATCTACATTCAAGATCCAAATGTCCAGAAACTCGACTTTATCATTGCTAATAGTTGGTGTGAATTTCAGGCTCTCATCACAGAGATTTATCCAGCTGGTGAACTCATAGAGAGTCTCTTCATCACACTCCCAAATGAAGAAGAAGTCATCTATAAATCTTGCCCAACTCTTTACATTTTCAAAGAATGGCACTATTTCGTTATAGATGCACTTTCATTCAAAAAGACCTATGTAGAGGTTCGCCACAGTAGGGGCACATGCGGCCCCCATGCTAACTCCTGTGGGAAAGTCATCCTTTTGGCCCTGATCACCCCTATTTTTTGCTTGGTACTGGTGGTAACTGACTCTGACAGTGTCATGGGCTATGCTTACGAGACCAAGGGCCAGTGCTCTGCTTTAATGGTATATGGTGGTTAGGTCTAATTACAATTGACAATGACAGAGTATATAATAAGGCAAGGAAGATTCAAACTACCTATAAGTACCTAGTATATAATAGGGCAGGGAGGTTTAGAGGCCCAGTAGATTTCTTGCACTAGAGTGTGCACTGCTGTGTTGCCTGCTGTCATTTTGAAAGTCAGCCCAACCTTGCAGGCTACTTTTAAATTGCAATTATATGGAAATTCAACTTTGGAATTAAAGGTACTTCCAAAGTAGTAATCTACCTTATTTTTACATATAAGTCACCCCAAGGCCTCCCCTAGGTGCCCCAGGGGTAGAGTGCCATGTAAATATAAGCAGGGACATTATAAAAGATGTTTTATATGCCCTGGTGAGGAAACAACTGCCAATTTCGTTTTTCCCCATTGTAGATAATTAGCTCCATAGTTTACATTGGAATATTTTTATTTATGTATAAATATTAATAGGAAAGAGCTAAAATGTCATTTAAGGACTTACAATGATTCTTCTGAAAATCCAACAAATTACCACTGTTAGATTTATAATAACTATCACAGAAAATAAGTTATTAAACTTTCTTTTCAGTAAGCCAAAATCCATCCTTTTTGCTGCTCTCTCCTGATTGGCTAGCCTCTGCCAGGCTGAGCCAAGCTGTCTTAATGAGGTGTGAAGTAACCTGCTAGAGAGACAATGCGTTTCCTGTGGAGGAGAGCTGAAACTGCAGAGCCAGAAGGCAGGAAAGGGGTGGAGTGACCAAACTGGTCTTCAAAGGGAGAATGACACTAAGGGACAGCACAGGCTCACCCCCACATCCTGCTCCCCCAGTCACACAGGAACCCCTGTAATTAGATGAGGGAGAGGGCTAGAAGGGGGGTGTGAGAGAATATTAGCCACACCAGTGGGTTGGTTTAGCCTGATCTAACCTTTGAGGAGAGACTTCTTCCATGTTGGAATTTGAAAGAATGGTGGTTTCTGGGACAAGAATATGCCATACTTTGGAGGAAGTGGTCATACACCTGGGTGGTACCCTGCATCCCATTGGCAAGGGGTGCCCCCTTGCTTGACGCCCAAGAACATTGCATAAATACGTAAGAGTTGCAAAGCAACTCAGATCTGCTGACTGAAACTGAAAGGAGATTGACTGCCCTGCTGGAAACCTGGTCTGCAGCCCAAAGGTATGCACTCTGAAGGACTGCACCTGCTGCACATTCTGGGAATACAGCCCTGAGGACTTAGCCTTGCTTCAAGAAGGATTAAGGCGTGGACTCCCTGCAAGCTACAGGTTAACTGAGCCCACCTGCATCATCTCCACCAAGAAGTCCCCATCCTGGAGTGCGTCCAGTGGACTTTTAAGGATTAGGCCAGGTGCATTGTGATGAATTGTAGTCCCAACATCCCAAGGACCATCTCAGAGATTCTAGACCCTTGACACTTTGAACCCTCAAGGAGAACTTCTAGAAGAAGATCCAGACGCTTTGTGAACTTTTTGGAAAAAGCTCCATAAGGCGACCGACTCGATGTCGAGAGTCAAGCCGGCTACCTTCAACCGCGACCCGGCCTGGATTTGAGGCTCGTCCCGCTGAAAGCTCTGGAGCGGCAGACTTCTAGGACTTAACTGGGGCTTCGCAGAACCTCAAGCCGACCAACCTGCACCGAATCCGTTCTAAAGAGGAGCCTTATTCGACGTCGCATGAAAATCCTCCAGAAAAAATGTGAAGGTAAAATTTTGACCGAGGTCTCCCGCTTAGTGTATCCGACCAGGGCTCCATCACGGTCGGCCTCAAACTTTGACTTTGTCCCGGTAAAAAAACACACAGCAAGGCGTTTCAATATTTATTGAAACATTGTGATTCTTGAGTAAAATATGTGCGCTGCAATAATCAATAGAAGGAAACAGAATGACGTAACAGCATTACGAGAATGGTGAAGAAGATAAACAGTTCAACCAATGTGCTGTAACACAGAATATATGTTTGCATATAAATACTGTATTATAGTCTACTCTACTGCTACCTATCCTAGTGTACCTAGTGTGAGTAAATCTGCCAGAATCTCTGTAGGGTGATCTAACTCCCCAGTACCTGTGGGTGTCATCAGGGTGCCCGTCTTGGTGGAGAGCTGGATATCCTCTCTCTCAGAGGTAAGCAGGTAGCAGCTGGGCTGGAATTCTGGCATGTGGTTACCTCTCAGTGCCAGCAAAATGCTCATCTAACTAAACAAGGAAGTGATGCCGTTTATGTAATAAACATCACCCATGTTGCTATGCCAAAGTCCCAGTCAGGCCGCTATTGTTGATTCTATTGTGATAGCTTTGTCGCCGAGCGGACAAAACAAACAACAACATGTTGTGTAGTGAACATAAGTCCTGTGCAGAATGTTCAAGGTATTTGATAATATGCGTACGAAGTGTAAGTGTAAGCAAAAGCCATTTCAGGGAATATTATCCTGCACTGGCACACAATGAAATGTGTATCAAATGTCAATGTTCAATGTTTGAGAAAAGATGTCAAGTTAAAATGTGAACATGTAAAATGGTGGTGTCCCCACGCAGGCCTAAAATGTGACCACATGACAAAGTAACTGTAGACACGCAAAGTGATAATGTAAAGTTGGCCACCATCAGTGCCACTCAAAACAGGCACCAGTGATTGAATAGAACACAGACACTGTTCCGCAATGCATCTGTGATGGCCCCTGCCACACATAGTACGCCCCCTTCTGTGTCTGAGTGAGGGGCATCTAATCTTGCTTAGTGTACAAAATCGCTAAGTATGTGGAGCCTGCTCTGACCTCCAGACCTGCCCCAGGGACACTAAACAATCCAGCTAGACTGTTCCAGTTTGGACTCAGCCATATGCAATACAGTCTTGACCCTGCTTCAGTAGGAACTGTCCAGCTGAGCTTCCAGGCCAGGTCCTTACCAAACTGTACCACAAGCAGCCCAGGAACGGTTTCACTCAGATTTGGCTCTTCAGTTGGATGTAGTTTGGTTCCAATAGCACAGTGAGCAAGGCACCGACGTCTGAGAACACCTTTAACCACTTTGGGCGGTCTTGGGTTGCTTGTGTTCTGTTCTGCTCAGAGAGGACTTGCCTTGGCAGTTCGGGCTGGACTGTTCCCATTGCAGCAGAATCAAGACTGATTTGTATATGCTTGGGTCTAATTTGAGGTGGCATTGTGGGAAAAAGAACAATAGGTTGGAATGCTACCCGAGCGATTGACAGTGGTTAGACTTATTGCAAGCATCCTCCCATCACATTTTGCGCGTGTTCTCTATTTTAAATAAAACAATCAAGAAAAACGAGCCTGCTACCACTTTTCAGAACATCATGAGATGTCCCTCACTCGTGCAATTGGGGAAACCCTTTGGCTTTTTAAAAGCACCCTCATACACACACGCTAGTTAGTGGCATGATTCATCATAGTGTTCCCACCCTAGATGCCTAGTACATCTGGGTGTGCTGCGACGCCTGAGTTACAGCGGAGTGCTTTTTTGTGTGAATTTGTTGGAATCACTGAATTAAAATTAACTGAAGGTAATCCACCACTCAAGGTAATTTTAATCATGGACACCTTGGGTAAGATTTAAAACAATAGTGGATGTGCTGTTAGATAATGATGATCCCCCACATCCTCGGTCTACGTGTTTCAACCATTATTTCTAATGCCCACCGGGTCAATATGGCTTTCTTCAGGACCGGGTTGCTAGTTTTTCTTCCTAGCCTGTGGCCGCGTGCGCTCTAAAGCATGCAGTTATGGTGCATCAACTCGTAAATTATGATTTTTTCACCATCCTGCGTAATTTTCTATGGTGGAAACAATGAGAAAGCCATCTTTTGAGTTCAAATGGCTGCACATAGCTAAGCTAGATGTGAGCATAGCTAGCGCAGCGCATCTGTGCCATGCAATCTATTCCAAACATGCTGGAACATACATATGAATGGATGAATGAAATGCCCTTTCTACCGCGCGCGGCTACTCCAGGGAAATACCTTAATTTGATATATACAGTGACTGTTTTTTTACCCACTGCATTGTCCTTCACGCAGTAAGTTTCCTACCTACCCGGGGAGCGTGAGCGTCTCCCATAGTAGCGTGCACCTACACACATCACAGCAGTGCGATACATGTGATTAAGCATCGCGGAGTATAATAAGGCTTATAGTGAACACAAACAATTGTTAAAAGCATAGTGTGTTATTATTATAAAAGAAGGAATCTCCAACCTACTTATATTACGTTATTCGCCTGCGACATAGATTCTCTGAGGGGGTGGACCCTGCAGTCACACACTGCGGGAGTATAAGTATTGTTGAAAAATACCCCTGCTTTTCTTGTTGAATAATGCCTTTGCTGGTCATAGGGCATAGTGGCAAGGATACCCTCACCCGACTTACTTCGTCAAGATGTCTCGCCCGCACTGTACATCTATTGTCCTTGTGAAATTCAGATGTTGCTCTACGCCTGCTCAACTTGGACTATAAAGTCTAATCCGCAATTCGGGAAAAGAACTTCTGTGTTTGTGCGTCAGCGAGTATGTGTGTACGCATCGCCCAGCGTGCACAGGGAACAGCTCATTAGTGTAGCTCCCTACATGTGAGCCCTTGTCCATGCCCTTAGTGGGTGTGGTGCCCTTTCAACCTTTTATCGGCTCAATGTGGCATGGCTTTTGAATGTGTGCTTTTGCCGGGCAGATTAATCAGCAAAGCATATGCGTTTGTGAAGAACATAAGGCTCATTGGTCCTAATTATAGCACACGAGATAGTTATTACAGCGCTATCATAACTTAATCATCAGAAATAATGAGCTTACTCTAAGTAAAACTCAATTATAGACAACAATGAGCATACTACAGATATGATCATGTGTTCAGCCATCCTGTTCTAGTCACAGCTTGCAACTAATGCTGAATATACCTATCTGGTCTGTGTAGGTACATCATCCTAAATACCACTAGCACTTAGAGCGCTAATTTATGTGTGATGGGGATGCCCAGATGCTGGTTCCGTACTCACTGTGTCAGTGGAAGCAAGCTGCACCCAACTGATGAGGCCAAATCGGTCATGAGTTGCTTGTGTTCTGGTTCAGGGAGGACCTGCCTTGGCAGTTCAGGATGGACTGTTTCCATTGAAGTATGACAAAAGCTGATTTGCACATGGCTGGGCATGCATGGCATGCAGCCCCAAGCAATTACCAGTGGATGGGGTTAATTCCAGCTTTCAATCCATCAGTTTTTGTACTTTTCATTGTGATGTCCTAAGTGTGACTGGGCCCAAATAGGCCAAAACCAGTCTTGGGTTGCTTGTGTTCCGGTTCAGAGAGGAAGTAGCTTGGCAGTTTAGGCTGGCAAGCAGGCAATTTTCCTTAGGAGACATGAGGACGTCCTGCCAGTCCACATCCATGAGAGGTTCCAGATCTGCTTTCCAGGCCTCCTAAGAATGCAGAATGTGCCAGGAAGGTGGATAATTAATGACTTGTAAACTATGGAACGATTTTTCTTTTCTGATAGTTCTGAGATGATGAGTTTCACCTGTAAAGGGCTGCAGTCCGGCAGTATATCAACATTGATAAGATAGAGAGAGAGAGGGCTTGTTGGAGCCGCAGGTAGTGGTAAAATTCGGTCAAGAGAACTGTGAGTTCTTCCAGGAGTTCAGTAAAAGACTTCATGCTATGCTGGGAGATTACTTCCCCTAGTGTAGATATACCCAAAGTATCCAATCCCTCAAATCATGGAAGAGCAAGAGCAGGTACTTGAAAGAAGTGTGTTACAACTCACAGCAGGCTTTCTTTGATCACTTTACCAGTGGATTCTACTCACCTTTTGAGAGCCCTGCCACCCTAATATCAAATCCAGATTTTGTTTCTTGGAAGTAGGTGAAAGTATGCCATTGGACTACTTCTGGCAGGTCTTTTTTTTATTAAATCATTCTCTCAGTATCAATTTCAATAAAGATATGGGAAGGTTACGTGGTTTGCACTCAAGCAGCCACAGGCAATTTTAGTATCGCATCATAACAGCGTCTCCTTAAACAGCACCTTTTCAAATAAGCTTCAGTTGTCGTGGTCTTCCTCTCTTTGTTATAACTTAACTTTTCATTTTGATGTCATCAACAATTGTTGAATTATACCAAACATCATACACTCCCCATTCGACATCCTGTAACATGCGATTTAGGTTATTGAACACATGTTACATTTGTTGATGTCTACTCATGACACTACAGAAGCATTTTTCCAACAATATTGGAATTACATGCATGCTCTGTTTCCTTAACAAACTGCTTCTTTTGGACATGGCTTTGTGATGCATTACTTGCCATCAACCGAGGATTCGGGCTAGTCCAGCTGCATTATGTCCTTTACTTATACATTGATTAGCTAATCCTGTTATACTCCATACAGTTCTAGTCTTCCCCATCTAGGGGTCTGATCAATCAATTATTCATTACTCCCCATAGCTCTATTTCTGCAACTGGCCCCTTGTCTGTCCTGATCTTCTTCATGCGTCTTTCTTCTACACACGGCAATTCCTGTATGTCTGATTCCCATGCACACACCATAGGGACCCTGGTGGATAGCCAATGTATTGCCTTTCTGTGCTTTCCAGCAAGAGGCCTCAGTGGCAAATTTATATTGGATCTGCTGCTTTTTAGGTTTTGGAAGGACACCAAGCAAACAATGTTTTATTGTATTCTTGCGTCTAATATAGGTTACTTCCACTAAGTATTCAGCTATAAATCTAAATGTTCAGACAAGAACATGGCATCTCCCCTCCACCCCCTGCATTTAGTACATTAGGAGGGCCAGTTCACGTAAATTTCATGTAGTCTTAGTAGGGTAAGATAAGTATAGTGAAGGAATTTGAAATGTGTCAGTTTAAATCTGCCATTGCTTGCTATCTGCTGCACCTGGGCGCAAGAAGTGTTCCAATCTCTGTCTGTGAGAGGTTCCTGTAGATACCATCTCCATCTGGGGTTCAGGGGAGATAGAGTTCTGCCTGCTTTAAGAGCCTTATACAGGTTCAAAACTAACCTATGGCCATGACTTGCCTCTAGCCGCACTTCAAGTGTGAGGCAAACACAGGCAGGTCACTTTTGTTACAAATGGCAGTTAAAGGGGAAGGATGGTACTCTAAAGGTGATCAGGCCATTTTAATAAATGCTTCATCATTAAAAAGGAGTGAATTAATCTGAATAATATTTTAGCTCATCCCTCTTAAGTTTAAACAATCAGCTGGGATGAGTGGTGAAGCTACCTAAAGAGAAATACAACTAATCACTAACTCTGTCTTGCATGGTTGGAGAAATGACAGAATTCCTGTTACAGTATTCTTCAGGGAGTATTTAAGAAATCTGAGGGACATTGTGAGAAGATAATTTTATTAGTTGGGAATTTTGACGAGAAATTTCCTCTCACAATGTTAGATCACAAAGACTATCCCACATAAGATTTTCCCTCCACAAAAAGAAAATAAGCAAGGTAACAAACTAGGGGATGTATCGTTAGATTAAACTGAAGGAGACTGAATTGCAATTTAATGAGGATTTACCTGTGTGGACTACATTTATCTCTTAAAGTGTGAAAGCAATCAATGATTAATTAATGATCACTATAGAATACTTATCTCTCTGTCTTTTCATCCTGTAATTAGAGAATTTGATTTGTACCACCTCTCAAGTGCAAACATTTCTAAATTACCTAAGAAAGATATGCAATTTGAGAAATATGCGCACTTTGAGGAGTTATTTTTTGTTTTTTCCATGAGGGCACCATGGATTAAGTGTTCAGAAATTAAGTGATTTTGCTTAAGGATGTTGAAAGTTAAGGGTGAACCCTGCTATATGCAATAATTAGTCCATTCGGGAGAATGAGAGAATTTGGTATGACGAAGAACTGTTTCATGGTTGTGACGTATTTGATAAAAGCATATGAGAGCTATCCAGGTCCTAAATTTCTGATTTGATGTAAGATATAAGGGAATGTAAACAGGTACAGCAAAGGGAAGAACCATGAGCTTAGTGGGGCATAATGATTGACAATATATAATATTCTTTATTAGAGGAACATGAACGTTTTTTAGATCTTTGCAGCATGAGCTACCGAGAAGGTGAGTCTGCTACACCAATCTCGGAAAAATCATATAGCTGTCAGTATAAATAGAGCATTAGACAAGGCGGTTCAAGAGGGTGTTCTCGAGCAGTTCCCTGCACTCATTACTAGATAGGAATGGAAGAGAGCACTGTGCATCTGAGCCCCACATTTGAGAAGGATATAGTATGATTAATTCAGACAACCAAATCTTCAATGCATAAAGGCCCTCATGGGGTTTCCATCTGTACTCTAAATACAGAGCTAGGCCATGAGATTTTCTTCAGCATTTGAATGCAGCTTACTGCACACATTAATTTCCGATTCACTCGACAACTGTGTGTAGCGGTTCCAGTACATTAAAAAGGACAATAACTAACCCAGCAAATTACGGACTGATAACATTATTTGGTGCAACAGATACAGTTTCACCAGACAAAAATTTGTGGTTCAGCAATCCAGGGTGAATTTAAGGAAAATAATCCTTTTAACGTTATCAAGGTTGAGGAGATAACATTTATTGCTTCGGTGGTTAAATGGTCTTTCAAAGGTCGGCGGAGAAACATTGCATTCACCTTTAATAGAGTTAGCTGGGCAAGTCTGATGAAGATTCTGGATAGTCCAGATCAAAAAAGTGGAGGAAGGAAGAAGCAGAGGTTCATTTAGCTTCCAAGAGGTACTGGTTATCTATCACAAAAGGGGGAATGAACCACATATGTCTCAATACTAGAGTCTCAGAACTTTTTATCTCAGAGACCCTCAACCATACGTTCACAGACTGTGGTGTCTGTAATCTCCACTTAGTGTGGGTCAGTGGATAGCGTCATCATCGGGTCTTGTCACTTGAGAATCCCGTTCTACAAGTGACATCAAAACCTTTACCAGGAGGGAGACTGTCTAGATGGTGGTGAGTAGATTAAAATGATCTCCTATCCTTTAGGTGAATCTTTACTGGGGGGAAAAGAGTAGGATAGGGATAAGACTAAAAACAACACAGTGTTTAGTGGATGAGTCACTGGTCTACGACACCTAGTTGTCGGGTCGACATGTTTCGGCTTGGAACAGCCCCTGCGGGTCTATGGTCTTCGTCAGGACCAAAAAAATATATATGGAGGCCTTATACTTCAGGGCTTTCCGGATAGTGTGCTACTAGTGAGTGCAATTGCAAATTATCGTTTGGCAAGAAAATACCATTGCACATAAGTGTATTTACAATCTCCATTGATGGAGAGAAAGAAGTCACCCTTAAACAATGAACCTCAGTAGTTGTATAGGAATTCCTGTCTTTGGGGCAAACAGAATAGGAGGTTGTCCTGGATTCTAACTGGCATAGTGGCCAGCCCCTGGACTTGGTTGGGCTTGGATGGGCCCAGATGGGCTTGCCTTTGGCACTCCTTCAGCCCTTACCCACCTATTTCTATAGTCCTCTGTGTATGAAAATAAGAGCTAGAAAGCGGACTGTCCAGGAGGTTGATGTAACTCTCAGAATTCTGATGGAATCAGTCCCCCTAGAACAAAAAAAAGGCTTCTTCTGGAAAGACTATTGAGAACTAGAGGGTGCTCAAAATGTGTGCTAAAAAAACCTTGAATCAAAAATTTTATACAAATATGTGTAAGGAAAAAAACATTGGATTGCCAATGATTGTTCCCATAGCTAGGTTAAGATGCTGAAAAGTTGAATTTGTCAATATTAAAGCCAGAGTTATGGACAATAAAATGTTAATAGTTCATTGTTTTGAGACAAAGCTACTATGCACAGCTGAGTTCAACATAAGTGTGCAAGTAAATGCATATGCCAAAATCACAGCTCTGATTCACAGAATGATGACTGGCATAATTGTAAATTCAAAAATGGGGTTTGCTAATATGGAAATTAGGAAAGATTCTATTTAATTATGGGAGAATACTAGGTTCTTTAGATGTTGGTGGAAATGTATTAAATTCAGCAATATCAGAATTTCTCTACAGTGTTTGTATACTTTACCTCAGCCTTTAATATAGGTATATTTACACAATGTGCAGTAACACTACACACACACATATACCAAAGAATGCCAATCTGTCTTGGCTGACTGCAATTTGAAATCACTGGAGTGACATATGGCATAGGAATGTGTTCTGCCATGTAGAAAATGTACTTTTATACATTAGGCAAATTATCTTTCAGTGTGTCCTGTATGCACACATGAGTAAGTGCTTAGTGTAAAAAATGTGACATACTAAACATTAAAGAAATGTATAACCTCACAGTGGAAAGTTTCCAAAAGCTATTTGTGACTGAGTAGGCTGTTACATCATCCTTAAGCAGGCGTAATTGTGAAAAAAGTTGATTTTTACAATTCATCCCAGGAAAATTGTAGAGCCTTGCTTATAAGTTACTTTCCACTATGTTATCAAAAATCGAATTCAGGAATAAATTTACATGTTTGGTACCTGTAGTAGAAAAGTAACTTTTTAAATGAATATGCAGTGTTGTCTAAAAGGCAAACTGAACTGTACCAGATCTGCGGTCTACTTTGCAGCTAGCATCTGTAATTAGCATCCCAATTAAATGTGAAATGCTGACCTGCCAGAGAACAATGTAGACATTTCTAACACCAGGAACATATGTTCTAATAGAAGCATGGCTATATTGTAGTGGTGTGTCACCTTTAGTAATACTTTCTAAAATCATGCAAAAATATCATTAAAAGAATGGTAGTCTTTGTTACCTTTTTCTGCTTGTAGTAATAAAGGCAACCATCATGCTTTAGAACAAACCATCTTTTCCTCCAGCCCTTTAGAATTCCTGAGTGAGTTCGCTTGTGTAGGTACCCTCGGCACGTTGGTTTCGGAGTGTTTGGGCAACGACTAATATCTGAGCCAACAACCAACACCAGGAGATCAGGACCTGTGAAGCACAATTATTTAACAGTGTTATTTTAACAATTTTTGAATGAAAATAAACTAATAGACAGAAAATAAATGTTTATGGAAATGCAAAATACATTATTTTGCAGATTAATATTTTTTGACTAGACATGAATTGGAAAAATGTATGTGAAATGGAGAGTCAGTCTGATTCTGTTATTGTTTTTCTTGGCTGTGAGCATATTTTGGATACACTTTTCTGAAGTTAGAAATTTTTTATGACATCTACATGGATTCTTGCGTAGACACATACATCGCATTTAACTTCTTGAAACAAAATTGGGCCTTTTTTATACTATCATTGAAAACATAGATGATTCATGTCTAAACCAGATTTATGGTTGTAGCTGTGTTTTTTTCTCTTTATCAGGGTTGAATTACTGTTGACTTTTGTCCGCATTACTAGTGGCCTGTTAAAATCCCTGTTATTTCCCAGCTTTGGAATTACTGTTACTGGGCCATTCACAGTTTACAGGTCACACAATATGAGGGCATAAGTAGACTTGTCGTATTCTAGACCAATGTATGAACTACTCATGAATTTTCATAAGTAAAACATGCTGACTTAGAGACATGATTTATAAACCTTTTGTCCACTAGGTAGAGTGTCTAACTCCTACAAATTCCTGAGTAAATCATATTCAAGTTTGAAGTGAGCAACAACTACAAATATAGATGTGTAATTGTAGGAGTAATTCAATCTCATTGCAGGAATAAGATACAACAAATCACAGAAATTGCTATGTGAAGTGAGCTGACAATAATAATAGCTCGCAAGTAATATAAGGGATAAAGTACCCCCTGCCACACATTAGACAGATATTGCAAGTCACTGAGGAGTTATGTAACTCCAAGGAGGCTTGCAATATCATTATCATGTACACCAGTGGGTACTTTATCCCATGTAATACATGGTCACACCATCACCTTTCCCACAAACCCCTTAAAAACCTTGGTGCTTAGTTCTTTCATATGCAAGAGCGAGCATGTTTGCAAACATTAAGAATAAAAATAAAAGCTCTTGTTCAAAATTAAACACATCAAAAACCTATTAGATATTTGTGGCAAACAGTTTTTAGAAACATTCATCTTAAACATAGTGTGTATAACATATTAGACTCAGTATCACAAAAGACAGACTTAAAATACATGGGATTGTGCAATCCTTGTATAAATGCCCGTCCCTAATTTCTTTATAATAGGCGACTTGTGATGCACCCAGTCACCAATCATAAAGAAAAGATTTCAGAACCTAACTGTAATAAATTATTACAATTAACTTCTGATGTCACAATGCCTGCTGCCAGAGCCAGCAGCCGAGGTGGAAAGCAGGTCAGGTCATGGAGCAACTGATTAAAGCAACAATAATTAAACATTACGGGGCAGATTTACAAGGCCCTTGCGCCACTTTTGCGTCACTTTTCCCATGTTAAAAATTACACATAAGTGGCGCAAGGGCCTTGTAAGTAAGCCCCTACTTTTCTTACAAGCCATCCATATGCTGCCTTATTTTTCTAGCTTACAGTGACAAGCAGGAAGAACACGTTTATTTAATTATTCTTGTTCTTCAGCAGGCATTGTGACATCAGAAATCAACTAAAATAACTTATTACATTTGAGTTCTGATGTCTTTTCTTTATAATCGGTGACTGGGTGCGCCACAAGTTGCTGATTATTATAGTGTTATTGTTAATTGCCATTTATATAGCACACAATATTGTTAAATACCACATTTTGTGTGTATGTGTTTGTGTGTCCACAATGTGTTCAGTTGTTCCACACATACAGAGACAAGAGTGAACATCATGCTTCTCTACTCCACAACATATCAATTTAGAGTGAGGTGGCAGTGGTTAAAAGTGGCTGCAACAGAAATATCCTCAGAGTTATACAAAACCTATTTAAAAGAACTGATATGTGATATTAAACGTGCACTACAAATACGGTCAACTTTGCTGATACCAAAAGAATAAATGACAGATACATTGGCATATTTTGGACACTGTTGGTGGTTTCCTCTATATATTTAAATTTGGTGGTAGTGTCGGGTGTCTGATATACTGCCTGAATGCACCAGCAGAAGGTGGCAATCTGACCAATGCAATATACAAAGGGGACAGCCAGAACCAGAGAAGAAGTTAAGGGCTCTACCAAGCACCTGTTATCATCATTAGAAAACACAGCAACAGCCTCTTTACATCATCAACCCTTTCCACGTTTTAGGTAACTTAGGGGCACATGCATCAAAGTAAGGAATTGCGATTCCTTAATAGCGATTATTAAGGAATCGCTATTAAGAAATCGCAATTCCTTATGCATGTAGTTTTCGCTACAATTTTAGCGATTTCTACACATTCCTTAATTGCAAATCGCAAATTGCGATTCGCAATTAAGGAATGCCTTCCCATTCATTCCTATGGGCCTGGAGGCCCATAGGAATGAATGGGACAGCATCCGCAATTTGCGAGTACCTTAAATGCGCATCCGCAATTTGCGATTCCTTAAATGCAATCGCAATTTAGGAATTCGCAAATAATTGCGAATTCTTAAATTGCGCATAGGTAACACTTTCATGCATCTCTAAGGGCCAATTTGCGATCGCAAACGGCCGATTTTTGCGAATCGCACCGTTTGCGATCGCAAAAACCTTTGATGCATGTGCCCCTTAATCCTCTCACTCATACTGGTCTCAATCAGAGAAACAACATTGGGCCTGATTCACAAAGATAAACCTACACTTTTGTGTAAGTTCAGGATTGTTTGCTATTCACATCGTATTTTACGAGTAGTATCTTTACGACTGCAGAGTCTTCATGCAAAAAAAATTAGAACTGTCCTTAGAATTACTCTGCTAACATAACTGCTGTAGCTGGTGTAATGTGCCAGGTACAGCAGCCACCTATATTATCTGTTTTGTGTTCCCAACCTTTAAATGCACTTACTAAATTAGTATTAAATATGTTATCTTGAAAGTTACTTTTAAGTATAGATCATTAGAGCAGTAAATGTTAAAGTCGAAATGTAAGGTGTTCTGAGTTCATTCATGAAGTTCATGAGGAAGGGTGATTGAGGCTTCTGCAAAGGACGGGTGGAGGTTGTGATTTGTTGTGATAGACGCGTTTTTGGCATGGAAAAATGTACTCCCAGTTGGTGTCAGCCTGGGGCCAGGTGGCTGAAATCACAGGTCCAACTGATCAGCTCCACATTTAAGTGCTTGCTAACCCTCGTAGGAGCTAGGGTCACTGGCCCATTATGGAATATCCTATCTACTCACCCACTATCCAAAGGCACTGGTCATTTCTGCCGGACACACTAAAATGAGCCCACCTGGTCGAGTTGCCACTGCCCATGCCAGCAGGGGTTGCCATAAGACTTCTAGTTGCAGTCCGACTGCACTTGGCCACCACAACGTCCCAGGGAAAGAGCGGCTCCTCACTGTGTGCTGTGTACGCGATGTAGTGTAGGTCTGAATTTGAACTGCTTTATGCATTCGATATGCACTTCTGTATTGGGTATAACTGTGTTTCATTCTGTAACCCAAGTGTGCTGGCAGAGTTCTTCTGTCGGCACATTCAAAGAGGGGCGTGTCACGTAAAGGAGGGCAGGGTCACGTGACTAGCACCTGTTCCATTAAAAACACATAAATCAGAGCAATTTATCTATTTTTGTTGCAATTTAGGTTTCGTGGTGGTTAGAATATTTTATGCAAATCACAGTTAAATAAATACATCTCAAAACTTGTAAATATGGTTATTAATTCATAATGTCATGCACAGAACTCTCCAAGACAATCACTATTCTCAATAAAGAGGGTTGAGAAGACACACAGACCAGGTTCTCCATGATATATAGAGAAATGAGTGTCCCAAAATTACGACTTAGCTGCAGATCGGAAGAGAGAAAATGTGCTTTATATTTCGTTGGCATTGAAATTTCACTCGTAAAAAAAAGCTCTAGAAAAGTCCTAGAAATGTATTGATTTCAAATACAAAGTGTTGTCCCATGCACAATGTGTTCCTTTCTGTTCAACAAAAAGAGAGTTGTGGATAAAGGTAATCGTGAAAAATATAGTAACATAGACTGTAGAAATTCAATATTCCTTCCTTTTGTATATAATGTACGGCATTGCGAAGAGACTGCCCTACATTATAGTTACTTCTACTAAGCCATAAAAAAGAAAATGTACAACAAGTTTCAGCTACAGCATATTCTACAAAAAGTATTTTCCAATATCTAGAATAACTGTTATGGATTAACAATAATGACAAAGTCAATTATGGAACAGGGATAAAATTAAAAGCCCCTGTTCTTCATTTTATGCACGGATATTAAGAGCATCAGATATTCTTTTGTTATGAATAAAAATATTTGCGCGATAACATGGGGACCATTCCATAAGTCTCTATTAGAATATGGTTAAGTAAGAGGATGAAGAGGTTAGGCAAGGGCAGTATACAACTATCCATTTGCCAGGTGGAACTATCCGTTATCAGCCCGCTAGAGTTGGAAGACTTGCACTGACCAAATATAACCCATTACTACCTTACCAATTACAAATAGTCCTCCATCGAGGAGGAAAATGATTGATAAGTCATTTGAGGGAGGTTTTCTAAAGGGACAATGTCAGAAGCAACTTAAGATGTGATAGAAAACCACTAGTTTTTTTCCTTTGTTCACAATGCTATTGTCACCACTAAAGATGGTGACTGAGGAAGAGATAACTGAAAGATCTTTAGTGATTATAGCTGAAGTTCCAAACAGAATGTCCTTATTGCCCCATTAAGTTAAAGTCAACTTTGGTAGATCAGGGGCTTCATTTAAAGACTGACGATACACTGAGAGAAAGGGGAACCTTTGGGAATGACACCTGTGATAGTTAACATTTGAAGCTTACCACAGAAAAGACCCAAACTCTGATCACTAAGAAAGAAATGAAGCCAAGCTGGTGAGGGCCCTTTCTTTCTTGTGACTGGCTTGAGACATAAACCAACAAATTGTAGTCCACTATTTCAAAAGTGGCAAAGAAATCCAAGAGGTCCAGAAGCATCAAATCTCTAATTGACCACTTCAAAATGGCCGAGAAACCACTGAATTTGGCTGGTGACTCCTTTCTCAAATGCCTTACTAATTGGAGGGAAGTCGTCATTGGGCCTATAGTTTCCTGCAAAGGTGGAATTGGGCTTTTTAAAAAAAATTTTTTAACAGAGTCGGACTTCTGGAGCTTCACTCTCTTTGTCCATGGGTGTCACACAGAACACCAGAAAAAAAAAATCCCTATTACTTATCAATAATCAAGATCTATGACAGGATTACAAAATCACAATTTCTTAACAATGATCTAACACTAAAAATATCTCTTCACCCTTTTTTGTATAAAGACAAGGCAACATCCTGTGTAATATTTAATAGACCCCGGAACCTCTACAGTTCCCACCTCAGATGCAGTCCTCGCTGTCCTGTTGAGTCTTGTGAAGCATCATTCCACAAGGAACACTTCAGTACTCTTGCAACTTATGTTTTCTAACCGCTAAGCACAACCCTTCAAAAGATTGAAATACCCAGCCCTTTTTTGGAGACAACAAATCCAAACCCGAAAGAGAGGCCAATTATCACTCTATCTCATGTCTCTTATTCAAAACAAAATTCTATGCTGTAGAGTCAATGGAGATCTCTACATCTTCGGTGAAAAGAACTACATCCTTCACAGCAGACAATCAGGTGTTAGGCCATTCATCCTCAAAGAGTATACCTCAACTGATTTCAGATGAGAGGAGGCCACTTCATGGCACTTGCTACAGGTCAGTCTCAAGCACTAATTCTGTTTGAAAAATAAAAAATAAAAAAATGGATAGAACAACATTAACCATTTCACTTTCAACACAGTAAACACGACAAACTATTGTTGACCAATATGGTGGTTTTGATGGGGACTAGGGAAGGGAAAATTGACAAGCCAGATTCATAGAGGTCCATGTGCGTTGCCTGTTTGTCTTGGCATCAGGCCTCACTCGCAGGCATCGGACAGTCTTTCTGCCTTACAGTGGGACTCAGAATGGGGGGTAGTTTACCCTTCTCTGCCAGCCTATATGCCAAAACTATGCACAAACAGCTCCCAATTTCCTCTCACTTGCCATGGGGATGGGAGCAATATCTGGGCTCTGAGTCGGCTGGCACACATGAAACCATACTAACACTGGGTATTTCTGAACATTAGAAACCCAGTGGAATCAAAATAGTGTGGCTTGCAAGAATCCCAGCTAGTTTTCTTACCCAAAATGCCCTGTGAATGCCAAAACTATGTCTAAAAACACCCAATTTTCTCTCTTTTTTATGGGGGATGATTGTAACTTTTGGGCCTGGGCTCATTCGTCACCCACAGAACACAAACAATCCTTGGCATTTTTGAAAACTAGAAACTGAATGGAAACAAGGGTTGTGCAGTTGCATGGGTCCTACATATTTTCTTACCATGAATGCCCTGTGACCGACAAAACTTTGGCCTAATTTAAATTTTAGCGGTTGGCCCGTCCTGCGCCAGGGCAATGGAGTAATTTACTCGGTCGCCCTGGAGGAGGTTCCAATGGCCAATTTAGAAAAGTCAGCTGGATCAATGAACATTTCTAGCATTAGCAGGAAGTGCCATCATGGTGGTTCCTGTCAATGCATTGCAATTTTGCCGTACGAGCCGTACAGCAAACTTACAAAGTCTTTTTTATTTTCAAAAAGAAAATCTCAAAGCAAGATTATCTTTTTGTAAAATAAAAAAAAACAATGCCCCCCTCTCCATTGGAGTTTTCCTCTTACCCCCCTCCAGAGGCGAGGGGAACATTGAGTACTTTTCAAAGCCTGTTACTGCCAGGTTTCTCCTTGTGGTGATGGGCATTAAAAAATGGCTTTATGTCCGCCCAGCTAAATTTGGTGTGTGGACATATAGCCAAACCTCCAATGGCCCTTACTGCATTCAGTCAGAGAGGTTTGACCATGGCAGAGATGGAATAGTCTCAGCCATTGTCAAACTATGGTCTGCCCGCATTTAAATCAGGCGGGTGGCCCATAGTCTTGGTGGAAAGGGAACTCTGTCGTTGTTCCAATGGAGTTCCCTCTTCACCAAGTCTTTTTTATTTTCAAAAAGAAAATCTCAAAGCAAGATTATCTTTCTGTAAAATAAAAAAAAACAATGCCCCCCTCTCCATTGGAGTTTTCCTCTTACCCCCCTCCAGAGGCGAGGGGGGCATTGAGTACTTTTCAAAGCCTGTTACTGCCAGGTTTCTCCTTGTGGCGATGGGCATTAAAAAATGGCTTTATGTCCGCCCAGCTAAATTTGGTGTGTGGACATATAGCCAAACCTCCAATGGCCCTTACTGCATTCAGTCAGAGAGGTTTGACCATGGCAGAGATGGAATAGTCTCATCCATTGTCAAACTATGGTCTGCCCGCATTTAAATCAGGCGGGTGGCCCATAGTCTTGGCGGAAAGGGAACTCTGTCGTTGTTCCAATGGAGTTCCCTCTTCACCAAGAATTAAATCGGGCCCTATGCCTGAGAAAACCCAATTTCCTCTCTCTCTTTCCACAGGGAATGGCTGCAACATTTGGACCTGAAGATGGCTGGCACCAAGGGAACCCTACCAATAGTGGGCATTACTGAAAACTAGAAACACAAGGGCATCCAAGCTGGTGTGGGTTGTTCGGATCACAGCATTTTTTCTTACCTGAAATATCCCATTAGTGTCAAAGTATGGGCCAAAATACAATTTCCCCATAATTTTAATTGTCAGAAATCTTGGCCACTTTCACCCAGTGACAAAACTTTTACTATTTTGCATTTCCACTTGTCTCTCAAGAAAACTGGTTCCAACATGTGTGGGTGGGTCCAAGACATGTGATAGGATTGGTCTGAATGTTGACCATGTTTGATACTACACTAACTTTATATTACCCATGTTTTGGCCAGTTCCTGTTATTATGAAAGGCCAACTCACAAATGTGGAGTACAATTTTCATCAGGAGAAGTGAAGCATGGGAATAAAGGAAAATAGGACTTTTGTTGTGGGCTGCAATTTCTGCCATGTTCTGTCAGGTAAAAATGCACTGAAATGTTGATATTTATAGGGCACCGTGTGCAAGAAAAAGTGATGGGATCCACTTAAGCCACACACCCTGGACCACCTTCATGGCTGTTTTTTGGAACATTCCCTCATATAAATGTGATGAAATTGTGCGATTTAATCCCAAGTTTGTTTTTGCAAGGTATTCTGGGTAAGAAAATTCAGTGGGATCCAAGCAAGCCACACCACCCTGGACTTGCACGGGTGTTTAGTTTTCAAATATGTCTGGTCTTGGTAGGTTTCTCCGGGTGCTAGCCAACCCCATGCATAAATACAGCAGCTACCCACATCACCAGAATGGTTGAAATTCAAAGGAACAGTCTTGGTGAACCCACAATGCCTTTTGGGGCCTTTTCCTGTTGCAGGAGCTAGCCCCACCCACACAAGTGGAGCACTGCTTTTGTCAGTAGAAGCACAGGAATGCTGGGAATTGGAATCCCACCAGATTCCTGAATGTTCCCTCACAGAACCATGAGGAAATTCTCTGAATGTAGCCAGAGTTTTACATTTGCAGGGTATTTTGGGTAAGAAAGGGTAGCAATACTAGCCAGGAATTCCACAGGTCTCTACTTTTTTTTCAAATATCTGGGGTTGTCAGTTTCCATTGGGTGCCAGTCAACCCTAGTCCCAAATAACACAGCTTTCCCAGCACGATAATCAATATAACTCACATCAAGCATTTTGATGCATTCATGGTGTTTTTTGGGCATTTCCAGCACTGTGCAATAGGTCCAATAACACATCTGAAGTACAGTTTTTATCAGAAGAGTGTGACTATAGAAGAGCAGGGCATTTGTTATCATGTACTGAATTTCATTACATATTTGTCTTCCAAACGTAAGTCGGAGTGCACAAAAGAACACATTTTGTAAAAAGCCCTTAGAATCACCTGATATTATGGGGAAAAGTTCAAAGTAGATACCCCATTTTCTAAAGTCAGATTCTTGGGCACATTTCAAGAATGCATAACGTTCCTTCAGACACTTTTTTATTCATTAGATTTTACCTTATTAATTGATGCACAGTCA
The DNA here is from genome assembly GCA_963921515.1 of Calotriton arnoldi. NCBI lineage: Eukaryota > Metazoa > Chordata > Amphibia > Caudata > Salamandridae > Calotriton > Calotriton arnoldi. The sequence continues at coordinate 539,371 of CAWUFW010007807.1, read as the reverse complement.
AAACACATTAAAAAAATCATTATAAGCCGCAGGTCAGTTGATGACTCTGGATATGAAGTGTTATGACAAACTACAAACACTTTATATCTCTGAAAATGGAAGAGTGTGATGCACGTTAAAGAATGAGTCGAGTGCCACAAATACAGATGAAAACATTGTCGTCTATTTCTATTTTTTCCTACTTACTTACACTATTTTTTTATTTCAATGATTATGTCTTTGGGAAACCATGAGCTATCTACACAAATTACCCCTTGCTGAACTCAGAAGTTTGTTAAATTTTCAGAAAAGCGCAACTTTCAAGTTTCATCCCTTGGTTTCACACCTCTTTCTCACCACAAACTGCAAGTAGAAACCACAAAAATAGAAAATAGCGACCATCACTTAGAAAATTACAAAAACTGTGATGAAAAAAAGATTTTGTACGACTTAGCATATTTTGGAAAGCTGTGAAGAGTGTGAACTTCTTACAGCAAACCTTTTCTTGATGCAGATTTATTAATAAACACACTTTCTTACACATTACTTTTTCACATTAAAAAATAAATAAAATAATGTTGTCACATTTTGCCATTTACTTTGGTCCCTTCGGAGGACGTCACAAACCCTTGGTCGGCTTAGAATTCCCAATGTATGTGAAAGAAAGGACGTACATTTGACCTGGACACCTTTTGTGGAAAAAAAAAAAGATATTAAAGGCCAACCTGCCCAAACTTTTAAAAAATGGGCTAAGCACTGGGCATGAAAATCCTCAGCACTTAGGAGGTTAAACATAGGGAAATGTATATTTCCACATGCTTATATGTTTGCCCACATGTGTAGGGTTGTTCACTCCCCGATTACATTGTGAACTTACTGCTGTCCTTGACAAAAGTAAATCTCTAACCTAATTGACGGTGGGAATGTGCCTACTAATAGTTTGTGAATACCCACAACCTACAATCAGTATTTCACCTTGGAAGACCCACAACCGGTCATTGTGAGCAGATTTGTTCACACGGAAAATTCTGCTATAGTAACAGAACTTTAAGTGAGTTTATGCATTCATGAGTGCAAAGTGATGTTTTGTTACTCGTTGACAAGCATTTTCATTGTTAATGAAGAACCTCTTAGGTGGTCCAATACTTTTGTGAATTGGGCCTTCTTCTCCAATGTTCATTTACAGAATGTCGAATACACTGTGAATAATAATAAAGTTCTACTGCGTTTAACGGAAAAAGGAAGAAAGCGGTTATAGTATAGGGCATTTAGATTGTTTTTAGAGTACTCAACAGGGTTTGAAGTATGAGTCCAGAAGGTCCAGAGAAGAATTGAATATATTGTGTTGCTTATCATTGTTTGAGGAAGAGATGGCCATAAATGTTTTTCTGCTGCTAGCAATGCTTCTTGTCACACATCCCACAGGGCTCAAAAGTCAATGTTTCAGATAGGATTTGTATCAAATGAAAACATTGCCAAATACTTTCTTAGGGAGACTGAGTGCAGTAATAGAAAGATGAAAAATGCAGCCTTACCATAGTCTATGTCAACAGAAAAAGAGTTGCGTGTGTTTCCTATTTTTTGACAATTTCGGGGGCATGAGCATTTTGCAAGCACAGCCAGTGCCACACTGTAACTGTCACTGCCACTGTTTTCTGATGGAGAAAATGGATGCCCAGGGTTACTATATTGCTTTCTGCTGAAAGGTCTTCATTAACATGTTATTACAGGTATACAGAAAATGCATACAAATTTGATTATAAGTTATTAGTGCGCCGTCACTAGTGAATGATTTCATCTTTGTGTCACAAAAATAGTTCCATATTTTCGTTGAAAGTATCTCTCTCAGCAAAGCAAGAACATTAATTTCCTAAATTATTAAATGTATTACTGACAGGACTCAAAATGTGGATGTCAAGTCAAAAAATGTGTTTATACATTATGTAGATTAAGGAAACTGAATATGCTAGTGTTTCCATTTTGCAATATGTCGTGCTCCCTATCTTTCTACTGGATACTGTCTGTACACAACCTAAAAAAATTAGAGAACAAGCAAGGGAAGCTACATTGGAAAAACACCACAATACAGATGAGGGAAAGCTTCCCTGTAAGTAATGAGGAATTTGAACCAGTGCTTCCCAAACGTTTTAGAACTACAACCCAATTTTTAGAACAATAAACTTCTGCAACCCACCTAACTTTAATGGATATGAGGTGGGCGATTTTTTAATGTAACTAAAGCATAGAGTGGCAGTGCAGTCATTTACAGACCACGCATTTTCCAGAGAATTGGCCACTAGATTTGAGCAGACATACACTTTTACTGATTGAACTATATTACACACAAACAATGTGTGGAAATCAGGTTTCAGTGAATAGTTATCATTTGTGCATCACCACCTAAAGTATCTTTATTTTTTGGATCCTATTAAAATCTTTGTTTCCATCACACTTCAGAAATGTGCTTCATTTTTGCTTTCCTAACTACTGAATGTGTACAGTTAATTTACACGTATTTTTCTTTTTAATGTGTGTTACAAAGATTGACGTCCTACAGCCCTTCCTTTCATACTCTGTACCCCAGCAATAGTGTCACATTATTTACTTTACTATTCTTTCTCTGACTGCAAAGTGAGAGGAGTTTGTAAACACCAATCCCCGTGTTAAAAAACATAAGCAGCAATTTGTCAGAAGACACAGCATGGCATTTAACAAGCGCAGCTAATGTGACAAGATAAATACAGAATTTAAAGGCATCTTTATTTATTGCTTGAACATTCATGACCCACCAAAAATTGGCTTACGACCCACCAGTGGGTTGGGAGCCACAGTTTGGGAAACACTGATCTAAATCCTAGAGAGAGTGTACCTGATAGAGATGAAGTAAAATATGTGCAACTTACATCCATTCCTGGAAAGCTGACCCTCAACAAGAGTTCACAGAACGATACCATCCTGTCAAAATCCTTCATCAAGAACAACAATGTGCTTTTCCACTACTCGAGTACTATCTGGTCTTCTAAATCATGATGAACCACATACACAGAAATTCTCAACATTGCCAGTCACTACATAATTCTATTTTTCAGTGCATATTTGGACCTATTTTCTTTCTACTTTTTGTGTTCTGCCAACTATAACCTGGGAGGGGAGGTAACTAACACTCCCTATGGGATCATCATCTTACTTCAGGATCACCAATTTCTTCATTGCTTATTGTAAGCAGAAAAAGTACACAAGTTAGCCAGTCAAGAGGATGCTAAAAAGGCTATGCTTCTAGAGAGGTACAAACACAAGATGGACAAGGCAAGCAATCGAGAAAAGAAACACGTAAAAGAGAGTGGCAATAAATACAATCAATGGTAAGCGATGGGCGAGATCTATGCCCCTATTATAAGTTCTTGTTAAGCCCACAATAGGTGTTTTCCAGCTAGGCAGCTTGCCCTGTCTGGTAGGCTGAACCCAAAAATTACTTTGTTTAGGCTTACACCTGCAACTACGAAACACAACTAAAAGACCAGCTGTTTATTAAGGAATACTTCTTACCCATTACCAATACACTGAAGCTACACACTGCAAAAACTGTGGTTAATATACACAAATTATTTAGCATTTACCTGAGCTCTAATACTTATTTTGCCATTGCTTGGATTAATTTAGTACTGACTTGCCCTTGTGGCTCGTTCTATGTTAAATAAAGTCTAATTAAAAAGAAATTAAATACTGTGACTTATTCAGTTCACCTTTGATAGAGCGCTCGACGCTCTCAAAATTGTAGGGGTGCATTATATTCATGTACGAACTGCACTCACATATATTCTATTGTTTTGATGTTATTCGTGTCATTAGAATGAAGTTTATATCTTCATGTAAAAATACGTTATTTATAGGATTGATTACGTGTTTAGGGAAATCATGTAACCATGCATGCGCATTATGATTATTAGGTAAAACAAATGTATTCACCGTTATAAATGATTCATATAGATGTCTGTGTAACCGGTGCACATTAAAGAATGTTCTTAGGTTAGCCAATTGTAGGCCTAACTTTAGTTTTTCTTAAGTTTCGTTTCTCCTCATTTTCTCTCAAAGTACGAGTTAATTGAAGTTTATGTGTATGTGTGTACTGCAGGTGCAGGAATTTGACTTCGTTATTTTAGATTTAAGAAGATACATGGGAGGAGAGGAATGCCTTTGAAGAACTTGAACAGAGAGAAGGGAGGACACCTTCCGTGCCTGGTGAAACCTGGGAACCAAGGTCGTCAAAGAAGACTTAAAATTTAATTAGAGTTTGTGGAAAGTTACTCAAGGAAGGTGTTCATGGAGTAGCATACCATGTGACCTGTTAGGGGTGTAACTTTGTCTTTTTGTATTAGGCACAGGGACAGATTTGCAGGACTTCTGCTTTTGACTGAGGAAAAGGAGCATCTTAGAATGAGCTCCGTAGCTTCAACACTACTTGACCCATTTAACATGAGTGTACTTCTTAGGAAGTCAACACGTGCTGACACCTTTGGGGAGTCTTTCTGGGAAATTAGGAAAGGATGCCACTTTAGAAGTAGAGTAGGGACAGATTATTCTTTAATTCGGAAATACAAATGAAAAGGGATTTGGACGCAGTGTCTATACTCAGCTGTGTTCTGATTTTGGAATTCATTGTTCTGTGCCTATTGTGCCGAATGAACTATATTCGTAGATTGTGCTCTGTATTAGTATTCATGTATCTCTATACTTTGATTTTGAGGTGTGTTTATATTCTGTTGTTTCTGGCTTTGTAATAAATCAACAAAACCTGAATTCGGAGTCTGTAGTCCCTTAGTTAGACGGGAGGGGTAATGCATAATTGGTCATTTGTTTTCTTCCCTCTACACTTCTTAGCAGGCAATAAAGACCATCGGCCAGGTGATCCTAAGTGAATTTAGAATATGGAATTTGGCCCTAACAATTGGTAGCAGAAACGGATGGTTGCCTCTAGAAGTGAGGGGAGAATCCAGGGAAATTTAGAGCAGAATTAGACCCTTAGAGCCCAAAGGAGAGCCCTATGATTGAGAGCCAAGGACGGCGGGCGTTGACGGAGGTCAGCGGAAATTGCTGGTGCGGCGGAGGCAACGGTAGCGTGAGTATGAACAGTGATGTGTGTGTTAGATTGCAGTGAATTGATTGTGTGATGTCTTGCGGAGTTGAAATGATAGTCGAGTGAACGCGAGTTATTGGTTTACTGGTCCGAACACGTGCGGATCAGGAGGTTTTGGATAGCGGACTCAAGAGAAGTCCAAGATCCCGGGATAGCTTTGTACTGTAATTGTCTGATCATTGATGTGGGTGTCGTGGAGCGTTAGCGACGGCTCACTTGGGGAAGGAAACTTTGTGTGAGTGGATCTAATAGAGTTACGTGTGGAAAACCTCAGGCCAGTGGTGCACTGCAGCGATTCGAGTGACCGATGCAGGTCGTGGGTCACAGAGTGTGAATGTTCTTGAGACAAAGTATTATCAATCTTGTAGACGACAGACAATTACTTGGTTTTATATAACTGTAAGTTACTGTGGCTGCCTGACAGGTAGTTACTTGGTTTAGTAGCTTTTGGATAAACAGTTACTTGGTTGTGTGAATGTGAGAGCGAATGTACATGGTGAGATTGTGAAAGAGGGTGAACCGCTGCAAAGGGGGAACGGTGACGTCAGAGTGAGCCGCGCTGTGGTAGGCCGGTTGGTGTAACGCCGCGCTGGGATTGGAAGGTTTTTGGCGAAAATTGTGAAAAGGAAAATTGTGTTTTGCCATAATTGATTTCAAAATGAGATGTTTTAAGGTATTGCGAGATTTATGTAAAGGAGATACAGGTGTGGTGACTCGAGTAGGAGAAGAAGCCCCGCCAGAGGATACCCCGGCACATTACATGGCAACAAATGTAGGACTGAATACAATAGTGTGGCTTCAAAATTGGCATAAGATTACAGGAAAGGAAGGAGAACTGGCTTTTCCATGTTATGGGTCATTTCGATTGGATGTGTTATATCAGTTAAGGGGGGTGATGTCTTCATTAAAACCTCCACCTAGATCCACACAATTTGAGGCATTAGATGCATGGATGCGAGCAGTGCAAGCTAGGCGGAGAGAAAACTCCCTGGGAAGGATGAGAAAAGCAATGAAGTCATATCAGGATGCCAGGTGGGATGCTCAGTTGAAGAGATGGAGGGTTGATACCATTGAGGGAGAAAGGTTGTACCCATTGTTGGTACAAGGAGCTACTGCACGAACAGGAAATAAAGAGGATGACAGTGACACAGACGATAGCTTGTAAGACATACTATTGGCAGAGTGTCCTCCACCTTACAACCCTCAGTCTAAGGAAGGGAGGCGAGAACTGGTAGAAGGAAACCCAGAAGGAGCAGGATCGACTCCGGTAGGTGTAAGTGCCATAGTAGTGGGAAAGATTTCAGTAGGATCGGAAGGGAAAGGAAGGTCAGAAGCTGGGAATACTGAGATGAGAGGAGCCAACAGTGACATACGGTTACCAGAAGCCCTCATGGTGCCGGTTACCATCGGACCCGTGGTTTTGATATACAACCTGAGTATGGGAGAAGGTGGGGGTCAACAGCAGACAGGAATGGGGGAAGAAACTATCTCCGGAGGAAGCCTTACAATGGGAGGGATGGGTGTACCTTTGGTGCCTGTGGAAGCTAGCACTCCATTGCCAGCAACGGCAGACCCTTCAAGGGTGTGCACAGAATCGTAAACGAGGTGAACAAGTACACTGGCAAATTCTAGGTCAGTAATGAGAATGTGGGTTCCACCAGTGAGGGAAACTATGAGGAGCTAGGAATGAGACAAGAGGCGTCTAGAGCACGATTTGGGTTCCCGAGTGTGGGGTCGGAAAGTCAGTGGAAGAGTCAGAGTTGTGAGAGGGAAGGCCGGTCCAATGCCCAAGTTGAGGGGACGGAGGATCGCTGGAGAAGTCGAAGTTGTGTCAGGGAGGGACCGTGCAATGTAACAAATCAAGGAAGGCTTGAGGTTGCAGTGAAGGCAAAATTGTTAGATGTACTGAAGTTGAAGGCAGAAGTGGATGAGGTGATCGATGGGAACCTGCCGTTGGAAAGAGGGGACCTATATGAGCAAGATGAGTTGTTATTTGTGGCCAAAGATGTCACTAGGAAGGCAAAACGAGTTCATGAGGCATTAGTTCAGTTGGCGCGGAAGTACGATGTGTATCTGACAAAAACAAAAATGCTGCAGGGAAATCACAGGTTAAATTACACTGATCAGGAATTGGAAGAGAAGAGAATATAAGGGTTGAAGGCCCATATTCGAGAACAAGTCATAGGAATGAAGGCATGGAAAGAGTTGGACAGGTGGGAAGAGAAGTGGTCCAAGAAGAAAGGTGCCAAGAAAGGGATAGGAGACACTCCGCCTCCCGGAGGGAGAAGGTAGGGAATTTCCCATTGCGGGAGGTACAGAATGGGGGGTACGTACATATGCCTTGGAGCAGGGGTGATTTGGCATCATTCACCAATGATTTCCCTCGGCCGAGGGAAAAGCCTGCAGAATGGTATAAACAAATTAATCGGTTTGTGAAGATTTCAAAGGTGTTGTGGATAGATTTAAATACTCTGTTTGACATTGTGGTCTCAGGTGATTTGTGTGCGATTGAGTGGCCCCCCGCAGAACCAGTTAGAGATCCCGTAACTCATGGCCCGTATCGGAGGTAATGAAAAAATACAAGCAGGTGATTACATGGCTCCAGTCTAAGGTTGCCCCTCAAACTATTGATTGGCTTAAAGTCGATCTTACCACCCTAAGGAATCACTACATGATTGCTATGAGACTCCGATTGGTCTTTAAGCAGCATAGTGGGCTCGATGCCCTTGAACAGAAAGATATGGGACAGTTTGTCTCGAAGTTTGTGTTGGGATTGAGGACTGAGATTAGTTTGATGATTCAACAACATCTGATATGTTGGCAGAATAAGTCAGTAGACGAGATTCTGCGTTATGCCAAGTATTGTAGTGACCAAGTAGAGTCTACCCATAGGAAAATTAAGGACAAGCTGATGAGGAATGCTGAAAGACAAGATCTAATGCAGGGGAATGGAGGTACCATGGGTAGAAGGCAAGGAAGTGGCCGAGGAACAGGTCAAAATATGACAGTACATCCAGGACAGGGTAGAGGAAGAGGAATGGACCCTGGTCCAGGAGTGGAGTGGGTTAACTAGAGGAGGAACACTGCTTGTCATTATTGTCACAAGATCGGGCATTGGAAGCGCGAGTGTCGCCTAAATCCAGCTAATCAAATGCAAAATGAGGAAACTGTGCAGGTATCTGATGGTTTGAACACAGTGACTAGACCTAGGTCCATGTATGGGGGAGGTCCGGAGCCACAGGTACAGGTGCCTCAACCTCCAAGGATCTCCTCAGGCAATCATGTGTATCAGCAGATGCCTTTCATCGAAATGGCAGACAGTACTGAACCGGACTCTTTGAGAGGGCGGTATCTGAGGGGGGAGAAAGGCTGTACTCTTGGGGCAGCCTTGGAAGTAGACCAGAGTGCGCCGTTGGTGGAGGCAGATGTTAAAGGACATCCCATTACATTCTTGATTGACACTGGTGCTGCCCGTTCTACTGTAAGGTCAGCAGTGGTTCCCAACTTGTCTGTTTCTGGACAATCAATCCAAGTGGTAGGAGTTACCAATCAAAAAATGACCAATCCACTAACAAATGAGTTACCTGTGAGAATAGGAACATTCCAGGATCGACACCAATTCGTGGTGTGTGATTCGAGTCCGGTTTGTCTTTTAGGACGTGATCTTCTGTGCAAGTTAAATTGTACCATCTATTGTACTCCGAAGGGGGTAGAATTCCAGACCTGTGACGACGATGCTGCCTTCAAGGTGGCAAGTCAGAATTTCTGTGCGGAAATGTTCATTGTCTTGACCAAGGAAGAGTAACCGTTTGATTTGAGGGACTCGGTTTCTCCTGTGGTATGGGATTTTACCAGCGAAGAGATAGGTTTGATTCGCGGAGTTGAACCAGTCAAAATACAGGTCAAGCCAAATGCCAAATTTCCAAGGACGCCGCAGTATAAGTTATCCCCGGAGACAGTGAGGGGAATAAGACCTGTGATTGAGTCTATGATTACACAAGGCATTCTGAAACAGATTAGAGGGAGCCCCTATAATTCACCTATAATGGGGTTGCAGAAGCCTAGTGGCAAGTACAGAATAGTTCAGGACCTGCAAAGAGTTAATGAGATTGTAATTCCATGTTGTCCTGTGGTACCGAATCCAGCAGTAATTTTGTTCCAAATACCCTGTGAAGCCGAATGGTTTACGGTCATTGACCTATGCCAAGCATTCTTTTCGATACCCCTTTATAAGAAAAGCCAATTTTTATTTGCTTTCTGGCTCGAAAATCATGTGTTAATATGGTGTTGTATCCCACAAGGGTATACTGAAAGTCCGTCCATTTTCAATCAAACCTTGAAGAAGAATCTTGAGAGTCTGGTACTGCCACAGAATTCAGTTCTCGTCCAGTACATAGATGATCTTTTGGTTGCTTCAGAGATGGAAGATGCTTGCAGGATAGACACTGTGACCTTGTTGAATCACCTGGCAGAGAATGGACACAAGGTGTCCCCAAATAAGCTTCAGTACTGCTTGCCTGAGGTTCAGTACCTGGGTCATTGGATTGAAAAGGGAAAGAGAAAGGTGTCACCAGATCGCATAGAGGTGATCTTGCAAATGGGTACTCCTAAGATGCAAAAGGAAGTCCTAATGTTTTTGGGAATGGTTGGCTACTGTCGGCAATGGATTCCCAATTTTTCCCTCAAAGCAAAACCTCTGTTGAGGTTGACACGTAAGGATGTCACATATCTGGTACCATGGGAGGATGACTGCTTGGTTGCCTTCCGGGAGCTGAGAGAGCCTGTGTCGGGCTCCAGCCCTCGGAATGCCTGATTACAACAAAGCATTTTCGCTCTTCTGCCATGAGAGAGAAGGGTGTTCCCTGGCAGTAATAGCACAGACACATGGGGGTGCCCGTAGACCAGTAGCATACTTCTCCGCTACCCTAGATCCGGTAGCTTCAGCTTCAGCGTTGCCCAGATGTCTCAGATCCGTTGCTGCAACGGATGTCAGCATTGAATGATGTGAAAGCATCGTAACTGTTTATGTACCGCACTCAGTGGAACTCCTGATGATGAGAACCAAAACGCAGCGTTTGACAAATAACAGGCTTACTAAGTATGAGCAGGTTATATTGGCATCTGAAAATGTCACATTGAAAAGGTGTTCTATGTTGAATACTGCTACACTGATGCCATTCCCACCTGTTGAAGTAGAAGATTGTGAGGAGCATGACTGCCTGGATGTGACTGAGCTTTCTACCAAACCCAGACCTGACAATGTTGATGAACCTTTACCTGAATCTGACCTAGTCCTCTTTGTTGATGGTTCATGCTTAAGAGACAATGAGGGTTGTTTGAGAGCAGCTTTTGCTGTTTGTACCATCTCTGGAGTTGTGGAAGCCGCTTGTTTACAAGGAGTATACTCCGCGCAGGTGGCTGAAATAATTGCCCTTATACGTGCATGTCCCGTCTCTGATCAAGTCCGAGTGACTATCTTCACGGATAGTCAGTATGAGTTTGGAGTTGTTCACGACTTCGGGCAGTTGTGGTCACAGAGAGGGTTCTTAACGTCATCAGGATCTCCCATCAGGAACGGGGAATATGTGCGACAGCTGTTAGAAGCTTTACAGAAACCGAAGGAGGTAGCGGTGGTGAAATGTACAGCGCATGGGAGGGGGGAGGATTTTGTAACGAAAGGGAACCGCTATGCCAATGAAGTAGCTCACTTTTGTGCCATGCATGCATGCATTTTTAATGGAGAATACGTAGGCGAGAGCAAAGAATAGACTGAGCTCAACATGATGTTGGCTGTGGCTGATACCTGGGATGAGGTTAAGCGTCTCCAAGAAGAGGTCCCTGAAGAGGAAGAAGCAGCATGGATTAGAGCAGGTTGTGAGAAAAGAGGAGATGGCATTTGGGTGTCAGCGGATGAAAGGGCAGTGTTACGCAATTGTTTGTTAAGTCCTATGGCAAGGCATATTCATGGAGCAGGTCATCTTGGAAGAGATGCCATGGTGAGGCTGTTTCGACAGACATGGTTCAATCCGCGGTTTCGTGTGTATGCTGAGGCAGTGTGTCATAGGTGTGTTACCTGTCAGCAAATGAATGCAGGGAAGAAAACTGTAGTTGTTCTGAGTCACATTGGGAGTTCAGGAGGTCCTTTTAACAGGCTACAGTTGGATTTCATCAAAATGCCCAGATGCAATGGGTTGAGGTATGTTTTGGTGGTGGTGTGTGTCTTTTCACGTTGGGTTGAGGCATATCCAACCAGGCGGGGTGACAGTCTCACTGTGGCGAAGTTGTTGCTTAGAGTGGTCATCCCACGGTTTGGATTTCCGACCTCGCTGGAAATGGATAGAGGAACTCACTTTCATAGTGAGATCGTGAAACTGTTGTGTGCTGCCTTACAAATTAATCAGAGACTGCATTGTAGCTACAGGCCGGAGGCGTCCGGTCTAGTGGAGCATATAAATGGGACCATCAAGATGAGAGTGGCAAAGGTTTGCTCGTCAACGTCCCTGAAATGGCCGGATGCACTGCCCTTGGTGCTAATGAGTTTGCGTAGTACTCCAGATAGGAGGACAGGACTTTCCCCCCATGAAATATTGATGGGGAGGGCGATGCGTTTGCCTGCAGTGCCAGCTACAGCAATGATAAACATCACCGATGATTTGGTTCTCGATTATTGCAAGGGACTGGCTGATGTGGTTAATAACGTGTCTCACCAGGTCAAGGCTGTGACTGCACCCACCTCAAAAGATCTCCTGCGCTACCTAAGCCCGCGGACTGGGTTTTGGTCAGAAAGCATGTGAGGAAGAATTGCCTTGATGCACGGTGGCGAGGTCTGTACCAAGTGATCCTGGTTACAAGCACAGCCATGAAGTGCGGAGGCCTGCCGAAATGGATCCACGCCTCCCACACCCACAGAGTTCCAGAACCCTTGGAAGAAACAGCTCCTCTCGCTCAAGGAAATCCAGCTGAGATCGCAAGGTCGGAAGAGGGGACAAGCCAAGCTGTAAGGGTTCCTACTGAAACTAACAGTTCACTAGGTCAAGCTGAAAGGGATCACGCTGCACAAGACGCACGCCGGTACAGACACTGAGGTAGACGAAATCGTTGGAGTTGCAGTAGATTCAGATTCAGCTGAACAGACTGGTGTGAGACAGGCAAGGGTGGAGAGGAGAACAGAGGCTGGAAGTGAAACGTGGCCAGTGAGAAAGGAAAGACTGAATCTGAGGCTTATAGCAGAAAAGGATCTCGCTCCCATCTCTGAAACTTCTGAATTTGAGCAAAGTGACACAGAGCCAAGTTAAGAAGGCTTAAGGAGATCAAAGAGAGAACGAGTGCCGGGCCGAAAATACGCTACTCCTGAGTGGACGTACCTGGTCACAGATGCAGGGACTGGGGAGGTCCAGGAGACTGAGGTCTGGAAGAGTGAGATGCGGGGAGACCGCACTGATCATTGACATTGAACTGTTAGTCCCTGGAGTTGAGGCCCTCGGGCTCTTGACTCTGATGGTATCTGATCCTCCAAAGCTAAGTGGATTGCGAATGCTGATCTTAAACCAACTCTCATTTCCAACGTTTGGCCTCCAGCCTTCAGCTCAAGAATTAGCAGCGTTTCGTATGGAGATCTTGGAACTTGTTATTGAAGCTCTTGGCACTGATTTGATCTATGATGAAAATTGAACTGTATAAAGAGAATAAAAGGACATAAGCACTGTTCTAAAGAAGATAACCCAGGCCCCAGTGGAAGAAGAATACATTTAGGGACTTTTTCAGTAGAAGAAGAAAGAGGGATAGGGATGGCTATTCATGAACTGTAGATCATTATTGCTGAACTGAATACAGAAGAATTCTACAATTCCAAAAGGAATCTAATAAGAACTTTGGGCCACATGCATCATGCCCCTTTGAGACCGGTATTTTTGCATTTGGTAGGCATCATCCCAAATGCAAAAATCACAATTTAAGTAATCGCTAAATTTGTGATTACTTAAATTGCGATTGTATTTAGGGAATCGCAAATTGCGATTCCCTAAATGCAATGCATTAACCCAATTTTTTTTGCGATTTTGCTATTAAGAAACGCAAATTACCATTAATTCAAAGCTGAGGGTAATTTGCGAGAACTTTGAAAAATGCACAAAAGTTAATTTTTCAAAGTTCCATGTTGCACACATGCATGCCCTTGGGGCATGTGTGTGTGCAACTTGTGGTAACATGGCAATTTCAGGGGTGCATCAGGGTGTCCTTTTGGCACTCTTGCACCCTTGAAATTGCATGCTCAATTTGCGAGTGCCTATTTGGTACTCGCAAATTGCGCATGCAATTCCCATTCATTCCTATGGGCCTTTAGGCCCATAGGAATGAATGGGAAGCAATTCCTCAATTGCGATTCGCAATTTGCGAGTCGCAGTTAAGGAATGTGTAGGAATCGCAATTTTTTGCGATTCCTACATGCATAAGCAATTGCGATTCCTAAATTGGGATTTCTTAAAAATCGCAATTTAGGAATCGCAATTACAAAGTTTGATGCATGTGGCCCTTTGTGTGCAGAATTATTCACGGAAAAGAAAAGACTTTGGGCCACATGCATCAAACTTTGTAACTTTGTAATTTGTAAAAAATTGCAGTTCCTACACATTCCTTAATTGCGACTCGCAAATTGAGAATCGCAATTAAGGAATTGCTTCCCATTCATTCCTATGGGCCTAGAGGCCCATAGGAATGAATGGGAATTGCATGCGCAATTTGCGAGTACCAAATAGGTACTTGCAAATTGCGCATGCAATTTCAAGGGTGCAAGGGTGCCAAAAGGACACCCTGATGTACCCCTGAAATTGCCATGTTACCACATGTTGCACGCACACATGCCCCAAGGGCATGCATGTGTGCAACATGGAACTTTGAAAAATGCACTTTTGTGCATTTTTCAAAGTTCTCGCAAATTACCACCAACTTTGAATTGATGGTAATTTGTGTTTCTTAATTGCAAAATCGCAAAAGTTTTTGGGTTAATGCATTGCATTTAGGGAATCGCAATTTGCGATTCCCTAAATGCAATCGCAATTTAAGTAATCGCAAATTTAGCGACTACTTAAATTGTGATTTTTGCATTTGGGATGATGCATCCCAAATGCAAAGATACTAGTAGCAAAGGGGCAGATTCTGCAAATCTGCCCCTTTGCGACCGGTATTTTGAATGATGCATGTAGCCCACTGTTTCTTCCATTTCTGCACCTTGTTGGAGAACTGATTCGATATGGAGTCTGGAAATTCGAACCGTAGGCAGAAATGCATGATAGGTACACTCATAGTAGGGGTAATTGTAGTCATTACTGTAGTGGTCATTACATCCATAGTCGAGTCCAATGCTGCGGAAGGAGAAGGGGAAGGAGGGACACCTACACCTTCTACACCAGAGATCAGAGAGGGTGCATCAGAATCAGATAGGGACATGATAGAAGAAACTAGTCGTTTACTACATGTAGACCTTTCCAAAGGTGACTTTACGTTAAATGAGTATGCAAGGTTGTTGTATGAGTATGTGGACACTATGGTTGCAAAGGATTGCTATGTGTGCATACAGCATCGGTAGAGGAGGGCATTAGATATCATCACCTACCCCTGACATATGGCATCACTTGTAGTGTGTTGCTAAGTATGTTTTATGGTAAAGCACATATTGAGTATTATTTTTCCAATTATGATGTAGTGCTCCCTGAGGTCCCCGTGCTTAAATATTTGAACAAGTATGATTATTATAAGAAGGAAGAGTCAAGTATTTTGTGCCCACAGTAACTTTGGATACAGCATATGCCCATTGACACAATTTCACATGTATGTTATCTGACATAGAAAAGACATTTGTGGATCAGATAGAGGATAGGCATAGACAGTCATTATTCAGACCTGATCCTAAGCATGAAGTGGTTCCATGGACCCAAGAGGAGCTAGATCATAAGGCAAAGGAAAGTTCTGGTCCAATAGCTTTAGATTTGCAGCAAAAAGGGAAACTTTGCATTAGACAACCACTGACATATTACGACAAAATATCTGTGAGAGAGAGTGAATGTGAGCACATTTTCTTGATTGAGGAATCAATAAAGAAGGCGCTATTGGATAAATTGACCATAGTGCCCAATGTGTATTTTGTGTGTGGAAGGAACGTGTATGTTCGGTTGCCACCGAACTGGTATGGAACGTGTTATTTGGCTGTGGTGTTCCCAAAAATATTCCACGTAGAAGACTTGTGGCCATTGGAAGGGAAACGACCGCATAGAGAGAAACGTGGCATGAGTGCAGGAGAAATTGTTGGTGATGTATTTGGTGCTATGATATCCAATTTGGGAGTGGTTCTGAATGATGTGAAGATTGGAAGGTTGTCAACACTGGTGGACAAATTGTCAGTGAACACGGCTCAAGCTTTACTGCTTGTTGATGGGAAGATGGTCTCTATAAGGGCCATGGTGCTTCAGAACCGTCTTGCGTTAGATGTATTATTGGCAATAGAGGGCAGAGTCTGCAAATTGTTGAGGGTCCAACAGTGCTGCACTTATATCCCTGACAATAGTAAGGATTTAAAGACATATATAAGCTACATCACTGAGATACACCATGACATACATGATTTGGCTACTGAAGGGATTTGGGATAAAATTGGCCAAGGATTTGGAAGGGTTGGAAGTTGGTTTGGAAGTTTGGGACAAGGAATTATTGGTTATATTCTGAAACCTATCATAATAGTTGTGATTTGTATCATTGTATTGTTGGGTGCCTTTAGAGCTTATAAGTGGCACAAGGGAAAACAGGCTGAGAGTTCTCTTAGGAGACGAGAAAAGCAGATGGAAAGACTGCGGACAGTCACTATCAGAACCTTAAGAATCTGGAGAAGTTTAGGCAGGGAAGGCAGGCCACAACTTCTGTTTAGGTCGGTCTTTTCTGCGAGGAGAACATAGCAAGTGAAAAGTGCTGTGTTTGATGACACTAGTCATCAGGGGAGGGCTGATAGAGTGCTCGACGCTCTCAAAATTGTAGGGGTGCATTATATTCATGTACCAACTGCACTCGTATATATTCTATTGTTTTGATGTTATTCGTGTCATTAGAATGAAGTTTATATCTTCATGTAAAAATAGGTTATTTATAGGATTGATTACGTGTTAGGGAAATCATGTAACCATGCATGCGCATTATGATTATTAGGTAAAACAAATGTATTCACTGTTATAAATGATTCATATAGAGGTCTGTGTAACGGGTGCATATTAAAGAAGGTTCTTAGGTTAGCCAATTGTAGGCCTAACTTTCGTTTTTCTTAAGTTTCGTTTCTCCTCATTTTCTCTCAAAGTACGGGTTAATTGAAGTTTGTGTGTGTATGGAAAGTTTACTTTCGCCCTACTGCAGGTGCCGGAATTTGACCTCATTATTTTAGATTTAAGAAGATACATAGGAGGAGAGGAATGCCTTTGAAGAAATTGAGCAGAGAGAAGAGAGGACACCTTCCGTGCCTGGTGAAACCTGGGAACCAAGATCGTCGAAGAAGACTTAAAATGTAATTAGAGTTTTATGGAAAGTTACTCAAGGAAGGTGTTCATGGAGTAGCATACCATGTGACCTGTTAGGGGTGTAACTTTGTCTTTTTGTATTAGGCACAGGGACAGATTTGCAGGACTTCTGCTTTTGACTGAGGAAGGGGAGCATCTTAGAACGAGCTCAGTAGCTTCACGCTAGTTGACCCATTTAATGTGAGTGTACTTCTTAGGAAGTCAACACGTGCTGACACCTTTGGGGAATCTTTCTAGGAAATTAGGAAAGGATGCCACTTTAGAAGTAGAGTAGGGACAGATTATTCTTTAATTCGGAAATACAAATGAAAAGGGATTTGGACGCAGTGTCTATACTCAGCTGTGTTCTGATTTTGGAATTCATTGTTCTGTGCCTATTGTGCCGAATTAACTATATTCGTAGATTGGGCTCTGTATTAGTATTCATGTATCTCTATACTTTGATTTTGAGGTGTGTTTATATTCTGTTGTTTTTGGCTTTGTAATAAATCAACAAAACCTGAATTCGGAGTCTGTAGTCCTTTATTTAGACGGGAGGGGTAATGTATAATTGGTAATTTGTTTTCTTCCCTCTACACTTCTTAGCAGGCAATAAAGACCATCGGCCAGGTGATCCTAATTAAATTTAGAATATGGAATTTGGCCCTATCACCTTGAAATGTGCACAAACGGATGTGTACAAAAGTGTTGCCATGCAGACAGACTGTAAGCATCTTGTGTGAAACATATGGCAGTAATATTTACTTCTTGGATCACACTATATACCCCTTGAAAGCCCTTTCCAGGGCATCAATGGCACCTAGATGTGACACCGGAAAACCCGAGAACAAAGAGTAAGAGGACAGGAGGTAAGATGATGGATAATCTGTACAGGTAAGTTTACAACATTTTATAGAATGAGTCATGTCAACCAGATGTGCATTCACTGCTGAAGAAAATACATATTTGCAAAAACATACACAGACAAAGTCTCTGCAAAGTACTGGTAAAAAAGCAACAACATACCATCCTTCAAGACATCTTCAAAATACACCCTATGAATGCTTTGAAATTGTAGACTCTACTTCACACACAGTCAGATATGATCATGTTTGTGTCATTGTGACAACATCTGCTCTGAAAAGAATACGCCAAGAAGGTTTGGTGTATGTAAAGTAGTACTCGTATAGTACTGTTTTGTGTTTTCTTTGCTTTTGTGAATTGGCCACAAAATATGGGAATAAAGTGAGAATATTCAGGGAATACTGATGTAGAATTAGCACAAAGAGAAAGAATAGTGCCCTCTTTGAACTTTTCCAAATTGGGAGTTGGACGTTTTGGGGCAGTTTAACAAATGCAAGTTAGAGTACATAAAGGAGTACTCCTATAATACTACTTCCCATACTCATAAATGTTTTTGTGACGTGGCCCCTATAATATTTAGACATCTGCACACTAACACAGTCATGTAACAAAGAACACCAGACAGATGCGTATGAACAGTGAACTTCATGCCAGGAGGAAACCTCTCATCACCATGTGGACACAAGCATCAATAACCCTACTCACTTGCCAACTACTGTACCTCTAGAACCACACATCTGAGGTAGGCATCCTACGTAATTTCCTTGCATAGAGTTTTAATATGAAATTCATCAGCTACAAATGACCCATTGTCAAAGACACACAAAATAGTCACCAAACAAAACAAAATAAAATTGCAGACATACTTAAAGATTTTTTTTTAATTTGAACTTTATTGAAAACTTCCATACACAAAAAAAGGGGAAGACACATATTTGGCCACAGTGCGCAGGACTACATACACATGACAACCGTTGGCATAACAAGTATGGTAAACAAGGCCCATATCAGGCCAAGCCCATGCAAATAACACACAACATACTTTGTTACATGCTGTGTGGGTCTACACTAGAACATAACAAAAGGGGAGATCTTCCAGTGTAGTGAAGAAATACTCAAAGAATTTAACATTTACATTCACATGGGAAATCACAATTATGAAAACCGCAGAGCTTGTGAGGACAAACGAGTCCAGGGTACACAAGCACAGGATAAAAGTGAGACAGGGTACCCTAGCATAGCGTTTTGACAGCCCGAGGTCTGCCTTGAAAATGTGTAGTGATACTGAGGACTGATATTGTTCCACAATGGCTTGGATGTACAAGGCCCATTTTCCCAAAAGGTACAGCAAATAATGGAGATTAACTCATAGTTGATTCTGCTTTTTTTGTTAAGCAGTTGGATCTATCACGGGTAGTCAGTGGTGTCACTTCAGGGAGGTCTATTTGTCCTAACCCCGCCTTACGCCGCACCACCGAAGCTGTTAAATGAGCTAGGGGGCAACACAGAAAAAACTGCCAGTGCTCCTTGCCTCGCACATTTATTTGTTCATGTAACTTTCACTGCAAAGTAGTGTTTGAGGCAATACACAAGCCTACATGATTGCTTAAAATGTTTACATCTGACTTTCTATTTATATCTGTATCTATCTATCTATCTATCTATCTATCTATCTATCTATCTATCTATCTATCTATATATATATATATATATATATATATATTCACTGAAAAAACCATAGGTTTCAGGGACGTTATAGTTAGAAATTAGCATTTAAAAAACCTTAGAAATTCACTGAAAAAACCACAGGTTTCAGGGACGTTATAGTTAGTTGGACATTTCACTCGTACAAAACCAGAGAAATTCGGCCGTTATAGTTAGTTCAGCTAACTATAACTCGCGCCCCCGCAATGCACTGCTGATGACGTCACATATTACATCATTCATGACATGGTCAGTGACATCACTGATGACATCACTGATGACATCTCAAATGACATCACTGATGACATCATCCAGTGACTGTGTTTTTCTGTAAAGTTTAAATATGTTTTATATATATATATATAGGCCAAGGTGTATTGAAGAATGAGTGGGTGTATAAGTGTCTGAATGGATGATTTAGTAGGTGCGTGACTGACTGTATAAGTGAGTGATTAAATGTGTCTTACTGAATGCATGGGTTAATGACTGATACAGACATTCACACAGTTTAGTTTGTCTGTTGGTGTGTAAGCGGTTGCATAGGTTGGTGAGTAGCTAAATGAGGGTCTATATGGGTTATTGATTGGTTGTCTGAGTATCTGTATGGGTGCCTGGGTGTCTGGGTGGGTGGGTGGGGGGGGTGTGACTCTGTGCATAGATGTGTGAGTGGGTGTATGGGTTCAAGAGTGCATCTGTGAAGGGCTGTATGGGTGGGTGAGTGTGTGTATGGGTGTGTTGGTGAGTGAATGGATGCCTCAGTGGTACATGTGTGAGTAACTGCATAAGTGAAAGGCAGTATATGTGAGTGTTGGAGTATATAAATGACTATATGTGAGAGTGAGTGATTGTGAGAGTGGCTGTATGGATGAGTGTGTGCTTGTATTAGTTATTGTATAAGAGTGTAAGTATGTGTTAGTATATGTTTGAATAAGTGAGGTGGTGTGTGTATAACTGTATAGGTGAGTAAATGGGAGTGTGATTGATTCTTTGAATGACTGACTAGGTGTGTGAGTAACTCTATGGATAAGTGGCGGTGTGTGAATGTCTGTATAGATATGTGAGTGCATATGATAGTGCCGTATTGATGGATGACTGAATGTATGAGTGACTGTATGGGTGAATGAGTGAATGTGTGTGTAGACCTAGGAATTAGTGAGTGGGTTTGTACTAACTGGTATTGGTGTGTCTATGGTTTTGAAAATGGTAGTCTGTATTTTAGAGTGGGTGTATCAAAGGTTATATTAGGATATGAGGAGGTGCATCAGATTATCACGTGGATGATGTCATCAGTAATGTCATTTGAGATGTCACCAGTGATGTCTTCAGTGATGTCACTGACCATGTCATGAATGATGTAATATGTGACGTGATCAGCAGTGCATTGTGGGGGTGCGAGTTATAGTTAGCTGAACTAACTATAACGGCCGAATTTCTCTGGTTTTGTACGAGTGAAATGTCCAACTAACTATAACGTCCCTGAAACCTGTGGTTTTTTCAGTGAATTTCTAAGGTTTTTTAAATGCTAATTTCTAACTATAACGTCCCTGAAACCTATGGTTTTTTCAGTGAATTTCAAAGGTTTTTTAAATGCTAATTTCTAACTATAACGTCCCTGAAACCTGTGGTTTTTTCAGTGAATTTCAAAGGTTTTTTAAATGCTAATTTCTAACTATAACGTCCCTGAAACCTGTGGTTTTTTCAGTGAATTTCAAAGGTTTTTTAAATGCTAATTTCTAACTATGCCTACAAAGGTAGGACATGTGCAGAAAGAGGAAGGAAGGCGCAGAAAGAAGCAAGAGAAATGCAGAAAGAGGCAACAGAAGTCCAGCCAGAAAGTCGAAGAAAGGTGCAGAAAGAAGCAAGAGATGTGCACAAAGTACCAACAGAGGAGCAGAAAGAGGCCTTGTTGCAAAGTCATCCTGTGCCCCCAACTTTTTGCTGACTGGTACTGGTGGTAAATGACTCCGACTAACCAGGCCCAGAGCCAGTGCTATGCTAAAAGACACTTAGAATACAGTGAAAACACCTACATACACTAGGGTACACTATGGGTTGGGGTACCCCTGTGATTGGCATGACCTCCCCTGTATGGCCCTACTACATAATAGGGCAGGGGAATTAAAACTACCTCTAACTAAGAGGTGCAGAAGGAGGCAAGAGAAGTACAGAAAGAAGCAACACAGGTGCCGAAAGAGGCAAGAGAGGTGCAGAAAAAAGCAAGTGAAGTGCAGAAAGAGGCAAATGAGGTGCAGAAAGAAGCAAGAGCAGTGCAGAAAGAACCAACAGAGGTGTAAAAAGAGGCAAAAGGGGTGCAGAAAGGGGTAGGAGAGGTGCACAAAGAGGCAAGAGAAGTACAGAAAGAGGCAGGAGGGGTGCAGAAAGAAGGAAGAGAAGTGCAGAAAAAGCCAAGAAAAGTGCAGAAAGAGGCAAAAGAGGTACATAAAGAGACAACAGGGGTGCAGAAAGAAGCAAGACAGGTGCAGAAAGGAGCATGTGAGGTGCAGAAAGAGCCAACAGAGGTGCAAAAACAGGCAAGAGAAGTGCACAAAGAGGCAAGAGAATTGCCGAAAGAAGCAACAGAGGTGTAGAAAGAAGCAAGAAAAGTACAGAAAGAGGCAAGTGAGATGCAAAAACAGGCAGGAAAGGTACAGAAAGAGGGAAGACGAGTGCATAAAGAGACAACAGGGGTGCAGAAAGAAGCAAATGAGGTGCAGAAAGAGGCAACAGACGTGCAGAAAGAGGGAAGAGAGGTGCAGAAAAAGCCAAGAAAAGTGCAGAAAGAGGCAAAAGAGGTACATAAAGAGACAACAGGGGTGCAGATAGAAGCAAGACAGGTACAGAAAGAAGCATGGAAAGTGCAGAATGAAGCAACAGGGGTGCAGAAAGTGGCAAAAGAAGTGCAGAAACTGGCAAGAGAAGTGCACAAAGAGGCAAGAGAATTGCTGAAAGAAGCAACAGAGGTGTAGAAAGAAGCAAGAAAAGTGCAGAAAGAGGCAAGTGAGATGCAAAAACAGGCAGGAAAGGTACAGAAAGAGGGAAGACGAGTGCAGAAAGAGACAACAGGGGTGCAGAAAGAAGCAAATGAGGTGCAGAAAGAGGCAACAGACGTGCAGAAAGAGGGAAGAGAACTGCAGAAAAAGGCAAGAAAAGTGCAGAAAGAGGCACAAGAGGTACATAAAGAGACAACAGGGGTGCAGAAAGAAGCAAGACAGGTGCCGAAAGAAGCATGGAAAGTGCAGAATGAAGCAACAGGGGTGCAGAAAGAGGCAAGAGAAGTGCAGAAACAGTCAAGAGAAGTGCACAAAGAGGCAAGAGAATTGCTGAAAGAAGCAACAGAGGTGTAGAAAGAAGTAAGAAAAGTGCAGAAGAAAGAAAGTGAGATGCAAAAACAGGCAGGAAAGGTACAGAAGGGGTGCAGAAAGAAGCAAATGAGGTGCAGAAAGAGGCAACAGACGTGCAGAAAGAGGGAAGAGGTGCAGAAAAAGGCAAGAAAAGTGCAGAAAGAGGCAAAAGAGGTACATAAAGAGACAACAGGGGTGCAGAAAGAAGCAAGACAGGTGCAGAAAGAAGCATTGAAAGTGCAGAATGAAGCAACTGGGGTGCAGAAAGAGGCAAGAGAAGTGTAGAAAGGAGCAAGTGAGGTGCAGAAAGAGCCAACACAGTTGCAAAAAGAGGCAAGAGAGGTGCAGAAACAGGTGAGAGAAGTGCACAAAGAGGCAAGAGAAATGCTGAAAGAAGCAACAGAGGTGTAGAAAGAAGCAAGAAAAGTGCAGAAAGAGGCAAGTGAGATGCAAAAACAGGCAGGAAAGGTACAGAAAGAGGGAAGACGAGTGCAGAAAGAGACAACAGGGGTGCAGAAAGAAGCAAATGAGGTGCAGAAAGAGGCAACAGACGTGCAGAAAGAGGGAAGAGAGGTGCAGAAAAAGCCAAAAAAAGTGCAGAAAGAGGCAAAAGAGGTACATAAAGAGACAACAGGGGTGCAGAAAGAAGCAAGACAGGCGCAGAAAGAAGCATGGAAAGTGCAGAATGAAGCAACAGGGGTGGAGAAAGAGGCAAGAGAAGTGCAGAAACAGGCAAGGGAAGTGCACAAAGAGGCAAGAGAATTGCTGAAAGAAGCAACAGAGGTGTAGAAAGAAGCAAGAAAAGTGCAGAATGAGTCAAGTGAGGAGCAAAAACAGGCAGGAAAGGTGCAGAAAGAGGGAAGACGAGTGCAGAAAGAGACAACAGGGGTGCAGAAAGAAGCAAATGAGGTGCAGAAAGAGGCAACAGACGTGCAGAAAGAGGGAAGAGAGGTACAGAAAAAGCCAAGAAAAGTGCAGAAAGAGGCAAGTGAGATGCAAAAACAGGCAGGAAAGGTACAGAAAGAGGGAAGACGAGTGCAGAAAGAGACAACAGGGGTGCAGAAAGAAGTAAATGAGGTGCAGAAAGAGGCAACAGACATGCAGAAAGAGGGAAGAGAGGTGCAGAAAAAGCCAAGAAAAGTGCAGAAAGAAGCAAAAGAGGTACATAAAGAGACAACGGGGTGCAGAAAGAAGCAAGACAGGTGCAGAAAGAAGCATGGAAAGTGCAGAATGAAGCAACAGGGGTGCAGAAAGAGGCAAGAGAAGTGTAGAAAGGAGCAAGTGAGGTGCAGAAAGAGCCAACAGAGGTGCAAAAAGAGGCAAGAGAGGTGCAGAAACAGGCAAGAGAAGTGCACAAAGAGGCAAGAGAATTGCTGAAAGAAGCAACAGAGGTGCAGAAAGATGCAAGAAAAGTGCAGAAAGAGGCAAGTGAAATGCAAAAACAGGCAGGAAAGGTACAGAAAGAGGGAAGACGAGTGCAGAAAGAGACAACAGGGGTGCAGAAAGAAGCAAATGAGGTGCAGAAAGAGGCAACAGACGTGCAGAAAGAGGCAAAAGAGGTACATAAAGAGACAACAGGGGTGCAGAAAGAAGCAAGACAGGTGCAGAAAGAAGCATGGAAAGTGCAGAATGAAGCAACAGGGGTGCAGAAAGAGGCAAGAGAAGTGCAGAAACAGGCAAGAGAAGTGCACAAAGAGGCAAGAGAATTGCTGGAAGAAGCAACAGAGGTGTAGAAAGAAGCAAGAAAAGTGCAGAAAGAGGCAAGTGAGATGCAAAAACAGGCAGGAAAGGTACAGAAAGAGGGAAGACGAGTGCAGAAAGAGGCAAAATAGGTACATAAAGAGACAACAGGGGTGCAGAAAGAAGCAAGACAGGTGCAGAAAGAAGCATGGAAAGTGCAGAATGAAGCAACAGGGGTGGAGAAAGAGGCAAGAGAAGTGCAGAAACAGGCAAGGGAAGTGCACAAAGAGGCAAGAGAATTGCTGAAAGAAGCAACAGAGGTGTAGAAAGAAGCAAGAAAAGTGCAGAATGAGTCAAGTGAGGAGCAAAAACAGGCAGTAAAGGTGCAGAAAGAGGGAAGACGAGTGCAGAAAGATACAACAGGGGTGCAGAAAGAAGCAAATGAGGTGCAGAAAGAGGCAACAAACGTGCACAAAGAGGTAAGAGAATTGCTGAAAGAAGCAACAGAGGTGTAGAAAGAAGCAAGAGAAGTGTAGAAAGGAGCAAGTGAGGTGCAGAAAGAGCCAACAGAGGTGCAAAAAGAGGCAAGAGAGGTGCAGAAACAGGCAAGAGAAGTGCACAAAGAGGCAAGAGAATTGCTTAAAGAAGCAACAGAGGTGTAGAAAGAAGCAAGAAAAGTGCAGAAAGGCAAGTGAGATGCAAAAAACAGGCACGAAAGGTACAGAAAGAGGGAAGACGAGTACAGAAAGAGACAACAGGGGTGCAGAAAGAAGCAAATGAGGTGCAGAAAGAGGCAACAGATGTTCAGAAAGAGGGAAGAGAAGTGCAGAAAAAGGCAAGACAAGTGCAGAAAGAGGCAAAAGAGGTACATAAAGAGACAACAGAGGTGTAGAAAGAAGCAAGACAGGTGCAGAAAGAAGCATGGAAAGTGCAGAATGAAGCAACAGGGGTGCAGAAAGAGGCAATAGAAGTGTAGAAAGGAGCAAGTGAGGTGCAGAAAGAGCCAACAGAGGTGCAAAAAGAGGCAAGAGAGGTGCAGAAACAGGCAAGAGAAGTTCACAAAGAGGCAAGAGAATTGCTGAAAGAAGCAACAGAGGTGTAGAAAGAAGCAAGAAAAGTGCAGAAAGAGGCAAGTGAGATGCAAAAACAGGCAGGAAAGGTACAGAAAGAGGGAAGACTAGTGCTGAAAGAGACAACAGGGGTGCACAAAAAAGCAAATGAGGTGCAGAAAGAGGCAACAGACGTGCAGAAAAAGGGAAGAGAGGTGCAGAAAAAGGCAAGAAAAATGCAGAAAGAGGCAAAAGAGGTACATAAAGAGACAACAGGGGTGCAGAGAGAAGCAAGACAGGTGCAGAAAAAAGCATGAAAAGTGCAGAATGAAGCAACAGGGGTGCAGAAAGAGGCAAGAGAAGTTCAGAAACAGGCAAGAGAAGTGCACAAAGAGGCAAGAGAATTGCTGAAAGAAGCAACAGAGGTGTAGAAAGAAGCAAGAAATGTGCAGAAAGAGGCAAGTGAGATGCAAAAACAGGCAGGAAAGGTACAGAAAGAGGGAAGACGAGTGCAGAAAGAGACAACAGGGGTGCAGAAAGAAGCAAATAATGTGCAGAAAGAGGCAACAAACGTGCAGAAAGAGGGAAGAGAGGTGCAGAAAGTACATGAGATTTGCAGAATTAGGTCAAGAGAAGTGCAGAAAAAGAAAGAAACGTGCAGAAAGAAGCAACAGAAATGCAGAAATAGGCAAGAGAGGCGCAGAGGGAAGGAAGAGTGGCTTGCACACCATTAGTACCAATTTAACACCCACATTTAGCAATAAGTAACACATGACCATTCTAGGTTTGCAAAGGGCCTTCCACCACACTGTAACACTTGTCGCTGTATTTTTGGTAACGTTTGACCCGTTTCAGCTAGAAACAAGTCTTTTCTTGTTCAAATCTGCAGATTAGGGTGCAGATGATGAATTATGTGGCTAATGCAGAAAATGTATAATTGTGCGAAAGTCGGTGCAGCCAAACAGTCACATAATTCCAGTGGCCCTGCTCATACCTCTGACTAGGTCCACAAGTGCTCCTCAGTGATTCCATCCTTTTTTGTCTCACTGAGTTCATAGTTGAGCTTCTATGGAAACGAGGAAGACTAAACCAGGGGGTTACCACTCCACAACACAGACTACCATACCACATAATTACTCTCCATAACACATAATCCCACTCTACATAATTCCTATACACTATATACCACATACGTTCTATCCACATAATTTCACTGCACAACATACCACATAATTCCACTACACACAACGTACATCCACGCCACTCCAAAAAACATTAGTAAAAAACTTTTGCATTTACAACGCCAATAGCTCTAATTCTCGCAAATGCGAAACCTATTACATTGCAAACACTTCTTTAACTAGTAGTCGTGTTTGCAGAGTGGTGGAGAAAGGGTGCTGGGCCTCCGACCAGCGCTCAGGAATTCTGGTGCGTAGGGCTTACAGGAGGTACCAGTAGGGCTTCTTGCCCCCAAAGTCCCTCAGGAGTAAATTGGACTTCATCCCCATCCCGTAGTCTGCCAGGAGGCGCGTTTGCAGAATGGTGGAGAAAGGGGGGCATGGCCTCCGAAGACGTCTTAGCAATCCCACTGTGCAGGACTTACTGGAGGTAACAAGAGGGGTAGTTGGCCCCCAAGGACATCCTTGGGGCCAACTACCCCTCCTATTACCTCCAGTAAGTCCCACAGAGCAGCATTGCTAAGTTCGAAGAGCAGGCCATGCCCCCTTTGCCCACCACACTAAAAACGCGCTCCCTGGCGCACTCTTGGATGGGGATTGAAGTTCCCTTCGCTGCTGGGGGTCCTTTAGGGGCCAACTAGCCTACCTCTTACCTCCAGTAAGCCCCACGCAGTGGCATTGCTGAGAGGTAGACAAAGGCCACGCCCCCTTTCTCCACCACTCTGCAAACGCGCCCCCTGGTGCGTTGTTAGTTGGGGAATTAATTCCCCTTAGATACTGAGGGTCCCTGGGGGCCTACTAGCCCACCAGGTACCTCCAATATGCGCCACAGAGCTGGATTGCAGAGAGGTGGTCCAAGGCCACGCCCCCTTTTTACACCACTCTGCAAACGCACCTCTTGGCCCACTGCTGTTTGGGGGATGAAGTCCACTTGTGTCCTGAGGTCCTCAGGACACAAGAGGACCTCATCGCCCCACCACCAGTGCGCCAAGAGGCGTGTTTGCAGAGTGGTGTAATAAGGGGCGTGGCCTCAGACCACCTCTCTGCATACCCAGCTCTGTGGCGCTTACTGGAGGTACCTGGTGGGCTAGTTGGCCCCCAGGGACCCTCAGGATTGAAGGTGACTTAATCCCCCAATTTACAACGTGCCAGGGGGCCCTGGGGACCTCATCCCCCAGGGCCTGACCCGTTTTTATAAAAGAATTTTTTTTTTAAACGGGAAGGGTGCCGTGTGCCCCCCTCCCGAGGCCAATTTCGGCCCCGGGGACCTCATCCCCCGGGGCATGGCCAGACTTTTTTTTTTTTAATTAAATTATTTGGAGGGGGGCAGCATGGCCCCCTTCTTAGGCCACTTATGGCCCTGGGGACCCCATCCCCGGGGCCAACCTTTCCATTTTAATTTTTTTTAAATTAATTAACGGGGAGGGGGGCCCCATGGCCCCCCTCTCGGGCCACTTCTGGCCCCGGGGACCCCATCCCCCATCCCCCGGGGCCTGGCCTCTCCGTTGGGGACCGTGGGGGGAGCCCCAATGCACCCACGGTCCCGCCGGCTCCCCGTGTCCTGCAGGAGCCGGCATTGCTTTTGCACAAGGGGAGCTGCAGACATGCAGCTCCCCTTGTGCAAAAGCAATCTGCTTTGCTTCACCCCGGGACACTTCAGGAGCCGGCCCTGGGGGGTGGCGGTCCCCAGGGCCATCAAGGGCTCCAGGAGGGGGGCTGCGCGGTCCCCCTCCCTACGAGTGCAAAGGCCCGGGGAGGTGGTGGTCCCCGGCGCACAGGGGTCCGTAACAGACCCCCGTATTTAAATACAAAGTGCCGCGGGAGGTGGTGGTCCCCGGGGCAGTGTGGGGGCTTGAGCCCCCACACTAATTAATTATGACAGCCCCGGGAGGTGGCGGTCCCTGGGCTTGGGGGCCCGCGAGGCCCCCCCACCCATATTGAAATTAAGCCCCGGGGAGGTGGTGGTCCCCGGGGCTGCAGGGGGGCCGCGTGCCCCCGCGAATAATTTATCAAGCCCCAGGGAGGTGGTGGTCCCCAGGGCTGCGGGGGTCCCATGGGCCCCCGCTACATAAATAAATTGCCCCCGGGACTTGGCCCACCCGGGGGCTTTGAAAACGAAGCGCGGGAGACCACGCTTCCTTTTTTAAAATTTTTGGACGGATTCTCGCACCCGGCGCGACCCCGCCTGAAAAAATAAGTTAAAAAATGCTTTTTTTGGGCCAGGGGGTCCCTGTGGGACCCCCTGAGCAGGCCTGGGGGGGTCAGGGTGTTTTTACCCTGCCCCCTTTTCTTGTTTTTTTATCTTTCTCTTACCCTTTTCTTTCTCCCTTGTCCAAGGCACAAGATGGCTGCCAACACTTCCTGGATTAAAGTGTTGGCAGCCAATCAGAGGCAAGCTCGTGCTCGGGAGGAGATGTGAGGTTAGGCTCCGCCCAGATATCGAAAGTTTTCTTTTTTTTAATTTCTCAGGAACTACTGAACGGATTTACATCATTTAAAAAAAAGGTCGCTTTCTGAACCAAGCGCTACCTTTTTGCCAAATTTGGTGTAATTCCGTTCAGCAGTTCGGGCTGTAGCTTTGTCTAAAGTTTCCTATGAAAATTAACATGGGGAAAACGCGTTTTGAGACCCCCCTTTTTGCTCGGCCCCCGCTTGACGAATCACCCCGAAACTTTCAAGACAGGAGCTGACCGGAGCCCCCACTAGTTTTGAAAATTTCGCGAAGATTCGTCAACCGGCGCCAAAGTTATTGGGAAAAGAAAAAACGCTTTTTGAATAGAAACGAGGTCCTAACTATAACTACCTACTGGCGACCGCCAGTAGGTAATATATATATACACACATCCCTACAAAATCAGATTTAAACATTTTATGCACACATGTATATACATATATTCATGAAAAGACCAAAGGTTAAAGGGACATTATAGTTAAATGAAAATGTCAGTAAAAACTTACTTTTTTAAAGAAACAAAACCACTGAAATTCATCAGTTATAGTTATCTCAAGTATCTATAAGTTGTGCCCTAAAGTAACTATAATTTGCGGCCCGCCATGCATAGCGTTGTCATCAAGGATGTCATTTCAGATGTTGCAGCGATGCTATCAATGATGTCATAGAATATGTCATGAGTGATATAATATATGAGGTAATTAGGAGTGCATGGCGGTGGCATGAGTTATAGTTACTTTAATGGCATGAGTTACAGTTACTTGAGATAACTATAACTGGTGAATTTAAGTGGTCTTGTTTGCTTAAATCAGTATGTTTTAACTGACATTTCACCTAACTATAACATCCCTTTAATCTTTGTTATTTCAGTGATTTTATCATTTTTTTAACATATTATTACAATTCCTAACTATAACGTCACTTTAACCTTCCAGTGAATTTCTAGTTTATTAAAAAACTTAAAGTTATATGTCTATCACTGTGCATGCCCCCGCTGGTGGACCAGCCTCCTGCTGGCACCCAACCCTCCGCTGTGCTTAGTCTTTGGCTGTGCATGGCATGGGGCTGGGGACAGGGCCTCACCTGCCCTGAAGCCTGGCCCTGCGCCCAAGCCCCCACTGCGCATAGCCTTTGGACATGCGCAGCGTGGGGTTGGGAGCAGGGCCTGGCCGCAGGCAGCCCTGCCCCATGCTGGCACCCAACCCCCGAAATGGGGTTGGGCGCACAGACTGGCAGCCAGGCCCTTCACCCAATCCCCACAGGCATGCACAGCTGGCTATGTAATGTTGCAATATAATGGGTGTCATTTTAAGTAAGGCAGGCCTGATGACTTTGTAAAAGGGTCAGAACACCAAAATATAGAAAGAGAGCCCGAAATGCATTGGGTGTTATTAAATTCTGCTGTGTACGAACCTTGCATCTGCGCGTG
This sequence comes from Calotriton arnoldi, assembly GCA_963921515.1. Taxonomy (NCBI): domain Eukaryota; kingdom Metazoa; phylum Chordata; class Amphibia; order Caudata; family Salamandridae; genus Calotriton; species Calotriton arnoldi. The sequence goes on along the minus strand of CAWUFW010007807.1, from coordinate 509,030 downwards.
TTCCTTGATAGAGGTCCGGATGGGCACACTTGGGACATGAGAAGTTTGGAAAATAGCATCACACCAGTCTTATGGATTCATGCGGTTGAAGATTGATAAAGTAGCGCAAAATTGGGATTACATGGAGTATTACGGATTACAGTTCACAAAAGATGTGTACATTTACCTTCAGCTGTGCAACTGGTGTTGGGGCAAAAGGTTGCCCCATATCATTTGTTATTGTTTTTTTAGACATCTCGAAAGCCCAACGAAAGTAGGTGTAGAGCTCTGGATATGCAAGGGAGGTGCAGAAAGTAAGGAACTGACATCAGCATGCAGGCGTGGAGATTACACACGGCACTGCTCCGTCATTTCCAGGACAGAGCAGACTCTACTCAGGACCACGTACTGGTACCTGGAGGTGTGCTGGAGCATTGCTTAAAGCTTTCCAAATCCAGTCTTAAACCTGATGAATATTATAAAAGTAAGGAATCTGTGGTTAGAAGTATCAATCAGAAGCGGGCCATGTGCTGTGAGGCAATGCTCCAAAAGTTGCCAAGAGTTCTGTGGAAAGATGGGGATAGCAGTTTCCTTTGGAGGGAATCAGGAAAGAACACCCTAAAATTGGTAGAGCAAGGGGGTTATCCACCGGGAAAAATATTTCCCTCGTGGAGAAAAAAGAAAACAAATGTATTGCAATTGCATTTAGTTAGAAACTGGAAGTGACAAGAAACTGCTGGAGTATCGCTGGGAAAACTGCAGCAGTTTTCCAGGAGCACTAATGGAAACTGTTGTGCATCTGAAAAGTCTAATATGTACCCCAGAAGTAGACGTAAGCCATGTATCCCAGAAGTAGACGTAAGCCGGCGAGGGTACATTTTCAAATTAAGTTTGTCAAGCCAGTGTATAATTTCAACTTACTCCATACACTCGTTTTTAAACCCCAAAAGCAGTACCGTGCACTTAAAGACATTTATTAGAGATCTATGGTCCAAGCTGTATTTCAGTTATTTAAATCAAAAACTGCCCACTTGCAGACACCAGCGGTATTAAAACATGTTCTATTTAATAATACATCTCTAACTTCAAATTTTCAGTTACCATTCATTAAACCATCAGGTGATAGAGAGCCTCGAATATGGCGTTGGACAATCAATAGGGAACACCAACTACAGATTCCAAGTTTAACTCGCTAACCAATCCAATTGTTCATGCTGGCCGGCCTCCAAGCGAACGTGGACTACGAGTGCCTGAAACTTACCCCAGATATAGGATTAAACCTACGGAAGTAAATTCCTAAGGGGATTTTGTTAGTTCAGTTTATAACCTCAGCCACAAAAACAGAAAGAAAGAGGCGATAGCAGAAGATTCACCTTGGTATTACCTGGGCTGCTCTCCTGAATCCGGGCTCTGCTCTGTTACTTTACCTTATACCACGCGTGGCACTGGGTGGTGGGGGCTGCAGGAAACACCTCTGAAGCATGTGAGGCAAACAAGTCAGTCAAGGCTCACCTGAAGGCTGAACTTAAGCTCTCAGGTGAACCATCTCCCAAGATTAGCACCAGTCGGAGCTGAGATGCAGAAACCCACTAACACGTACACTTGAACCAGCCTGACCTTGAGGACCCGTGTGCTAAGTACACCGTGGCCGGCATCCATCAGCTCTCATCTGATGGTCACAGCTACTTATGGTCATCCTTTGAGTGAGACAACCAGCTCATGGGTAGGCACTCTACGAGGAGTATCCGACCAGAAAAGCATCTTGAGGCACAGTCAATCAATGTGAAGTGATCTGTGGAGTCAGTGTGCACAACAGCCTTCAACAGCTATGCATTTCACAATTATATGTAACAGACATCTTGTTAATACAAGCATTGGCATAGCCAATAGGTCTCGCCTTTTGGACCTTCTAAGTGTTTAGCCAGAGCTATTGGCTTTGTCCATGTGTTTAAGCTATGTTGGGGGACTTGCTTTAAGGGACTTTTAGTGCGTAGGAGGGTGGGGAGCTAAGGAGGAGCAATCAAGTTTGTAGATAAATGAGATGCAGAAGATAAACAGGATACAAGAAATCAGTTATAGAGAAACCGAAATGGGCTGTCAGTAGGGTCAGGAATGTGTCTCTTTTAGGGGAATGTGGCGGACTTCGGCGCCCATTACAAGCTGCCCAGTCATACATTTTTGCCCCAAAAGGTTATAATAATGGTGTATTGTTATCGCGCAGCGAAATTCCTGGATCCTGTAATACTGCGTGAAATTCTCAGCAGGTTACCACCTGCTAAAAGCATGGCTTGCATTACGGGTTTAGATGTGGAAATTGGCGCAGTAATATTGATTTTGTAATGTTAGTCCCAAATGCACATGACCGTATGAGGTATTACCTCGGTTTCTGTATTAGAGTACAGCGTTGGGATTTGCAAGAATGAGAATAAAAATTAGAGTAAAAGAGAAGAGAGAGAAGAGACAACACAAAAATGAGATGCAGGGTGAATATATGCGATTGTATGAAAGCTTAGCTTTATGTACTATGCAAAAAACAGTTATAATTAAGGAGTGGAGATAAGTGTCTTATATTTAGCACATTGGGTGTGATTATATAGTGAAAGGTGGTCTCCCTTATTTAAATGGCAAAGGCATATGACAAAATCCATAGACGTTGAAATGCTTTTTTAAACCAGCTGCCTTAGATTCAGCACCTGATGTTGAGGCATGATTAAAACAACAATTCTGGACAGTGGTTATGACAATTGGGTAGCGCCGCTTCAGGATGCTCTGACTCACACAGAAGCACGTAGTGACAACTTTACTGTCAATTTTTATCAATTTTTACAATAAATAGTTTCTACAGATATACAAGACAATTTCATTGAATGCGACCTACATACAGTGGTCTGCTGCTCCCTAAATTCACACATTTTAAAGCACAAGTGCTGATGAGAAGCAACAGCCAGGCCTCTTTAACTTTGTAACATAAAAATTGCATTTACCTAGTGTGGAGAATGCCTTCGTATGGGGACTACTGGCTGTACCAAAATAAGCAGGTTAAAGAAAAGTGTACGGATCCAGTTAAAAACGTGCCCACTAGCCAGGTTAATAAAAAACGTGAACAATAGCAGCAATAGAGCAGGGAGTTGGAGTAATTTGGTTGCAATACTGCAGAATCAATAGACATGCATACTATCTATGCAGTGGTGTTGGTGCACTGGTGAGCTCACGACTACAATCAAAGAATAGCACCAAAAGACAACTATCACAGGCCTGCAAACTATACTATATACGGGAATCTTAACCACATCGGCTCTCTCCCACCTGCCAGTCAGGCATCTAATGTAACCTACCCATCATAGCCCACAATCACTTACAATTGGGAAACTAATCATTTTTAGAAATCCATAAATCCCAAGGCTCTTTCTTCATTCCTCCCACTTTTTTTCTTTGAGTGCCGCTTCCCTTCAGACCCACCCTACCACTTGAGCGCGTTTTTTTGAGGAATTGTGGGTGGCTTATAGAGCTATACCGATCAACACAATATTCTCCGGAGTGCCATCATCTACACCATAAGCAGAAATAAGTTTGAAGCATTGTCGCAAGAATGCAAAAAAAGCGCTTCATTTAGAAGCATTGACCCAGCCTTGAACAGATTTCCATTTTTAGAGATCCCATGACGTGAAAACAATTTGCAATGTACTGTAGGACAAACTATTTACGAAGATAAAATATTACTGAGATAGGTAGCAATTCTTATGCATCTTGCCAGATAGCAGGTGCACCAATGGTCCTCTACACTGGAAAGTCATTTTGAGGATGTAAACACTTCTCAGAAGACAATCTGCTCGACTACAGCGGACCTGTAACAGTGCGCAAAATGGCATGACATTTCATGTTTATGTACTCTGCTGTATAGACATTTACTGCCCTAATTACTTTTCAGTTTTAGAGGATATCTATGAAAATACAAACATATTGTGGAAGCGGATAGAAACGATTACGATCATCGTGGCTAACACTGTGACCCAGAGGTGCGAGGAGGAAAGTGGGTGGCATATATCGCCACCTCATGGTAACAGAGTACAGTGGGTCCTGCGGTGGCTTGCTCAGCCACGTTCTTTCGCTCCGTGTGCGGATTTTGGCACTGTGGAATGGGGTTCAAGTCTCAGCGTCGGCTCTCCCGTGATTACAAAAAAACATGCTGATCGAAAGAAATACAATTAAACAATACCGATTGGTGATGACAAGGATATATCCACGTGCAGTGCAGTGCACCCTTCCCTTGTAGTCACCGCAGGCCAAGTAAACCTGATTGACAGAGCAAAACGGTGGTCTATTTGTCCATGGCCAAAGTAAACAAGCGCGCGCGCCTCGCACTAAAAGTAAAAAAAAATAAAAAAAAATAAAAGTTTGACGAGGAGAGGAGGAGGAGGCAGCAGGGGGAGGGGAGAGAGGAGGGGGCCTGCGCCTGTTTCCCTTGCGGGAGCGAGCAGGAACCATCTGTTAATTACAAACAGATGGTTTCAAAGCTCGCTCCCGCAAGGGAATGCTAAACGTGCACGCGTTGCCATTGAAAGCAATGCAATGCGTGCACGTTTTGGCCCAAAAGGTGAATCGATTACTAAAGGTCTCCTCCTATGCAGCGCATGCGCGCTGCGTAGGCGAGACCTAAAAATGTAATGTAATATGACCTGACCATAATTAAGTATTTGGGAATTAAGGTATAGCATGCATGTACAATCATCCTAAACATAGTGTTTATAACATATTGGATTCAGTACCGCCAAAGATAGATTTATTCAGTTTCCCATTTTCAAGGCAGGGAGAGTATCTATTATTAGGATTTTTATTTTCCTCTAATCCAGGAGCAGCTTTGCAAAGACACATGATTTGGTTTGACAAACATCCTGTGATGGCCTTTGATGCATTGATGCAGTTAACTCCTGATTCCAAAACAGTTTCTGTGAGTATTTGTGTTTTATTCAGACATATGAATTTCCCGGAGTAAATCATGCTTACTCACAGGCCTGATTCAGAAAGCTTCTTCCATGAGTACACATGTTCTACTTGTGGAATTTCACGAGTAATTCAGAGCTAAATCTGGTATAAGACACAAATACAAACATAACGTGTTGTGAACCAGGCCTGGAAATTCAGGACAATTCACACCTAAATTACTAGGAAGACACAACTACGAATGGAAAAAGTAATTTTAATCAGTATCTATATTAGTAACTATTAACCAATGGCAATACTACTGGCGGAGATTTCTAGGACTGCTACGGCGGTGAATGTGAATCTTCAAAAAGCTTGAAATTTAGTCAAAATATAGGATGAACCCTACGGCAGTAGGTATCCGACTTTTAAAACATTTATTTATTAGGTTTCTGACTTTTTAATGAAGGTCTTTGTCAGTCAGGCTCAGTTAATCGGGCTTTTTCCACTGGTGACAAATGATTCTCTTTGGAAATCCAGTATTAATAACTATGCAATGATGTAGTTCGTGCTTGCTAACTCTTACTTCAATTCTCTTATGATTGTGGCTTTGGGGTGAAAATTATTTTGATAGACACCGTTTTTTTAACAACTTTATTTATTCACACCGATTCTTTCAATAATCTCCCAAATCGTGTGACAACGTATGTTTTATTTCTGTACGAGCCATTTGATGACTTCATAATCTCTGGAGTTTGCAATTTGGCTCTGCAAAAACCAGACGTTTTATATGTGAACTATAACATTTGTTCTAGCTAGTTTGAGTTTTGATCCCGCATAGATTAGGAATTCTCCCACACATAGGGGCACATGCATGAACGAAAATACCGATCGCAAACGGGCAGATTTGCAGAATCTGCCCCTTTGCGACCGGTATTTTTGCATTTGGGATGCATCAACCCAAACTAAAGTGCATTTTTCAAAGTTTCATGTTACACACACACATGCCTTTGAGGCATGTATGTGCGCAACATGTGGTAACATCTCAATTTCAGAGGTGCAACAGGGTGTCCTTTTGGCACCCTTGAAATTGCATGCGCAATTTGCGAGTACCTATTTGGTACTCGCAAATTGCGCATGCAATTCCCATTCATTCCTATGGGCCTCTGGGCCCATAGGAATGAATGGGTAGCTATTCCTTAATTGCGATTCGCAATTTGCGAGTCGCAATTAAGGAATATGTAGGAATCGCAATTTTATTGCGATTCCTACATGCATAGGGATTTGCGAGTCCTAAATAGCGATTTCTTAAAATTCGCTATTTAGGATTTGCAAATCCTGACTTTGATGCATGGGGCCCATAGCTTCTACCAGGAGTCCATAAGAATCGCAACCTCGAACACAGATTTCTGCAACTTTATTACATAAATGTATTACTGATTCCCACCACAACTTTCAGTTCTCTGCTGACTTCATGAAATGTCCCTCCTGGAAGAATAACTGCTCTGAATAATGACCTGAAATGGCTACATTCAGATGAAAAGATAACCACAGCCCTTTCCGTGACCTAACACCGGGAAGTAATTGTACTGTGGGTTTCCGAAATAATAAAATCACCATGTTAACCAACGTGATTGTTAAACTAATGACGCCATTTGGTTGACTAGCTATGAAATTTAACTATGTTTACTCACACTGATCTAAAAACATTAGTGGGGAGATTTTCATTCTTTTTGCGCTGGTTTAGCGCCACAAAAGTGATGCAAACTAGAGCAAATTTTGTTTTTCCTATTTTTTTTCCAACGCAAAACTTGTTTTGCGCTGGAAAGTACCGTGTAAGTAGCACAAAGCAGCGCGAAGCACTGCTTTGCGTTACTCTGCACTGAGGGGGCGTTACATGGGTGGTACATGGGCGTTCTCATGCAACCACCCATGCCTTTTGACGCAAAACCATATTTACAAAGATTTGTAAACATGGTTTTGCACCAAAAGTTAACGCCCCTTCAAAAGCGGCTCTAACAGGAGAAATGCTTACATTAGTCCGTGCATTTCCGACTTTCCATGCGTGCTGCACTCTGCAGCACATATGCAAAGTGGGAAAAGCTTTGCATCGTGCCTAGCATAGTATTTTGTAGAGGAAGGGTACCCTTCCTGTACAAAACCTATGCTACACTCATGCACACACCCTAGCGCTGCGGCGCTAAGGTGTGTGCATGGCGCACGGCAGCTGAAATCAGCGCCTGCGCAAGGGAAAGGGGAGGAGAGAGCCATATCTCTGAAGATATGGCGCGCTCCTGCTCCCTCCCGGTCGCGCAACGCAGCGCAGCCTCGCGGGGGGCTGCGCTGCGAGACTTTTTCTAAAATCTCCCCCTAGATTTCATTCACTAAAGCATCTGTACCCAATTCTGGCTTCATATGCGCTTGAAGTTATTTTACCAACGACTTTGGAGGGCTAAGGTGCGTATTTATACCCGGGTAGAATGGTTCTTCTTCACTTATGAACTGAAATTACGTCAAACACTGACGTCAGACATATCTTGAGATATACCAACGTTTGACTGCGACAGTGTTTAGAGAATATCTTATTGAGATGAAAATCATTTAGCTGCAATCAAGCTTGAAAATAAAGAGATTATTAATCCTGAAAAACGACGATGTCATGTCGTGAAGTTGTGATGCACCGCCTTTGCCTATTTTTTTTAATGCAGAGAACACATTATTAACATCACCACCACATAGCCGTAAATCGACACATAACAGGTTCCTTTCGCGCACCTCTTGTAAAGTCACTCATCTCCCCCTCTGGATCTGCGAGGAGTCTTCCTACCTGGTATGTAAAGACAAAGCAACTGAGAGCACTGTTTAATTCTCATCACCTGAGAGAAAGCTAGTTACACCTCATAATTCTAGTATTGTTTCTCCTAATTTTTAAGGTGGGCAGGCTAATATTTACTGTGTCTCTATTACTTATCTATTTATCTTTAAGATTGCTGAACTCTTTTACTCTGAACAATGTTGACTACAAGCACCGTTGAGACATTAAACCCATCATGGTCCTATACTCCAGCACATATGCGGGTATCCACTTGATTAATTCTACACTGATACCACAAATATACCATTATTTGCACTACCCATGTCTCATACCTGACCTTCACACTCTTTAACCTCCCTATCCAACCTTTGCCATAAAGTGGCCCCTCACAGTTGGCCCACTAGACTCCAGTTGCACCTCACTAATGATGCCCAAGTAGATGGAAACAGGTCTGGGGTTTCTTTTCCTGTCTGGAGGGGACCTCGCCTGGTGGCGCGAGATGTATTATTCCTATAAGAGCAAGACCAGACAGATCTGCATATGGCTTCTCTCGGTCTGGAGTAGCACAATGGGTGAGAAACGGTGGACTGGAAAGCTTCAAATAGTTGGTTCAGCTACTGACAGATTCCTGAATATAAATAAAGTTACATTCCGTTCAATGAAACTGAAGTGTACCTTTATTATGTGCGAGCACTCTGTCATATTTTACCAGTACCTAAACCTACACCACCTCCTAGACTAAGCATGGACTGCTCGTCTGAGCTATAGTTTAAGAGTTAAGTAGAGAAAGGAAGTTTTAACTAACGTGTTGCAGGGCCACTGTACTCCAAGGGGGATATTCTGGAGGACTTATCGCCGAGTTAGCGGCACTTTATCGCAGCCAAAGTGGCGATAGATTCATCGCACCATTCACAAGCTGGTGCTAACAGCCGATATCGCCAGTTTTCCTGCGATAGCAGCCGCAAAAAACATCTCCACGGATGACACCGGCAACTAACGCTAATGAGATGCAGAGTAGGCGTTCCTGTACAAAAAGCCGCGAAAACACCACTTCGCAATATTCTCTACGACCAGCCAGATCGGCGATAAGATCCCAAAACAGGCGTTAAGGCGCATTAGCAGCAGGGATTTAACACCTGCTCTTACCTGGTGTTAAGCCGGACGACAACCTGCACCACAAAAGGGAGTCCAGACCAGAGCCACACCTGAAGAACAACAGATGCCATGGAGCTACTGATCATGCAGCTCAGAGCCCCAAGAGGGCCACAACACCCACCGCCACCCCCCCCCCCCGAGGACCCCCCTCCCTGGGGCCCTAGCCCGGTCAAAGATATTTTACATCAACTTTACGAAATCATGAACAAAACAATTCGCCTGATGTCGCACAAGTACAACAATTAACATTCATGTGTGGTCAGAAAAAGGAGAATCATTCATTCATCTTTGAATTTCCAAACAATTTATTTTATTCAAATTTAACTCAAAACAACTATTTGGAAGAGTCATGGCGGGTCTTCTCTGGACAGTCTGTAAGACACAGCCTGCAAGACAAAAATCAAGATAAGAAGGTGTGTCATGCGCTCATCAAAGGACAGAGAGAGAGAGAAAGAGAGAGAGAAAGAAAGGGAGAGAGAGAGAGTGAAAGAGAGGGAGAGAGAGAAAGGGGGAGAGAGGGAGAAGGAGAGAGAGAGAGAAACAGAGGAAGAGATAGAGAGACAGTGAAAGGAAGAGAGGGAGAAGGAGAGAGAGAGTAACAGAGGAAGAGAGAGAGACAGTGAAAGGAAGAGAGGGAGAGGGAGAGAGAGTGCCGACACTGCGGACCCAGGCCTCACTGCTCACCTGCTGCCACCGGTGTGTCTTCAACCACGTGCCGGTATACACTGAAATCCACCAGGTCCCTTATCTGAAACAGAGTCCAGATTTATGAATGGCAGAGTCCATATCATTGCACACGCCATCATCGCTTGGCCACCACTGCGCACACAGGCTGCTGCACCCCAGCCCCTCCCGCCGCCCAGCGGTGTTTGCCCGCCCCTGCGCACCCAGGCCTCACTACTCACCTTCCGCCCCCAGCGTGTCCCCAAGAGGGCCCACCACGTGCCGGTGCAAGCTCCAACCCCGGGGCCTGCGACCTTGGCAGCCTCCACATCATGCAGCCCCGCCCCGCGGGCCACCAGGTCACACACGTGATTCTGGGTCTTGATTTCGCAATGGCAGAGATCATATCAGTGCACACAGCATCATCGCAGGCTGCACACCGGCTCAGCCCTATAGGTGCCACTAACTCTGTGAACCGCGAGGCAACGCCACGTGGCGGTAGGCCCATACTGCCTGCTGGCTCAGGCCTACACTGCGGTCCAGCAGGGCTCACACAAATCCTTACCAGTCCGGACCGCCAGGACGGTGCATCATCGCAGGCTGCACACCCGCTCAGCACTTAAGGTACCCCTACCTCAGTGCACAGAAAGTCACCGTCCCGTGGCGGTAGGCCCGTGCCGGCCGCAGTGTATCCGGTGCCACCAACTCTGTGCAACGCAAGTCATGGACCCTTTATGATTGAGTCTCGTGATATGCCAGGTGAACGCAGCCATGTCACCTCCGGCAGTGGGGAAGAACTGGGACACGTAGCGTCGTCGTCCCCCACTTTATACGTAAGCCGAGTGGGCTGGGTCGGCATACGCCAGGCCAGCGTAGGGGTGTGAATAATTATCCCTGGGCTCTGGGCGTGGTTCATTTCAGGGCTGGACAGGAAACCAACTGATGCGTGTGTCTCTGTTGCAGTGTCTAGGCCACACGGCTCGCAATCGACAATGTTGCAATGTTGCATGCACCCGGAGGGCGGACACGCACGAAGGGATTGTACAAGGAGCGCAAGGCCGCTCGGGCTCTTGGCTCATGCATGCCAACTGTTGTGTGTGTATCGCTATTGGTGCACCATAAGCCTAAGGCCTAGCCTCAATTGCAGCACGAAAGCCACATCACATTCCCAGAATGCAAGCAGTAGTCAGACTAACATTAGGGATGAAAGCTCCTTTGTCTCAATACATAAGGCGGAAGGACATCTGCACCTCCGACCTTGGTCTTGCATGCGGCAGGCACCCCCTGAGAGAGATACCATAGCAGATGATGACGACTGCCACACTACGCACAGCGCTAATGATAGACCAACGTATCCACACCCCACACACAGAAGTCCTTGCTCGAGGTACTCTTGCATGGAATGCCCTTGACACTTACGTACACAACAACCCATACGTCCAAAAGTTGCACACACACACACGACTCATTGCTCCGAGCTGTGGCATATCATCCACATAACTGCTGCAGGTCAGAAGAGTGCCGGTTCTACGAGAGCCACCAACGCAATGGCAGAACATCCCGGGCGCATGCACAACGCCTGTCACGTGGAACTGTACCATGATCGAATGCTGCCTGTTAGTGTCTGATGCATTGGTCTGCATGTTGGGGCCCTTGTCTTGCTCGTACTGACACGCACATGGCAATAAAGTCTACGCAACTTCACTAGTGTTCAACTGTGATGAGTGTTGATTAGAATGACAAATCGTGTGCCTCAATGAGCATTGTCCGTACACAGGGAGGGACTGACTGACGCATTTCACTTAGGGGTGAGTCCCTATTGCCAGCTCCACCTCTGTGAGCCAGACATAGTGGTTGGGATAGTTGCTGATAGACCTGTGCTCTTACGTGTCTTCAGCAATATGAGTATGGTGTCCATATTCTTGCCATGTGGATCAATGTGATCCATCACTACAGGCTGTGTGCACCCAGTTTAGTGTGAGTAGGTATGCGAAGGGATGTTCTGTTGTCAAATGTGATGGGGGACACTACTTTAGGCCTGCCAACGACTTTGACATTTCATACCCAGCCCTATTTCTAACATTGCGTGGGGCAAAGTTGAGTAATTGCACGGATGTTGTTTCAGAGCAATGAGGCCACAGCTAGTGCACACATTCCCAGTCATCTCACTTCCTATGTGTGTCACGGTCATACATGCGCATTGCTTTCATTTCCCAGGGTGTACCTTTTTGGGCAATCAATGTCCTTACATTCTTCCATACTTTCATACTTGATCGATTATGGACATGCCACATCTGTGTGAATTTGAATGATTTATTCACATTCGGTGGAGTGTCGGAGCTGGAGCAGTACATGGCCATGCAAACCCCACATTACATTGTAGCCCAGTGGAGGGCAAGCCAGAGTCATTTAGGGATTGACAAGTACATCGGAAGAGGAAGAGTACAGTCCGCAGTCTGATTGCTGTGTCATTGGTAAGCAAACAAAATATGTCAGTCCATGTCGAGGTCCAAGGTGAGTGTCGCAGAGTGTTTCGGGGGACAGTGGGAGGTGTTGTCACAGGGCATGATGCAGAGGGCAGAACCAAGCTGAAACTGGGCATATGGCGGAGAAGAATGCTACTGGCTCCTTCTTACTACAAAGGTAGAATCACCCGCATCTTCGTCCTCTATGTCATCTGTCTGACATGTGGGTGCTGATGTTTGGTCTGCAGCACTGTGTGCCACTGACACATCAGGGGCCGGAGATGTGTGTGTAGAAGTACCAGCAGCATTCATCAGCAACTGCCTTAGTGGCAGCAATGCGATGATGAGGATCTGCAGGGCATGGAAGATCCCAACACCTTTTCGCTGGTGTGCATCCGTGGCAACCATTCTTTCCGCATGCATCCGCTCCATGTTCTCCACTATCCTCAGCATCTGTGCAAACTCTCGGCTGACATCGCTGAGGCCACTCTGACTAGACAGATGTTCTCCTCTCAGAGTCATGACTCCAGCGATGTCGGGCATTTATTGTTGGACATCATGGAGCGAACTGTGGGTGTCCGTCAGGGAGTGTAAGTGGTCCCTGATGGGACTTAGACACCCACGTATGTCATCTAGTTTGGCTGCCATGAGGTCGAACCCCACCCGCAACTGTTCAGCCACCTCCTTCTGGCAGTCTAACACATGGCCTTGGAATGTGATGTGTTCTTCGGTGAGGTGCTGGGAGCCAGCCGTGGTGGTGGGTGCTTCCTGCTGTGTGGTCTGTGCAGGTGGTGGGGTCTCCTCGATGCAGCTGGGCTGCCCTGCTCCTGGAGGTGGGTTGCCGTAGCTGTCCATGAGCTGTTGTAGTGCGTCGGTGTCGAAGGTGTGGAGGTCCTCTTCATCATCACTGCTGAGTTGTCTGGTCTGCTCTGCAGGAGGTGTTGATTGTCCCTCTGCAATGTGAAGGGGAGATGCATTTTAACATTGTGTTGACATGTATGTTGACGCATTGTTCGAGTTTACATACAGACTGCATGACAATGTACATTGTGACTGTTTGGGAGGAGCTGACTATTTGATGCGGGACAGTGGACATTTGAACTACATCACGGATGTGAGGTTGTACACGTACATTGACATCTCACAGTTTCCTGCTATGCCAGATGTGATTGGCCAGTTTCTACGCACAAGCGGAACCAGTTGTGTCCTCTGTTCTATAGTGAGAGTGTTGCAATTTGTACCACATTGTCGTCAATGATGATGTGCTGTTATTGCTATGTGTGTGTGCTGCATTGTGGGAGAGTCGCCCCTGCAGCTGTGATTTTGCTGCCTCTTATCCCTTTGAGGCGGTGTGCCTTTGACTTCTGTGCTTCTACAATGCTGAGATGTTGCAGACTTGGCTAATTTTGGCTCTGGTTCGGATTTTGGACTCTTGGGCATGGTTTATCCGCAGATGTGTTCTTGACGTCAGGGGTTGTTTGTGCACGTGGATGTGTCAGGGTGTGACCTGCTCCTTTACGGATGTGTTCCACACTCAGCCACCTCGGTGTCGTGGCGTGCACCATGTCATGATAATTGGACTGCAGCCATGCTGTTCGTCATGCAGTGTCACTTGCATTGTCAGTGTGGCTCACAGACACGCAGCTAGCCATTTCACTAGGGCATGAAGCTGCTTGCAACTACTTGGCAATATCCCTAATAGGTACTGTCATTTACCAGTATTGTCCAAGAGACTTGGGGGGATATTCTCAACAACGTGTGATAATTATCGCAAAATTAGCTTAACACAACTTTGCACATCGCAGTCTATCACGGGAAAATAACGCCGTGTTAACGTTGAATTCTTAACACGGTGGTACCATGCGATAGCCTCACGCCAATGCGTCAAATGACTGCGATAAAATTACCGTGACGGCCAAAAAACGCAAAACGCGAAAAAAGTTGCGATGTGGCCAACCGCGATAAAAAAATCTGCGATAACCAGCGACAGGCCTGCAATTCCCATGCGTCATGCGGGAAAATGCACTATAATGCACCGAAAAACACAAACAAAATAATTAAAACTGCGTAGCACCATGGAGGAAGCCGGAGCAAGTACAGAGGACGACCAGAACCCCACAAGCCCCCAGGAGGAACAGCCTGGGACCTCGGGGTCACGGAAGGGCAAGGAGAAGAAGACGAGGAAGACGAGGTTCAGTCCGCAGGAAAACAGGATCATCATCGCGGAGGTGATAGAACACCACCAACAACTGTTCGTCACCTCCAACATGTCATTGGCAAATAAAAATGCAACATGGCAGTCCATCCTGGACAAGGTGAATGCAGTCGGAGTGAGGAGGAGGACAAATGGAGAGGTCAAGAGGCGCTGGAATGATGCGAAGCGCAAAACCAAGAAAAAACTCGCTGACAACCATCAGGCAGCAATGCAGACTGGAGGTGGCAGTCCAGCGGAACACCAGGAGCTGGATGTGATGGAGGAAATGGTGGCCACAGTCATCAGTGGGGAGACGGTGGCAGGAGTTGGGGGTCCGGACACTGCTCGACATGACCTGACACAACAGCACCAGGGTGAGTACCGAACAGGGACTGGGGGGATGGGGGAGATGGGCACAATGGCACACATGCACAATTAAGTACAGCACACTGCACACCCACAATGACTCTGGATCATGTCCCTGATCCCCTTGGCACACTGCAGCACACATACAAACAGCAAGTAGGCCCCCGTCCACTATGGGCACTAAGGGGTCCCTCCCCACACAGCACCAATCTCACAACCAACCCATGCACACGTGTTAAAACCAGCAAAGCTGCGTGTCTGTGAGCCACACTGACAATGCAAGTGACACTGCATGACGAACAGCATGGCTGCAGTCCAATTATCATGACATGGTGCACGCCACGACACTGAGGTGGATGAGTGTGGAACACATCCAGAAAGGAGCAGGTCACACTCTGACACAACCACGTGCACAAACAACCCCTGACGTCAACAACACATCTGCGGATAAACCATGCCCAAGAGTCCAAAATCCGAACTAGAGCCAAAATTAGCCAAGTCTGCAACATCTCAGCACTGTAGAAGCACTGAAGTCAAAGGCACACCGCCTCAAAGGGATATGGGCCAGCAAAATCACAGCTGCAGGGGCGACTCTCCAACAATGCAGCACACGCACATAGCAATAACAGCACAACATCATTGATGACAATGTGGACAAAGTGCAACACTCTCACTACAGAACAGAGGACACAACTGGTTCCGCTTGTGCGTAGAAACTGGCCAATCACATCTGGCATAGCAGGAAACTGTGAGATGTCAATGTACGTGTACAACCTCACATCCGTGATGTAGTTCAAATGTCCACTGTCCCGTATCAAATAGTCAGCTCCTCCCAAACAGTCACAATGTACATTGTCATGCAGTCTGTATGTAAACTTGAACAATGCGTCAACATACATGTCAACACAATGTTAAAATGCATCTCCCCTTCACATTGCAGAGGGACAATCAACACCTCCTGCAGAGCAGACCAGACAACTCATCAGTGATGATGGAGAGGACCTCCACACCTTCGACACCGACGCCCTACAACAGCTCATGGACAGCTACGGCAACCCACCTACAGGAGCAGGGCAGCACAGCTGCATCGAGGAGACCCCACCCGCTGCACAGACCACACAGCAGGATGCACCCACCACCACGGCTGGCTACCAGCACCTCACCGAAGAACACATCACATTCCAAGGCCAGGTGTTAGACTGCCAGAAGGAGGTGGCTGAACAGGTGCGGTGGGGTTCGACCTCATGGCAGCCAAACTAGATGACATACGTGGGTGTCTAAGTCCCATCAGGGACCACTTACACTCCCTAACGGACACCCACAGTTCAATCCATGATGTCCAACAATCCATGCCCGACATCGCTGGAGTCATGACTCTGAGAGGAGAACAACTGTCTAGTCAGACTGGCCTCAGCGATGTCAGCCGAGAGTTGGCACAGATGCTGAGGATAATGGAGAACATGGAGCGGATGCATGCGGAAAGAATGGCTGCCACGGATGCACACCAGCGAAAAGGTGTTGGGATCTTCCATGCCCTGCAGATCCTCATCATCGCATTGCTGCCACTAAGGCAGTTGCTGATGAATGCTGCTGGTACTTCTACACACACATCTCCGGCCCCTGATGTGTCAGTGGCACACAGTGCTGCAGACCAAACATCAGCACCCACATGTCAGACAGATGACATAGAGGACGAAGATGCGGGTGATTCCACCTTTGTAGTAAGAAGGAGCCAGTAGCATTCTTCTCCGCCATATGCCCAGTTTCAGCTTGGTTCTGCCCTCTGCATCATGCCCTGTAACAACACCTCTCACTGTCCCCCGAAACACTCTGCGACACTCACCTTGGACCTCGACATGGACTGCTATATTTTGTTTGCTTACCAATGACACAGCAATCAGACTGCGGACTGTACTCTTCCTCTTCCGATGTACTAGTCAATCCCTAAATGACTCTGGCTGGCCCTCCACTGGGCTACAATGTAATGTGGGATTTTCATGGCCATGTACTGCTCCAGCTCCGACACTCCACCGAATGTGAATAAATCATTCAAATTCACACTGATGTGTCATGTCCATAATCGATCAAGTATGAAAGTATGGATGAATGTAAGGACATTGATTGCCCAAAAAGGTACACCCTGGGAAATGAAAGCAATGTGCATGTTTGACCGTGACACACATGGGAAGTGGGATGACTGGGAATGTGTGCACTAGCTGTGGTCTCATGTCTCTGAGACAACAATCGCGCAATTCCTCAACTTTGCCCCACGCAATGTTAGAAATAGGGCTGGGTATGAAATGTCAAAGTCGTTGGCAGGCCTAAAGTACTGTCCCCCATCACATTTGACAAAAGAACATCTCTTCGCATACCTACTCACACTCAACTGGGTGGACACAGACTGTAGTGATGGATCACATTGATCCACATGGCAAGAACATGGACACCATACTCACATTGCTGAAGACACGTAAGAGCACAGGTGTATCAGCAACTATCCCAACCACTATGTCTGGCACACAGAGGTGGAGCTGGCAATAGGGACTCACCCCTAAGTGAAAAGCGTCAGTCAGTCCCTCCCTGTGTACGGACAATGCTCATTGAGGCACACGATTTGTCATTCTAATCAACACTCATCACAGTCGAACACTAGTGAAGTTGCGTAGACTTTATTAGCATGTGCCTGTCAGTACGGGCAAGACAAGGGCCACAACATGCAGAACAATGCATCAGACACTAACAGGGAGCATTCGGACACGGTACAGTTCCACATGACAGGCGTTGTGCATGCACCCGGGATGTTCTGCCATTGCGTTGGTGGCTCTCGTAGAAACGGCACTCTTCTGACCTGCAGCAGTTATGTGGATGATATGCCACAGCTCGGAGCAATGAGTCGTATTTGTGTGCAACGTTTGGACGTATGGGTTGTTGTGTACATAAGTGTCAAGGGCATTCCATGCAAGAGTACCTCGAGCAAGGACTTCTGTGTGTGGGGTGTGGATACGTTGGTCTTTCATTTGCGCTGTGCGGAGTGTGGGAGTCATCATCATCTGATATGGTATCTCTCTCAGGGGTGCCTGCCGCATGCAAGACCAAGGTCGGAGGTGCAGATGTCCTTCCGCCTTCTGTATTGAGACAAAGGAGCTTTCATCCCTAATGTTAGTCTGACTACTGGTTGCATTCTGGAAATGTGATGTGGCTTTCGTGCTGCAATTGAGGCTAGGCCTTAGGCTTATGGTGCACCAATGGCGATACACACACAACAGTTGGCATGCATGAGCCAAGAGCCCGAGCGGCCTTGTGCTCCTTGTACAATCCCTTCGTGCACGGCCGCCCTACGGGTGCATGCAACATTGTCGATTGCGGGCCGTGTGGCGCAGACACTGCAACAGAGACACAAGCATCAGTTGGTTTCCTGTCTAGCCCAGAAATGAACCACGCCCAGAGCCCAGGGATAATAATTCACACCCCTACGCTGTACTTGCCAGCCCAGTCCACCCCTCTTGCGTATTAAGGGGGGGGACGACAAAGCTACATGTCCAAGGTCTTACCCACTGCCTGTGGTGACATGGTTGCGTCCGCTGTACACAGCACAAGACTCAATCAGACAGGGTCCATGAGTTGTGGTGCACTGAGTTAGTGGCACCTGAAGAGCTGAGCAGGGTATCAAGCTGATGATGGCATCCAAGACAGGTGTGAGCAACTCTGGTGGTCTGGCTGTAAGACTCTTCCGACTCTGGCAGTTGTTGGTTGGAGGTGGTCCTGGCGGTGGTGGCGTGTGCAGCCAGCGATGATGCGTCGTCCGGGCAGGTCAGGGCCCGATTTGATGTGTGAGCCCTGGTGGACCGCAGTTGAGGCCGGAGGCAGCGGTCAGCGCAGGGCCACAGACACATGGCGTTGATGACCCCCAGGCCATCGACTGAGAGGCCATCCAATATTCAATCAGACAGGGTCCATGACTTGAGCTGCACAGAGTTAGTGGCCCCGGATGCATTGCGGCCGGCACAGGCACACCGCCACGGGACGGTGACTTGCGGTGCACTGAGGTAGGGCCACGAGAGCTGAGCGGGTCCTCGTCGATGTCGAAGGTGAATGTCGCAGAGTGTTCCGGGGGACAGTGGAAGGGGTTCTTCCAGGGCATGATGCAGAGGGCAGAACCAAGCAGAAACAGGCAATATGGAGGAGATGAATGCTACAGACTCATGTTTAACACCAAATCAGTACCAGCCACATGATGATGAAGACAACCCCCAGGCCATTGACTGAGACGCCACCAAAGTTCAACCAGAGAGTGTCCCTGAATTTCGTGGACCAGAGTAAGTGGCACCAGAGCTGAAAGGGGATGCAGTCTGCGATGAGGCCTGTACAATGGTATAAACTCTGCCATAAATAAATCAAGACTCAGTTCCAAATGTGTGACCTACTGGCCCGCAGTGTAGGCCGGAGGCAGCGGTGGAGTACGTCAACGAGAAAGGAGTGCTGGGGGCCTGTGTTGCGGAGGCCCTGATGGTCTGAGGAGGCTGCCAAGGTCGCAGGCCTCGGGCTTGGAGCTTGCACCGGCACGTGGTGGGCCCTCTTTGACACACGCCAGTGTCGGCAGGTGAGCAGTGAGGCCTGGTTGCGCAGGGGCAGCCAAGATGGGTCTGGGGACCAGCGGCCTGGGGTGCAGCAGGCGCACAGGATCGCAGGCACCGCCGCTCACGGCGTCGGCCTTGTGGCGGGCTGAGAGGCGCTGCCCTGGCAGACACGTTGGCCATTCCGGAAGAGAACCACGCCCGGCGCTACGTGCTTTTTCTTCACACCCCTCCGCTGGCCTGGCATACGCCGGGCCAGCCCACTCTGCTCACGCTTACAGGGGGGGACGTAACAAGCTACATTTCCGCGATCTTCCCCACTGCCTGGGGTGACATGGTTGCGTCCACTGTCCACTACACTCCAGACACCAGCAGTATATGTCGACATGGACATGTCTGTGGTCTGCATACTGAAGTCTGTCCAGCACATCCACGCCACACTTGGCATTGTGTACATTCTCATTCATGGGTCACTTGCCTCCTTCGCACATGCCTGGTTCCCACCTCTCCCCACATTCTGCTATTGTGTGGCTGAGGTGCCATGCCGTTCATGGCTTGTGTACATGGCTGGCCCAGGTTACCACAGTAAGTTGTGCTGTCGTGTCTGGTACATGGCCATGTTGTTTGGCATGTTGTATGTGGGTTTGTAATGTGTGCATTCCCAGAGTCGTGAGTTGCATGACTGTGGAGTTGAGGTGTGGTGTGTTTATTTGGTACTTACCAACGAGCAATGCATTCCCATGGGTGCCATCCTGAAAGCGCTGATTGATGATGGACTGTCGGAAGATGAAGGAATCATGCACACTGCCTGGGTAGTTGGCGACGACATTGGTGAGGAGTCCCAGGTGGTCCACTATTGCCTGCACATTGATGGAATGCGTGTGCTTCCTGTTGCGGTAATTGTGTACAGTGGCGGCAAGGGGCACGAGGAGTACATGTGTGCAGTCGATTGCCCCCAACACGTGCGGGTAGCCAGCTATGGCGTAGAAGCCTTGCTTGCTCTCCAGCTGTTCCTGCGCAGTGTGTGGGAAGTGAAGGTGCTGGGGTACCAAGCTGATGATGGCATCCAAGACAGGTGTGAGGAACTTGGATGGGGCTGGCTGTGAGACTCCTCCGACTCTGGCAGTTGTTGGTTGGAAGGTACCAGAGGCCAACAGGTGCAGCACAGCTAGCTGCTTTGTCTGCGGAGGGATGTTGTTTGTCCGCTGTGTTGGTACCGTCAGCCTGTGGGCAATGATGGTCAGGATGCAGAGGTTGGTTGTCCTTTTGTGCCTGTAGTGGGCAATGACATCCTCTGGTGTTGAGTCTGTGAGGCTGGTGCGTTTTCTGAAGATCTGCTGTCTTTGTCTGCGCTGCCTCTGTGGTATTCAGGGGAGGGCGCGGGGGGGTCCGGGGGGGGGTGGCGGACCTGGGTGTGGTGGCAGTGGGTGTTGTGGCCCTCTTGGGGCTCCAAGCTGCATGATCAGTAGCTCCATGGCATCTGTTGTTCTTCAGGTGTGGCTCTGGTCTGGGCTCCCTTTTGTGGTGCAGGTTGTCGTTCGTCTTAACACCAGATAGGAGCAGGTGTTAAATCGCTGCTGCTAACATGCCTTATCGCCTGTTTTGTGATCTTATCGCCGATCTGGCTGGTCGTAGAGAATATTGCGAAGTGGTGTTTTCGCGGCTTTTTGCACAGGAACGCCTACTCTGCATCTCATTAGCGTTAGTTGCCGGTGTCATCCGTGGCGATATTTTTTGCGGCTGCTATCGCAGTAAAACTGGCGATATCGGCTGTTAGCACCAGCTTGTGAATGGTGCGATAAATCTATCGCCACTTTGGCTGCGATAAAGTGCTGCTAACTCGTGATAGGTCCTTGAGAATATGCCCCATAGAGTGCAAAGTCTGCACCCTGTTGAAACGTGGCACAGACTGTGAAAATCAACACGTTTCTGGCCTAAAGAGCCATGGCTCTACTGCTTATTTTCATGTCTGCTCTTCTGATGCCATGATTGTTTACTACATTGTTGTACACCTGGGTAGCCAGCGTTGCCATTCTATACACATATTTGTAATCAATGTTCTTTTCCATCAACTGTATCCTTACTATCCTAAATGTGAAGCACTCTGATACCCGCTTGGGTCTTGTTCGTGCTATACAAAACTTTATAAATAAATAAAAAATTTATGAATTGATTTGGCCAGGGAAAGTGTAGAGCTGGGCTGACTAAACTGAAATCACAATAGATAAGGGAGGATTGAAAGCTTCTGGTATGGAGTTAAATTATTTAGCAGCGCAGCTACAATGGCTTTCAAGAAGAACAGGAGATTGTGGAATCCCCGAAACAGCTGTGTGACTGCCTGAAATATGGCAGCTGCTCCGCAAACATTTAATACATTTAAAGGAGCGCCATGATGGTGACTTTTCTGGAAGCTTAGTAATCTACAGGCCTGTGGAGAGATTTAAATCTGATGGGACCGGATTTATTACCTCCACATTACTGGTGGACGACGGTTTGCCCGTCAATCTCTAAATCTGGCGCTTGGATCTTGAGTTTACCCCTTGTTTGTTAGCAGATGGACAAAGGCTTGTTCTATTGTACAATGGCAGAGCTTTGCAGTGTCATCTGAAGAACTGAATCTGGTTCCACAAGTATTAGTCATGCACAGAGTGTAAATTCCTCTGATAAGCATGTGAAATTAAATGAGACCTAAATGGGATAATTCTCATAAAATTCCATTAACAAAAGAGCAGCTAGTTGTCTAACCTATGAGATAATCTGCTGCTGAGAATGATAAGCTTTCTGTTCTAACATGCGCACATATTCTCAGCTACATTCGGTTTCATGCAAACTTGTTGTATGACTTATAGCTAGGGCTAACCCGCAATTTAGAGTTTGTATTAAAGCAATAAATTTGTGTGGCTATCCAAACTCATGCTTACCTTGCCTTGCAAGGGCCGCCGCCTCCGAGTGTGCAATGCTGGTGACATCTGTTCCATTCACAGCCATCACTATATCACCAACCTGAAGGCCTGCCTCCTCCGCTGCACCATCTACATCACAAAAGGACATCAATGGTAATTGTTTTACACGGATGCTCTCTTTGGTGAAGAACATGCTCTACGTCATTTTCAACTCTATTTCTGGCTTTCAAGCACAACTGTTTCCAAAAGTAAAATTAAAAAATTGCAGAATTACAGGTGAGTTCTCCTCATTATGGTAATCATTACATGCATTGATGAGTCGGAATTTGCATGGGACTGTGCACTATTGGCCCTTAAAGAACAAAATGCCATTGATGTAATCACAAATGTATCCTCCTTCCCTACTGGGATTCTTGCTTCAATAGTTAAAATCAAGCTGAGGATTTTCACCATTCCATCTGTAAAAATGTAATAACTTTCTCTTAATTTTTCTTCCCCTGCCATGTCCCTCTTCTTTTTAATGTGTGCACTTCTCTCGCTAGACAGTTACATGTGACCCTCCTGAGTAATACAAATGGAAGGGAGAAAGATACAAAAGATATACAGGGACATAAAGAGAACAGTATTGCAAGAGAAGTGAAATAGAGGAAGAAGGAAGGTAGAGATAGATATGATGTAGAAAAACATATGAAGTAGAGAGAGAAGTAAAGTAAGTAAGAAAAGGTGAGGTAGCTAGAAGGAATGATTAGGAGAGGTAGAAAGAGGAAGACCTACTAGAGAAATAGAGGCAGAGAAATAGGTAAGAGGGTTGCGGTAGCCCAAGGGGTGAGGTAGAGAGAGAGGTAATGTAGAACCTAGGAGATTATCTCGTCTCTTTGTTTTGTAGAACTTTCCTACTCTCCTCTTTCCATTAAAACATGATGGTCATGTGAACCATGCAAAGAAGATCATTCTTTTCTACCTTATACACCTCGATTGATATCTGTTTCTACCAGTCATTCTATCTATTCCCAAAACACCTCTTTGAATTCTTTAGCTCCTGTTAATGTATAAGGCATATATAGGGATTCAGAATATAACAAATACCCAATTCTCTTTTTGTTTCATGTCACTTTCCACTTAGGCGTTTTTACCACTTCTCTGTACCCACTCTTTTCTTATAATACAGTTGTCTTTCCTTTCATCCAGCTCTTCGGTCTGCTGAATTGGTCAGCTTTTCACCAATTTATGCATCCTTGGGTAATATTTTTCCGCCCACAATTATGACAAGTAAAATTTCTTACAAATTACAACACACTGTTTGGGGTTGGGGGTGGTTCCAATTTCCTGCATTTGTAGCACCTGAATTTGGCATCAAAATTTGAATTCCTCACATTTTGCTGTACAGTGTCCTTTCTATGGCCAACTTTCCTCATCTCTTTCACCACACACTTCACGTACTTAATTCATATTTGCAGCCCATCTCATTTTCTACTCAGACACATTAATATGTTTCATTGCTTCCACAATAATAATACAATCATTCAAATCTGGATACTTCAGAAGTAGTTTTTCCTGCGAACACAGCAATTAGTCACTGAATGTTGAAGCTTGCATGTAGTGGCCATGTTTCATAATCTCACCACATAGTTGCCCACATGTTCATTCTTTCCTTGTAGAGCTGAGACAAACTTATACCTCTGTAGTACTACATTTTATGTGGACCAACAAGGATTTCTAAAGGTTTCACAGGCATTTTTAAGTATCTTATACATCTCCCTTGCCTTGTCCCATGGTTAGTTCTGAGATACTTTCATTTATGTTCCTCCCTTGATATCCAGGTTGTACAAAATTACTTCTTGCTTATTTGCTGGTGAGATTTACACCCCACAACTGCTATTAAGTAAATGTTAATAATGTCTTCTATTGCTTTCAAGGGAAGAGAGGTTCTCTTACCTCCAAAAGAAACAGTAACAGTTGCAACATGCTTGCTGCCACCATGTCCACTAAGGTAATAGAAGTAATTAAAAAACATAAAGTAAACAGCAATCTAATACAAAATACTAACACATCAAGCTAATATAAAACTTCTTTGAATTATAATCCACATCCACCAACCATGCATAAAGTTCCCTATTTGTATCAGGTTGTTTGATAAAAACATCTTAAAGGTGCAGATGAAATCCAATGGGTTATAACCCAACAAGTGTTCATGAAATGCCAGTGTCTTTTAACCCACTGCTACAAATTTCTGTTCAGTTCCCCCTTTATCCTTCTGAAGCCACTGCCCATCCAGTCTATCTGACCAGTGTTAAATTCTCCCACTCTATCATCCCTTATGGAAGCCAACAACAGGATAACTCAACTACAGCATAACCTGGACATAATCGAGTACAGAACAACCAGTGTTTTCTCTCAGTTTTAAACAACCACTTCCATAGATTGCACTGTTTGTTAAAGCAGACAAATTGTTTCTCTAGTACCTCTACCACCACAAGTGAAACCAAGTAGTGCTTTACAATTAGGGCCTGATAACGAGTTTGGTGGACGGGTTACTCCATCACAAATGTGACGGATATCCAGTCGGCCGTATTACGAGTTCCATTGTGTTCCATTGGATATAATGGAAGTTGTTATACGGTGGACAGGTTATCTGTCACGTTTGTGATGGAGTAACCCGTCCACCAAACTCATAATGAGGCCCTTAGTGTCCGTTGCAGGGCCTGTAAGATACAAAAATCAATTTCAGATTTCTGTCCAAATTTTGACTGTTCTGTTGATGACCTTTCGAATAACCTGCCCGAGTCTAAATGTTGACTCATTAAAAGTGGCTTCAAAAGACATTTAGTCAACATGTACCCTGAATCAGTAGCAAGGCTTTGTTGGACTAAGCCCCTTGAGAAATCCGCTTGTGACCTTGTTTCAAGGATGGCTATAGAGACAGCTGGAGCTGTCTAACTCGACTCATGTATTTCCAAATACTAATAAATAAATAAACATTGATATATTCATTCAGAGGGTTTTTTGGTCAATCCTGTTCCTTTGTTGGTCTTTAAGTTGTCATTCACATTTTGCTTTTGCCCATTACAGCATACAGCATTAGGTAATGGGTGATCCCATATCAGCCATTAATGTTCTTCACTGTGAGTGATAACTTTTTGCTGGTGTACATTTTCACAATTGCCTAAAATAGTATACTTCATTACCAGGGCTTGTGGGTCACTACTGGATGCTTGTGTTATTATCTATTTGGTAAGTTACACATGGTTTTGTTAATATTGCTATCTTTATGTATTTATAACAGCTTTCATAAAAACTTTCTAAAACAGCACCTAAAGCCCTATATAGCTCAATGGTCTTAAGCCCAACATAAAATGGGCACCTTTATCTTGCAGGAAATACTGAGAAATTTTGGTAATCCCATCCTCTTGCTGGCTGCATGGAACCTGGAGCTTTTACAACAGCTTGACTAGTAAAAGAGACCTTCTAAACCACAGATGAATTGGTTGACATTTATTTCTATGTGTAGATTAAATAGTAAATCTGCACATCCTGTAAGGGCTTTTAAGATACATTATGAATTACACTTCCTGTACCTTCCATTATGGAATGTCTTTGGCAGTACATAGCTTTTATTCACTTGGCATGCAAACTAATATTTATATCTTAGTATGCTGCAGAGTATAGCATGTAAAGCGTTCTAACATTTAAATATTTTGTATGAGATATTGCCTCAGTACAGGAAGATGGCAGGGATGGTGACATATATTCTAATTTCTTTTCTTGGTCTAAAACAGGACTTTGTTGTGCAAACGATCCCCGTTTTATGTGGTTGATTTTAGACATCACTTCTACCTTTGCTGACTTTCTAAGAATCTCAGAACTGAAGGAAAGACAACACCCTAAGTTTCCTTTCCAGCCTTTCCCATTTGATAATGAAACATTCTCTCGGGTTTTGGATTATCAGTTCCAGCATATAACTACTACACCTGCATACATCTTAAGATTCTGAGGAGCAGCTATTTCTTTGTAACCAAATGACAGAGCTAGAGACTACCCCTGATAATCGAAAGGATCATACGAAAGACATACTTTCCAATTCATGTCAACATAATACTCACAAAAAGACACACACTTGCAACTAAACACTGTCCAACCCACAGTGCTCACAGCAACAAGATCTAATGGATAACTGTTATATGTGGGAGAATGAAGGTTTACTGTACACTGGTAATTTTTTCATTGTTTTTTTTATAAAAAGTTGTTTTTCATCAGGGTAGTTCATCAATTCAATTCTTGTGTAGAGATGCATATATTTGACCAATCGTTCTTCCAGACCATAAGAAACATTGATTTCCATTTGTTCAATCTTTGCATCAGCAATCACCATCTTCACCTTTAATTATTCCAAAGCATTAGATCAACATATAGTCTTACCCTATCTAAAAGTAAATCAATTTGTCAGTAATATATGTGATGGGGTGACTCAACCTTCTTTTCCTTGAAAACATCAGCAATGTCTCGATACTGATCAGGACGAACTATTGCTGTTTTGCTCAATAATTGCCTCTACAGGTGTATTCTCTATATTTTTCTTCTGAATCAATATTCACAACAGTCTTAATGAAAACAAAAGTATCAGCATTTGAATAAAATATCTGCAAACATTCAAATCTCCCCAAAATACAATACAATGTAAGTTAAAACACTACTCTAAAGGGGGAAGAACACATACAGTTAACAGTAGACAGTTAAGTGAAAGAGGAAGGTTGGAAGGATGGAGAAAAAAAGAACTAATAAGAGCAGGACTAAAGGAATCAATAAAATTCACATCATGTATTAAAATTCAATACTTCAGTTAGCATTTATATCTAAAAGCTTCACAAATGTGTATTGCATGTCTTAGGGAGTATGGGTGCTTTTGCACTCACTGCAGTGTAAACATACCCAGGCTACAGTCATGCATACGTGACAGAGAATCATGTTACCAGATATATAACATGATTATTTTGGCCACTACTACAGCCCTGCAAATTTTCTATGATGAAAACTTGAGGAAATCATCTAATTGCCTTGCAATCACCTCTAGAGAAGGGCAAAAATTGATTCAAGGTTGGACTAGCCACAGGTTCAAGTTTGGGTTATTATCAGGTATGGGACTGAAGCGTATCTATAAACAGTATGTGGAATCTAATTTTACTGACCTTACATTCATTTGACTGAAGCGTTATACTCTATCAGTCATGGCAATCCAAATACTAAACGATATTGGTGCATTTTCAAGATTTCAATGAAAATGTTTTGAGTGGCTCTTACAACACATAAAAGTAATTACACCAAAGTTAACTTGTGTTCCAGCAACTGCTCAGACACTTACTTATAGGTTGTGCTTACACCAATTGACTATGGCCAAGTCAAGAAGCAAGACTCTTTGTTCAAAAACATTCTTTATTTGGAATTTACGAACTCCAACAAAAATTTAAATTATAAAAGAACAACACAGATATTAGGTAATCAAAGAAACAATAGTGCCACAACATGTACTGGGTAGGATGTTAACTGTGAACGTTGGAGCCAAAGTGAGTGTCAGTTAGTGTGACCCATTAGTGTCAGAATGTGACATTATATTGCCCCACTGGGCCCAGTTAAATTTTGCAATAATACATTGTGCTGAAACATGACTAAAACATATAGATAATTGGGCACTTAACCGTGAGAAAGGGGCTGAATATGTGCATAGGAAAAGAAGAAATCAGGATTATATATTAAAGAAGGTGGGAAGAGAGCAAGAGCGAGAGAGAGGTATAGAGAACTAAGAAACAGCGCATACAACTATGGTGTGCTACTGTCAATCGCAGTTTCAGCAGTGTGTTTGGAGTAGATGGACATGTATGTGAAGTGAAGTCTAATGCGAGATGATATCCTACAGGGATCTACTTAGGGTGAGAAGTTATTTGATTTATATTTCAAAGCATTAATGTTTATATTAAATGAACATTAAAATGATAACTAATTATACAAATAATTATTTGTCATGTAAATTATAATTTTAGTTGATTGATGTATTTATTTATTAATTATTGAGTGTAATTAATAATTATTTTAGTAAAGTGTATTTAATAGTTATTATTGTTTCAAATTGCATTTGTTTTATTTGAGTAGTAGCATAAATGTATTATTGTTTTATTTATTTAAATTCTTTGGGTACTAGGGAGGAAACAAATTGTAATTAAAAATATAATTTTTTTAATGTATTTGAATGTTTTTATTTAAAAAAATGTCATTTATTTACTTCATATGGTATATGTTTTGTAACTTGAATATGTATTATTATTTTTTTGTTATTAGGTATGCAAATTTGCTATAAACAGTGATTATGTGTTGGATTGATGTATGTAACCTGTCTGACATCTAACACTTTCCCTACTGTTGGGTAGGCTGGAGTGGGACTAGTAAGTTTAAATCGTCCGCCGTCCACACCATCCTTACTGTTGCTTACATTGGAGAGGGAATAGTAAATTTAACCCCTCTGAAGTCCAACTCTTTCCTTACTGTTTGTTAGATTGGAACAAGAATAGTAAAGCTAACCCCTCCCAATTCCAACACTTTCCCTACTGTTTCTTAGACTGAAGTGGAAATAGTAAATGTAACTCCTCCTAAATGCAACACTTAATTTACTGTTGCTTAGAGTGGAGTGGGAATAGTAAATCTAACTCCTCTGAAGCCCAGTACCTTCCCTACTGGTGCTCACATTGGAGTGGAAATAATAAATGTAACCCCTCTGAAGTCCAACGCTTTCCCTACTGTTGCTTTGAGTGGAGTAAGAGTAGTGGATCCAACCCCTCCAATATCAAACACTTTCCCTGCTTTTGCTTAGATTGTCATAGGAGTAGTAAATTTAATCGCCCGAAGTCCAACTCTTTCCCTGTTGTTGCTTAGATTGGAGTGGAAATACAAAAGACAATTTGTGTAAGATTTTATTTATTTATTTATTTAGGGAGTTTTATATAGCGCTGGCCTGACCCTAGGGTATCGGAGCGCTTTACAGCAGATACATTGAAAAGAGTCATAAAACACAAAACAGAAGAGCAACACATTAATAGAGTCGGAACAGTCTCAGTCTTCGGAGTCTTTCGAAACCTTGGAGTTAGAGCAGTGCGCGGTGTCAGCTAGCTGCTCTGATTGATCCTATCCAACCCCTAGGGAGCGGTTTAGGAACAGGATTTTGAGTTGACTTTTGAATTTTACAAAGGAGGGAATGGTTCTGATGTGAGGGGGAATAGAGTTCCAGATTTTTGGGGCGCTTCCGGCGAAGGATCGATCCGCAGTTTTTTGTTTTCGAGTCTTTGGTGGGATGAGTAGGAGGGAGTTTGAGCTTCTGAGGTTCCTGGCCTGGCCAGCTTTTTAAAGTTTTTTTGCCAGATATTCGGGTTTGCCGGTGTGCAGGGCTTTATGCGTGAGGCAGGCTGCTCTGAAGCTAATCCGCATTTCTACTGGAAGCCACTTAAGTTCCCTGAGAGCAGGAGAAATGTGGTCGAATTTCTTGATACCGGTGATCATTCTGGCTGCCGCATGCAGCGTTGTTTTGATGGGCGCCAGATGTAATTTTGGGATTCCTGAGAGTACTGCGTTCCCATAGTCCAGTCTTGACAGTACCAGAGTTTGGGTGGCTTGTTTGAGATCACTGGGCGGGATGAAGGGTTTTATTTTGTTCAGTAGTCTGAGGTTAAGGAAAGCGCTCTTGGCCGAATTCTTGATGTGTCTGGTCATGTTCAGTTTCGGGTCTAGAGTGATGCCTAGTGATTTGACAGAGTCTGCTAGAGTGAGATTCCCGTTGAGTGCATCAATGGCCTTTAACCATTCGGCAATTTGGGGGTTCTCTTCCTTGTTCGAGATGAGGAGTGTCTCAGTCTTGTCAGGGTTTAGTTTAAGGTGGTTGCATGACAGCCAGTGTTGGACATCTCTCAGTACGTCATTGAGTCTTTGAATGTCTGTGAGGGAGGTAGTTTCCAAATTGATCTGAGTATCATCAGCGTAGAGGTGAAAGCGGATGTTGGCTTTATTGAGTAGTTTGGAGAGAGGTTCCATGTAAATGTTAAAAAGTTGCGGGGATAGCACCGAGCCTTGAGGGACGCCCTTGTTGACTTGGTGGAGGTCGGAAGTGAAGTTTCTGATTTTTATTTTTTGCGTGCGGTTGTGCTGGAAGGAGGAGAACCATTGGAGGACCATCTCGCCAAGACCGGCTCTTTCTTGGAGAGCCCTAAGGAGAAGATTGTGGTCTACCGTGTCAAATGCTGCCGAGAGGTCAAGGAGAATGAGGAGGCAGCAATGGTCGGAGTCTAGTGATCTGTGGATATCGTCAATGATGTTGAGGATCGCGGTTTCTGTGCTACAGCCTTTTCTGAAGCCAGATTGGTGGGGGTCCAGGAGATTGATGTTGTCCAAGTGTTGGGTTAGTTGTTGGAGTACGCATCTTTCTAGGGTTTTGGACAGAAGGGGGAGGTTCGATACAGGTCTAAAGTTATTCAGCTCCGTAGTGTCGAGGCCAGGTTTTTTCAGTAACGGTGTGACTTGTCCCATTTTAAGGCAGTATGGAACGACTCCATTTTTCAAGGAGCTATTTATGATCTCGCACCAAAGTGGAGCTAGGGCGTGCTTCAGTTTTTTGGTCAGTAGGGGAGGAATGGGGTCTAGGACATGAGCTGAGGGTTTGGAGGTGGAGATCAGTGTGACTATCTCAGATTCTTGAATGGGGCGGAAGCTTAGCCAGGAATTGGAAGAGGTACAGGGATCGAAATCAGGCGTCCTGGATGTGATGACCTTAGTGGGGTGTGTAATGTTGACGTCCAGTGAGAGTTCGATCTTGGTGATCTTATCATTGAAGAAGTTGGCGAAGTTATCGCAGAGTTCTTTGGATGCCTGTAAAGAGGAGGTCGCGGGCTTGGAGGTTTGTTGCCTGATAATGTTATAGAGCTCCTTGGGTCGATTTTTGCGCTGTCCAGCGCCCGAACGGAAAAAGCTGGATTTCTTGTTTTTAATGTGATTGTTGTACTTCCTATGGGCTGTTTTGAGTTGTTCGCGGAGGATGGAGGTAGGATTATTCCTCCAGCTTCTTTCTTTGGCTCTTAGTTTTCTCCTTTCAGAATTGAGGTCGGAGTTGAACCATGACCTGGATGGAATGGTTCGGCTTTTTTCAGCTTTAGGGGAGCTAGCTGGTCAAGCATGGTCACTAGCTTTGCGTTGTACCGCTCGGTGAGTTCAGTTGTGGAGAGGTGGTCGTTGGTGTGGGGAAGAAGCGAGCTTATCCGTTCTTCGAGGACTGCCATGGGGATCTGGGAGAAGTTTCTGGTCCATTTGGGGGGGTCTTGCATAGGTGTTTGAGAGATAGTTTGTTGGTTGATATGAAATAGTATCATGTGGTGGTCTGACCAGTCCACGGGGAGTATGTGGTTGATTGTAATTGCGTTTCGTTGAGCGATGATGGCATCCAGGGTGGTTCCTTTGTGGTGCGTTTCCTCCGTGCAGTGTTGGGTTAGATTATTGTCACAGAGTAGATTGGATAGCGTTTGAATTAGCGGGTTGTTAGTTTCATTCCACCGCAGGTTGAGGTCGCCAATTATTAGATTGTTGGCATTTCCAAGTGCACATTGAGCTATCAGGTCAGCTAAGTGTTCCCCAAATGCAGCTGTGTTGCCTGGCGGGTGATAGAGAAGGTGGCAGAGCAAAGTTCCTTTGTCTTTGGTCTTTATGTTGGTTGAAAGGCATTCAAATGAGTTGTAATTGCATGATTCTATTTCCGTGATGACCAAGTTGTTTTTGTGAATGATAGCTACCCCTCCCCCTCGCTGGTCTGTCTTTGTTAATGATGGAAAACCCTGGGGGCACAAGAATGTCTAGGTATGATGAGGAGAGCTCGTTGAGCCAGGTTTCCTTGCAGAACGCGATGTCGATGTCCTGTGAGAGGATGGCTTCTGCTAGTTCGGTTGCATGCATAGTCGCCGACCTACAGTTGATGAGCAAGCAGTTGGTGGATAGCTCTTTGTTGCTGGGGATCAATCCTTTGGGCGCCCTAGGTAGGGTGGTGAGGAAGGGCAGTCTAGGTGGTTTTGTGCAAGGAAGGTCTTTTCTGAAACCCGTGATCACTTGGATTTTGGAATTTGGGGAGTCTGAGGGAGGTGAGTCATATGAGGAGGCTAGATCGGCTGCTTCTTTGTCCGACATTGCTGCTTTTGCCCTGGTGGGTCTTGAGGCCCGAGGCTCGATCTCGGTATTAGGGCGTCTCTGAGCCCTAAAGGGGAAACACTTTGATGTAACACTTTTCCTATTTTTGTTAAAATGAATTTAAATTATTTGTGCTTAGTGTTATTTATTTAAAATAGTTTGATTGTTAACAGTTGTTAATATGTTTTTGTTAATATGTGTTTTGTTTTACATTTTTTTAGTTATTGTTACTATTTAGGTACATGTGTATTTGTTTAAATATTGTTTAAAAAAGATATATATTTATATGCATGGACAAATCTATATTTTATTTAAATAGTTTGTTTAATGTTTTAATAATAAATAGTTGTTTATTTTAATAGTGATATTTTATTATGTTTTAAATTATATTGTTATTTATTAATTTCTAATTTTATGTTGTGAATTTTGTTGAATGTAGTGTTTTAAAAATATGTAATCATTGGCTTTTAAGTGTGTGTATGTATATATATATATATATATATATATATATATATATATATTTATATATTAACTGAAACAAACAGGTTTCAGGGGCGTTATAGTTAGAAATTAGCATTCTAAAAACCATAGAAATTCACAGACAAAAAACAAAGGTTAGAGGGAGGTTATAGTTAGTCTGACATTTCACTCGTACAAAAGCAGAGAAATTCAGCCGTTACAGTTAGCTGACCTAACTATAACTCGCGTCCCCGCAATGCACTGCTTATGACCTCACATATTACATCACTCATGACATGGTCAGTGACATCACTGATGACATCACTGATGACATCTCAAATGACATCACTGATGACATCAGCGATGACATCATCCACAGCATCTCTGACGCGCCCACTCACACCCCTGTAGAATCTTTTATACACCCACTACTTACCCACTCATTGATCCATACAGGCAGTCACACAACTCCTCACCCACAAACACAGACACCCAGACAATCATAGACGTAGTCAGACAACCAATCAATCATCCATATAGCCATTCACATACCCAGTAACATACTCATCCACCCACTTAGACATTAACTGACAGACAGATACACACATTCACACAACCAGTCACTCACCCATACATTCACTGAGACACCTAATCAATCACGTATACAGTCAGTCACGCACCCACTGAGTCATCCACTCAGTCACTCTAACATCCACTGATTCAACAATACACCTTGCTATATATATTTAACACTCATAAACGTTTAAAAACACTCACAGTCACTGAATGATGTCATCACTGATGTCATCAGTGATGTAATTTGAGATGTTTTTATTGATGTCTCTGACCATGTCATGAGTGATGTAATATGTGAGGTCATAAGCAGTGCATTGCAGGGGCGCGAGTTATAGTTGGCTCAGCTAACTATAACGGCTGAATTTCTCTGGTTTTGTACGAGTGAAATGTCAGACTAATTATAACGTCCTTCTAACCTTTGTTTTTTCCGTGAATTTCTAAGGTTTTTAAAATGCTAATTCCTAACTACAACGTCCCTGAAACCTGTGTTTTTCAGTGAATTTCTATGGTTTTTTAACTAGCAGTCACATTTGCAGAGTGGTGGAGAAAGGGGGCTGGGCCTTCAAACAGCGCTCAGAAATTCTGCTGCGTAGGAGTTACAGGAGGTATCAGGAGGGCTTCTTGGCCCCCAAGGTCCCTCAGGAGTAAAGTGGACTTCATCCCCCAACCAGTAGTGCGTCACAAGGTGCGTTTGCAGAGTAGTGTAGAAAGGGGGCGTGGCCTCCAAAAACCTCTTAGCAATCCCACTGTGTGGGACTTACTGGAGGTAACAGGAGGGGTAGTTGTCCCCCAAGGACGTCCTTGGGGGCCAACTACCCCTCCTATTACCTCCAGTAAGTCCCACACAGCAGGATTGCTGAGTTCTGATAACAGACCACCCCCCCTTTAACCACCACTCTGCAAACGCACCTCCTGGCACGCTCTTGGTTGGGGATGAAGTCCTCTTCGCTGATGGGGGTCCTTAGGGGCCAACTAGCCTACCTGTTACCTCCAGTAAGCCCCACACAGTGGGATTGCTGAGAGGTGGTCACAGGCCACGCCTCCTTTCTCCAACACTCAGCAAACACACCTCCTGGCACGCTCTTAGTTGGGGGATGAAGTCCCCTTGCCTCTTGAGGGTCCCTGGGGGCCAACTAGCCCTCCTGTTACCTCCAGTAAGCCCCACACAGCTGGATTGCTGAGAGGTGGTCAGAGGCCACGCCCCCTTTTTACACAACTCTGCAAACGCCTCCTGGCACACTGCTGCTTGGGGGATGAAGTCCACTTTTGTCCTGAAGTCCTCAGGACAGAAGGGGACCTCATTGCCCCACCAGCAGCCCCCCTTATTTGAAGAATGGGGGCTGTGTAGCCCCCCTTCCTTTGACTATTTTGGGCCCCGAGACCCCATCCCCCAGGGCCTGAGCCATTTTTTAGAATAAAATAAAAAGGAAGGAGGGTGGGCAACCCCCCTCCCGAGGCCGATTTTGGACCCGGGGACCCCATCCCCCGGGGCCCGGCCTGTCCTTTTTAAAAAAAATGTGTTATTCTTTTTTTTTTAAAAAGAGAGTGGACCATTTTCAGCCCAGGGAACCCCATCCCCCGGGGCCTAGCCAATTGTTTTTAAAAATAGAAAAAAGGGAGGGGGCCGAGTGGACCCCCTTCCGGGCCATTTTTGGCCCCGGGGACCCCATTACCCATGGCTTGGCCTCTTGTTGGGGACAGGGGGGAGCCCCAAGGCCCCAGATGTCCCTGCTGGCTCCCCGCCTCCTGCAGGAGCCGGCATTGCTTTTGGGCAGAGGGAGCTGCTAACATGCAGCTCCCTCTGCCCAAAAGTAATTCTGCTTCGTTTCATGGAAGCAAGAACATTTTTCAAGCTCTCACTTCCATGAAGCGAAGCAGTGTTTGCTATGGAATGGCGGGAGCAGTGTTCCCACCAAGCCATAGCAAACTGCAATGTACCGGGGGTGGGCACCCCGAGACATTGCAGGAGCCGGCCCTGCGGGGTGGCGGTCCCCGGGGCCATGGAGGGCTCCTGGAGGGGGCTGCTTGGCACCCCTCCCATCTTCTCTGTAGCCCCGGGGAGGTGGTGGTCCCCAGGGGTCCGCAACAGACCCCCGCATTTACGTGATTTGTGTCCCGGGGAGGTGGTGGTCCCTGGGGCTGTGTGGGGCGGCTCGAGCCCCCCACACTTCATTTTTAAAGATAGCCCCGGGGAGGTGGCAGTCCCCGGGGCTGCAGGGGGGTCACATGGCCCCTGCTTTTAATGAATATAGGCCCGGGGAGATGTTGGTCCCAGAGGCTGCGTGGGGGGGTAGGAGCCCCCATGCCTTTTTTTTAAACATAAAGCCCCGGGGAAGTGGGGGTCCCCGGGGCTGGGGGGAATGCGAGTCACAAGATGGCTGCCAACACTTCCTGGTTTGAAGTGTTGGCAGCCAATCACATCACAGGCTTGAGATCGGGAGGGTCTACGGATCCTCTGCGGCCATATTTGTATATCTGAGAAATGTTTAAATTTCTCAGTAACTACTGAACGGATTTACACCATTTAACAAAAAGAGTGCTTTCTGGACCAAGAGCTACCTTTTTGCCAAATTTGGTGTAATTCCGTTCAACAGTTCGGGCTGTAGCCGTGTCTAAAGTTTCCTATGGAAATTAACATAGAGAAAACGCATTTTGGGACCCCCTTTTCTCTGCCCCTACTTGACGAATCACCCCGAAACTTTCAATACAGGAGCTGACCTGAATGCTCCATTAGTTCTGAAAATTTTGTGATGATTCGTCAAACGGCGCCAAAGATATTGGCAAAAGAAAAAACGTTTTTTGAATAGAAACAAGGTCCTAACTAGAACTAGGTATATATATATATATATATATATATATATATATATATATATATATATATATATATATATATATATATATCAAAAGCTCGAAGTGCCCACAGGCGAGGAAGCACTCGAGCAGCAGCGTATTTTCTTGTGGCGGGTAAAGGCATTTCTGTACGCCGATGATTGCAGCTCACGTGGATCTTCGGCCTGACGCGTTTCTGAGCCTGTGCTCGTCATCAGAGGCACGTCGTACATGAAGCATATAGACACTCCCACTATTTATAATAACTGCCCACAGATGGGCCACTCATATGGAGGGAACGCAATGTCTCGTGGGACTGGTAGTGCGTGTCTCTTCCCTAGATGGGTGCAATGTAAGAGCCTCAGATGGGTCCCGGTGTGCAGGGTGACCATTAATCCCTCCACTGCTGCTTCACATGGTAGGTACGGCAAATTCCGGACCTGTGACCCCCAGTCATCACGGGGTGGTGCACTCCTCCGCGGCTGGGCCAGCCGCCTGTAATATCAAAAGCTCCAAAGTGCCCACAGGCGAGGAAGCACTCGAGCAGCAGCGTAGTTTCTTGTGGCGGGTAAAGGCATTTCTGTACGCCGATGATTGCAGCTCACGTGGATCTTCGGCCTGACGCGTTTCTGAGCCTGTGCTCGTCATCAGAGGCTCGTCGTACATGAAGCATATAGACACTCCCACTATTTATAATAACTGCCCACAGATGGGCCACTCATATGGAGGGAACGCAATGTCTCGTGGGACTGGTAGTGCGTGTCTCTTACCTGGATGTGTGCAATGTAAGACCCTCAGATGGGTGCCGGTGTGCAGGGTGACCATTAATCCCTCCACTGCTGCTTCACATGGTAGGCACGGCAAATTCCGGACTTGTGACCCCCAGTCTTCACGGGGTGGTGCACTCCTCCGCGGCTGGGCCAGCCGCGTGTAATATCAAAAGCTCCAAAGTGCCCACAGGCGAGGAAGCACTCGAGCAGCAGCGTAGTTTCTTGTGGCGGGTAAAGGCATTTCTGTACGCCGATGATTGCAGCTCACGTGGATCTTCGGCCTGACGCGTTTCTGAGCCTGTGCTCATCATCAGAGGCTCGTCGTACATGAAGCATATAGACACTCCCACTATTTATAATAACTGCCCACAGATGGGCCACTCATATGGAGGGAACGCAATGTCTCGTGGGACTGGTAGTGCGTGTCTCTTCCCTAGATGGGTGCAATGTAAGACCCTCAGATGGGTCCCGGTGTGCAGGGTGACCATTAATCCCTCCACTGCTGCTTCACATGGTAGGCACGGCAAATTCCGGACCTGTGACCCCCAGTCATCATGGGGTGGTGCACTCCTCCGCGGCTGGGCCAGCCGCGTGTAATATCAAAAGCTCCAAAGTGCCCACAGGCGAGGAAGCACTCGAGCAGCAGCGTAGTTTCTTGTGGCGGGTAAAGGCATTTCTGTACGCCGATGATTGCAGCTCACGTGGATCTTCGGCCTGACGCGTTTCTGAGCCTGTGCTCGTCATCAGAGGCTCGTCGTACATGAAGCATATAGACACTCCCACTATTTATAATAGCTGCCCACAGATGGGCCACTCATATGGAGGGAACGCAATGTCTCGTGGGACTGGTAGTGCGTGACTCTTCCCTAGATGGGTGCAATGTAAGACCCTCAGATGGGTCCCGGTGTGCAGGGTGACCATTAATCCCTCCACTGCTGCTTCACATGGTAGGCACGGCAAATTCCGGACCTGTGACCCCCAGTCATCACGGGGTGGTGCACTCCTCCGCGGCTGGGCCAGCCGCGTGTAATATCAAAAGCTCCAAAGTGCCCACAGGCGAGGAAGCACTCGAGCAGCAGCGTAGTTTCTTGTGGCGGGTAAAGCATTTCTGTACGCCGATGATTGCAGCTCACGTGGATCTTCGGCCTGACGCGTTTCTGAGCCTGTGCTCGTCATCAGAGGCTCGTCGTACATGAAGCATATAGACACTCCCACTATTTATAATAACTGCCCACAGATGGACCACTCATATGGAGGGAACGCAATGTCTCGTGGGACTGGTAGTGCGTGTCTCTTCCCTATACATATATATATATATATACATACATATGTGTCAAAACAATACCCTTTCAGGCATAGAGTGCCGCATAAATTATGCAAAAAAGAAGCAGAGAACTCTGGTGGTTCCCTTGCGGCTGCAGCGGGGCTGTGGCGGCGCCACTGCCCGACTCCTAATAGGGCGGTCGGGAGACTGCCACCGCCATGCCCTGAGAGTCCATGGACAGCCAGACTCGTAATCGGGGCCCAAGAATAATTTACTGTTGAGGAAGTGTATGCAGATTGTTCAGTCCTTTTTGGTCTACAATTGCTATAAAGAAAACATTTTAGAATTTAATTTTAGGTGGGGGGCACATTGTTTTCCAATCCTTGTATCTATTGGTCTGCATTATTAGAGCACATAAACATTCATGATAATGTACACCCATATGTCCAGGATGAAAGCACTAAGGATATTGTAACTCCTGAGGTCTTCACATTCGTACATTGTGTGCAAAATACAGCCTTAAGACTGCAGAGAACCCAATCCACGTAAGCCACCTCTATTTTTTAAGCAGCCACTGGTATTTCCCTATTTTATGGTTCAATTAATCAATCAAACAATACTTATAAAGTGCGGCTAATCACCTGTGAGGGTATCCAGGTGCTGAGAACCCTGCTTCTAGGGAGTGTTCATTTGAACAGCTAGGTCTTGAGTCCTTTCTTGAGTTCCAGCAGAGAGGATGAGATACGGAGGTGAAGGGGGAGGTTGTTCCATGACTTTGCAGTGAGGTAGGAGAAAAAGC
The DNA here is from genome assembly GCA_963921515.1 of Calotriton arnoldi. Taxonomy (NCBI): domain Eukaryota; kingdom Metazoa; phylum Chordata; class Amphibia; order Caudata; family Salamandridae; genus Calotriton; species Calotriton arnoldi. The sequence goes on along the minus strand of CAWUFW010007807.1, from coordinate 470,099 downwards.
GTCCTTCACTGTTGCTCAGCAGATGCGGCGGGTGTGAGCGAGGGAGAGGTCGGCGGAGCGCAGGTGTCTGGAGGGTTGGTGGAAGTTCAGGAGGTGGTTGATGTATGCTGGTCCTTGGTTGTATAAGGCTTTGTAGGTGTGGATCAGCACCTTTAATTGACATCTCTTTCTTCTGGATGGGGAGCCAGTGGAGCTTCTTGAGGTGGGGGATGATGTGGACCCACATTGGAAGGTCAATGAGGAGTCTGGCTGCTGAATTCTGTATGGTCTGCAGTCTCTTCAGGAGGTGTGAGTTAATTCCTACGTAGAGTGCATTGCCGTAGTCCAGCTGGCTGCTGACTACGGCTTGAGTGACGGTTTGTCTGGTGTAGACGGGAAGCCATTTGAAGATCTTACGGAGCATGCAAAGAGTGAGGAAGCAGGTGGAGGAGACTGCATTGATCTGGCTTTTCATGGTAAGCTTGCTGTCCATGGGTGAGGGTCGTAGTTAGGAAGGCCACCAGGAGTCAATCCACTGCGAGGTGTTGTTCCCGAAGATCAGCACTTCTGTTTTGTCTGTATTGAGTTTTAGGCAGTTGTCTTTCATACAGTTGGTGATGCTTGTCATGCACCTGCGGAAGTTGGTCAACATGGTGATGGGATCTTCTGACAGCGAGAGGATGAGCTGGGTGTCGTCGGCGTAGGATATGATGTTTTGTCCATGGGTTCTGATGATGTTGGCCAATGGGGTCATGTAGGTGTTGAACAGTGTTTGGCAGAGGTACGCTGCAAATGATGTTTTTGGGTTCACAAGGTGAAAGGTGGTAGGCAGATTCTCTGGGTTTTTTTGGTGAGGCAATCCATTTGAAGGTGTCTCCTTGGATTCCAATGTGCGGAAGCCTTTTGATAAGGGTGTGGTGGGATATTGTGTTGAATGCTGCTGAGAGGTCGGGGAGGATCAGGGCTGCCATTTCTTCCCTGTCAAGGAGGGTTCTGATGTCATTGGTGGCTGCGTTCAGGGGGTTGCGGTGCTGTGGATGGTGAAGAATATGGATTTAGAGTAGTCCAGAATATTGTTGTTCTTCAGGTGTTCCGTGAGTTGGCGGTTGATGGCCTTTTTGTGGACTCTGGCAGGAAAGGGGAGCAGAGAGATGGGACGGTAATTCTTGAGTTTGTTGGGGTTGGTGGATGGTTTCTTGAGAAAGGGTTTGACTTCTGTGTGTTTCCATTCTTCCGGGAAGGTGGCTGTGGTGATGGATGAGTTGAAGATGGTGGTGAGCTCATTGCTGATCATCTTGCTCTTGAGGTTGAAGATGTGGTGGGGACAGGGGTCTGTGGGTGCTCCAGAGTGGATGGAGTTCATGATGGCTGTGGTGTTTTGTGTGATGAGCTGGTCCCAGGTGGTGAGCAGGTGGGCATGTTTTTCATCTATGAGAGTGAGGAAGTTGAGGATGTCGGCAGCAGTGGGTTGGGGTTCGAAGTTTTTGTAGGTGGTGGAGATCTTGTCATAGAAGTCCGCCATGATGTTGCAGAGTTCATGGGAAGGGTCGATGATGTTTTCGGTGACTTAGGGGTTGGAGAACTCTCTGATGATGTTGAAAAGTCCTTTGCTGTGGTTATAACTGGCTTCGATGCGGTCAACAAGGGCGCTACTGTTCTTCTCTTTCAGGAGTTTGGTGGCATTGGTTGAGGGATGTCTTGAATGGGGCTGGGTCTTTGGGCGCCATTTCCTTTGAAATCGCTTGCAGTTGAATTTTGTGGTTCTCTGTTCCGTGGTGTACCAACCGGCCTGTTTGGAGGATCTCAAGAGTTTGGTGGGCTTTACGAGGGCGACTCTGCCGGCGCAATCGGTGATCCAGGTGGAGAAGTTCTTGACAGCCTGTTCTAGGTTAGTTGCGTTGTCTGGTTGAAAGGTGTTGAGGGCGTCGATCCAATGGTTCTCTCATACTTTGTTCCAGCAGTGGTGTGAGGTGCTAGGCGGCTTGGTGGTGGTGCTGGGGGATCCTGTGATGGTGAAGTGGAGGATGGCGTGGTCTGTCCAGGTGAGCTCTGTGACATGGCTGTACTTGACTCTGTAGCTGGCCGTGAAGATTGGGTCGAATGGGTGTCCTGCAATTTGTGTGGGGTTGGTGACTAGTTGGGTGAGGCCAATGTTGTTCATGCAAGTTGGGTGAGGCCAATGTTGTTCATGCATTCAAGGAGGTTGGCTGTGTTGGTGTCGTTAAGGTGAAAATTGATTTATAAATTGGTTTATACTGCATTATAACATGATTTGAACTTCCACAGGAAACTTACAAATAACAACTTTGTTCATAAACTGTGTGATTATTTTAAATGCTTTATAATATTAACATCATCAAAGTGCTACCCATGTATTAAAAAAAAAAAAGGAAACATAACTTGATGTTGTGAGTGTCCCAAAATTAGCAGGAATCTATCACTAGGGTTGCAAAATCATACAGACAGCCCTAGTAAACATGATACTTGTCTATTAAAATTAGGGCTGCAGGACCAAATATAATTCCTTAGAACAATTTCCAGAGAAAAAGGATAGCAAACCCAAATGCAACACACTCTGGTGTTCACACTGCGCATCACCCATCAGATGACATCTCAATTAACCGGACTTCACGAGATCAGTGCCTGCGGTGTGCAGGGGAGTGATAACTTCACTACAAGGGAGCTTCTTGGTGATTTCTTGAAGGCTAGAGGTGGAGTCCTTTCAGGTTTTAGGATGACACAGCAGTGGCGATTGTCAAATCCTAGGAGGAGCAGAGAGGGTTTGGCGACTTTTTCTTCTGCAGCAAGGCTTCAGTTCTCGAGCAGCGGGTCTTCTTTCTCCTGGTCTTCTCTTGTCCATCGAATCTGATGTTCAGGTCTCGGGGTGCCACCTAAATACTGAATTTAGGGACATTACAAGGGGAGACAGGTAGTACCCAATGGGCTACTTACCTTTAGGGTGTCTACACCCTCTAGTGACCACTTCCTGTGGGAAGAGGCACTACCCTAGCCCTGATAGGCGGTTTTTTCACCACCTCAAGATGGTGGAATTTCAGGAGAGGGGTCCACATTGCCTGCCTTTCTCCAGGGGTGGTGCAGGCTAAGTGGGGACCCTTCTCCTAATGTAACTAATTTTCCCACCTTTCCTCCTGCCACAAGTGGAGCAGGAAAGGAGGCTTTGCCTCCCCCAAAATTCTGGTGGTTCCTGGGTTTTAAAGGTGGCATTGACTTTGAAGCTTCCCGCCCAGGAAGGCCATCCTGTTCTGGAGGAGGTGTGAGGCACCTCCGCCCAGAGAAGGCTTGTCTCTGTTCTCTGAGAACGCTGGCTCTCACCCCTTGAGGTCAGAAACGTGTGTGGTATTGGCAGGCTGGCGACAACAAGTCAGGAACAACACCAGTGCTTGGTAGGTTTTCAGGGAACCCTCTAAAAGAGTCTCCTGGTTGAATTTATTAATAAATCCAACACTGGCATCAGTGAGGATTTATTAAGACAAGATGTTTAGTAACAAACACCTTAGAACTCAGTGAAGCCATCATGAAGCTAGGAAACTTGTGTTGACAAGTATTCAGCCCATGTACTCTTTATGGCTTTCCTGAGCACTTACGATATCTAAGAATAGACTGGATATTTTAGGGGCATATCTGCTCATGCTGATATGTCCACACATAGGAAATAGTGCACCCTGTCTTAGGACTAAAGGCCTGCAGCAGGGGTGACTTACCTATATCTCATGCAGTGTATGGGAGGCATGGCACACAGGGCTGTGTGCCATGTTGAGTCTTCGGATTTCTCTGCACCAAGATACGCAGCCTGCAGTGGCAGAGAGCCTAGTCTTGGTGAGGGGTCTCTAGGGTGGCACAACCAGTGCTGCAGCCCCGGCTGACCCTCTTCAATACCCATGCCCTAGGTACCAGGGCTACCATTTACTAGGGACTTACAGGGGTAACTGAAGTTGTGCCAATTGTGGTACAGTTTTTGGGAGCGAGATCTGCCTCTGGGAACCTGGTTAGCAGTGCACTTACAGTTCAAAATTACATCAGACATCAGGTAATAAGTGGGGGCTAACCATGTCAAAATAGGCACTTTCTCACAGTGGATTACACCTTTTTCTAATATGAACATGGGTATGCATAGAACATACTGGTAGGTGCAGTCTCTTACCTAATACTTCCCCTTTCCTACTTTATATCTAGCAACTGGAGTTTTCTGAAAATGCTGTGCAAATCCTGAGAAAACAAATATAGGAAACTGAGTACACTTTGTACCCAATAGTTACCTGTAACAAATAAAGCAAAGGGTCTAAGGAAAGGAGAAGAGGAGTAGAAGAGTTTTGGGCCCATCCAGGAAAACATCTAAAAAAATACCTTAAGGATAGCCAACAGTTTCCCTCCTAGTGAACACCTACAGAGTGCATGTCCCCAGACAACAGCTACAATGCCACAGATGCTTGTTCTGGCTAGGCAGGGCTCTCCTCAAACCACAGCTCAACCTACAGGCACCTCCTCCCTCTAATGCAAGTGCAACTCTGGTCTTCTCTTCATCTTCTGAGGGAGAAGAATCCTCATTTAACAATCTCCCCTCCACAGCCTCCCATATTTCAAACCCTGGGGGGATGAGATGTTGGCATAGGCGGATCAGTTTTTCTATTAACAATACTCTGTGCCAGGAGATACTTGTCACATCAGAAAGACCATGTGAAGCATTAAAACTCACCAAGAACAGGTCTCAAGGTTGACTGAAAATCAGGCCCATGTCTTGGGGAGCATTGAGCAACATCTCAAAGACATAGTGATGTTGCACCAGGAACATCTCTGTGTGTAGAGGGGGGAGGATGCCCACCAATAAACCACCTGTACATCCCACAAATCCACCTGCTCCCACTCAACAACTACAACCTCAGTGTCATGTGAGGCCAATATTATGCATCAAGGGATGCAGATTGCAGACCACAGGGAAGGAGAAAAAACAAAAATTTGCATCTTGGTCAAGGATAGAAAACTCAACTTCAGTGAGGTGGGCAACAAAAAAAACACACGGGGAACGTCATGAACTAATGTATATAAAACATTCAAATGGGATAATATATATAAAAAAAATCAAATAATCCAAAATCATACAGGGGCTTATTGAGAGTTTGTCGGTTAGACTGTTGGTGCACCAAAGCAGCAACTGGATTTACTCCACTGCCCCTCGTGGAGCCGTAGATGGCCCTGGGAACCGCCACCCCACAGGGCAGGCTCCAGCAATGTCCCGGGGTGCCCACTCCCGGGACATTGCAGTTTGCTATGGCTTGGCTGAAGCACTGCTCCCGCCAAGCCACAGCAAACCCTGGTCCACTTCATGGAAGCGAGAACATTGAAAATGCTCTCGCTTCCATGACGCGTAGCAGAATTGCTTTGAAACGGTCAGTGACATCACTGATGACATCTCAAATTACATCACTGATGACATCATCCACAGAATCTCTGACGCACCCACTCACACCCCATAAAATCTTTCATACACCCACTCCTATTCACAAACCCATTCCAGCCGCATACCAGTACTTACACACCCACTAACTGATTCATCAATCTATGCACACACCCTGTTGTGTAGTTCCTAGGACCCCCAGTACCTGTGCATTTTGGATGACCTAAACTGAGGTGTGCAGACAGACTCTAGACACCTCCACAGGACGAGTCAGCCATTAGACCAGCTAGCTCTACAGTGACACTACCACCCCCCCTGTATTCTACAGCGGTGTAGGTAGTTTCTGGAAACCACTGAACATGACAACCCTGATTCCTCTGGTATCGTTTAAAACAATACGGTATCTTTCGCTCAGTCACTCGTGCTTACTTTTCTCAGAATACACATAGGATGACGATTGGATCAGTTTCAATGATTATTTATTGATCAAGCGTCAGTCTAGTATGAAACATATTTGCTGCGACAATCAAAATACAGGAGCACACAAATGTGATCGCTAGCACCAATATCGTAATTAGCAGATACATTTCCACCATAGTGCTAATAAGATGAATAAAAGCAGATTATATAAAACAATAGCATTGGCGTACTCCTACGATGCATAGCCTACCTAAATGTACCTAGCCTAGATATGTAGGTGAAGCGTGGGTATTTAAATGTTAAGATAGATACTAACGGAGCCAAGAATCCCCTGGGGAAGTACTAACCCCTCACCTGATGGTTCTGAATGAAGGACCCCGTCTCTGCGTCGATGATGGCACCCCGCAAGGGATGTCAGGTCTCTGCCTGTTGAAGGATCAGCATGCAGAGTCTCGGTCGAGCCTGGAAGGAATTCTCCTCTAACTTGTATGGGGGAGTGAGGGTCTTTTATACTAAAGTGGTCACTCCAGGTTTTCTTCCAGAATCGATATGTTTTGAAAACATTCACTAATCCCTTGCCTTATACAGAATAAATCTGCTGTGCCTGAGGACATGTTTATGTACGTCAGGTACAGGGATTAAGATAGGATACCGAGAGCATGTTGTCGAAAAGACAGAAGTAAGCTACTAGGTAAAAGGTCACCGGTGTAGAACCGTTATGTCGTGTGGATGGGATGCGAGCCGGGGGAAACAATACTTGCTTACAAATACAACCCTGGAGTTGACGGTCACTAGATAAGGAATCCCGGGCGTCATACCACAGCAGCCTTGGTCTTTCAGCATTAAGTAACTCCCATACGAAAGTAACTCAAAAACTAGATGAATTACTGCAGCTGGGGACCCCTTCAAGAAGCAGGACAAGTTTGCTATTGACGCATTACACGCTCAGTGCAGCGACACCTCTTTACACACTAAAGACCCACTCAAGGCCCTTTCCCCGTTTGAACCACTCAAAAAAACGTCCTTGTCCTTATTCCTGCACCTATATGTGTATGGCAACTCCCATGTTTCTCGTATGTACCCTTCGCCCAACGCTTCATACCTGTCTACTGGGTACTACTTCAGGCAGTACTGGAATTGGAATGTCATGATTGGCAGTGTGATATCGCCATGGATTAACCATTCCGTAGACGGTGACTCTGCTACAGTAAAAGGTAATTTCTCTAGTTTTTCAATGAGCAGCATGGTGCTCTTCGCATCTCTGCGTGCCATGGTCAATTGTCTGTCGGTCAGATTGTAAGCCGAAAACAGATTTGTGTCTTTAATGTATCGCCATGGAACGGGGCCAGAACACAATGATTGAAGCGTCCAGCTTTCAAGCATAATAGCGCGTAGCTGAGATTGCCCATGTTGTAGAATAGACAAATCTTGTTCCATTATGTCGATAGCTGAGGACACAATGTTGCCCAGTGAATAAATACGAGAAGAGTGTGTGGTCATGCCGTTGTCTACCACAGCTAAGGCCTTTTCTAGGTTAATTCTATTGATTTCACGTAGTCTCTCTGCAGCTTCCTGTTGGGAGACTTTCCAAACCTCATTATAGATGGTGTATAAGAAGCGTCTCCTACGTGGTTTCCTGGGATCTAACAAGAAATCCCTAAGATTCATGTTGTCTGACAGAAGGGACAAGTGTTATTTCACCTGTGATAGTGTCAAGGTTTTTAGCCAATCTAGGCACAACTTCCCGACACTATAGGAAGTCACTACCCCTGGGTCGTCTGTGTGTACATAGCGTGGGTCGGGCCTATGGATACTAAACCCTTCGGTGGTACTCTTGAATCTTGAGTTACACATATTCGTGTCTACAGGCCAAACCAACCAACCCTTCCAATTGGGAGATGATGAATTGTACGTATTTGTACCATGTGTCCCCTCATTTGTCAGCGTGTTATTTGAGATGCCCTTAATAGGCGTGGGTGAGGGGATGCTCAGTGTCTTCAGGTCTTTGATTCTTGCAAACCTGTAACAGGTAGTCTGTTGCACTGTTCTGTTCAGGAAAATCATCTGTAATGGTATAAGGCAAGCTCTGAATAAAGCCTCAGTTCCCTGAACCCGACACTCTCTTGTCCCCCAGATAGATTTTGTGTCTATGGTGTCTCTCCAGTAGTCGAAACCTTGTATAGACAGTTGGGAGATAAAAGGTGCTGAATATATCAGCTTTGTTTGTTAGCATAATTTTCTTCTCTGTTGCATTAGTCTGTGCAAGTTTGTAGTAAAATGATTCTGGGTCTGATGTATTGAACCCTGAAAAGTATGCGAACATCTGTGCGCATGTGGCAGAACTACCCTTTGGTGGTGTCGGACAATGTTCCCATTGATGGTACACATTACCAGTGCATGGTACACTTGCTCTATGCAAAAAATGATGACCATAATGCTGGTACCAAAACATGATATCATAGTCAGTTGTATCCTCATACAATTCCCTGTAAGAAAATGCAGCAGACTGTTCTAAATCTGTAAGCATAGTATTTACAGTCTCAATGTCCCAATTGTCAGAGAGTGTACTGGGGGTAATGAAATCATTTAAAGAAATTTTAAACAAATGTGGAATTTTCAAATGTTCAGTAGGACCAAATACATCATATGAAACCTTATCCCAAACTATACCATCAGGTATTGGAATTGCTGTAATGTTCACCAGGGACAAGTCTCTTTGTCACGGTGTGATGACGTATGTGGTTTCAGGACCAAGTTCACAGATTGTACTGCACAGCGTTCTGGGAGATAATGTCCGTTCAGAAGCCGAAAAAAGACAGTCACTGTGCCAATCCAAATTAACATGTATACTCCCCCTATTGTGAACCAAATATTCAACCAAGGTGGCACTAAGTAAGTCTTTTTGAGCAAAAGATAGAATTGCAGAAGTTTCTCTTTCTTTGAAATGTGTGGCGTTTGATCAGGTTCACTTGGATCTGAAGAGAAATCATCAAAGTTGATGAAGTAGTCAGACGCAGTTCGATCTATCTTTGGTAGCTCTGCAGGATTTTTAGAACTAGCAGATGTGTCGTTTGAAGGCACATTAATGTAGACATCATTGTTGGACCAAATTTCAACTTGCATTGTTGTTTCTTCTTGATGTTTTTCAATTTCAACTGGAATGACTTGTGCTCCATTATTTGGTACTCCTTCACTTTGTGTAGTGGAGTCTTGAAAAGTTATTAGTCTTTCCATCTGAACTTCCTGTATAGTAGCAAGAGGGGATCTGCGGCTACTCAGGACCCCACGCGGCCTACTGTTGAGAATTGGCCACATGATGCGGTTTTATCAGATCAATGGAGACAAATCTTTTCTCTTTTTTGCCGGCAAGAGGCAGAAGTAGCACTGTTCTTGCTCCCACAACCGCTAGGACAGGTACAGGTGCTCTGTAAGAAGGCACAAACTCTCTTCTGTCCACGATCTTATCCCTGACCAGGTCCCCATTCTGTGGGACCCAGGCAGGTCTTGTCGGAACTTGTTTCACTTCCCCAGTGGCAGTGCGTTTGACTTGCAGGTTGCTTTGTAACGCTCGGAATTCATTGAGTTCCTGTAAAACAGCCAAACGGTCATTCAGTTCAAATGGTTCTGCCACTGTGCTGGCACAATCGAGATCAGGTACCCAGATTCTTGTCCCAAACAGGATTTCATAAGGGGTACGGCCTCCCAAGGATTTTCTTGGCATATTATTGAGTGCCCTCTGGACTCTGCATAGGTGATTGACCGAACTACCACCCGCACTTAATACTCTAGCTGTTAAGGATTGCTTTAGGTCCCAGTTTTTCCTCTCCACCACCAAAATTCCCTCGGGGTGGTAGGGGAAGGAGTACCGCAAGGCCACGCCCATATTTTCCATGGCTTCCTAGTAAGCCCTAGAGCTAAACGCAAGGCCATGGTCGGAATGTAACAGGCCAATTGCGTATGTCCCGATGAAGCATCGCAAATCCTTTATAACAGTTCGAGCGTCAGCCGAGCGCTGGGGCCAAACCCATAGGAATCTAGAGCATGAATCCACTGCCACCAACATATACTTGGAAGCCCCGTCAGAATTTAAGGGGCCGCAGTGGTCCAAATAGACACATGCGAGAGGTCTGTCTGAAATCAGTAGTGGTGTTTGTGGTGGCCTGTGAATGGTGGAACCCTTCAACTACTGGCAAATATCGCACTTCAGGACATAGTCCTTTGTTTGTTTTGTCAGCCCCAACCACCAGTAACACTGCTTCAATAATGAAATTGTTGCAGTGACTCCTGCGTGTGCAGAACCTAGACCCTCGTGTGCAGCTAGAATTAAACCTAAACTGCGATCTTTGTTTGGTATTACTCTGTCCCCCACTCCTGGAATTTGAGTATACGGTGTGTTATGTGCATCTAACTTGTGGGATTACTTGAGTGGAAAGCCTTTTGGCATGACGGCAGAGACGTTCTTTGTGGCATTGATAGCTACTAGTATATCTCCGTCTATTCTTGTGTGTGAATGATTGATTGCGGCAACGGCAGCAGTTCGCGCTGTCGCCTTGGCGGCTTCATCAGCCAGTGAATTCCCTTCAACGTGTATGCCAACACGCTGATGACTCAAGGTGTGAATACCTTGAGCCTGTGGCAGGCATGCTTTCAGCTTTGCCACTTGTTCCCATAACAATTTATGTTTTATCGTGCCACCCTTGGCCTCTTTAAACCCATTCTGGCCCCAGTAGTGAACATATTCATTGTAAGATTGCACACAGTAAAATGAATCACACACAATCAGTGTGGGGAATTCCCGATCCGTATACTGTAGTGCTAGTATCAGGGCTTTTAGTTCTGCCAGCTGCACTGTACAATCTCCTAGAGATTGCGTAGTATTGCTGGGATGGAACTTGCCATCCCGCATATGACCTTTCACTACAGCACACGCAGCGCTATATTGCTGTTTACTTCCAATGGCAGGTTGAGCAGACCCGTCAGTATAAATGATGTATTCATACTGATCTAGAGGCAAGATTTAATTCGGGAGAGGGCATTCTTGTTCGTACTGAAGGAATGCTTGAGTTCTCAGTGTAGGATCATATCTGTATTCTACATCTGTTGCAGTGAGAGAATCAGCCCATTGTATCCATCGTGGATGCAATGCCTTTGCATTTGGAATGCTGGCTTTGGTTACCGCTTCTAAAGTCGGTATAGGGGTTACAGTGATGATGCGTTTTCCCTGTGCTAGTGCTCTTTCTCTCCCTACAGCAGTCTGTACTGCCATCAGTATTTTTTCTGTTGCTGCAAATCAATTTTCGATACCAAAGGGGATGATGGACGGAGCGTTAGAGCAAATCAAACACTCACCCCCAGTCAACTGATCTGGGTTTAATCCATCATCATTCTTTAGCTCACTCCACCACCCCAGTTCAGACATGGCCATATGCAAATCAGTCTGACCCTGTGCTTCATGGGAACAGTCCAGCCCGAACTGCCAAGCCATGTCTTCCTGGACCGAAACAAGCATCCTGGGACCGGTCTCGGGTTCATAACCTTCATCAGCCAGGCTATCTTGAATCCAGTGGCAAAGTGAGCAAGGGTCCCACGTCTAGGCATACCCTGCCAACTTAGGGCGAACAAAGCGATACCAAAGGGGATGATGGACGGAGCGTTAGAGCAAATCAAACACTCACCCCAGTCAACTGATCTGGGTTTAATCCATCATCATTCTTTAGCTCACTCCACCACCCCAGTTCAGACATGGCCATATGCAAATCAGTCTGACCCTGTGCCTCATGGGAACAGTCCAGCCCGAACTGCCAAGCCATGTCTTCCTGGACCGGAAACAAGCATCCTGGGACCGGTTTCGGGTTCATAACCCTCATCAGCCAGGCTATCTTGAATCCAGTGGCAAAGTGAGCAAGGGACCCACGTCTGGGCATACCCTGCCAACTTAGGGCGAACAAGCGATACCAAAGGGGATGATGGACGGAGCGTTAGAGCAAATCAAACACTCACCCCCAGTCAACTGATCTGGGTTTAATCCATCATCATTCTTTAGCTCACTCCACCACCCCAGTTCAGACATGGCCATATGCAAATCAGTCTGACCCTGTGCCTCATGGGACCAGTCCAGCCCGAACTGCCAAGCCATGTCTTCCCTGGACCGGAAACAAGCATCCTGGGAAAGGTTTCGGGTTCATAACCCTCATCAGCCAGCCTATCTTGAATGCAGAGGCAAAGTGAGCAAGGGACCCACGTCTGGGCATACCCTGCCAACTTAGGGCGAACAAAGCGATACCAAAGAGGTTGATGGACGGAGCGTTAGAGCAAATCAAACACTCACCCCCAGTCAACTGATCTGGGTTTAATCCATCATCATTCTTTAGCTCACTCCACCACCCCAGTTCAGACATGGCCATATGCAAATCAGTCTGACCTGTGCCTCATGGGAACAGTCCAGCCCGAACTGCCAAGCCATGTCTTCCTGGACCGAAACAGGCATCCTGGGACCGGCTTCGGTTCATAACCCTCATCAGCCAGGCTATCTTGAATCCAGTGGCAAAGTGAGCAAGGTACCCATGTCTGGGCATACCCTGCCAACTTAGGGCGAACAAAGCGATACCAAAGGGGATGATGGACGGAGCGTTAGAGCAAATCAAACACTCACCCCCAGTCAACTGATCTGGGTTTAATCCATCATCATTCTTTAGCTCACTCCACCACCCCAGTTCAGACATGGCCATATGCAAATCAGTCTGACCCTGTGCCTCATGGGAACAGTCCAGCCCGAACTGCCAAGCCATGTCTTCCCTGGACCAGAAACAAGCATCCTGGGACCGGTTTTGGGTTCATAACCCTCATCAGCCAGGCTATCTTGAATCCAGTGGCAAAGTGAGCAAGGGACCCACGTCTGGGCATACCCTGCCAACTTAGGGCGAACAAGGCGATACCAAAGGGGATGATGGACGGATTAATCCCAGATCAGTTGACTGGGGGTGAGTGTTTGATTTGCTCTAAAGCTCCGTCCATCATCCCCTTTGGTATCGCTTTGTTCGCCCTAAGTTGGCAGGGTATGCCCAGACGTGGGTCCCTTGCTCACTTTGCCACTGGATTCAAGATAGCCTGGCTGATGAGGGTTTTGAACCCGAAACCGGTCCCAGGATGCTTGTTTCCGGTCCAGGGAAGACATGGCTTGGCAGTTCGGGCTGGACTGGTCCCATGAGGCACAGGGTCAGACTGATTTGCATATGGCCATGTCTGAACTGGGGTTGTGGAGTGAGCTAAAGAATGATGATGGATTAAACCCAGATCAGTTGACTGGGGGTGAGTGTTTGATTTGCTCTAACGCTCCGTCCATCATCCCCTTTGGTATCGCTTTGTTCGCACTAAGTTGGCAGGGTATGCCCAGACGTGGGTCCCTTGCTCACTTTGCCACTGGATTCAAGATAGCCTGGCTGATGAGGGTTATGAACCCGAAACCGGTCCCAGGATGCTTGTTTCCGGTCCAGGGAAGACATGGCTTGGCAGTTCGGGCTGGACTGTTCCCATGAGGCACAGGGTCAGACTGATTTGCATATAGCCATGTCTGAACTGGGGTGGTGGAGTGAGCTAAAGAATGATGATGGATTAAACCCAGATCTGTTGACTGGGGGTGAGTGTTTGATTTGCTCTAACGCTCCGTCCATCATCCCCTTTGGTATCGCTTGTTCGCCCTAAGTTGGCAGGGTATGCCCAGACGTGGGTCCCTTGCTCACATTGCCACTGGATTCAAGATAGCCTGGCTGATGAGGGTTATGAACCCAAAACCGGTCCCAGGATGCTTGTTTCCGGTCCAGGGAAGACATGGCTTGGCAGTTCGGGCTGGACTGTTCCCATGAAGCACAGGGTCAGACTGATTTGCATATGGCCATGTCTGAACTGGGGTGGTGGAGTGAGCTAAAGAATGATGATGGATTAAACCCAGATCAGTTGACTGGGGGTGAGTGTTTGATTTGCTCTAACGCTCCGTCCATCATCCCCTTTGGTATCACTTTGTTCGCCCTAAGTTGGCAGGGTATGCCCAGATGTGGGTCCCTTGCTCACTTTGCCACTGGATTCAACATAGCCTGGCTGATGAGGGTTATGAACCCGAAACCGGTCCCAGGATGCTTGTTTCCGGTCCAGGGAAGACATGGCTTGGCAGTTCGGGCTGGACTGTTCCCATGAGGCACAGGGTCAGACTGATTTGCATATGGCCATGTCTGAACTGCGGTGGTGGAGTGAGCTAAAGAATGATTATGGATTAAACCCAGATCAGTTGACTGGGGGTGAGTGTTTGATTTGCTCTAACGCTCCGTCCATCATCCCCTTTGGTATCGCTTTGTTCGCCCTAAGTTGGCAGGGTATGCCCAGACGTGGGTCCCTTGCTCACTTTGCCACTGGATTCAAGATAGCCTGGCTGATGAGGGTTTTGAACCCGTAACCGGTCCCAGGATGCTTGTTTCCGGTCCAGGGAAGACATGGCTTGGCAGTTCGGGTTGGACTGTTCCCATGAGGCACAGGGTCAGACTGATTTGCATATGGCCATGTCTGAACTGGGGTGGTGGAGTGAGCTAAAGAATGATGATGGATTAAACCCAGATCAGTTGACTGGGGGTGAGTGTTTGATTTGCTCTAACGCTCCGTCCATCATCCCCTTTGGTATCGCTTTGTTCGCCCCTAAGTTGGCAGGGTATGCCCAGACGTGGGTCCCTTGCTCACTTTGCCACTGGATTCAAGATAGCCTGGCTGATGAGGGTTTTGAACCCGAAACCGGTCCCAGGATGCTTGTTTCCGGTCCAGGGAAGACATGGCTTGGCAGTTCGGGCTGGACTGTTCCCATGAGGCACAGGGTCAGACTGATTTGCATATGGCCATGTCTGAACTGGGGTGGTGGAGTGAGCTAAAGAATGATGATGGATTAAACCCAGATCAGTTGACTGGGGGTGAGTGTTTGATTTGCTCTAACGCTCCGTCCATCATCCCCTTTGGTATCGCTTTGTTCGCCCCTAAGTTGGCAGGGTATGCCCAGACGTGGGTCCCTTGCTCACTTTGCCACTGGATTCAAGATAGCCTGGCTGATGAGGGTTTTGAACCCGAAACCGGTCCCAGGATGCTTGTTTCCGGTCCAGGGAAGACATGGCTTGGCAGTTCGGGCTGGACTGTTCCCATGAGGCACAGGGTCAGACTGATTTGCATATGGCCATGTCTGAACTGGGGTGGTGGAGTGAGCTAAAGAATGATGATGGATTAAACCCAGATCAGTTGATTGGGGGTGAGTGTTTGATTTGCTCTAACGCTCCGTCCATCATCCCCTTTGGTATCGCTTTGTTCGCCCTAAGTTGGCAGGGTATGCCCAGACGTGGGTCCCTTGCTCACATTGCCACTGGATTTAAGATAGCCTGGCTGATGAGGGTTATGAACCCAAAACCGGTCCCAGGATGCTTGTTTCCGGTCCAGGGAAGACATGGCTTGGCAGTTCGGGCTGGACTGTTCCCATGAAGCACAGGGTCAGACTGATTTGCATATGGCCATGTCTGAACTGGGGTGGTGGAGTGAGCTAAAGAATGATGATGGATTAAACCCAGATCAGTTGACTGGGGGTGAGTGTTTGATTTGCTCTAACGCTCCGTCCATCATCCCCTTTGGTATCACTTTGTTCGCCCTAAGTTGGCAGGGTATGCCCAGATGTGGGTCCCTTGCTCACTTTGCCACTGGATTCAAGATAGCCTGGCTGATGAGGGTTATGAACCCGAAACCGGTCCCAGGATGCTTGTTTCCGGTCCAGGGAAGACATGGCTTGGCAGTTCGGGCTGGACTGTTCCCATGAGGCACAGGGTCAGACTGATTTGCATATGGCCATGTCTGAACTGGGGTGGTGGAGTGAGCTAAAGAATGATGATGGATTAAACCCAGATCAGTTGACTGGGGGTGAGTGTTTGATTTGCTCTAACGCTCCGTCCATCATCCCCTTTGGTATCGCTTTGTTCGCCCTAAGTTGGCAGGGTATGCCCAGACGTGGGTCCCTTGCTCACTTTGCCACTGGATTCAAGATAGCCTGGCTGATGAGTGTTTTGAACCCGAAACCGGTCCCAGGATGCTTGTTTCCGGTCCAGGGAAGACATGGCTTGGCAGTTCGGGTTGGACTGTTCCCATGAGGCACAGGGTCAGACTGATTTGCATATGGCCATGTCTGAACTGGGGTGGTGGAGTGAGCTAAAGAATGATGATGGATTAAACCCAGATCAGTTGACTGGGGGTGAGTGTTTGATTTGCTCTAACGCTCCGTCCATCATCCCCTTTGGTATCGCTTTGTTCGCCCTAAGTTGGCAGGGTATGCCCAGACGTGGGTCCCTTGCTCACTTTGCCACTAGATTCAAGATAGCCTGGCTGATGAGGGTTTTGAACCCGAAACCGGTCCCAGGATGCTTGTTTCCGGTCCAGGGAAGACATGGCTTGGCAGTTCGGGCTGGACTGTTCCCATGAGGCACAGGGTCAGACTGATTTGCATATGGCCATGTCTGAACTGGGGTGGTGGAGTGAGCTAAAGAATGATTATGGATTAAACCCAGATCAGTTGACTGGGGGTGAGTGTTTGATTTGCTCTAACGCTCCGTCCATCATCCCCTTTGGTATCGCTTGTTCGCCCTAAGTTGGCAGGGTATGCCCAGACATGGGTCCCTTGCTCACTTTGCCACTGGATTCAAGATAGCCTGGCTGATGAGGGTTTTGAACCCGAAACCGGTCCCAGGATGCTTGTTTCCGGTCCAGGGAAGACATGGCTTGGCAGTTCGGGCTGGACTGTTCCCATGAGGCACAGGGTCAGACTGATTTGCATATGTCCATGTCTGAACTGGGGTGGTGGAGTGAGCTAAAGAATGATGATGGATTAAACCCAGATCAGTTGACTGGGGGTGAGTGTTTGATTTGCTCTAACGCTCCGTCCATCATCCCCTTTGGTATCGCTTTGTTCGCCCTAAGTTGGCAGGGTATGCCCAGACGTGGGTCCCTTGCTCACTTTGCCACTGGATTCAAGATAGCCTGGCTGATGAGGGTTTTGAACCCGAAACCGGTCCCAGGATGCTTGTTTCCGGTCCAGGGAAGACATGGCTTGGCAGTTCGGGCTGGACTGTTCCCATGAGGCACAGGGTCAGACTGATTTGCATATGGCCATGTCTGAACTGGGGTGGTGGAGTGAGCTAAAGAATGATGATGGATTAAACCCAGATCAGTTGACTGGGGGTGAGTGTTTGATTTGCTCTAACGCTCCGTCCATCATCCCCTTTGGTATCGCTTTGTTCGCCCTAAGTTGGCAGGGTATGCCCAGACGTGGGTCCCTTGCTCACTTTGCCACTGGATTCAAGATAGCCTGGCTGATGAGGGTTTTGAACCCGAAACCGGTCCCAGGATGCTTGTTTCCGGTCCAGGGAAGACATGGCTTGGCAGTTCGGGCTGGACTGTTCCCATGAGGCACAGGGTCAGACTGATTTGCATATGGCCATGTCTGAACTGGGGTGGTGGAGTGAGCTAAAGAATGATGATGGATTAAACCCAGATAAGTTGACTGGGGGTGAGTGTTTGATTTGCTCTAACGCTCCGTCCATCATCCCCTTTGGTATCGCTTTGTTCGCCCTAAGTTGGCAGGGTATGCCCAGACGTGGGTCCCTTGCTCACTTTGCCACTGGATTCAAGATAGCCTGGCTGATGAGGGTTTTGAACCCGAAACCGGTCCCAGGATGCTTGTTTCCGGTCCAGGGAAGACATGGCTTGGCAGTTCGGGCTGGACTGTTCCCATGAGGCACAGGTTCAGACTGATTTGCATATGGCCATGTCTGAACTGGGGTGGTGGAGTGAGCTAAAGAATGATGATGGATTAAACCCAGATCAGTTGACTGGGGGTGAGTGTTTGATTTGCTCTAACGCTCCGTCCATCATCCCCTTTGGTATCGCAAATCAATTTTCAGCATTCGTGTACAAATGAGATTTGTATGCGATAGGAACTGTCTCACCTTCATTGAATGTGATGTAAGTATACCCTGATAACCCGGGGATAACCCGTTTTACCAGGTTGCGTACGTTTACTCGTTTCTGCAAGTGTTTTGACGCTATCATGTCAGCTTGAACTGAACGTAGAGTGTCTGTATGTTTTTGAGTCCACTTGTTTGCTGTGAAATCTGATCTGATTAGGTCGTAGAAAGTTTTGACTCTTTCTGCGTAGTCTTGAATGTATGTTCTGCCGAAATTTAGAAATCCTAAAATGGATTGTAAACCCTTCAGAGTGTTTGGAGGCTGGATTAGCGCGCATTTTTCCCAAAACATTTGCGGCCAGGTTTTTGCCTTCACTTGACAGCTCATATCCCAAAAATAGGACGCTGAGATGGACAATTTTTGATTTTTTGAAGTTAAATTTGTAGCCCAAATTGGCAAAACCAACAAATATGTTGTACACCCTGCACAAGTGTTCAAGTAATTCATCGTCCGTCATATAAATATCATCTATGTAGGACACTGCCTCCTCATCGCAGGTTTGTAATAGCTCTGACACCCTTGCCGAAAATAACCTGCAGCTGTTCTTATAGCTCTTGGTCAGGCGACAAAACTGACACTGAGTGCCGAGGGCAGAAAATCCAGTCAAATATCTGCTTTCAGGAGCTATATTTTGGCATAAGAATCCATTAGCGATATCTAGTGATGTTTTGTATTTCTTCCGCACAATGTTATTCATTAATGCGGCACTGTGTGCATTCTGAACTGCAAATGTTTTTGTGCATGTGTTCAAATGTCTGTAATCTAAAACCAAACAATATGAGTTGTCAGGTTTCATGACGGGAAACAAAGGGTTGTTCATTGGCGAGGTATTCAAGTCGGTCTAAGATTTCTTTGACATGTTTCTTCACCTCATTTTTAATAGGGTACGGTCTCTGTGGAGTTGGAGTAGTTTTTAATGGGATCTCGTGGTGTTTGGACTCCACGTCCCACCCTACATGGTTGCAGTATAATGCCGGAGCTAGCGCTTGCACCCACCCCTGCGTGTATGAGGGTTTTAAGGAAACAGGAACGAGGTCGGAAAAAGCAGGCAAAATGACGCTTTCACCTTTTGGGCAATCCATTATAAATTCAGGCGCCCAATCTTTTTCTGCTAACAGGATGTCGTATCCAAATGTCTAATTTTCCAAAAAGAGACCTTTAATTTTTCTTGAGATGTCCCCCTCTATTTGGAGATTAATTTTGTGTAGACGGTGTGGGACACTCACTCTTGTATCAGGTGTTTCCACAGTGATGTATTTATTCAATACTGCTGTCACCAGAAATTCCTTCAGGTTCTGGCGAGCTATTGTTACTTCTGCCGCGCTGTCTAGCATCGTCAGTGCCCATAACCCGTTCAGAAGCGGAGTCCTCAGTAACCTGGGCATTTCTAATTTTTAAGATAGCTACTTTCTTCTTTTTGAATTGAGGTTTTGCTTTGTGTTGCTCTTCCTGTTTGATAATGAAATCTGAAGTGCGATGTGTTTCCCTTTTTCCCTTTGGTCGATCTTCAATTTTTTGTTCTGACCGTCCTTGCCTCTCCGGGCTTTTTCATGAACCCTGAAAGGAACAAAAGGAACGTGTATCAGTATCCTGATACCTCTCAGGTTTCCTAATGTTATCACAATTTCTAAGGTTGTACCTCTTTTCAGAGGACTCCCGTTGGGGAGACCCACCCCTTGATCGTGAAGTGTTTCCTTTATTATTATTATTATTTTTGGATTGATTGTTATTATCCCATTTCTTTTTAAAAGAAATGGGTGCTTGCTTTGAGTTATCCTTGACAGAATTACTCACCACTTGTGGTTTCCCTGGTTTGGCTCCCAAACTATCTCTACCTAGTGAAGCATCGGTTTCTTCGATAATATTTGGTAATGCACGCTCCTGATTTGCAGAAGCTGTTTCCCTTAAGCGTTGGCGTATAGCCACCGCTGCTGCTTCCCCCTTGATGTTGCTCAGCATAATGGCTAAGACTTGGTCAAAATTACCCATCAGTTTCATCCCCAAGTCCAGGGCAGGTCCTGCCACGTACTCATTCTGTATCTGTTTCAATACTTCAGGAATAACTGATATGGTTGGGGTACCGTGTATTCTAATGTATACTGCAGCAAAGATTGTTCCCCACGTGGTACAATCCTCAATTGGGGGAACCATTCCCATTGGCAAGCAAATTGTTAACATTCTGTGTTTTTCCTGCGGACCTATATGGGGAAATACTGCTTCCAACTGTGCTATTTTTTTAGCAAACCAGAATGGTACTTGAACCTTTTTTGATGGGAACGCACCCATTATTGCTTTTAGTGTCTGTGGACTAATTATTGGTGTGTGATGGGACTGGACTGTACCAGATGGAGTAGAGCTTGCAGGTAGTAATGTGAGTGTTCGCATGATGAACTGGACAATGTGTCTGTATAGCCTGACTATTTCTTTATAAAGTGTACGCGCTTCCACCACTGGGAGTGTGTCTATCTCAGGATGTGGAGTGTAAGTCGCTAAGACTGGCCATGTCGCTCCTCCTGTGCTGAGCGGACCGAGTCTTACGACTGAATTTGTGGGTTTTAGGGCGCCTTTAAACCAGTTTTTATGTTGCTGGTAAGTTAACGGGACCTCAATGTCCTCATATGGGATGTATTCTTCCGGTGGATCCACTTCAATGTATTCGTGAAATAAATGTGTCTGTGGATCTGCAGGTGGGAATTTCTGAACACCTTGTGTGCCTCAATCACGAAAGTAACATGGCCACCTGTTGCAGGTAATCCATGTTCTAACAATTTCAGAGTTACTGCCTGTCTGCAGTTTTCTGTAATGTTGAGAGCGTTAGCAAATTCGTCTCCTTGTGTGCTTCCACTGCTACTCGCAGTTTCAGTCATTTTGAAAGGAGAAGAAAGTAAAGGTTTAGGAGATAGGGTTTAGCACAATATGGGAACTTTTAATCCTTACAAGCTTGTCTAAACCTCCAGCCAATACACAGGGTGTACCTGCTCAGCTGAGGCAGATTGTCCTTCCCACTTCAGACGTCTCTGAGCAGTGTGAGTAGGGCTGTCTGAGAAAGCACGACTGAACTACTCAGATTTTACTGTTAATATAAGAACCAAACCAACTTTAACGGCGCCATGTCGTGTAGTTCCTAGGACCCCCCAGGACCTGCGTGTTTTGGATGACCTAAACTGAGAGCTTGGTGTGCAGACAGACTCTAGACACCCCCACAGGATGACTCAGCCATTAGACCAGCTAGCTCTACAGTGCCACTACCACCCCCCTGTATTCTACACCGGTGTAGGTAGTTTCTGGCAACCACTGAACATGACAACCCTGATTCCTCAGGTATCGTGGAAAACAATACGGTATCTTTCGCTCAGTCACCCGTGCTTACTTTTCTCAGAATACACATAGGTTGACGATTGGAACAGTTTCAATAATTATTTATTGATCAAGCATCAGTCTAGTATGAAACATATTCGCTGCAACACTCAAAAGACAGGAGCAGACAAATGTGATCGCTAGCACCAATATCGTAAATAGCAGATACATTTCTACCATAGTGCTAATAAGATGAATAAAAGCAGATTATATAAAACAATAGCATTGACGCACTCCTACGATGCGTAGCCTACCTAAATGTACCTAACATAAATATGTAGGTGAAGCATGGGCATGTAAGTGTTAGGATAGATCCTAACGGAGCCAAGAATCCCCTGGGGAAGTATTAACCCCTCACCTGATGGTTCTGAATGAAGGACCCCGTCTCTGCGTCGAGGATGGCACCCCGCAAGGGATGTCAGGTCTCTCACTGTCGAAGGATCAGCCTGCAGAGTCTCGATCCAGCCTGGAAGGAATTCTCCTCTAACTTGTATGGGGGAGTGAGGGTCTTTTATACTAAAGTGGTCACTCCAGGTTTTCTTCCAGAATCAATATGTTTTGAAAACATTCACTAATCCCTTGCTAATCCTTTTCTAAACAAAAACACTCCTGCATAGCTGGCTGTTGGCCATGGATGAAAAAAAAGGAGGTGACTCTTATACAGAATAAATCTGCTGTGCCTGAGGACATGTTTATGCACGTCAGGTACAGGGATTAAGATAGGGTACTGAGAGCCTGTTGTCCAAAAGACAGAAGTAAGCTACTAGGTAAAAGGTCACCTGTGTAGAACCGTTATGTCATGTGGATGGGACAAAACATATGTAATTTGGTATGGACATGACAACCCACTTACTCACTCACCCATAAAGCTTGTCATACACCCACTCACTCACTACCACTCATTAATGCAGCAACTGGCATATCCACTAATACACCCAAACAGCTACTCAGACTCTGAGTCAGTCACCCATAGAGCTACTCGAACACCTATTCACTCACCCATACAGTCAATCAAAGAGCCATTTACTCACCCATACATTTTCACACACCCTCACTCAACCACTCATACAGATACTAACACATACTCACTCACCTATACTGTCACAGACACAAGCAGATACTCACCCATACAGCCAGTCTCACATTCACTCGCTCACCCATACAGTCACTCACATACCCCATCACTCACCTATAATGCCTTTCACATACCCAGTTACTCACCAATATACCACTGACACATGCACTGACTAACTGGCACAGCCATACACACACTCACTCATACATTTGTTGGTTGAATGGGGTGTGAACCCTAGTCAAGCAGCAACCACAATCATTTTCAGGGTTTGACACAAGCAAACCCTAAATTAACCTGTGCTCATCTGCCTGGTAGCTTGGCACAGAGCAGCCAGGCTTAACTTAAAGGCAATGTGTAAAGTATTTGTGCAACACTTCAAACAGTAACACAGTGATAACACACCACAAAAGGATTCCTCACTGGTTTAGGAAAATAGAGTACTTTTTAATAAACAAAACCAGACCAAAATGACAAGAATCCAATCAGTAGAACCAGAGATATTCAAGTTTAAAGATTTTGGTGAAAATAGTGGCAAAAAGCACAAAGCACCAACTGTAGACATCTGGTCATGCCGTACCGGGCCAAATTCACAAGTTCAGGCCAACTGCTATGGAGTGTGTGCCGGCTACAGGGGCCCAGTAAGGCCCGCCTAACAAAGTACCTTAAATCGAGGATTTTTGGGATGTTGGGAGGATCCATGTCGAAGATGTGTTGCGCAGCCAGAGGGATGCGTCGGTTCCGAGATGCGGCGAGGCTGCGATATGAGGTCATGCGTGGTTGTCGAGGAAACCTTCAAAGGTTGCGCTGTGCAGTTGAGATGATGCATCGGTTTCAAGGAGTTGTGAGTCAGCGATGCGGAGTCCAGCATCATAGTCAAGGCTGCCGTGGATGGGGGATGGCAGGGTCTGCACCTAGGATGCATCGCGCACCAGCGGTTCTGAAGAAGCTTCGGAGGCTTTGCGGGTCTTTACGTTGGTTCCAATCCATGCAGCAGCGGCTATGCATTGGTTCCACTGGATCCACAGAGGCTGGAAGAGCACCTTAAGATCACTTCCAAGGGCCCAAGACTGTGGTAGCACCAGCTGGCATGGTAGACTCACAGATGGCATAGTCCGGTTGCATGTGCATGGTTGTTGGAAGCCTGTTGTGTTTCTGAGGCTTCGGGTCAGGAGGCCAGCAACTAGCCCTTGGAGTAACTCTGGAATTTTGGGTTCAAGAGATGCAGGTCTAGTCCTTCTCACCCAGGCAAGAGGGCAGCAAGCAGCAGGTCAGCACAGCAGTGCAGCAGTCCTTCAGAGCAGTAGTCCAGCAGAATGGTAGTATTTTCGCAGCACAACAGTCCTTCTTCTTGGCAGGGTATCCACATGTCCAGAAGTGTACTGAAGAGTTGGTGTCTGAGGTCCAATATTTATACCCCGTTCTGCCTTTGAAGTGGGTGAGAAGCTTCTAGAGACTTCCCTTTGAAGTGCACAGGTGACCTTCCCCTCCTGCACTGGCTCTAGACTAACTACGGGGGGTATGCAGCCCTTTGTGTGGAGGCAGGCCACAGCCTATTCAAGTGTATGTAGGGCTGTGCCTAGTCCTTCTCTCCCATCCTGCCAGTTATGGCCCATCCATACCTAAGCTCTCTATTGTGTGTGGCTGTTGAGGAGAAATACAGAAAGCCCTATTGTCAACTACACCCAGTCATGTGACCCAGAGACAGGCTGCAGGCACTAAATGGCTAAGGCAGGAAAATACCAAGGGGCAGATTTACAAGCCCCTTGCGCTGCCAGTACGTCACTTTTTGTGACGCACTGGCAGCGCATTACACTGCCCCATATTTGCAAGGACAGGAAAAGCCACCCTGCGTGGCTTTTCCTGTCCTTGTAAATACGGCCCCTTTACACGCAGCACTTTGTGTGAAAGGGGCGTTCCATGAGTGTTGCTGTGGGTGTTCAGACGCAACACCCATGGAACCAGACACATTTCCAGATTTACGAGGATTCTTAAACCTGGAAATGTGTCAGTATGCTACGCCACCCTAGGGGTGGCGTAGCGAGGGGCAACGAGAAGAAATGTTTTCATTTCTCCTCATTTTTTTCCTCTTTCAATGCATGCTGCATTCTACAGCACACATTGAAAGAGGAAAATGCCTGTAGTGATTGTTTTTGTGCAGGAAGGTGCCTCTTCCTGCACAAAAACAATCTCCCCATGACGCAGGCATCCTTGCACCATGGTGCAAGGGTGCCTGACTGGCGCATGGAAGCTGTTTGTGCGCCAGCGCAGGGGAGAGCACAGGAATGCGACATATCATTGTTAAGGGCTTGCGGTGCCACGCTGCGGCACCTTCTTGTAAATCTGCCCCCAACTTTCTAAAAGTCGCATTTGCAAAATTGTAATTTAAAATCCAACTTCACCATAAGTTAGGATTTTTCATTACAATACCAAAGGCACCGACCCTGAATTCCAGAAGCAACTAGGGCAGCAATTCCGTCACATCCGATCGAGCGCAACGGTTGTTAGACGCCCGTACTGTTGCCTGGTCCAGCGTTTTCGTCGGATCTGTCCCAGCTGAGATCCCCCAGGCTGTCGTGTGGGTCTAGAGGCTGGAGCGCGACCCTACTCGGGCCATGTTTCTGCGTGTGCGGTGCGGTTCGGGCACTTTGTTTGAAGCCTGCTGTTTGATCTACGGTGATCCCCGTGTTAACGAGCGCACTCGGAGATTGAGGCAAGGTCCTACAGGGGCGCCCTGTCCTGAGCCGGGGAGCCGGTCCGGCTCCTACGCGGACGCGCTCGCTGATTGCCCTGGGGCATGAGGGTACTTGATTGCTGGATTGACAGACCGTGATGACTCGTCGCTGTCGGGATGGAGGTCATGCACGCCCGTGACTGAGAAAATAATACTGAGGTACGGTGCCCCCCCTTTTCTCAGTTCCAGCTTTGGCCTTTAATCGATGCAGGAGTACCCTCATCATGGAACATGATTGGCATTGCTACTATACACAACAGATACTGATACTGGACAATTCAGAACGAGGATTGTATTTTGGGCTTATTATTTTGGGTTTTCCTGCAAGCAGCTTTGCCTACAATTTATACAAAATGGCAACCTTAATTAATCAACTCTGACGTAAGGATATCCTGGACTTGGTCTCTGCTTGAAAGAGACAGAGGACTCCTTTATGCTAGAAAGAGACAGAGGACTTCTTAAAATCATCCTAATAGAAAATGAAAGGACCACACACCACGAAGGAAACAATGAAAGGACTACACCCCTAGGGACCCACTAATGGAAAGGGTGATAGGACTTACTCATAGGACCAACCATCTAAAGCTAACGGGGCGGCCATCTTGGGCTAATTCACCTAAAGTCAGCTGGTGCCCATACAACACTGTCACTATCTTCGTGGTCATTTCCCTCATTCTCACAGGAGCTTAGTGACTGATGAGGATTATAGAAGATAGCAAGTGTAATTCCAAGGAGGAATATCTAACTGGAATTTAGAAGACGGAAAAAAAATAAAAAATAAAAAAAATGGATTCACATTTTAAGGATACCCCAGTAGGGAGATAGGGAGTAATAATTACCTATATTTTGTAATCATACATGAGTATTCTATAAAAAGGATTGGGGTAAGGCTAACGAGGATGAAGACTGTACCCAGTTGAGTAAAGAGACGAGAAGTGATTGTTATGTACTGTAGAGTGAGGGTTTGGAGAGCAGCTGACCGAAGCCCCGGAATAAAATGGATAAAAACCTAGTACCCTATGGCCACCATGCCTTCACCATTACCTATCCTCCCAATCTCTCCAAAAATGCAGCAAAAAAGTTCAAGCACAGGCTAATGAAAACTCACCCTGAGACTCTTATTTCAGATCCATAATTCTGCGTCAGCAAAGGCACAATAACGAACGATCTCATCTTCCACACAAAGAAACGTGCTCAGTGGAGAACCATCTTCCACTCTATGCTCCGAATCTCCAATGTCAAAAAACCCTGCATGTCCTTAAATTGACGGTAACTGCCTCGGACCTTTGCTCTGTGAATGCCACCATTTCCATATACAACAATGGTAATATCCTTATACAAGCCTCCAATTCCAATCTCGCTACCATAGACAAGATCTTCCCTACTCTCAAGAATGCAGTGAACAGCAAGATAATCACACTCCCCGACACTACTCATCCCAACTATTCTGTTGACACCCCAACTCTACCACAAAATCCCACAACGAATGCTACTGAACCAAATTCTCCCCACACACCCATTGACTCCTACCCCCCTGTCACATCGGTCTCAACCACACCGGGGTCCCCTGGCACAGGAGAGTCAGGGATACTCTTAGCTACCGGCCACCCCACTGCAGACACACCATTGATGTCCGTGATGTCCAAGGGAGAATCCACCTACACCAATCCCACCCACGACATACCCCTCCCCCCACCTTCAATTGAGATGGCATGCAAAGCTCCCCATGTCCTACCGCCTACCACAATATCTGATCGGCTCCCAACTCCTTTGATACTCACTCCGCTCATCCAAACTCACCACTCTACGTCCATACCCCGAGCGCATGCGTCAGTCCCCATCATGCTGCCACATCTCGAGGCCATCACCACAATGATTCGGACCTTCAAACAAGCCTCCATGATCAACTAACCCCATCGATCCCTATTAAGGATATCCCCAGGCAACCAGACAGCGAGATCACGCAACCAATACTTCTTGCGGACCTCCGCCTATAATAGACCACACACATTTACACGCAACTAATTATCCCAATTCTGATTGGATTGCACGTTTCAATGAGCTAGCCACTGGCCTATCCCATCTCAAGGTCGAGTTGCAAAACCTATCAAGCATCACCAAGGAAATCCTAAACACACACAGAGCCACTAGTGCCACAGTAAACCGTATTAGTCACCAAACTAGAAGATACATCGCCAAGAAATCACACCGTGAGGACACTAGGCAGAGTAAGATACCCTCCCCCAATGACCCATCCCGTCCCAGGATGGCAACTGCTGAACTATCTGACAAGGACTTAGATGACCTCCTCCTATCCTATGCCAGTCCGAATGTCAACAGTAAGCCCCGATGTAGCGTTATCCAATCCATACAAACCAACCCCTTCAGAGAACCCACTCACAACTTCAGATCCATTAATAGAGAAAACCTCACTAATATCAACTTAGTGCAGACTACTCTATCCCATTCATCTAGCAGGATGAAGTGTGCACTCATCAATTGCAGATCCGCTTGCAAACATGCTCCTGACATCCACAACCTCATCCTCGAGAATGATCTAGACATTATCGTCCTCACAGAAACATGGCTAAATAGCTCCTCCTCTCCCATCCTAGACCTACTGGTACCTCCTAGTCACGATATAATCCGTCTGGACAGAAACGTGAACCCTGGTGGCGGACTAGCTTACATTTATCGTAACACAATCACAGTCAATCAAGCAGACCCCATCTCTCTATCCTCCTGTGAATATCTCTGTATCAACATCTACGATGACAAGCGCATCACCAGCAAACTTCACATAATTTACCACCCCCTGGTGACAATCTGACGTTCATCGATGAGCTAATGGAAGTCATTACATCCAACGACAACGCACAAGTACCACAGATTTTCCTGGGAGACTTCAATCTCCACTGGAATAACTCAAACGACCATGTTGTAAGCTGTCTCAAATCTTTTCTGTCAGATCAGGATCTTTCTCAATTCTGTGACAGTCCAACCCACAACAAGGGAGAGACATTAGACCTCATCATAGCGAAAATGAACACTGTATCACTAGAATCCATCACCCCATGTGATTGGACGGACCATTACAGCATTCTCTTCTTCATCAATATTGAGGTAGCTACAAAAAGGGGCCAACCCCCAAAAACAAAACAGTGGAAAAGAAATATTCAAAATATTAACCCCACCGACCTAGTAAACCAATGCATCTCCGCCCTAACCCCCAAGACAGACATGGTTGACGTCCATGACCTCACAGGGGCATATCAGCAAGGGCAGGCGATAATTATCGCTCAGCGCTCTTAGCGTGAGGATAATTATCGCCGGCCAATTCTGAATTTTATCGCGGCGATAGCGTGCTATCAGCAACGCTTATCTCCAAAGCGATAAAATTCAGAGCGCAAGCTGCCAACTGTGCGATTATCGCTGGAAATCCAGCGATAATCGCACAACTTTTGGCGATAGCCACACTTAGCGACATTTCTCCCGTTATTCTGGGGAGGAACGCCCACTTTGCATCTCATTAGAGATGCAAAGCTGGGCGATAAGAGAAAGGGCGAAGAAGCATGGATTCACGCGTTAGCGTGTCCTTGCTAATAGGGCGTTAAAATTATCGCCGCTTTCGTCCGAAACGGACGCTAAAGCGGCGATAATTTTAACTCCGGCCCTTGCTGATATGCCCCACGGTCTTTTACAATTCCACTATGCTTGAAATTCTTGACTCTACAGCGCCCCTCCAAGAAAAAAACGTTTCCTCCAAAATCTCCAAACCATGGTTGAACGAGAATCTGAACTCTGACCGGCGAAAGCTAAGATCAGCCGAGAGATTATGGAAATCAGTAGCCTCCACTGATCACCTATATCACCTATATCACCTTAGAGTGCTGAGGAAAGCATACAACAGGAAGATCCTAAAGGCTAAGGCAGACTTTTTCAAAACTCAGTTGAACCAAGCCATTTACCGCCCCAAGAAACTATTTGAAATAGTCAAACAGCAAGCGCGCTATACGCCTAAATCTGTGGAACTAAACAATCCGGCTATTCCTAACTGCGATCAGCTTGCCAATTTCTTCCTTGAAAAAACAAAATCCATTGAACTCGACATACAATCCAAGAAGGTCCTTCCACAACCTATTGCTCAGGACACTAAATTTTACGCTCAGATCGTGGCCCATTCTAGTACTCTGACGGAAACCCCCAAAAACAATGCCTCTTGGCGCGCCTTCTTGCCCCTCCCTGAACAAGAAATCTACAAAACTCTTCTAGCGATTAACCCCTCCAATCACTTCTCTGACCCCCTACCTCCTTCCCTATTCAAAAATGATCAAAACCTCTATCATACCCCTATGGTCGAAGATTGTAAACGCCTCTCTGAGACAAGGCTCCATACCGGACTGTCTTAAAGTAGGGCAGGTCACACCTATACTAAATAAATCTGACTCCCTCCCCTCAGATCTAAACAACTACCGCCCGATAACCAACATCCCTACTCTAGCGAAACTGCTGGAAAAATGTGTACAACTACAACTATGTAATCACATCGAGAATTTCAACCCCCTAGACAAACACCAATCCGGCTTCCGGCAAGGTCATAGCACAGAATCTGCTCTCACCCACATATTGGATGACATACTAAAAATGCTAGACTACAACGAATCATGCCTATTGATACTTCTTGACTTATCCTCCGCTTTTGATACGGTTAAGCACGACAACCTACTGTCCCTCCTGGAACGAAGGATGGGCCTTACCGGACCAGTGTTACAATGGTTCACCTCCTTCCTTAATAACAGAACACAAAGAATCAAGATGAAGCATTCACTTTCTCAACCCTCCTTGGTCACCATAGGGGTCCCACAGGGCTCAGCACTCTCTCCCATTCTCTTTAATCTATTCATGGAGCCCCTGGCAAACGCATTGAACTCTGCGCACATCCAATATCACCTGTACGCTGATGACACCCAACTGTATATGAAAATCTCCTCACCAGAAGACTTCATCTCTCTCAACGCTATTCTACAGAACACTCAAAGTTGGCTCACTGGCAACCACCTTATGCTTAGCACCAAAAAAACAGAATTCCTTCTCATCTTCCCTCCCAATCACACACCCAAGATAGACTTATGGTTGAAGCATCTAACTTCCTTTGACTGTGCGCCCCACATCATTGACTCCGTGAAATCCTTGGGAGTCACCAATGACAAACACCTGAACATGCAAGCGCAAATCACTAATGCCACCAAGGGAGCCAATCACCAGTTGAGTATACTAAAGAAACTTAAACCCTTCCTCCCACAGACCGATTTAAAAATGGCGGTACAAGCCCTGGTGTTACAAAGATTGGATTACGGAAGCACCACCCTATGCGGTCTCCCCAAATACAAGCTGGCCCCGCTGAGGGCTTCAGCTAACGCTGCGGCCAGACTGGTCTCAGGGATTAAAAGAAATAGCCACATCTCTCCAACCTTGAAAGCTCTGAACTGGTTGCCCTACGAGGCAAGAATACACCTAAAGGTTGCCTGCATGACCCACAAAGCCCTGCATAACAATACCCCCACTTACTTAGCACTAAAGTTAGAGCGATCGGGAGGATGCAGACAATTGCGAAGTGCGAGGTCACTACTACTGAAACCACAATCCTTCCATATAAAGAGAACTGGCTGCAGAGCTTTTTCAGGGATCGCACCGAAGATTTGGAACTCCCTCCCTCCACTGGTACGTGGAATCTCATCCTTTACCTCCTTCAAAAAAGAAGTAAAAATGCTTCTACTGAACAAATTTACATCCTAAGGCTTTAATTCGATGTTGACTAATAGTTACCTATGATATCCAGATATTTCTGTCTACCTCTTTTGGATTTTATGGAAATTACTGAATGTATATATTCTACCTCAACCTCCTAATGTCTAATAACTGTGTACTGTGAAGTGCTCTGATGCCCTCGTGGATCATTCTTTGTTGTCTACTAGTCACCTATGCTATCCATATAATACTATATACCTCTTTTGTACTGAATAGCGAATACCAAATGTTTGAATACTACATCAACCATCTAATGTTTAATAATTATATATTGTAAAGTGCTCTCATACCCTCGTGGGTCACGTTCGCGCTATATAAAACGTTATAAATAAAATAAAATAAAGACACCAAACCTGAACTGATTACCTGTTCCAGTTTGAAAATTACAGTTTATTACATGTAATAAGGTAACACCAGTGGTATCCTATGGGAGAGGTAGGCCTTGCAGTAGTGAGATGTCAGTTTTCATAGCAAACAATGCACCACCCTTGCCTGCCAGCTTTAAAGTAAAATTAAATCTCTCCTGAAAGTTGTGTAGGGCTAGTCTTTTCTTATTGGTAATGCTACCATAAAACATTTAAAGTATGGATTCAATAATTTGTATGTGCACACACAGAGTATATGTTTCAAGTACAGACTTTGGTGACTCAGCAAAAATTATGAATCAATATATAGTATAATACATTAAGGGTGCAAGACTATGGGGTTAAGGATGTGTGAGGAACAATGTTTGAGATGTATTTAGCTTTCATATCAATCATATTTTTAATCGCTGAGGTGTTCATTATGATGATAATTCTAACTCACATGATCCTTTGAGCTTCTGGACATGTGATCAGGTGTTTGTAAATGTACTGTTCTGCCAGATCTATAGACCTGGTTGTCTGACTATCATGCCTCACATTATGAGTGGCCCAGATAATTCCAATAAGTGTAGTAACTACTGTTATTTATCTCATGTCGGGCTGATATATATTGCATGAAACACCAGGCAACTCATACTGAGGGCATCTGTCAGCTATCTTACAATGATAACTAGAATTTCTGTTTGTACCAGACAGGAGTTCAAGTTTGAATATAACTCCTTGCGTGTATATTACATGAGACACCAACATAAACATGTCTTTTAGGCCTACACCCTACCACTACAAATATACCAATATCTGGCTGCATATGGTGACCTGGTAAAGGCATTTAAAATAGCTCTTAATTAAAATCACTTTTTCTCCGTTTAAGAACAACGGGAGCCTGTGCTTCCACCGCACCTGGTAATCAGTGGCCATTCGCTATATCCGGTGTGTCTTACTGAAAGAAATATGTGGCATTCTATCGCCTTCTTCAGTCTTCTTAATTCTCCCATTAAGAGTTGCCTACACAAATAAATACCTTCTAAATTACCTGTTTTTCCATTTTACAGCATAAGCTGAATACATGAATGCGCACAAAGCATATGCTTGATATGTGAATATGCACAATTCATAGGTTCATAATAAGTCATAAAAAACACGAGTTGGCTGGACGTACTCTTTTTTCTACATTGAGTGATTAGTCATCACAGTGTTCAGAATTTGTACATATTGACTGCTTGTATTCTTAAAAGCAGTCAGTGTTATATACACTCACTTAGCTATGCATAAAAACAGATGTTATACCTAAGCAAACCTAAATCTATAAAACAATGGGGGATATTCTCAAGGACTTATCGCTGAGTTAGCGGCACTTTATCACAGCCAAAGTGGCGATAAATTCATCGCACCATTCACAAGCTGGTGCTAACAGCCGATATCACCAGTTTTCCTGCGATAGCAGCCGCAAAAAACATCGCCACGGATGACACCGGCAACTAACGCTAATGAGATGCAGAGTAGGCGTTCCCGTGCAAAAAGCCGCGAAAACACCACTCCGCAACATTCTCAACGACCAGCCAGATCGGCGATAAGATTCAAAAACATGCGATAAGGCACGTTAGCAGCAGGGATTTAACACCTGCTCCTACCTGGTGCTAAGTCGGACGACAACCTGCACCATAAAAGGGAGCCCAGCCCACAGCCACACCAGAAGAACAACAGATGCCATGGAGCTACTGATCATGCAGCTCGGAGCCCCAAGAGGGCCACAACACCCACCGCCACCACCCCCAGGCCCCCCACCCTCCCCAGGACCCCACCCCCAGCCTACCACAGAGGCAGCGCAGACAAAGACACCGGACCTTCTGAAAACGCACCAGCCTCGGAGACTTAACGCCAGAGGAAGTCATTGCCCACTACAGGCTCAAAAGGACAACCATCCTCCACATCCTGACCCTCATTGCCCACAGGCTGACAGTACCAACACAGCGGAGAACCAACATCCCTCCGCAGACAAAGCTGCTGGCCGTGCTGCACCTGTTGGCCTCTGGGACCTTCCAACCAACAACTGCCATAGTCGGAGGAGTCTCACAGCCAGCCCTATCAAAGTTCCTCACACCTGTCTTGGATGCCATCATCAGCTTGGTACCCCAGCAACTTTACTTCCCACACACTGCGCAGGAACAGCTGGAGATGAAGCAAGGCTTCTACGCCATAGCTGGCTTCCTGCACGTGTGGGGGGCAATTGACTGCACACATGTACTCCCCGTGCCCCCTGCCGCCTCTGCACACAATTACCGCAACAGGAAACACACACATTCCATCAATGTGCAGGCAATAGTGGACCACCGGGGGCTCTTCACCAATGTCGTCACCAACTACCCAGGCAGTGTGCATGATTCCTTCATCTTCCGACAGTCCATCATCAACCAGCGCTTCCAGGATGGCACCTATGGAAATGCACTGCTCGTCGGTAAGTACCAACGGAACACACCACACACCTCAACACCACAATCAGACAACTCACAACTCTGGGAATGCACACGTCACAAAATCACATACAACATGACAGCCAACATCCCCACATTCCAAACACGACAACACAACTTACTGTGGCAACCTGGGCTAGCCATCTACACAAGCCATCAACGGCATGGCACCTCAGCCACACAATAGCAGAATGTGGGGAGAGGTGGGAATCCGGCATGTGCAAAGGAGGCAAGTGACCCATGAATGTGAATGTACACAATGCCAAGTGTGGCGTGGATGTGCTGGACAGACTGCAGTATGCAGACCACAGACACTTCCATGTCGACATACACTGCTGGTGTCTGCAGCGTACTGGACAGTGGACGCAACCATGTAACCGCAGCCAGTGGGGAAGAATGCGGAAATGTAGCTTGTTATGTCCCCCCCCTGTAAGCGTGAGCGGAGTGGGCTGGCCCGGCGTAGGCCAGGCCAGCGTAGGGGTGTGAATAAAAAGCCCGTTACTCTGGGCGTGGTTCTCTTCCGGAATGGCCAACGTGTCTGCCAGGGCGGCGCCTCTCACCCCACCACGAGGCCGATGCCGTGAGCGGCGGTGCCTGCGATCCTGTGCGCCTGCTGCACCCCAGGCCGCTGGTCCCAGGACCCGTCTTGCCCGCCCCAGCACACCCAGGCCTCATTGCTCACCTGCCGACACCGGTGTGTGTCAAAGAGGGCCCACCACGTGCCGGTGCAAGCTCCAAGCCCGAGGCCCGCGACCATGGCAGCCTTCTCAGACCATCACGGCCTCCGCGACACAGGCCCCCATTACTCCTTTCTCATTGACGTACTCCACCGCTGCCTCCGGCCTACACTGCGGTCCAGTAGGGCACACATTTGGAACTGAGTCTTGATTATACAATGGCAGAGTACATACGTTTATTGCAGATTTTATATCACCGTACTCCCTACGATGTGGTGCCACCGACTCTGTGCATAGCATTCCAACGACACGTGTCTGTGGGCCCTTGCTGACTACTGCCTTCGGCCGACACTGCGGCCCAGCACAGCGGGGTCACCTGTGTACTGCCTACACTGCGGTCCAGCAGGCCTCACACCAATCCAATCCAATCCGTACCAGGCAGGACACGGCATTGTCGCAGGCTGCACACACGCTCAGCTCTGGTGCTACTACCTCCGTCAACCACAAATCATCGCCACATGGCATTCCAACGTCTTGTGTGAGAGTACCAGGAGGAGCTGCCTGAACAGCGGTTGGCCCGCGCTGACCGCTGCCTCCGGCCTACACTGCGGTCAAGTAGGTCACACATTTGGAACTGAGTCTTGATTTTACAATGGCAGAGTCCGTATCATTGCACGCTAGGAGAGGAGTAAGAGGAAGACGCGATTCAGTCCGGATGAAAAACAGGATCCTCGTTATGGAGGTGACCGAACACCACCAACAACTTCCCTGGTGCCACTAACTCTGTGCATCGCAAGCCAAGGACACGTGGCTTGGGGCCCCTGCTGACCGCTGCCTCCGGCCCACACTACGGTCAAGTTGGTTACACATTTGGAACTGAGCCTTGATTTATTTATGGCAGAGTCTATACCATTGTACAGGCCTCATCGCAGACTGCATCCCCTTTTAGCTCTGGTGCCACTAACTCTGTGCCCCGAAATTCATGGACACCCTCTGGTTGAACTGTGGTGGCGTCTGAGTCTATGGCCTGGGGGTTGTCTTCATCATCATGTAGCTGATATTGACTTGGTGACAAAAATGAGTCTGTAGCATTCATCTCCTGCATATTGCCTGTGTCTGCTTGGTACTGCCCTCTGTATCATGCCCTGGAAGAACACCTTCCACTGTCCCCCAAAACCCCCGCGACATTCACCTTGGACATCGACGGGGACCCACTCAGCTCTCGTGCCCCTACCTCAGTGCACCGGTAATCACCGTCCTGTGGCGGTGTTCCATGTGCCGGCTGCTGTGCATCCGGGGCCACTAACTCCGTGCAGCTCAAGTCATGGACCCTTGCTGTTTGAACTGTGAACTTCTGATTGTCTGATCACTGTTGTAGTTGTTGCCAGCACCAACCACCCATTGAGGGCTGGCTCACACTCACCCCACACCCATCCAGCACAGGCGTCACTGGACATGTGACCCTGGCAATAAAAGGGGCCGGGCGCACGTGCCCGTAGCCAGTTCCACAAACTATCTAAGTGTGTCCGTGTGGTCATTGTGTATGCATGAGGGACCCGTGCCCTACCACATTGCATTGTGCTGTGTACAGCGGACGCAACCATGTCACCTCAGGCAGTGGGGGAGACCTGGGACATGTAGCTGTGTCGCACCCCCGGCTACCAGCTCTATGGATTCTTGTAATCTGGTGGCTGACTTCTTTGCGGAGAAAGTGGGGAAGATTTATTCGACCTTCCCTGTTGCAGCACGTAACGGGTGCTGGGAGGGTGAGGGGACGCCCAACTTAGGGGAGGAAGAATGTCTTTGCGAATTTGTGGTTCCCTCATGTGATACTCTCAATAGCGCAGCCTTAAGCATTAAGTCTGGCTCACCCAGAGACCCTGCGACCCCTAAGGTGCTAAGAGGGAGCCTTGAGATACTTGAGCCCTATATCAGGCACCTTCTTGAGCTCTCCTTTACCACAGGAACTGTCCCGACAAGATGGAAAGAGGCGATCGTCCTCCCATTAAAAAAGAAACTAAATGTTAGCATGAGCCAACTAGAGAACCTACGTCCAATTTCTCTGCTGCCATACTTTGCCAAAATTGCAGAGAAGGTGGTTAATACCCAATTGACAGCCCACATTAGTAAATACAGCTTACTTCACCCCACTCAATCGGGGTTTCGAACATCTTACTCCACCGAATCGGCTCTGCTCCTCTCCACAGAAATCATCCGCAAATATGTAGATGAGGGACAAACGGTTGCCTTAGTCCTACTCGACCTCAGTGCCGCGTTCGACACGGTGGCTCATCCAACCTTACTTCAGCGCCTGAGGAAAGGAGGTTTGGCGGACCGAGCCATGGAATGGCTGGAGTCCTTTTTGTACGAGCGTAGTTTCCAGGTGTCCCAGGAACCTTACTATTCTAAAAGTATCAAGCTGAACCAAGGGGTCCCACAGGGCTCCACCCTTAGCCCCACCCTCTTTAATCTCTACATCACCCCTTTGGCAGAGATTAATGAAAAATTTGGGGTCAGTGTTGTGTCTTATGCTGACGACACACAATTGGTGGTGTCCCTAACACAAGATCATGAGAGGGCAGCCATCAATTTTTCGACGTGCCTTCAAGAACTGGCGTCTTGGATGGCTAACAACTGCCTTAAGCTTAATGGTAATAAAACTGAAGTTCTTGTGATAGGTAAAGCTCCCACAATCTGGTCATCAGCATGGTGGCCTCAGACACTGGGACCAACCTCGTCCCCCTGTGATCAGGTAAAGAATCTTAGGGTGTGGCTGGATTCCAAGCTTTCCTTTGATAATCACACTAGGCGAGTGGCGGGAAAATGTTTTGGGGTTCTGCGAGGTCTCCGGAAGACCTTGGATGTACTGCCAATTCCAGCGAGGAAAACTATGGTCCACGCTCTGGTGACGTCACGCATGGATTATGGGAACGCCCTTTATTTGGGAGC
Organism: Calotriton arnoldi; assembly: GCA_963921515.1. Lineage (NCBI taxonomy): Eukaryota > Metazoa > Chordata > Amphibia > Caudata > Salamandridae > Calotriton > Calotriton arnoldi. The sequence goes on along the minus strand of CAWUFW010007807.1, from coordinate 432,824 downwards.
TAGTTCCAAATGTGTGCAGAGACTCCAACGCATTCAGAATGCTGCGGCTCGTCTCGTTTTAATGTTACCCAGGAGAGCCTCTTCCAACAAGGCCCTGGCTTCCCTTCACTGGCTCCCGGTAAGGGAACGAATTCTTTTAAAGCTATGTGTGTGAGCCATCGCATTTTACAGAGAAAAGGACCCACCTATCTGCATGACTTTCTTACCCCATACTCTCCGACCCGCTGTTTGAGATCTAGTGGGACAGGGCAGGTTAGCATTCCGACCATTAGGAGAGCTAGGATGGGTGGCCGCTCCTTTCATTTCCTAGCTGCCAAACATTGGAATAAACTCCCCCCGGGGCTCCGGCTGAAGTCTGCGGAGATAGTCTTTCGGAAAAAGCTAAAAACCTGGCTCTTTCCTTCTTTGAGCTCTCTTGTTTAATCTCTTCTTCTTTCCTCTGCCCGGAACCTGATTTGTGCCGCAGCGCGGGGACACACTAGTAAGTGTAACCAAGCACTTTATAAGCTTGTTATTATTATTATTATTATTATTAGGCGTTGCCGGACTGGGCTGGCATACGACAGTCCAGCGTAGGGGTGTGGATAATCACCCCGGGGCTCTGGGTGTGGTTAAGTGTTGGGCTTGCCAATGAAGTACCTAAGGCGTGTGTCTCTGTTGTAGTGTCGGCGCCACCCATCCCGCAATGGACAATGTTGCGATGTAGCATGCCCCCGGATTGCGGACTCGGCCGAAGGGATAAATGAATGAGCGCAAGCCCGCTTGAGGTCCGGGATCATACATGCCAACTGTTGTGTGTGTGTTGCTGTTACCGCAGCATAGGCCAAAGGTATTGCCTCAACCGCATCGCGAGTTCAGCCAGCCATGAACTCTACATCTGTGTCCGCCCTATGCTTACCATAGGCCTACACACACGTGGCCGCCCACCTTCAACGCACAACATCACAGTGTCGTTGTCAGGCTTGTGGACATGCGCAGACAGGCTTGACGATGGTGTGCCGTAGGAGTGCAAGTGATGCAACCGCGCAGTGCACACAAGTAAATGGGCTCGGGGGAGGGAGGAGCAGCACTGAGGCTATGTTGTACACATTGAAGGCGCTCATTTGCTACAAGCAGTACATGTCAAACAGTAATCACTATGACACACATATCACACGCCAATGAACTAGTGAGCCTGCCTACACATCATGCAGGACCAACTGTTGACTCATGTCTCTCTGCACTGTCACAGGTGATCAAGGATATGCACTCTGCCCTTGGATGATGACACCCCTCCGAGCCACAAACACACTGGCCCAGAGTCAGTACAATGTGGCCCACAAACGCACCAGGGGCATCGTGGAACGCACATTTGGCATGTTGAAGTCACGTTTCAGGTGCCTGGACATCACAGGTGGGAGGCTCCTGTACAGCCCAGACATCGTGTGCAAGATGATCGTTGCATGTTATGTGTTGCACAACATATTTGTACGCACCAATGCCCATGGTTACGAGTGGCAGATGCACCGGACGATGATGAGGAAGATGAGGCAGGTGGACCACACCCCACTGCAGCTGCAGCAGGAATAGCCCGTAGGAACACCATCATTGACAATTTCTTCACATGAGGACGTCACATTGTGGCAGTCCTTAGCAATCATGAGACAGTACAAAATGACCACAGGCACAGCATGTGCAAATAAATTCTTTTCAACACACTGAGTTTCTGTATGTGTGCTGCAGTGTGGCACGGGGATCAAGGACATGATCCAGAGTCATTGTGGGTGTGCAGTGTGCTCTACTTAATTGTGCATGTGTGCCATTGTGCCCATCTCCCCCCGTACCCCCAGTCCCTGGTCGGTACTCACCCTGTTGATGTTGTGTCAGGTCATGTTGAGCAGTGTCCCGATCCCCGACTCCTGGCACCGTATCCCGATCCCGACTGATGACTGTGGCCACCATTTTCTCAATGTCATCCAGCTCATGGTGTGCCGCTGGTCCCCCACCTCCAATCTGCGTTGCTGCTTTCATGTTGGCATCGGGTTTCTTCTTGGTTTTGCCCTTCACATCATTCCTGCGCCTCTTGACCTTTTCCATTGTCCTACTCGACACTCCGACTGCATTCACGTTGTTCACGATGTGTTGCCATATTTCCGTTTGTGTGGCTGATAACACAGTGGAGGTGACGGACAGTTGTTGGTAGTGTCCTGTCACCTCCGTGACGATGATCCGGTTTTCCTGCGGACTGCCCCGTCTTCCTCTTCCTCTTCCTCTTCTCCTTGCCCTTCCCCGGCCCCGGGGGTCCTGGCTGGTCATCTGTGGGGCTCGCTTTGTCCTCTGCACTCAGTCCGAGTGCGTCCATGGTGCTACGCAGTTGCATTTTTTAATCTTTTTTTTTTCTCTGCTTTTATAGTGCATTTTCCCACATGTCGCGTGGGAATCGCAGGCCTGTCGCTGGTTATCGCTGCTTTTTGTTTCGCGATTTGGGACTTCGCAACTTTTTGGGCGTTTGTGTTTCGCATTTTTTCAGCATCGCGTTAATTTTAACGCGGGCATTTGTCGCGTTAACGTGTGACTATCGCATGGTGCCGCCGGGTTGGGAATACTGCGTTAACACAGTGTTATTTTCCCGCGATAGACTGCGATGTGAGAAGTTGCGTTAAGCGAATTTGGCGATAGTTAACACACGTTCTTGAGAATATCCCCCAATGTGTATTGCTCATTCTATCTCAATATATAGTATGCTACAAAGCACAGTTAATGGCTCAGTATGTTTACAGGATGCATGAACAAACATATTAGCATAACGCATACACCCTGAATGCACAATGCAAAGTTATGAGTTCATCAATTACCTTTTTTTCACTTAGGGTCCATATCCTCAGATATCCGGAATCCAGGCTCCACACATCATCATTACACATATATCAGCACTGACCTCAAAGTTAGGAAGTGACTAGCTTGATGCTGCATATCGTGTTCACTACAATAACATAATTACATGTATGCTTGAAAAGATAAAACCATTCCTATAATATCTATATTTAAGGCTGTTTTAAAGGCTTGAGATCCTCTCATCAAAAGTATAATCATTTTCAAGAAAAAATCATTTATAGGCATATTTGTAAGAACATTTCTGTATTTTAGTTAACTATGCCCAGTTCTGTAAATATTCAATTGCAGTCCAATCAGTGTAAAACATTACCATGCCACTTACTAGTATCCACTTCGGTCACTAGGATAGGTTTTGAAAACTGAATTCGAAATCCCCATGGATAATCACCAATTCCTTTAGTAATTCTTACTGTGCGTTCACGAACTGCAGAAGACAGAAAGGAAACATTTACTAATATTGTACTACATAAAGTTAGTAGTTAGCACATAATACAGCCACTGGCTATCTTGTCAATCGCACAATGGAGGCCGTTGTGGAGGTATAGGAGGGGCGGTGGAGCAGCTAATGTTGCAATAGAGAGCCAGAAGAACAGATTGTCAGTGTGGCTGACTGAAATCGCTTTATCAATGTGCGTGGGCCTCCCAGCTCCATTTGAACAATTACAACTTACTATTTTGAAATGTATAGTATAAAGTACTCCAAACTCCAAACATGCTGTAAATAAGCAAACAGTTCTGATCGGTAAGTCAGATGCAATGATTATGTTTACATATGTTTGCATATAATTGATTTCAATTGCAACTCCTGGAAGAAACGTCAAAGCCACAGGTACAATACCATCAGGTTTACATTTAAAGTTTAACATTAAACTGTGATCCAGCAACAGAATTTCTTTTTGGCTTAAGGTCCCTTTTTGAATAAACAGGGGCTGTATCATGAGGGGCTTTGCTGGCTCAGCGCAGAACACTTGTTTTATGTGCCGGCAGCGTCTAAAGTGAATTAATTTAAATAGATATTTCTCTGAGTTAGAGCTTCAGTGGCGCTTCCCCTGCTATGGCGGCATCCAGCAGCGAAAAATAAAAGAAAACTAAAACGATATTAAACCATGGTTTGTTATTGTTTTATTTTGTGTCCCGGGGTGTTGGGGGTGGGGCCAAGGGGAATAACAGGTACCCACAGGGAGTGGTATGCACTGTTGTCAGTGTGCATGACTGTTTGACTGGCCGTCTCAGGCCGGCCAAACAGTCATGCGCACTTCGCATGCTCTCACCCCCAGGCTGCATTACGGCCTGGGTGGAGAACATGAGGCTGCATTACAGCCTGGATGGAGAACATGCCCAGGCCCCCAGTCCCTGGCTGAGCTCCGAACTACGGTACTCCGTTATGATTGGCTATGGGGATCCTGGGTGCTTCCTGACAGAGCAGAAGGACGACGAGGAGGGACGACGAGAGACGCAGCGATAAGGTAAGTTGTTTATTTTTTATTTTACTAACCCCCTGCCCCTCACCCCCGATCCGTGCCAGCCACCAAGCTCTAAGCTTTCTATCAGCACAGCTCAGAAACAGACAAAGGCAATCCTTTGTCACTGTTTCCGAGCTGTACTGTGTGAAAGTAAAGCACTAACTCACAATATACTGCACTACCCCAGCACAAGCTCTAGACATAAGCGCCAGGGAGAAAGAAATAGGGAAGAGGCTACTTTAATTAAAGCTGATGAATGGATAAATCTTTTTGCAGCTAATAGTCAACTATGTACACAAAATACGAAGGGCAACTGATTTAGAAGGTGTTTCTTTGAAAAACACTCATTTGCATGATCAAAGGGAAAGCCAGGTAGTTGGAATTTAGATAACCACAGAGGATGCACTTAACCCACCACCAGACTCTATTGACTCTATCGATGTTTACACCAAGGTCGGCGCATTGACCCTGCCCTGTTCACTTCTACAGTACCACTGATATGATACATGAGTTTATTGTGACTAAAAGTGCAGAAAATTCCGCACCACTATTCCAGTAAGACATGAAGAAAACTCGGTGGCTTCATACGCTTTTTGCAGAGATCTTTTGCAATCTATGGATCATTCATCTTGATTCCAGTCGGGCCACCTCTGTCATTTTATCATTGGAAAGTCAGTCAGTCACGGAAACTTTATTCGGCCAAAGACTATAAAAGCATAGCATAAAATAAAAACAAACAAACCATTTTCTTTTGCTAAAAATTAATCCAGCAACAGATTACTTTAAAAGTGCCTTACTCAAGATACATAAAAAATCAAAGCCAATATCAGGAACAATACATTTAGGGGCATATTCTCAAGGACTTATCGCTGAGTTAGTGGCACTTTATCGCAGCCAAAGTGGTGATAGATTTATCGCCCCATTCACAAGCTGGTGATAACAGCCGATATCGCCAGTTTTCCTGCGATAGCAGCCGCAAAAAACATCGCCACGGATGACACCGGCAACTAACGCTAATGAGATGCAGAGTAGGCATTCCTGTGCAAAAAGCCGCAACAACACCACTTCGCAATATTCCAAACGACCAGCCAGATTGGCGATAAGATCACTAAACAGGCGATAAGGCGCGTTAGCAGCAGGTATTTAACACCTGCTCTTACCTGGTGTTAAGTCGGACGACAACCTGCACCAGAAATGGGAGCCCAGCACACAGCCACACCAGAAGAACAACAGATGCCATGGAGCTACTGATCATGCAGCTCGGACACCCAAGAGAGCCACAACACCCACCGCCACCACCCCCAGGAGCCCCCCCCTGGGCCCTACCCTGGTCACCCCCCTCCCCAACCCCCCGGACAAAGATATTTCACACCAACTTTACGAAATCATGAACAAAACAATTCGCCTGATGTCGCACAATTGCAACAATTAACATTCATGTGTGGTCCGAAAAAGGAGAATCATTCATTCATCTCTGAATTTCCAAACAAATCAATGTATTCAAATTTAACTCAAAACAACTATTTGGAAGAGTCATGGCGGGTCTTCTCTGGACAATCTGTAAGTCACAGCCTGCAAGACAAAATTCAAGATAAGAAGGTGTGTCATGCGCTCATCAAAGGACAAAGAGAGAGAGAAAGAGAGAGAGAAAGAAAGGGAGAGAGAGAGAGAGAGAGTGAAAGAGAGGGAGAGAGAGAAAGAGAGAGAAAGAGAGGGAGAGAGAGACAGTGAAAGGAAGGCTCTTGGCACATACATGCCAACTGTTGTGTGTGTATCGCTATTGGTGCACCATAAGCCTAAGGCCTAGCCCCAAATGCAGCGCGAAATCCACATCACATTTCCAGAATGCAAGCAGTAGTCAGACTAACATTAGGGATGAAAGCTCCTTTGTCTCAATACATAAGGCGGAAGGACATCTGCACCTCCGACCTTGGTCTTGCATGCGGCAGGCACCCCCTGAGAGAGATACCATAGCAGATGATGACAACTCCCACACTACGCACAGCGCTGATGAAAGACCAACGTATCCACACCCCACACACAGAAGTCCTTGCTCGAGGTACCCTTGCATGGAATGCCCTTGACACTTACGTACACAACAAGCCATACGTCCAAACGTTGCACACACATACGACTCATTGCTCCGAGCTGTGGCATATCATCCACATAACTCCCACAGGTCAGAAGAGTGCCGGTTCTACGAGAGCCACCAACGCAATGGCAGAACTTCCTGGGCACATGCACAACCCCTGTCATGTGGAACTGTACCGTGCACGTATGCTGCATTTGTTGGGGGCACTGCCACTGGCAGTGTTGCGCATCAGTTACCGTCTGAGCTTCCGTCTTGCGTACGTCACCTGAGTCCAGCCCTGGTTCCACTGTCGATCATGCATATTCGAGTGGCCCATGGATGTCTGCCTATCCAACACAACGGTAGCTGAACTGGATTATGACTTGTGTGTGCACCCCCTGTTGGCCCACGACCAGGAGTGTAACCGTGATACCCGTTCATGGGATGCCTTGAAATTTGGCATATGTGCTGGCAGTTGGGCATGGGAGATTGCAAAAGTCCTCGTGTGCAGTGACCACATCGAAGCGCTCTCCTATTGGGCTGTGTTGCGGATTGGTGAAACGGCGCACATCTGTCCGGAGCACATCTGTCCGGACCAGTTAATGGATTGGCTCGCCCTCGTGTTCGTTGAAGTCGACAACAACGTACTCTTGGAACTTATTGTCCAGGATGCTGCGCTCGCATTCATGGACGAGTAACTACGTTCCTGCAGCCACAACTGCTTGTAACCCAGAGCACAGGTCTCAACACCTTGTTGCATCTTGGAGAAATGGTCACATATCCCACCACAACAGTGTACATGGCTGCATTCGCCTGTGCTGGCAGTTGGGCATGGGAGATTGCAAAAGTCCTCGTGTGCAGTGACCACATCGAAGCGCTCCCCTATTGGGCTGTGTTGCGGATTGGTGAAACCGCGTGGACGGAGCACATCTGTCCGGACCAGTTAATGGATTGGCTCGCCCTCGTGTTCGTTGAAGTCGACAACAACGTACTCTTGGAACTGATTGTCCAGGAAGCTGCGCTCGCATTCATGGACGAGTAACTACGTTCCTGCAGCCACAACTGCTTGTGACCCAGAGCACAGGTCTCAACACCTTGTTGCATCTTGGAGAAATGGTCACATATCCCACCACAACAGTGTACATGGCTGCCTTTGCCTGGACTCAGAATGCATGTGCATGCACCTAGGCGTGTTGACACACACCTGTGCAAGGTGAGGCAGTCCCATGGGCGGAGCTGCACAGCGTCGCTTGGCAAGGTTCCTAAATCTGACATGCTGCTGGAGGGAGAGTACACACATGGCAATGTAGTACTACATGTGACCTTGTTGGACCCTTTCACCTGCTCACTGTCAGCAGAGCAGACAGTCTGCGCAGTCCGGTGGTACAGCACTATGCAGATCCCATGGGCTTCGAGTCGTGTCCCCTGACACGGGGCAATGAGCATACACCAAACATCACATGACTCGTCCAGCAAGGCAAGGTGGGCTGAGACCGCTGCCATCCGTAATGATTGGTGTTCATTTTTGCCTCCCCATTTCTTGCACCTCTACATGTTCCCATGCTGCCTGTTAGAGTCTGAAGCATTGGTCTGCATGTTGTGGCCCTTGTCTTGCCCGTACTGACACGCACATGCTAATAAAGTCTACGCCACTTCACTAGTGTTCAACTGTGATGAGTGTTGATTAGAATGACAAATCGTGTGCCTCAATGAGCATTGTCCGTACACAGGGAGGGACTAACTGATGCATTTCTCTTAGGGGTGAGTCCCTATTGCCAGCACCACCTCTGTGAGCCAGACATTGTGGTTGGGATAGTTGCTGGTAGACCTGTGCTCTTACATGTCTTCAGCAATGTGAGTATGGTGTCCAACTTCTTGCCATGTGGATCAATGTGATCCATCAAAACAGGCTGTGTCCACACAGTTGAGTGTGAGTAGGTATGCGAAGAGATGTTCTGTTGTCACATGTGATGGGGGACACTACTTTAGGCCTGCTATCGAATTAGACATTTTTACACACAGCCCCATTTAATACATGGATGTGGGGCTACGTTGGGGGGTTGCGAGATTGTTGTTCATGAGCAATGAGGCCACAGCTAGTTCACACCTTCCCAGTCATCTAATTGGCCATGTGGGTCAGGGTCAAACATGCGCATTGATGTCATTTCCCAGGGTGTACCTTTTTGTGCAATCAATGTCCCTACATTCATCCATAATTATATACTTGATTGAACATAGACATGACACATCTGTGTGATTTGGAATGTTTTATTCACATTCTGTGGAGTGTCGGAGCTGGAGCAGTACATGGCCATGCAAACCCCACATTACATGGTTGCCCAGTGGAGGGCCAACCACAGTCCTTTGGGGAATGACAATTTAATCGGAAGAGGAAGAGTTCAGTCCGCAGCCTGATTGCTGTGTCATTGGTAACCAGACAGATATGGCAGTCCATGTCGGGGTCCAGGTGAATGTCGCAGAGTGTTTCGGGGGACAGTGGAAGGTGTTGTTCCCGGGCATGATGCAGAGGGCTGAACCAAGCAGGAACAGGCCATATGGCAGGGATGAATGCTACAACCTCCTCTCTCACACAAAGTCATTGCCATCCACATCTTAGTCCTCTGATATGTCTTCTGTGTCAGGTGTGATTGGTGGTGTTATGGCTGCATCACTGGGTGCCACTGATACATCAGGTGGCGGAGGTGGCATGGCTGCATCACTGTGTGCCACTGACACATCAGGTGGCGGAGGTGGTATGGCTGCATCACTTTGTGCCACTGACACATCAGGTGGTGGAGGTGGTATGGCTGCATCACTGTGTGCCACTGACAGATCAGGGGGCGGAGATGTGTGTGTCGAAGTACCTGCAGCAGTCATCTGGGACAGGCTCTGTGGCAGCAATGGCAAGATGAGGTTCTGCAGGGCATGGAAGATCCCAGCTACATCTCGCTGGTGTACAGCCGTGGCAGCCATGCTTCCAGCCTGCATCCGCTCCATGTTCTCCATTGTCCTCCGCATCTGTGCCAACTCTGTGCTGTCATCGCTGGAGCCTGTCTGACTAGACAGTTCTTGTATCCGAGTAATGGCTCCAGCGAGGTCAGCCAAGGATTGTTGTAGAGCATGGAATGGACTGTGGGTGTCCGTTAGGGACTGTAAGTGGTCCCTGATGGGACTCATACACCCACGTATGGCATCAAGTTTGGCTGCCATGAGGTCGAAACCCACCCGCACCTGTTCAGCCAGCCCCCTCTGGCAGTCTGACACATGGTGTTGGAATGCCATGTGTCTTTCCGTGAGGTGCTGGGAGCCTGCCGTGGTGGTGGGTGCTTCCTGCTGTGTGGGCTGTGCAGGGGGTGGGGTCACCTCGATGCAGCTGTGCTGCTCTGCTCCTGGAGGTGGGGTGCGGAGGCTGTCCACGAGCCGTTGGAGGGTGTTGGAGCTGATGGCCAGGGGGTCCTCTTCATCATCACTGAAGAGATGTCTGGTCTGCTCTGCAGGAGGTGTTGATTGTCCCTCTGCAATGTAAAGGGGAGTTGCAGGTTAACAGTGTGTTCCATGTATGTTGACGCATTGTACATGTTTACATACAGACTGCATGACAATGTACATTGTGACTGTTTTGGATGAGCTGGCTATTTGATGGGAGACAGTGGACATTTCGACTACATGACGGATGTGAGGTTGTACTCGTACATGATCATCTCACAGTTTCCTGCTATGCCAGATGTGATTGGCCAGTTTCTACGCACAAGCGGCACCAGTTGTGTCCTCTGTTCTGTAGTGAAAGTGTTGCACTTTGTACCACATTGTCGTCAATGTTGATGTGCTGTGATTGCTATGTGTGTGTGCTGCATTGTGGGAGAGTCGCCCCTGCAGCTCTGATTTAGCGGCCCCGTATCCCTTTGAGGCGGTGTGCCTTTGACTTGTGTGCTTGTAAGGTGCTGAGATGTTGGCGACTTGGGTCATTTGTGCTCTTGGACGGTTTTTGTACTCTTGTGCATTGTTTGTCTGCAGATGTGTTGTTGACGTCAGGGGTTGTATGTGCACGTGGATGTGTCAGAGTGTGACCTGCTCCTTTGAGGATGTGATCCACACTGGGCCACCTCAGTGTCGTACACCATGTCATGTATTTTGACTGCAGCCATGCTATTGGTCATGCAGTGTCACTTGCATTGTCAGTGTGGCTCACAGAGCCGCTGCTTTGCTGGATTCAGCACATGTGCATGGGTAGGTTGTGAGATTGGTGATAGGGAGGGGGCCCCTTTGTGCACATAGTGGACAGGGGCCTACTTGGTGTTTCTATGTGTGCTGCAGTGTGCCAAGGGTATCAGGGACATGTTCCACAATCATTGTGGGTGCGCAGTGTGCTACACATAATTGTGCATCTGTGCCATTGTGCCCATCTCCCCCCGTCCCCCCGTCCCTGGTCGTTACTCACCCTGTTGCTGTTGGGTCAGGTCATATCGAGCTGCGTCCGGACCCCCAACTCCTTGCACCGTCTCCACACTGATGACTGTGGCCACCATTTCCTCCAGCTCATCCAGCTCCTCCTGTGGCGCAGGACTCCCACATCCAGTGCTACGCAGTTTATCGTTTTTTGTCTTTTTTATTTTTCTGCTTTTATAGTGCATTTTCCCGCATGACGCGTGGGAATTGCAGGCCTGTCACTGGTTATCGCTGATTTTTGTATCGCGATTTGGGGCTTCGCAACTTCTTTCGCGGTCGTGTTTCGCATTTTTTCGGCGTCGCGTTAATTTTAACGCGGTCATTTGGCGTGTTATCGTGAGACTATCGCATGGTGCCGCTGGGTTGAGAGTACAACGTTAACACAGTGTTATTTTCCTGTGATGGACTGCGATGTGCAAAGTTGCGTTAAGCTAATTTTGCGATAATTATCACACGTTCTTGAGAATATCCCCCTAAATTGCATATCCATACGAAAGTCAATAGAATGTATTCATTGGGATAGAGGAACAGTAACAGCTAAGGTTGAAAGGCTTGGCTAGATCAGATCTTGGTGTTGTACGAAAAGAAACTATTGCCATTATCACTACTACTTATTTGCCAATTGTGGCTTATTTTGTATCTTTCTCAAATTGTAATGCAATATTCCATGAGTAGTTAAGCTGCTCCACTGCCACATACCTCAGACCTTCAACTCTTTTAAAATGTTCCTTCAAAGTTAAAGAGAGACACTTGAGTTCATATTAATCTACAGCCAGTTCAAATTCGCAATGGGCTAAGGTTTTTACAGAATTAACTTTTATGAGGAGCAAATACATATATGTACCAATTATAAACATGAAAATCAGAATTGGCTCTTCTAAAGAGAAATAGCTGGAAAATACCAATGGATAAAATCCCAAAAATAACATAAAACATTCAGGGCTATTTGTACCTCTCGGAACCCATCGAAGCAAAAATGTGAGTGCGAGACACTACCCAAACATCTGATCACAAAATAAATAAATTAAATCAGTGACTCCACTCAAAATAGAAGGCCAGAGGGCAACATGTATATACCTTTTACATGCTGTGGTCGCTTTGTTTCATGCCAAACTCAATGCATGTTCCTTGACCTTGGAACTGTGCGAGAGGTTTTTATGTTTCACCAACCTTTTTGCCTACAATAGAGGAGCTGTTCTAGTATCTTGGAAGCACAATTTATGGTTTGTGTGATTAACCGCAAAAGGCCTACTTCAGGGATTTTTCGTTTATATTTCACGACCTTAACTGTACTTTAACTGTGTGGTTTAAAGGGAATTCCCTGAAGTTTTCCTAAACGTTAAGGTATGATGAACAGAAGAAATCCTAACTTACATATAATCATGTATATTTAGTAAAAAAATAAATATATCTATATGTTCACAGTCAGGAAGGAAGCTGAAACATGTCAATGTGATGACTGCTATGTAAACAACTATGAGACATAAACTATACTCAGAGCCACTGGAATTATGTGATTCTGTGGCTGGGGCTTTTTTTGTTTTGCATAATTTTGGTTTTGCCACATTTGCCACATAATCCAGCATCTGCTGCATAATCTGAAAGATTTTACCCCCAAAAATTGTTTGTAGTTCAAACGAATCAAAAGTTACCAGAAACTTTGAAAAACGTGTTCCTGCACAGTGGAAGGCCCTTCGCAAAGCTTAACAGGTCATCTTTCAGTTGTCTATTTCTGTATTTAGTTATTAAACTGGTACTAATGAGACAGTATTACCATGTGTAACTATAAAAAAGTGCCACATTATTATGCTGTATAATTTGCCTTTTCTTGCTGCATAATTTGGTGCTCCCCGCTGCATAATTTCAGTGGCCCTGACTATACTTTTGGTGGCAGCCGTGCATGTCAGCATTCTTTTTATACTTGACAGTGAAGCTATAGGGGGTGTTTCTCCTGTCAACCCTGCACCAACTCCATGGGGAGATATGTTTATACATATATATTCACTGAAAAAACCAAAGGTTACAGGAACGTTATAGTTAGGCTCCGATTTCACTCATACAAAACGATTGAAATAATTCAGCAGTTATAGTTACCTGACCTAACTATAACTTACGCCCCAGCAATGCACTCACATATTACATCACTCATGACATGGTCAGTGACATCACTGATGACGTATCAAATGATATCACTGATGACATCATCCACAGACCCACTGACAAACCCACTCACACACCCATACATCCTCAAATAACTGACTCACATACCCACAAAACCACTCTCATACTCATTGACAGACCCATACAACCACTCACACACCCACTCACTCACCCTTACAGCCACTCACAAACCTACTCAATCACCCATACAGAAACTCACACAACCACTCACTCACCCATATAGCCACTCACACACCGATACAGCTACTCACACATCCACTTATTTACCCATACAGCCACTCACACACCCAATCACCTACCCAGACAGCCACTGACACAGCCACCCACTCACCCATACAACCACTCACACACCCACAGAACCACTTACATACCCATTCACACATCCATACAACCACTCACAAACCCACTCACTCACCCTTTTAGTCACTCATACAGACACGCACTGTCGAATACAGCCACTTACACCCACTCACTTACCTATACACACACACTATACACATCTCAAAGCAATTTGTCTGTTACCCTGCTCACTTAACAGAGGGCAGGGAAACAGACATGCTCCGCTTTCGGCAAGCAGGAGCATTTTCTGCTCTTGCTTGCTGAAAGCAGAGCTGAGTTTGCTGTGGCTTGGCAGGATCGGTGCTCCCACCAAGCCATACCAAACTGCAATGTTCTGGGGGTGAGCACCCTGGGATGTTGCTGTAGCTGGCCTTGGTGGGTGGTGGTCCCCAGAGCCATGTATGGCTCCATGAGGGGGGAGCCATGTGGATCCCCTATTTTCATCTTTTAGGGCCTGCCCTGGGGAAGTGATAGTCCCCGGGGCCAAAAACTGCCCGGGAGGAGTTGCCACGTGGCCTCCCACCCATTTTAGAGTTTGGTCTCGGGGAGGTGGTGGTCCACAGAGCCCAGGGGGGTCTGTGAGGCCCACCCAAGCCAAATATAAAAAGCCCTGGGGAGGTGGTGGTCCCCGGGGCAGGGTGGGTACGCACTTCACCCTCATATAATTGTAACTAGCTCTGGGTAGGTGCCGGTCCCGGGACAGGGGGGTTCCACGAGGCCCCCCATATTAGTGTCATTTGCGCCGGGGAGGTGGCTGTCCCCGGGGTCAAAAACGGCCCGGGAGAAGTTGCCACATGGCCCCCAACCCATTTTAGAGTTTGATCCCGGGAGGTGGTGGTCCCCAGGACCCGGGGCGGTCCGTGAGGCCCACCCAAGCCAGATATAAAAAGCCCCGGGGAGGTTGTGGACCCCGGGGCAGGGTGGGTCCGCAAGGCAACCCCATATAATTGTAAGTAGCTCTGGGGCGGTGGCGGTCCCCGGGGCAGGGGGGATACACAAGCCCCCCCATATTAGTGTAATTTGCCCCTGGTAGGTGGTGGTCCTTGGGGTTGCGGGCGGGCCCAGTGTGCCCGACCGCAGACATAATAAAAAATGCCCCAGGGAGGGCCCTAGGAGGGTGGCCCATGCACCCCTCCTATATTTTTATATTTATGATATGCCCCTGGGACCTGGCTCACTTGGGGGTTATTTAAAAGCAAGCGTAGGAGCTTGATTTAAAAAAAAAATATGCCACGAATATCATGATTTCTCATCATCATTTTTTTTTTAAACTGGTTTTATGCCGTGGCGGGGTGCCAGGGGTACCCCAAGACCTTGGCTTGGGGGCCAGAGTATTGCTATCCTGCCCCCTTCTCTTTATTTTCACTTTTTTTCTTTGGACTCGGTGAAGCCAAGTCCCAAGACGACTGCCACACTTTCTGGTTGAAGTGTTGGTAGCCAATCAGAGCTGTGCATTTCCCTGCACAAACTCGTCTTTTTTTGCAAAATATCCACGACCAGAGATATCACTATAATTTTCTTCTTAAATTTCTCAACAACTTCTGAATGGATTTGCACCAAATAACAAAAAGCACAATCTGCATAACAACATCTACCTTTCTGTCAAATTTGGAGTCATTCCTTTCAGTGCTTCGGGCTGTAGTCATGTTGACAGGTTCCTACGGGAATTAACATTGCAAATTCATCCTCTTTTCAACCCCATTTTTCTCAGCCCCCGCTTCACAAATCCCTCCAAAACTTTCCATGTGCAACAGGAATCACCGGGGCACTTTTTTTTGGAAAACTTCGTAAAGATTTGTCAAACGGCGCCAAAGTTATAGGCAAGTCAAAAAATGCTTTTCCTATGGAAACATGGTCCTAACTATAACTACATACTGGCAACCACCAGTAGCGTTTTTTTGACTTGCCTATATCTTTGGCGCCGTTTGACAAATCTTCACGAAATTGTCCCTAAAAAGTGTGCGGGTGATTGTTGTTGCACATGGAAAGTTTTGGGGTGATCCGTCAAGTAGGGGCCAAGAAATAGAGGGATCACAAAAGGTGCGTTTTCCATGTTAATTCCCATAGGACTTGTCAATATGCCTACAGCCCGAACCCCTGGATGGAATTACACCAAATTTGGCAGAAAGATAGATTTGGTTACACAGATTCCACTTTTTCTTATTTGGCATACATCCGTTCAGTAGTTGTTGAGAAATTGGAGAAAATACAGTTAGTGATATCTGTAGCCGTGATGATTTCTCGAAAAATAACGAGCTTGTGCAGGGAAATGTAGAGCTCTGATTGGCTGCCAACACTTCAACCAGAAAGTGTTGGCAGCTATCTTGGGACTTGGCTTGAGCCAAGTCCCAAATAAAACGTAAAATAAAAGAAATGGGGCAGGGTAGGAATATCCTAACCCCATAAAGTTGGGCCTGGGGTCCCAGAGGGACACCGACAGGCCAATAATCATTTAAAAAAAAAAATAATACCCCGATATTGCGCTTGTGTTTAATTAAATCCTCGAGTGGGCCAGGTCCACTGAAATAGGAGGGGGGCGCACAGGTCTTCCCTCCTTTGGCTTATGAAAGCTCCGGGGCCTGCCACCTCCTAGGGGCCATTTACAATATGTATGTGGATGGGCATGCTTGGCCCACCCATGACCCAGGGACCGCCACCTCCCCGGGACTAAACATGAAATTAATGCGGGGCCCGTGGGGCACCCCCGCAACCCTGAGGACAGCCAACTCTCTGGGGCAATTATTTCAAATTAAGGGGGGCCGCGTGGTCCCCGCGTGGAGCACCACTTATCCGGGGCTGTGTACTGCAATGGAAGGGGGCCACGCGGTATTCGTCTGTTTCCCCAGGGAAACAGACAAATTGCTTTCACACACAGGGGGCTGCATTTCCAGTAGCTCCTGTGTGTGAAAGCAATGCTGGCTACCACAAGAGGCAGGGAGCCGGCAGGCCCGCGGGGTCCTATAGGCTCCCCCTGTAGTCCCAGTGCAGACTGGTGGCCCTGGGGGCATCCAGAGAAGCATGGCCGGGCCCCAGGGATGGGGTCCCTGGGGGTTGAAATCAGCCCTGGGATGGGGGCCCTGCTGACCCCTCCCCATTGCAAAAAGGCTGGTCCCCAGGGGATGGGGTCCTCAGGCCAAAATCAGCCCAGGAAGGATGTCACACAGCCCCCCTCACCTATAAAAAAATAAAAGGCTGGGCCCGGGGATGGGGTCGCTGTGGCCGAAATCAGCCTGTGGAGGGGGGGCACGTGGCCCCCTCCCTTTACTAAACAAAGCAGGTGCCAGAGTTGAATCTCCACTTCTGTAAAGAATTAATCATCCTAACTTCATGAGCATGGCCAAGGCAAAGCAAACGTGTTTTCTCTGCCTTTCCACTGTGAAAAGTTATCGGTGATCCTTGATGGAGGTGTTTGCATCCTTGCTTTTCTTGAGAGCAATATCTCATATACTGTCTATGACGAGGGGCTTCTTTCTTGTCATCTGCTACAGAGACCATAGATTGTGTTCTAAAGTTTTACAAAGTAGAAGTATGTAGACTTGCCTACAAGCCCCGCCCACTTATCCCCGCCCTATATACATTAGTGGTATGCAACGTCTTCCCACCCTTTTCCCAGGATGATGGACAGCTTACTAAATGAACCCCCCAATGTGTTTCCCCTCCCATTTTGGAGACGCATTCCTCATGCCTATGAATAGGATCGCATCTCCCCCAAACAAAGAAGCACTTACTTCTGCAAAGTACAAATCATCCAAGTGTGTTTTCTCTGCAGTTCCACCTTGTAAAGTTATCTGACGAAGACACTCGAGGAGCATTTACATTGGCAGAATTACAGACACACAAGGTCACTGGAGACATTTTGTTGGTGTCCTTTACGCAGTTGCAGTGTAGGAGATGCACTATACATTTACACAACCAGATAGCACTTACTAATTAGCCAGTAGAAAGTACTCCAGTTGCGTAGAGGTGTTGCACAAAATGCTGTCCTCTTCTTGGATTAATACGCATGGCAGGATTCAGTCTGGCACGATGCTCATTTAACAGAAGTTAAACCTCAATGAGAAGCACTTACATATATAAACAAAGATGATGCCTGAGTTGAAGCCCTACTTCTGGAAAGTACTATTAATCATAATTTCGTGGGCATGGCCAAGGCAAAGCAAGAGTGTTTTCTCTGCATTTCCACTTTGAAAAGTTATCTGTAATCCTTTATGGAAGTGTTTGCATCCTTGCTTTTCTTGAGCGCAAAATCTCATAGGGTGTCTGTAATGAGGTGGTTCTTTCTTGACATCTGCTGCTGAGACCAGAGATTGTGTTCTAAACTTTTACAAACTAGAAGTATGTAAACTTGCCTACAAGCCTCACCCATTTGGTCCCATCTCATATACATAAGTGGTATGCAACGTCTTTCAGCCCTTTTCCCAGGATGATGGACAGCTTACTAAAACAACCCCTCAGCACGTTTCCCACCTATGTTGGAGATGCATTCCTCATGCATAGCAATACAATTGTATTGCCCCCAAATCATCCAAGTGTGTTTTCTCTGTAGTTCCACTTTCTAAAGATATCTGGTGAAGACGCTTGAGGAACAATCACATTGGCAAAGTTACAGACACACAAGGTCACTGGAGACATTTTCTCTGCGTCCTTTACAAGTTGTATTGTAGGAGATGCACTATACATTTACCCAACAATGTAGCACTAGTTAGCCAGTAGAAAGTACTCCAGTTGGGTAGAGGTGCTGCACAAAACGGTGGCCACTTCTTGGATAAGAACGCAGGGCAGGATTCATTCTGGCACAATGATCATTTCACAGAAATGAAACCTCAACAGGTTACAGTTAGGAAATAAAATTAAAAAAACCTTAGAAATTCACTGACAAAACCAAAGGTTACAGGGACGTTATAGTTCGGAAATAGAATTAAAAAATCCTTAGAAATTCACTGAAAAAAACAAAGGTTACAGGAACGTTATAGTTAGGGAATAGCATAAAAAACCTTACAAATTCACTGAAAAAACCAAAGGTTACAGGGACGTTATAGTTAGGCTCACATTTTACTTGTACAAAACAACAGAAATTCAGCACTTATAGTTAGCTGATCTAACAATCACTTACAACCCGCAGTGCACTGCTTATGACCTCACATATTATAATAGTCATGACATACTCAGTGACATCACTAATGACATTTCAAATGACATCATTGGTATCATGTCAAACAAGTGACACTGGATCAGATCAGGAAATAGCCAGATTCATTACATAGCACTGCAACTATGCCACAAAATAAAACATTAGTCAAGTTAAGAAAATGGCGCAGCACAGGATTGTACGGAGGGCTGTGCAGGTTACAGGTTAGCTCTTTTAGGCCAACAGCTGTACCTGCAACAAGGGGCAACCAGTGGTGACAAAAACCAAAGTCCAGGTAGTTCTCAGCCACGTATTATATTAGCCACACATCACAGAGAAATTATTTTTGGTTGAGCAACTTTTTAAAGCCAAGAGACAATATCCACCAAAGGCTGCATCAGAACAGTTTCAAATTCTGTCTTCTCTCTTCAGTGTCTGACCTGTAACCCTCAGGCCCACCCCCTGACTTCTGAGTGGCTGTTTTTTCCAACACATGCATAAGATGTTAGCATTCCGGTGTTGGGGAGGATGGATGTAGGTGGGTGTGGGTTTAGCAATGAAATAGACAATGTCAACACTGCAAACCTGTAGTCACCTTGCATGAGGCAGAATGCATCTGTGCCTCAGGTTATGTCAAATGGCATGTGTGCCCTTTCATTGTTTACAGATTCTTTGAGGCTTCTTAGATAGGATGTGTTAGAGCTGACAGCTTTAGGGTGGTCTTCCCCCAAACTTTTTGCCTGTTTGCCATCCAATTTTGCTGAATTATTTTCGTTGGCCTTATGACTGAGCACGTTACCACTGCCAACCAGTGCTAAGGTGCATGTGCTTCTCCCCTAAAACATGGTTTGATTGACTTATCCACAAATGGCATATTTAATTTACCTACAAGTCCCTATTAGAGGGCACTACATGTGCCTAGAGCCTGTACATCAAATGCTTTTAGTGGGCTTGCAGCACTGAGTGGGGCACCCATACAAGTACCACTATAAACATGTCGCAGTCCTTTCACTACAGAGCTTGTGTGTGCAGTTTACCCTTCCATGTCGACTTGACATTTAAAACCCCATGTCAAGCCTTAAACTCCCCTTTCATAACACAGAAGTCACCCATAAGGGAGTCCCTAATCAGTCCATAGGGCAGGGTGTTGTGTAATCAAAAGGTAAGACATGCACTTTTAAGTTTTCCATGTCCTAGTAGTGAAAAACACCCACGATTGTTTTTCACTAATGTGAGGCCTACCCCTTTCATAGATTAACATTGGGAATTCCTTATAAGTTGTAATTCCACATTGAGAAGGAGTAGCTGAATCATGTTTCATATCATAAAAATGGTCATGATAAGTACTCTTTAGTGATTAAGATGAATTTATCATTAACCTTTTGAATATGCCACTTCTGCTCTTAGCTCTGTGTGCATGCAGCCTGTCTCAAATACACGTCTGGGGTAGGTGAGAGCTTGACTTTGTGCATTCCCTCTAGACAGCCACACATAAAGGGAGCTTAGGTGTGACTAATTGGCCATTCACATCCTGATAGGCCATCCTGGTAGGATGGGAGGGAGGAGCTAACACCTGAATAAGCAGTGTCCTGTCCCCACACAAAGGGCTGCATAAACCTGAAGTGAATCTGGAGCCAGAGGTGGGAGGGAGGACCTCTGTGCACTTCAAAGCCCCTCTTTGAATTCATCTCCACTTCAAAGCAACAACTGGGTATAAGTACTGGGCTTCTGACCCCACTAAATCAGACACTACTGGACCTATGAAGAACTCTGCCAGGAGGGAGGACTGCTGTGCTGCTACAAGGACTGCCACTCTGCTTTTCTGCTGTGCTGCCTTGCTGCCTGCTACCATCTGCCCTGCTGAGGAAGGATTGGACCCATTTCACTCGAACCAAGAGTACCTGGGCTTGCCAAGTAGTGCCACTCCAGTCCTGGGCCCCTTGAAAAGGGGTATAAAGTGCTGCAACTGCGGTAATTAACGCTTCAATGGTGCTGCTCTGATCAGAACCAGCGCATCTCCCTCAACGCTGATGCATCGCTGCTGCAGCACAGACTGTGGACCTCGCAACCCCAACTTTGCGCGTCTCGGCGCATCGATTCGTGCTGTTCAAATCGCCTACAACCCAGTGGTTCCATGATGATTCATCGCTCCAGTGCTTCTCGCATGTTAACTCTCAACGCATCTTTGACGTTGCGCAGCTCGGAACTGATGAATCGCCTTCATCAAAAGGATCAACAACGATGCATTGCCTCCCCTGCTTCTCGCATTGTCTGACCGTCGGCGCATCCAAGGTACTGTTTCAGCGGACCACGGCTGGTCTCTGGATCCAACCTGCGCTCCATCATGGTTGGCCTGTACTTTTGGATTTACCCCGGTCAAGCGCGACCAGATGTCTCCAGTTGGCGCTTTAAGCTTTAAAGCACAATATTTTCATTTATACTTTAAAAATACATAACTCCGGTTATACTTATTGGATTTTTGTCAATTTGGACTTGTTTTGTTCATAAAAATACAAGCAATTCCTATAAACTGGTGTGGAGCCTTTTTGTGGTGTTTTCACTGTGCTACTGTTTGAAGTGTTGCACAAATACTTTACACATTGCCTCTTAAGTAAAGCCTGCCTGCTCTGTGCCAAGCTACCCGATAGTGAGCACAGGTTAATTAAAGGTATGTATATGCCTTACCCTGGACAGGGTGCATACCTCTGCCAATCAGACACCCAATTTCTTACATGATGTTTTAATGGAGAGGACTGTTTCTACTAATCTATATTGTCATAGAGAAGGTCTTCTTGTGCCATTAGCTTTGTAATTCGTTTGACATGTAGTTATAGGAGGTTTGCGAGTTCAGTCATTCAGGCTGCATCAGCAGGGGCTTTGACATAATGGGAGCTGGGGTTGAAGCTGGACTGGAGCTGGACTATGACATATGCTGGCAATCAATTGTCTCACATACATCCCACACTGCAATGTATTGAGTGATTCCTTCGAAAATTACTGACACTTATGTGAAGAGCTTTCCACATGCAAATATACTTTCACATTTCTGCAATTGTACTTTTGTTTTCTGCATGGGAAAACTAAGTTTTTTGTTCTTTGGAAAAATGCATTTTTCCAAACCAATTTTGTGGATGTTTCTGATCCATTCCCACACTTAAATGGGTATTACTCTTGCTCTTTACAAGAGTAAGGCTGTGACCATTTACAGGGTGGAAATGTATTGTGGGGAGCAGTGTCATCTTATGTTGGGGGCCTGGGGCAAGACATATTTTTGGGGCCCAGGTATGGAAGTAATTTGAATTGCTTTACCCATTCCATGCTAATTCAAGCCTGTATGATGCCAAACAATTCTAAATAACATGTTAAGCTTTAACAGGGTCACACAACAACAGTTTTAATATGTCTTGCCCATGACCCTAAAATCCTAAAAAAATGACACTGGGTAGAGAGATGGAGCCAGAGATAGAGGTGGGTAGATAGGGAGAGCCTTTAGGTAGAGGAATATAATAGTCAGTGGTTAAATAGAGAGAAAGTTCATTTTCCCTGGGGGGGCCTTGAAAGGTTGGGGCCCTGGGCAATTGCCCACTTTGCCCATGCCTTAAAACGTCCCTGAGAGGTTTGTGAGTGTTCTCAAACTTTCCATGGCTTCACTGTCCGGTGTAGTTCACGCCCTAAGTGATTTATTAAGCTCGAAAATCCAAAGGGCCTCATTTATGAAAAGTGTTGCATCGCTGGTTGAAAACAGCTATGCAACACTTTTCATTGCGTCCTCCTTGCGACACCATGGATGCGCCGTATTTACAGTACAGCACTCCATGTCGCAAGAGTTGACCAGATATGTCAGGAATACTGATGTATCTGGTGGCGCAGTAATGGCACATTGCTGGAGTGTGTCGCAAAACAGACGCAACTCCAGCAATGTGTCATTACACATGGGCGAGTCCCATGTAAAAGGGCCTACGTCACTCCTTACGCCTGCTATGAGGCAGGTGTAAGGATTTGACACAGTGAATTCATAGAAGTGGCGCGGTGAAATCTCATAGATTTTGCTGCGTCACTTCTACAAGCCTTTTTTTACGGGGGAACACCCACCCTGCTTGCATTATACCTGATGCAGGTATAATGTAGCTCTGGGGTTTACAAAGTGATGCATGTGCCTAGATGCGTCACTTTGTAAATATGGCGCAATGTGGCGCATGGTTTACACCGCCGCATTGTCACACAAAATTGACACAATGGTGGCATAACGCCTCATAAATAAGGACCAAAAATTCTAGCAGCACAGACAACCCGTGACATAAGCCATCTGACTCCAATTAAAGTAAATGAGGTACACAGCTAGGTCAGTGTGCCAATCCACTTAACTTTGGATTTTCGCTGTCAGGACATCTTCCATGTAGCCTTAATAAGGTCAAAAGCTGCTTTCTGATGTTTGTTTAGATGTTAGCGAATCTTTATTTCATGACACGTTTCAAGTGACTTTTGCTTTATTGTAAAGAGTTAGAGGAGAATAGAAGAGGACACACTGTTTCTTATAAAGCCTATTCTTTCTAGGAAATGGAAATTGTTTCCAGGTGGAGATCAGAATGTAGTCTTTAATAAAAGAAATAGCCATCTCTTTCGCTCGAACCCCCATTAACAAATCCATCTACAGAGAGAGACACAAACTACTTCAAAATTAAAACTAGGGGCATATTTACAAGGCCCTATCGTCAAAAGAACGTCACTTTTTTTTGACTTTGTGGTGGCGATAAGGGGCTTAATCTTATTTACAAGGCAGTGTTAAGCCACTTAACATAGCTTAACTCTGACTTGTAAATAAGGCACCCTTTCACGCTACACATAGCGTGGAAGGGGTGGGCAATGGGCATTGCGGTGGGCGTTCCGCTGCAACACCCATTGATTTTGACGCTGCCTCATATTTACAAGAGTGGCGTAAATATGGGGCAGCGCCAAAATTAAGACCAGGGAAAAACTGATCTTAACATGCCGCAACGAGAAGAAATGCTTTATTTCTCCTCGTTTTTGCACACGAGCAGCACACATAGAAGTTACAAATCGCCATTTAAGATTGTTTATGTGCAGGAAGGGACACCTTCCTGCACATAAATAATCCTTCCCCACAAAGCAGGCACCCTTGCACTATGGTCCCTAAAGTACTAAGGACTGTGTGACCTAATTGGGATTTTAAACGTTTATTGGGCCACAAAGCTTGCTCTTAAATGAGGCTTTGGGTGAAATAAAAGTATGAACAGTGTGATTATGCAACACCTGTATGAACGAAGTTCAGAGAATGCGTGCAAATCTGACATTTACTGCATCCCTTAAAAGAGGTTCATATCTTTGGAAGAAATTTAGGGGCATATTATCAAGCCCATTTTCGCCGCTTTAGCGGCCGATTTCGGCTGGAAAGCGGCGATTTAAATATCGCACTATTATCAAGGACATGCTAACGCGTGTTTCCTTGATTTAGTAGCCGTTTTATCTCCATTTTGCATGTCACCCATTATTAGCGCTAATGACATGCAAAGTGGGCGTTCCTCACAATGTCTGCATGATTAACGTGGCAAACACAACTTCGCACTATTAACAATGCGGCGCCAGCGATAAAACAAACCGCGCTAACCGCGGTTATCGCATGAAGTTAACGTCTGCTTTTTCTTCTACTTAGCTATGCTGATAATGGGAGGTGGATCGCCATGTTACGACCACACTCCCCTATCAGCAAGCATCTCCATAATCATCGCTGGATTTCAGGCGTTATTTATGTTTCTCGCCGTCTATCGCTGGAATTACATCGCCTGTTCGCAAAGCGTTGATAATACGCCGCTAACACGGCGATGTAATTCAGCGATAGACGGCGATAAACAGAAACACGCTAAGTGCGCTTAGCGATGTTTATCGCTCTTCTTTGATAATATGCCCCTACGTGTGGCAAAACACAGGCTATTGTGATAGACAATGTCCAACTGAAGTGACCAAATGCACAGTTATCATGCGGTTCATTTTCTGTCAAGCACACTCAATCATAGAGCTGCTTCCGAAAGCGAACATCCACTTCTGACACTGCATAATATGGGAGAAAATAACGTGTGTATAGGGATACCAGACATCCAAAATGGAGGGGCCATCTTTCATTTTGTAACAAAGATGGCTGATTGGAATATACCCAGAGACACTTCCATTAACCGTGCAAAATTATCAAATTGGATGGCACAAATTACTATCCAGAAAGGCAAAATAATATCCTAGCTTCCACATACTCTTGGACACATCAAAATACAAAGACAACATTGTAAAAAGGTTCAGTCACGCTTTTTTATTTAAAAGTTGCCACCTAAAATTAATTAACACCTATGGTGCATGTTATCATAGACTGTGGCGATGCTGTACGTACTCACATCAAAACAACCTATTTTATGTGTAGGTAGGTGGTGTCATAATAGGTTGTTTGACAAACTTCCAATGCAAAGTTTGCTTTTTCCCAAGGGTAATGCTCTGACTAACCTATATTAAACAATTAAAAAATATAATTTTATGTAGGAGGGCCAAACAAAAAAATACATCTCTCATTAAACTATCACTGTCAATGTTGCCAGTCAAAATACTTTATTCGGTCATTACGACTATAAAAGTGCAAGTGCATACAGTACAAAGTTACAGTATTGCTGGAATAGCAATAATTCAGTGTATGGACAAGATTAACTGACAGATCAAGAAGCATCAACTTAATATTGATATTTAAAACTGTAGTTAAAAAGATAAAAGAAAAGATGATAAAATGAGAAAAACTAAGTACTGATAGATTTGAACCCCTATTGGGTTACATGAAAGTGCAAGTGCAAACAGTACAAGAATACAATGTGGCAAGCATGACAATAATTCAATCAGAACATAGCAACCATTTGTCCATCTAATTGCCCTGACTAAGAATAGAAGCTAAAAAACAAAGATTAAAAGAGAGATAAAAAGACGTATAGTGTAAAAAAGGAGTTAGAATGACCATTAACAATTCTGGGGGACGTGCTTTATCTCTTCTTTAGCGCAGACAATTAATGGCCTAGGGTCTGATTTTAAAATGTGTAATGCTTCTTGATGGCATCGAGTTCCCATCAGCCTGCAAACAGGGGCTAGCCATTTAAATCTCGGGGATATAAATAGTGGACAGGCAAAAACGATATGTTTTATCGTCTCATCTGTCCCGGGGCAGCCTGGGCAATGCTGTGCAACCTCAGAGGATCGCTGCCATGCCGCTGTGTACGAATTCACAGGGAGGCAGCCAAATCTAAATTGAATGTAGAGCTTCCTATCATGTGGGGTCGAGATAACCTCCATATAATGCTCATATGCGCCTAGCCACTTAAACTCCATGAACTCTAGTGTTAGGTGGTACCCAGGTGAATGGTTAACAGTTGTCTGAACCACCCAATTCAAGTAGTGGGTCTTAACAAATTCTCTGCTAGGGAGTAGGCTAGGGTCGGAGACATCCCACAAGTTCCCCAGGCCTATGGCGGAAAGCAGTATCTGGGCTTTGGTGAACCACCCTATTTTTTTAAAGCGATCAAGTTTGAGGACTTCTGTAAAGGCAAAAGCGTAGTGACTAAGCTCAGGTGTTTGTTTTAGGCGCAGCCGGAAAAGAAGGGGGCAGAGCCTTGCTTTGTCCACTATGGATGCTCTACCCATGTCTAGTCTTAATGGGATAAGCGGAGTACTCTGGGGGAGAGTGCAAAGAGATCTTAAGAACTTATTTTCTGTAAGTAAAAGGCCCTCTAGATTATCAAAACCCCAGATTTCGGCCCATATAAGGCAGAGCCTATCACCTTCTGGTCGTAAATCTGGAGCGGGGCTGCTATCGGTCTGGTTTGGGAGGCCCGTTGCTCCTTAATCAGTGCCCCAGAGGTTTTCTTCTGCTGTAAGTTCCTCCTCGTAATGTGGTGTTTCCATGCCATTGTCTCCAAGAGGGTCACACCCAGATAGTCAAATGTGGCCACTCTCTCCAGGGGGATCCCCCCCTAACGACAGTTTACCTTCGAAAGATTTGTGGGGGTTCATCAACAACAGCTTGGTCTTCGAGGTGTTAACCTCCAGGCCTCTCAAACTACAGAAGGCCATGAAGCATTCAAGAAGGAGTTGGAGCCCACTGGGGGTCTTAGAGACTACTAGCGTGTCGTCCGCGAATAATAAGGTTGTTACTTTAGCACCCCCCCAGTGAAGGTTGCATCTGCGGGGACTTCCGCTAGATGTTTCACCACCCCATTGATGAAGAGTGAGAACAGGGTGGGGGCCAAGACACAACCCTGGCGGACCACCCTATCTACTTTAATTGGGTCTGTCAATTGCCCTTGGTCCCCCCAGCGAACCCTTGCGTAGTTGTCCTCGTGCAACCGGACAACCAACGCAAGAAGTTCTGATGGAAACCCCAAATCATGCAAGATCTGCCATAATTTGGAACTGGGAATGAGGTCGAAGGCCGACGTTAGATCAATAAATGCAATAGAAAGACTGCCCTGTTCGATGGTCACTGTTTTCCAGGCTAATAAGGTGAATCAAAAAACCTGATCGATGGTACTGAATTTCCTCCTAAACCCGGCTTGGAAGGGGGAAAGGATGTTGTTCTCCTCCATCTATTCTGTGATCTTAGTCAGAAGAGCACGGGAGAAGACCTTCTGTGCACCATCGATTAAGCTAATCGGCCTGTAATTGGAGGGCAGTGAGCGGTCGCCCTTTTTAAAGACCGGAATTACTTCTGCTCCCTTCCACGACGGGGGTATTGGTGCCCTGGCAGCGATTCCATTTGAGAGTGCCCAGATGTAATTAGTCCAGTTTGCAGTATCGCTGAAGAAGACATCACCAGGTACGCCATCGGGACCATAGGCTTTGTTCCTGGCTATAGAATTTATGCTTTGGTTAATTTCAGCTGTGGAAAATAAGTCTCTGGACCAGGTGCCGGTGTAGTTGTGTGTGGAACCTTCTATGTCCGGCTCTGCTGAGCCAGAATATATAGCAGAGAAATGATCGACCCAGGCAGCTATGGAAATGTTGTTGGTGGGCTGGCCTAGGTCTTTCGGCATCTCCCTTAGTGACTAGCAACCAGAATTGTTGGGAGTCTTTCCTCTGGCAGGCATCACGGATCTGAATCCATCGATTTTCTGACCATTCCCTTTTTGCTTTCGTCAGAGCTGTCTTATAGGAATTCCTTGCCACTCTTATGTCTGCTACATTGTTTGTTCTAATCGCGGCAGCCAAGTCTGCCCGTAATTTCTTACATTCTTGGTTGAACCAGGAGGATTGTAGGCTGGCAGACAACAACTTGCATTGGGGCCGACTTAGCATTATAAAAAAAGAGTCTAGCTGCTCAAAGAGAGATGTGTGGGTGTCCGTAATCTTTACAAGCTCCTCCCGCTGCTCACGTAGGCTGGGAAGCGTTCTGATATTATCTAAAAGTAGTCGCTTCATATCATCACACTTAGAGGTGTCTATTGCTACACTTGCCCATTTCAGACGCCTATTGTCGTTTGTAGGACAAATCACCTTAGTTGTGAGTTTGTTGCCAGGGAGGCTGTTATTTTTGGTCCAAGGTGATGACATGGTGAACTCAAGCGGGTTGTGGTCACTATCAATGGTCGTTCCAACTATCATGCCCAACACTCCTGTCCACAATCTCACGCCTATCAATATATAATCAATGGGGCTCGTGTTCGCAGTTCTGTTAAAGGTGTTTGCCCCCATCCAGTCAGATTTGGTATGTCCATTGGCTGCCCTTAGCCCGTACTCAAGGGTTATGGCTTGGAGCTGCAGAGCCGATCGCGTCCATCTTTTGATTGGTGGTCGGTCGAGACGGGGGACAAGCCACAGCTCGTCTATCTGGTCACTGCTGGTTAGATCTTCTGAGTCGAGTGGTTCGAAGGTGACATTGAAGTCTCCTGCTATTATTAATGGTGAAAGGGACTCTTTATCCTCAAGACAATCTTCCAGCGCTTGGAGTGTTGGAGAGCTGCAACCCATCTTAGTGCCACGGGCGTAGACGTTAAAAAGGTCCACAGACATGCAATTTCTGCCCCTAAGGTTAGTCGCAAGAATATAGGGGCTATTAGTCTTGATCTCTTTCATGGTACATTGAAGGTCGATTTTGATCCATATCAGCACCCCCCCGGCTGGACGTCCTGATCTATTGGTGACTGCTGGGCAGCATAGAGTAACATATCCAGGTATAAAGACAGGTGCTGTGGCCCAGGTTTCCTGTAGAATGCAGATATCAAAGTTTTAAATGTTTTGTACCCAATGGGGGAGTGCCACCTTTGTTTTTATCCCAGCCGCATTCAAAGACAATATACGAAGTTTGGGGGTCAGTCCTCCTGAGCCAAGGCAGACAGAATGATATCCATCGATTACACAGCTCGTCTGTGGGCCTATGGAAGTAACTTGCAGTCCAGGACTTGCCCGGGGTGAACTGCCGTTCGCAGACTGCAGGCGAACAAGGGTAAGGCTATGACTAACCTATATTTGTACAATAAAAAAATATAATTTTATGTAGGAGGGCCAAACAAAAAAATACATCTCTCATTAAACGATCACTGTCAATGTTGTATATATGCTATCAAGTGAACTAACCTCTCTGTTTTTTCACTCCGTGAAGGTCTCATCTTCACACCCAAAAACATACCAATATTATCTTAGTCACAGAAAAAATCTATATCAATGACAAGAATAAATTGACTAAGTAAACCTCACACAAGCATGTTTATTAATATAAAAAACAAAACATAGAACTGTAGTACTACTTTAGACTGAAAAACAATTAAATTCCATTAAAGAAATCTTAAGGTAGGTTGAAGATGAGTTAAGATTGATTGCATGTTGAATTATTATATACCTGTAATGCATGAAGATGGCATCAATGCCTGCATTTTCTGTATGCCCATCCCATTACAATGATTGAACATGCTTAGTTGGTAGTACACATTTTAAGGGTTTGCCTTGAAAATAATATCTTGTTTTTGACAAGGAGCTATGTAGACAGGTCAAGGAGGCAGCCACAGATACCTCTTTCTACCCCAGCTATACCATCTTTTTATTGGCTGCTGGGAGGAGCAAGTTCTATGGTCAGAAGAATGCAAACATTTTTTTTACATTCTTATGCTTCCGTGTTACACAACCAACTTGTTTGTTGTATCGAATGTTGGGGGACAATTGGCTATTGACGTTGTACATGAATCAAATCAGAATTAACTAAATCTTCAGTTTATTAGTAGGTTCTTTTTTACATTATTTGTATTTCTAAAAAAATGAGCAGGCAAACTGGATTCATTCCATCAGTAACGGAAGACTTTCTGCACAATTCATTATAAAGTTAATACCCATAGTAAAAAGTACCACAATATTAAATTCATTTACATCTAAATCTCAAAACAATCTAAACATTTAATTCTTACATTGAATACTGACCTCAAGCATAGAGCCATTAATATACATTATCTTCTGACACAGAAGGGCATGATCACTTAAAATAATATAACATCACATAGATCACAATCTCAATGACGTTTTAGCCCACGGCTTCTCGCCCTTATGAGCTTGTTCAGAAGCTAACAAGTCATCATAGCCCAGTGATTAGCCACCCAATTAATCATAGGAGACTAGATCATTTTGCCGCGTCTCCTGGCCCCACTTCCCTTGCAGGTATATAGAGATCTCTCTAGATTGTAGACGCCCAACAAGCACCTAAACCATGATTGCGTAGTGGGAGATTCTGCACTCTTCCACACCGTATCGGTTAAGAACCGAGCTAGAGCCATAGAGATAAAAATAAAATACATCTGGCCCAAATTTCCTTGGCTACGCTGACCATACCCGAAGAGCACCATAACAGAGCTAATATATATCTCTTTACCAAACAGCTTCTTCCAGGATGACTCAATGCCCTCTTTAAATGACTGCAGCCTCTCACAGCTGTAGAACATATGAGCCATATCGGCTGGACTTTTTCCACACCTAGGACATTTGTCATCCCCCCTCTTGCCCCACCCAAACAGCTTGGCGGGGTAAAATAAAGCCTAAAACAACTATGGACGAACCCTGTCTATGTGAGGCACCATCACTGGAAGGCAGTGTTAGAACCCACTGGGTTTGTAAAAAGACCCCTCACACACCAACCTGGTTGGTGTCATGCTTCATCATTGGGGTCCCAACCGGGTGGCCGAATGCCCCCCGGTTGTGCTACGACGCCTGATTACAGCGGAGCTGGTGTAGTGCAAAAGTGTGATGTGAGTTAAAAATATCTCTGAGAATCCTTGCCTCATTTATATTTATTACTGGCGGCTCAGGATATCATTAAAAATATGTGATGCAACTAAAAGAATTAATTATCTTATAGTTGACTATGTGGTGGGTCTACATGTTTCAGCCCGCACAGGGAAGTAGGAGGGCTTTCGTCAGGACCGTGCAAATAACGTGAGTGGCAAAAAGGGTGTTGCCACGTGAAAAGTGCCTAATTTTTTTTTTAAAAATAGTACCTACACACGCGCTAAGGTGTGTGGACTGTGTGTCAACGTACGGACGTCGAGAGACCAGAATAGGTTGCTTACGGGTTCGCTCTGATACCAAAGCCGTAGATAGGAGCGAACTCCTCCCGAGCCCCGATCAGCAAAACACTCTCAATCATAGTGTTCTCTACCATATACGTGTCCGTAAGTACGTTGACACACAGTCCACACAACTTAGCGCGTGTGTAGGTACTATTTAAAAAAAAAAATGTAGGCACTTTTTCACGTGGCAACACCCTTTTTTTGCCACTCACGTTATTTGCACGGTCCTGACGAAAGCCCCTCCTACTTCCCTGTGCGGGCTGAAACATGTAGACCCACCACATAGTCAACTATAAGATAATTAATTCTTTTTTAGTTGCATCACATATTTTTATTGATATCCTGAGCCGCCAGTAATAAATATAAATGAGGCAAGGATTCTCAGAGATATTTTTAACTCACATCACACTTTTGCACTACACCAGCTCCGCTGTAATCAGGCATCGTAGCACAACCGGGGGCATTCGGCCACCGGTTGGGACCCCAATGATGAAGCATGACACCAACCAGGTTGGTGTGTGAGGGGTCTTTTTACAAACCCAGTGGGTTCTAACACTGCCTTCCAGTGATGGTGCCTCACATAGACAGGGTTCGTCCATAGTTGTTTAATACTTATTATACAGGGGATCCGGATGCACCCTCTCTCTCCCTTGCTCTCCCCTTGTTTTTGATAAAATAAAGCCTAAACAAGATTTTATATTGTTGGGTTCTCAAGCTTGATGATAGGAGAGCTTTCATCCCAATCCCTATTGAGGTCTGTAAATCTACATCCTCCTCTCCTAACTTCCTTGCCCAGCTTGTCTCAAACTTCTCTATATCGCTCAGAGCCATGTCCCTTAGAATTTGATGTATCTGGCCAATCTTGCTGCCCGACCGCTGAACTGTATTTAGGATGGGGATTCTTTACATCGAGAATGTACCCCATTTAACCTTGCTAGGGAAGTCCCTAACCTGTAGATATTTGAAGAAAGTCCTTGCCCTTATCCCAAAGTTCTGCTGTAGCTGAGTGAATGACAACAACTGGTCAGCAGAATAGAGATCTCCCAACTTGTTAAGACCGGTTGCTCCCATTGCCTGCCAATCACATCATAGAATATTGTCTGGAGCAATGGGGACCTCCACAGAGGGGTATACCAGTTATATCTTTTAACAGCCAGCAGGTTCTGGACCCTATTCCAAACTCTCCATGCGGCCATCATGCTCTGAAACCTCAGTTTTTTATGGCAACTAGGATCAACTTGTTGCAGGAGACATCCCCACGCTGATCTCCAAAGTGCTAACTCATAGATAATAGGGGGACTGGCACCATGCCCCAGGCTGTCTCTGCTGCCCCTCTCTGCCAAGAACAGAACCCCCATCTGTTGCAGAAGGGCTGCCCAAAGGGGTGAACAAAAAGTTGGGAACCGCCCATCCCCCCTTCTCTCGTGGGAGAGCTAAGAATTTAAGGGCCCGCCTGGTCTTCTTATATTTCCACACAAAGTTTATATATATGGAGTCTAATTTCTTAAGCAAGGACCCATCTAATTCAAGGGGTATAGTTCTAAACAAATATAGTACCTTAGGTAGGACAGTCATCTAAAGCTTACACCTTCCCACTAGGGTTAGGTGTGGCCCATTGATACGTCTCAAGTCAGAGCTGATCTTGCTTAGCAATGGGTCTAGATTGATCTGATATATAGACCCAACCTTGGGCGTTATCCTGATACCCAGATATGTAGCTATATTAACCCTGCGGGAATCTGTCAAGCCAATATTATCAGTGCATACAATCTGGGTTTTTTCCCTATTAGGAAGGTAGCCAGACCTTTCCCCAAACTTCTTGGCCAGTTTCTCTACTTCAAGCACCGCTCAGCGAGGATCTGGGATTTATGATCGCAATATCGTCAGCATATGCTAACTCCTTTGTGTCAAACTCCTTCCTACGAACTGGCTTGATATCCTGGCTTTGAATGATCTGCCTTAACAATGGATCAATATAAAGAGAAAATAAAATAGGGGAACAGGGGAAGCCCTGTCTTGTTCCTCTAGTAATACCTATCCTACTAGACTCTGGACCCATAATTTGAAGTTTAGCAAAAGGGGTCTGATAAATAGCCTTTATTTCCTTGATCAGGCGTGGGCCAAACCGCTTACACTTTAAAACTCCCAAGAGATAACTCCATGACACTCTATCAAATGCTTTTTCTGCATCAAGAAGGATCATTGCCACATGGTCACTGGCTACTTCCTCAATATTGAATACGGTGATGGCACGTCTGGCGTGGTCTGTTGTTCCTCTACCATGTATGAACCCATGTTGCCACGGCAAAACCAGGTGGGCTATGATCCTCCCCAAGCGGACCCGTAAGAATTTTCTAGTATTGTTTGGCATCGGAATTAATCAAGGAGATATGCCTATAAGAGCCTGGATGGTCCGAAGGCTCGTTCTTTTTCCTTAAGATGACAATATCCGTGCCCTGTCAAGACGGAGGTGAAACCCCATCTCCCTGGACCCCTAAGAGCATATCCAATAGGAACGAGGCTAGTTCTAAATACAACACTTTGCAGAACTCAAGGTGGATTCTATCAGGACCTGTTGCCTTCCTTGAGACCAAATATTTTAGTGCAATAGATACTTCTTCTTGAAGTAATATCTGCCTCTGGATCCCTAGCCAGGTCTAAATTCATCAGATCCCTCCTCTCTTCTACCTGTCTCTCTTCTGCTGATGATATTATTTGTGAGATATCCTCGCAGTACAAGGCCCTATAGTAGTCTTCAAATATTCTGACAAAATCCGACAGGTCTGTGGTGAATGAACCGTCATTACTTTTAATGCTTTCGATATTTCTGTTGACCTTCCTTTGTCTAGAACGAAGAACTAGAAGTCCTCCTACTATCTCCCCAAATTCATATCTTTCAGTTTTGTATACTTGAAACTTTTCCACTACCACCCTAGTGTGGTAGTTGTTAATTATGGCTTTCACCACTGTTATTTCTTGTTGTGTTTGAGAGAAATCCTGCTCCCATATAATACCCTCAGTGTGACTTTTTTCATTGCTAACTAGTTGTTTGTATACCCCCCTTGATCTCCTCAGCTTGTTGTTTCCTATTATGTGCAACAAAACTGATGGTCTCGCCTCTCACCCCTGCTTCAAAAGCATCCCAGACCATCCCCATTGAGGTGAATCTGATTAGATCAAAGAACACTTTTACCCATTTTTTCATGTACTCAACATACTGAGTATTTAAAAGCAGTTTCCTATCAATTTTAGCCTGATGGCCTAATCCTTCCCAACCACAATATTTCCAAAACTAACAGATTATGATCAGAGAAAAGCATAGGGAGCTTCCTAATGTCAACCATACCCACTAGTCCAGTGGAGGTAAAAAAAATAATCTATCCCAACATGTTTTCTGTGTGGCTATAAGAAATACGTGAAGCCAGGGTCAAACGTCTTAATAATATCACATACATCCATCAGCCCATGAATGTCCATTAAGGACATCTTAGCCCTATACACCTGAGGCTTCTTCCCATGATATTTGGTTGCTTGTTTCCTACCAACATCCAGATGTAGGTTTAGGCCTCCACAAACTATCAGTGGGGTTGGCCAGGTAGATAATTCAATTTCCAGATGCTATGTTATGTTATATTAAAATTATTTATACAGCGCACGTACACCAACGGTTTCATGGCGCTAAGAGCAAGAGAGGAGCTGTGACAACGGAGCAGTTGGCTTACTGATATGCCTGGGTAAAAAGAAAGGTTTTAAGCATTTTCCTGAACTGTGCATAAGGGGCTGTCAGCCTCACTTCCACAGGGAGCGAGTTCCAGAGCTGCGGAGCCAAGACCGTGAATCTGAGCCCCCCGTGTTTTTTGCGTTTAAATAAGGGAGTGGTCAGCAAATTTAAGTTGGAGGAGCGCAGTTCTCGAGCGGGAGTATAGCGCTGAATCCTGGAGGAGATGAAGGTAGGGCCGTTCCCCGCTAGGGCTTTG
This sequence comes from Calotriton arnoldi, assembly GCA_963921515.1. Classification (NCBI taxonomy): domain Eukaryota; kingdom Metazoa; phylum Chordata; class Amphibia; order Caudata; family Salamandridae; genus Calotriton; species Calotriton arnoldi. The sequence continues at coordinate 397,761 of CAWUFW010007807.1, read as the reverse complement.
AAGGTGGTACATCCCAGCTTAAAGGCACAGCGTTTAGCCACTGGAAGCCAATGAAGGCTCTTCATCAGGGGTTTAATGTGGTGTCGTCTGGGCTGGCGAGCGATTAATCTGGCCGCATGGTTTTGCACCAGCTGCAAACGTTGTAATTGATATGTGGGGATGCCGGCATAAAGTGAGTTGGCGTAATCAATACGCGACATTACCAGGGCAAGGGTAACCAAGGTTAAGGCCTCAGTGGTTAAAATCTGCTGATCTTCCGGATTCTACGAAGATGGAAAAAACACGCAGAGACCACTGAGCCTATCTGGGCCTTCATGGACAGATCGTTGCTGATCACAATCCCTAGACTTTTGACAGAGGTTGCTGGTAGTGGGGACTACCCAGCATAGGAGGCCAGAAATTAGCGTTCCATGGATTTGCTGGTCCACCTGTGAGAATGAGCTCAGTTTTGTCGGGATTTAATTTCAATTGGTTGTCATTCATCCAGACACTGATAAAACTCAGCGTAGGATGGAAATTGAGCGCTGAGGAGATGGAAGTATTGATGTCAAACACCAGCTGAAGGTCGTTGGCATAGTTGAAAGTAACGACCTTTCTCTCGCGCAGAGACCAGATCAGGGGAAGTAGGTATAAGTTAAAGAAAAGGGGCGAGAGGGAAGACCCCTGAGGGACCCCACACGTTAGTTTCATTTTCTGGGAGGAGAAATTAGCAAGGCGAACAGCTTGGAAACGGTTGCTGAGAAAGGAGGAAATCCACTTCAACGCCAGGCCCGGTATCCCGGCATTGCTGACACAGTCGATCAGAATATCATGATCGACCGTGTCAAAAGCAGCTGACAGATCCAGGAGTATCAGGGCCTGGGTGAGGCCTCTGTCCATCCCCCCTCTGAGTTCATCCATAACTGCAAGGATGACGGACTCTGTTGAATGTGCTGGCCTAAAACCTGCCTGGTGAGAGTCCAGGAAATGAGATTGTTCGATGAAGGAACTCAGGCAGTTTGCCACATGAGCTTCTAGGATTTTCCCCAGGTAAGGCAGCAGGGAGATGGGCCGATAGTTACTGAGCACCAAGGGAACCGAGTTGGGTTTCTTCAGAATCGGGATGATCTCAGCTCTTTTGAAGGTGTCGGGGACAATACCAAGTTTAAGGGAATTATTGAGAAGTGAAAGGGGGGGGTAGGGGCAGGTGAGGAAGGCCTCACATAGAATATGAGGTGGGCAACAGTCAGTGGGGGAACCAGAACTAACTTTTTTAGTAGACCAAAGAAGGTTTCCTTTGAGATTGGGGAATTTGATTAAGTACAAGTGAGTTTTTGCCGGGAGCTGGGGGGGGCCATGGAGGAGGTGGCAGGAGGAATACTAGCCTTGATCGTAGTAATTTTGTTGATGAAATAAGAATTGAGCGAGTCGCATAAGGATTACGTGGGAACAGGTTTCGCTATGACCCTGTCTGGGTTAGTGAGTTCGTTGACTAAGGAGAAAATTTCTTTGGACTTATTAGCCGAATTTACAATTTTTGCAGAGAAATAATCTGCCTTAGTCTGAAGGATTGCGTTTTTATAATCTTTGAGCAGAGTTACATAGAACGCTCTTTTATCCAAGGAGTAGTCGTGTCTCCACCTACGTTCGGCTTGCCGTAGGGCAAGTTTTTTTAATTTTAAATCGTTGGAGAACCATCGTTGGGCATCGTGGGGTCGCATAGTCTTGATTTTCTTAAAAGGGGCAATGCGATCGCTAGCGGATTCAAGCCAAGCTGTAATACCTTTTGCCTGGGTATGAAAAGTTTCTTCCGCAGTAGGGGCTGTGGCCGTTAGTATTGAGCAAAATTCGCCCATATTAGCGCGGTTCCAGTTTCTAGCCAGGTTGTTTTTTATCTGAACATTTTTAGTAGGGGGGATGCTGGATATTACAAATGTGATAAGATGGTGATCCGACCAAGTGCATGGTGAGATACCGAACTTAGAGATTTCCATATTAGAAGTCCATACTTGGTCTAAGGAATGCCCCTTTATGTGGGAGGCTGCCTTCACCTGCTGAGTACAATTCATTCCAGTGAGGAGATCGGTGAATTCTGTGGAGTCCAAACTTTCTCGTGCATCGTTAGGCCAGTAATTGAAATCTCCGATTATTAGGATTCTGGCATGATTTATAGCTAGGTGGGAAATCATTTCGCCTAGTAGTTGAGGAAATGTAGGCATGTGATGGGGGGGTCTATAAAATAAGGCACAAATAAAGGAAGATTGTAGAGATTCAAATTTGAGTATGAGGCTGTCCACAGAAGGGATACCTGTGATCCCTAACGTAGTGAACTGGAGATTCTGGTGGATAATGGCCGCCACCCCACCCCCGGCTTTTCCCGGCGGTCTGTTAGCCTGAAGAATATAGTAATTCTTAGGTACTGCTGCCAGGACATCGGGGACAGTCTCGGCGGTAAACCATGTTTCAGAGAGAAGGAGGATATCCGGTTTATCCGAATCAATAAGCTGGAAAATTTCCAGCTGATGTTTTACCAATGAGCGGGTGTTCAGGTAGCTTGTTTTCATTCCCTTTGCATTCTGTTCCTCAGGGAGAGCTTTAGATGGAGGGGCCTTGTTAATGATTGGAGTTTCTCCACTGCTAGATGTGTGGGAGGTTTCTAAGTGGATGTCCCTGAGTGTTAGGATCTCTGCCTTGTCGAGGATGGCACGAGTCTCAAGATCTAAGGGCCAATTCCCCTGCAGGAGCCTCAGGTCTGCGGATTTGTAGATGGGAAAACGGGCATGGTATATGGCCCCTGGCCCCGGTCGGCAGCGGACGGGTGCAGACGGGCTTGCCTTTGGTGCGCATTCGGCGCGCCGGTGGTGCGTCTGCTGCGCGCCAGCGCCATAGCCTCTTTTGTAACAGAGCCAATATTGATGGGTACGGAGAACTAGACCGTCCCTTTTCCAAGATGGCGGGTGCAGCGTGGCCTCACGGAAGTGAGTCAACCGGGATCTCCCTCCACTCAATAAGCCCGCTAATGGCTGCGGTGGACCGGGGAGATCTCGAACAGGAGGAAAAGTGTACAGTCTCACCCCCTTCTCCTTAAAGAAAACAGCTGCTACAGATTACCGGTTAGTGCAAAGTACGCTTTGAATATGTTAAAAGTGCTAATGTCCGCAGTCATGAAATTCTAAAAACAATTGATACGAATAGCTTTCAAAGAGCTTTGGATCATCATGATTGGAGCTATAAATCGAGAAGGTAGTAAATCTGATCCTAGCTACCTGACACTCAACAATTGCCCACCTTACCACCTTGTCCACTAGCTTTCGATTAGCGGGCCTGATATGACCTTTAGCCAGTATAGCCACCCCCCTAATAGTAGAGCTCTGGGTCATACAATCTAGAAGAGTATACCCCTTATTTTCAGCAACTCTCTCTTTCCCCACGAGATATGTTTCCTGTTGACAGATGACATCGGGACCAGGGATCTAAATATCTCTGCCACCCTTTGTCTCTTTAGCTTATCGTTTAGGCCACCTACGTTAACTGAACAGTTAGAAAGTATACCCATTTCCCCATAGTAAAGCCAGAAGATCACCCTAGTGCCCATGAATTGATAGCTTATCCTCAGTCAACCGACCACTGCTAACCCCCAGTGCAACTGAGTCATCTTATGGGCCGTCTTTTCCTTGTCTTGACCCATATTCCTGCTCATCTTTTGGGTTTTTATTCTGCTACACCAGCTCGCCCCCAAACCTCACCAACTCCCTCCCACCAGGAGCACTCCCCCCTACCCTCTCGCCCCTGAGCCCTCCCAGCCATGAGAAGAAAACAGACCACGCACACCAAGATTGCCTGTGGCTTTTCAGTAGATGTTTTAGTCTGCTTCTGGACCAGGAGAACTCTGTGAGCATGCTGCATCTCTTTGGTCCAGTTCCAGCCCACCAGTTCAGGGAAACAGATCCACAGCAAACAGTCTCACATAGGACCCTTCTTTGCCTTCTGGCACTCCTAAAACACGCAGGTTACTCCACCTCTGTACAAATAATTTACACATTGCCTCTTATGTTAAGCCTGCCTGCTCTGTGCAAAGCAATCCGATAGTGAGCACAGGTTAATTTAAGGTATGTATATGGCTTACCCAGAATAGGATTGTGGTTCATGCTTGGACAGGGTGTATACCTCTGCCAATCAGACACCCAATTTCCTACATGATGTTTTAATGGAGAGGACTGTTTCTACCAAAATGTTGTCATAGAGAAGGTCTTCTTGTGCCATTAGCTTTGCACTTCGTTTGACATGTAGTTATAGGAGGGTTATGAGTTCAGTCATTCAGGCTGCATCAGCAGGGGCTTTGACATAATGGGAGCTGGGGTTGAAGCTGGACTGGAGCTGGACTATGACATATGCTGGCAATCGATTGTCTCACATACATCCCACACTGCAATGTATTGAGCGATTCCTTCGAAAATTATTGACACTTATTTGAAGAGCTTTCTACATGCAAAAATACTTTCACCTTTCTGCAAAAGTACTTTTGCTTTCTGCATGGGGAAAATATGTTTTTTGTTCTTTGGAAAATTGCCTTTTTCCAAACCAATTTTGTGAATGTTTTTGATCCATTCCCACTCTCAAATGGGAATTACTCCTGCTTTTTACAAGAGCAAGGCTATGATCATTTCCAGGGTGGAAATGTATTGTGGAGAGCAGTGTCATCTTATGTTGGGGGCCTGGGGCAAGATATATTTTTGGGGCCCAGGCATGGAAGTAAATTGAATTGTTTTACCCATTCAAGCCTGCATGAGGCCAAACAATTCTAAATAACATGTTAAGCTTTAACAGGGTCATAGAACAACAATTTTAATATGTATTGCCCATGACCCTAAAATACTTAAAAGGACACTGGGTAGAGAGATGGAGCCAGAGATAGAGGTGGATAGAGAGGGAGAGCCTTTAGATAGAGGGATAAAATAGTCAGTGGTTAAATAGGGAGAAAGTAAATTTTCCCTCGGGGGCCCTTGAAAGGTTGGGGCCCTGGGCAATTGTCCACTTTGCCCATGCCTTAAAACGTCTCTGAGAGGTTTGGGAGTGTTCCCAAACTTTCCATGGCTTTACTGTCCGGGAATGTCCACTCGCCACCTGTGGTAGAAGATTTACAGATATGAACATCGGTTTATGAGTGTATTTTCTCCTTTTGCAAATTCTTTGAACTTTTAAATCAATGTGTGTAAGTTACATGTATATGCACAACAAAAAGTGTATTCAGGCCCTAAACGACTAACAACTCAGTGATTTGTTTTTCACAATTTTCATTTTTTAAGTGTGAAAATGCAGAAGGCCTCATTTATGAAAAGTATTGCATCGCTGGTTAAAAACAGTGATTCAACACTTTTCAGTGCGTCCTCCTTGCGACACCATGGATGCGCCGTATTTATATTACGGTGCTCCATGCCACAAGGAATCCTGACAGATCTGGTGGCGCAGTAATGACACATTGCTGGAGTGTGCCGCAAAACGGACGCAACTCCAGCAATGTATCATTACACATGGGCAAGTCCCATGTAAAACGGCCTTCGTCAGTCCTTACGCCTGCTGTGAAGCAGGCATAAGGATTTGATGCAGTGAACTCGTAGAAGTGGCGCAGTGAAATCTCATAGATTTCACTGCGCCACTTCTACGAGCCTTTTTTTTACGGGGGAACACCCACCCTGCATACATTTTACCTGATGCAGGTATAATGTAGGGTAGGGGTTTACAAAGTGATGCATGTGCCTAGATCCATCACGTTGTAAATATGGCGCAGTGTGGCGCATTGTTTAATTTTAATTAAAATTGACGCAACATCGGCGTAAAAACCTCATAAATATGGCCCCAAAATTCTAGCGGCACAGACAACACGTGACATAAGACATCTGGCTCCAATTAAAGTAAATGAGGTACACAGCTAGGTCAGTGTGCTAATCCATTTAACTTTGGATTTTCGCTGTCAGGACATCTTCCATGTAGCCTTAATAAGGTCACAAGCTGCTTTCTGATGTTTGTTTAGATGTTAGCGAATCTTTATTTCATGACACGTTTCAAGTTACTTTTGGTTATTTTTTTATTTTATTTATTCAGGTCAGCATAAGAAAATTGCATGGTTACACAGCAGGTATAGTCCATCCCAACATTAAACTAAAAAGTACAGATATCTGACATTCATTGACATGTATGGCCCACACCTCAGCTTTATTTATATATAGATGTAACTATATCAGCTTAAGTATGAGTCCCCTGCGTACTTTTGCTTTATTTTAAAGAGTTAGAGGAGGATAGAAGAGGACACACTGTTTCTTATAAAGCCTATTCTTTCTAGGAAATCGAAATTGTTTCCAGGTGGGGCCTTGAAAGGTTGGGGTCCTGGGCAATTGCCCACTTTGCCCATGCCTTAAAACGTCCCTGAGAGGTTTGTGAGTGTTCTCAAACTTTCCATGGCTTCACTGTCCGGGAATATCCACTCGCCACCTGTGGTATAAGATTTACAAATGTGTCCATCAGTTTATGAGTGTATTTTCTCCTTTTGAGAATTCTCTGACCTCGTAAATCAATGTGTGTAAGTTACATGGATATGCACAAAAAAAGTGTAGCTCACGCCCTAAATGATTTATTAAGCTCAAAAATCCAAAGGGCCTCATTTAGGAAAAGTGTTGCATCGCTGGTTGAAAACAGCTATGCAACACTTTTCAGTGCGCCCTCCTTGCGACACCATGGATGCGCCATATTTACAGTACAGCACTCCATGTAGCAAGAATTGACCAGATATGTCAGGAATACTGATGTATCTGGTGGCGCAGTAATGGCACATTGCTGGAGTGTGTCGCAAAACAGACGCAACTCCAGCAATGTGTCATTACACATGGGCGAGTCCCATGTAAAAGGGCCTACATCAGTCCTTCGCCAGCTATGAGGCAGGTGTAAGGATTTGACACAGTGAATTCATAGAAGTGGCGCGGTGAAATCTCATAGATTTTGCTGCGCCACTTGTACGAGCCTTTCTTTACGGGGGAAAACCCACCCTGCATGCATTATACCTGATGCAGGTATAATGTAGCGCTGGGGTTTACAAAGTGACGCATGTGCCTAGATGCGTCACTTTGTAAATATGGCGCAATGTGGCGCATGGTTTACACCGCCGCATTGCCACAAACAATTGACACAACGTGGGATAACGCCTCATAAATAAGGACCAAAAATTCTAGCGGCACAGACAACCCGTGACATAAGCCATCTGACTCCAATTAAAGTAAATGAGGTACACAGCTAGGTCAGTGTGCCAATCCACTTAACTTTGGATTTTCGCTGTCGGGACATCTTCCATGTAGCCTTAATAAGGTCAAAAGCTGCTTTCTGATGTTTGTTTAGATGTTAGCGAATCTTTATTTCATGACACGTTTCAAGTGACTTTTGCTTCATTGTAAAGAGTTATAGGAGGATAGGAGAGGACACACTGTTTCTTATAAAGCCTATTCTTTCTAGGAAATGCAAATTGTTTCCAGGTGGAGATCAGTATGTAGTCTTTAATAAAATAAATAGCCATCTCTTTCTCTCGAACCCCGATTAACAAATACATCTACAGAGAGAGACACAAACTACTTCAAAATTAAAACAAATGTGTTATCTGAAAAAGCAGGCAAAGACAAAATTATCATAGGTAACAAAGTTGTGGGATTTGAATGGGATATTGGCTGAGACTCAGAATATTATTTCATATTTGACACCATATTTCACACTACACATTAAAAGACACTTCACTCCCCACCAGTTCTACCTTTTCCTATTATTCTAAATATCATATCATCAGTAATCCTTATGAATGCTCAACTAGAAATGGCTGATTAACAAAAGACCCTACTTAGAAGTTGGAAAATTGCTACCAGAAGATTGCACCTACGTTTGGAGCACATTTGTGACTTTTCGGACATTCACAAAGAATCCCAGGCGTACTCCTGGAAATCTGTGCCAGTAATATATTTACAAGAGTACTGACAGTCGCATCATCTAAACATGTGGGGGCAGATCTACAAGAAAGTGCCGCAGCGTGGCGCTGCAAGCCCTTTGGCTGCGCCACGCTGCGGCACTTTCAGAGCACAGGAATGCGACATATTTACAAGAATATGTCGCATTCCTGTGCTCTCCCCTGCGCTGGCGCACAAACAGTTGCCAAGCGCCGGCGCAGGCACCCTTGCACCATGGTGCAAGGATGCCTGCGCCATGGGAAGATTGTTTCTGTGCAAGAAGGGGCACCTTTCTGCACAAAAACAATCAGTACAGGCTTTTCCTCTTTCAATGCGTGCTGCAGAATGCAGCACGCATTGAAAGAGAAAAACGAGGAGAAATGAAAACATTTCTCCTCGGTGCGTCCTCGCTACGCCACCTCTAGGGTGGCGTAGCTTTCAGACGCATCTCCAGAGTTACGATTTCTCGTAATTCTGGAGATGTGTCTTGCTCCATGGGTGTTGCGTGGGAACACCCACAGCAACACCATGGAACGCCCCTTCACCGCAAAGTGCTGCGTGTGAAGGGACGGTATTTACAAGGAGAGGAAAAGTCACGCATGGTGGCTTTTCCTCTCCTTGTAAATATCGAGGAGCCCCCTGCGCCACCAGTACGTCACGAAAAGTGATGTACTGGTGGCGCAGGGGGCTTGTAAATCTGCCCCGTAGAGTGTTTCCTAGATGGGCAGTTCTGCAGTCAGACATATGATGTGCATTCGTACACTTATCTGGTTTTCGTTTAGTGACAGGGAAACATGTTTTCTCATACACAAATAATGAATGGGAGGTCATTCCTTCCCGGTCCAATCCCGAAATATATAGTTTAGCTACTTCTTACAGCTTTTCACGCTCACCAAGCACCACTATTATATATTTATTTAGAGGATTTGGATAACATAAACAAGACTCAACAGTAACAGAAAGCTCCACATTGGCGTAGATTCCAAAACTATTGCCAGGTGTTACTACATTCACTTTGTTACATGAAGTTCTGTACATGATAAACTATAAAAGTTTAAAAAACGCTTACAAGTGTAAAAGTAAGTACAAAACTCTTGCCTGGGTAAATACAGATAAAAAAGACAATTACATAGTGAGTGAGTGAATAACTTTATTTGTTTATTTCTAATCATAATGTGCATAACTTAAATAAATATAAACATTAAGACACCCAATAAAACATAGAATCACACTTTCTATAAACAAGCATGATTGTTTCTAAATGATAAACGTATGAAGGAAATGGCAGCATTATATTAAAATAAAGTCAATTATAAAATAATACTATGATATTCTGGGACGTCATCTCTTTTATGATTGGTTCATGTCCTGTGTTCCCTAGTTTACCGTCTCCTATTTTTTTGGTGTGACACGGGTTACAACTATATATGTTGCCAGGTGGGTGCTAAAAAAAAAGGTAACCGGTAAGTCCTTTATCTTTTTGTTGCTCTTGGGGTGACTTGATTTTGTGCTGAAATCTAGAGGTGTTGGTCAGCTCTGCGGAGTAGATTATTTACCAGGGTAACAAATGTTACTCTTCGGCATACCAGTGGAATGGAAGAGCGGTCCAACCAGCTAATGACCGTTTGCCTGCAGGTACGTATTTTCAGCTCCAGGAAGATTGGCTTGAGGAGTATCTTCCTTTCTGCCATGACTTTTGGGCATTTGCACATGAGATGACTTATTGATTCCAATTTGCAGCCGCATAATCGCCAATTTGGGTTTTGATACCCACCCTTCCATGTAGATAGAAGGTCTTTGGAGTCAAATAAGCCAAAACAAAAGAGCATAAAACTCTGTTTGATTGCTAGATGAAAGGGCGCAGTGATGTATGTTTGAGGCCTCAAGATGTTATAAGAGATTATCACTGCCCATGCGTGCTGCCGCTGTGCAAGAATGTTTTTAACTTGTAGGAGTGACAGATATTTTGATGTAAAATTACTTATCTTGGCAAATGCAGATTGACCCATCTTGCTGTCCCATGCTTCTTGTAACTCTAGGTCTACCAGAGATTTCTCAAGATATGCACCCAATGAGTTGGCTTGTTTTCTCTCATTTTGAGCCTTTATCTCAAGCCAACATAGATTATTCAAGGTTCCACTCTCCGCGGCACAAAGTCTTTAACAAAATTTCACAAAGGTGTAGATTCGTTGATATTTCTGATTTTGGAGATCAAATTCCAAACGCACTTGGACTGGGGAGGACACTTTGGGAAGACTGAATACTGCTTTATGCACCTTTGTTTGGAGCTGATTTAAGATTGCTATCTTTTTGCCATGCCATATTTCCAGACCATATGTCAGGGCGGGTAGATGTTGTGCCACCATTACAGTCAAGAAATAGCTATGTGTCGGACACAATTACATAGTGTGATTTCATAAGGCATTATCATTCTTGTGAACATTGTTTAGTTTGGAAAATGAGATGATCAAATGCCAAACTCTGAAATAGAATATATAGTTTAATTGTGCCCTAGTAGGGCAGCCTGCCATAGCAATTGGTAGGGTTGGGTTCCCTTTTATAAAGTTTCATAAAATGGAATTGTCCTGAAGTCATACGGGATGGAATTTCAGCCTCTGTGAGCAATTTCCTAGAAAGATTGCTCCAGTGTTTTTCTCGTTTTCAGAGCTATTTTTCAAAGAAGAATGATGTGCGAGCCCCTCAACTGTCACTGCTATTTCTAGCTTCAATCTAAAGCCATTTCAAGGAGTTCAGAGTATGGGTCATATTTACAAGGAAGTGGCGGAGCGCGGCGTTAGCCTCCTTGGCTTAACGCTGCACTCTGCCACTTCTAAAACGCAGGGCTGCACAGTATTTACAAGAATATGGTGCAGCCTTGTGTTTCCCCCTGCGCTGGTGCTAATTTAGCTATCTAGAGCCAACGCAGGCACCCTTTCACCATAGTGCAAGGATGACTGCGTTCAGGGGAATGATTGTTTATGTGCAGGAAGGTATTCCTTCCTGCACATAAACAATCTGAAATGGTGTTTTGAAACATCTATGTGTGCTGCTTAATGTAGCACACATAGAAGTTGTAAAACGTCATTTGTTTAAATGATTGTTTATGTGCAGGAAAGTGTTCCTTCCTGCACATAAACAATCAATGGCGTTTTGCTGTTTCTATGGAAACAGCAATAACGAGGAGAAATTATACATTTCTCCTTGTTGCGCCAGGGTAAGACCAGGGTTTCCCTCATCTTAATTTTGGCGCTACCCCATATTTACGCCACCCTTGGGGCAGCGTCAAAATCAATGGGCGTTGCGGTGGAACACCCACCACAACACCCATTGCCCGCCCCTTTCACGCTAAGTATAGCATGAAGGGGTGCCTTATTCACACGGTGGCATTAAGCCACATTAAGTGGCTTAACGCTACCTTGTGAATAAGCCGAAGCCCCTATCGCCACCACAACGTCGAGGAAAGTGATGCTGTGGTGGCGATAGGGGCTTGTAAATATGCCACAATAAGTTATATGGTCACACTTTTTTTAGCCCATAACCAGTTTGTGGGCTGCAAGGCTACTTTGAGGGGAGCAAGATGAGTTTTCAGGATCCCTACTGGTAGGAATTTACCATAATCCAGTCTCAAAAGTACTAGGGACTGCGTGACTTAATTAGGATTTTAAACATTTATTGGGCCACAAAGCTTGCTCTTAAATGAGCCTTTGGGTAAAATAAAAGTATGAACATTGTGATTATGCAACACCTGTATGAATGAAGTTCAGAGAATGTGTGCAAATCTGGCATTTACTGCATCCTTTAAATGAAGTTCATATCTTTGGAAGAAATGTGGTGTGGCAAAACACAGTCTATTGTGATAGACAATGTCCAACAGAAGTGATCAAAATGCACAGTTATAATGTGGCTCATTTTCTATCAATCACACTCAATCATAGAGCTGGGACAGCTGGGACAGCTGAGACAGCGAACATCCACTTCTGACACTGCATAATATGGGAAAAAATAAAGTGTGCATAGGGATACCAGACATCCAAAATGCAGAGGCCATCTTTCATTTTGTAACAAAGATGGCAACTTATAATATATTCAGAGACACTTTGTTAGTCGTGCAAAATTATCACATTGGATGGCACAAATTCCTATCCAGAAAGGACAATATAATCTCCTAGCTTCCACATACTCTTGGACACATCAAAATACAAAGACAACAACAGTTGCACCTTTTTATTTAAAAGTCACCACCTAAAATAAAGTAACACCTATGGTGCATGTTATCATAGACTTGCGATGCATTACGTACTCACATCAAAACAACCTATTTTATGTGTAGGTAGGTGGTGTCATAATAGGTTGTTTGACAAACTTCCAATGCGAAGTTTGCTTTTTCCTCAAGGGTAATGCTATGACTAACCTATATTTGTACAATTAAAAAATATAATTTTATGTAGGAGGGTCAAACAAAAAAATACATCTCTCATTAAACGAGCACTGTCAGTGTTGTACACATGCTACCAAGTGAACTAACTTCTCTATTTTTTCATTCAGTGAAGGTCACATCTTCACACCCAAAAACATACCAATATTATCTTAATAACAGAAACAAAATATATCAATGACAAGAATACATTGATTAAGTAAACCTCACACAAGCATGTGTATTAATATACAAAACAAAACATCGAACTGTAACACTACTTTAGACTGAAAAACAGAGGAAATTCCATAACAAAAATTTTAAGTTAAGTTGAAGATGAGTTAAGATCGATTGCATGTTGCATTGTTATATACCTGTAATTCATGAAGATGGCATCAATGCCTGTATTTTCTGCAGGCCCATCCCATCACAATGATTGAACATGCTTAGTTGGTAGTACACATTTTAAGGGTTTGCCTTGAAAATAATATCTTGTTTTTGACAAGGAGCTATGTAGACAGGTCAAGGAGGAAGCCACGGATAGCTCTTCCTTCGCATCACTGACCATATCCGAAGAGCATCATAACAGAGCTAATATATATCTCTTTACCAAACAGCTTCTTCCAGAATGACTCGATGCCCTTTTTAAATGACTGCAGCCTCTCACAGCTGTAGAACATATGAGCCATATCGGACGGACCTCCTCCACACCTAGGACATTTGTTATCCTCCCTCTTGCCCCACCCATACAGCTTGTGCGGGTAAAATAAAGCCTAAACAAGGTTTTATAATGTTGGGTTCTCAAGCTTGATGATAGGAGAGCTTTCATCCCAATCCCTATTGAGGTCTGTAAATCTATATCCTTCTCTCCTAACTTCCTTGCCCAGCGTGTCTCAAACTTCTCTATATTGCTAGGAGCCGTGTCCCTTAGAATTTGATACATCTGGCCAATCTTGCTGCCCAACCGCTGAACTGTATCTAGGACGGAGATTCTTTACATCGAGAATGTACCCCATTTAAGCTTGCTCAGGAAGTCCCTAACCTGTAGATATTTGAAGAAAGTCCTAGCCCCTATCCCAAAGTCCTGCTGTAACTCAGAGAATGAGCACAACAGGTCAGCAGGATAGAGATTCCCCAACGTATTAAGACCGGTTGCTCCCATTGTCTGCCAATCACATCATAGAATATTGTTAGGAGCAATGGGGGCCTTCACAGAGTAGTATACCAGTTATATCTTTTAACGGCCAGCAGATTCTGGACCCTATTCCAGACTCTCAAGGCAGCCATCATGCTCTGAAACCTCAGTTTTTTTATAGTAACTAGGCTAAACTTGTTGCAGGAGACATCCCCACGCTGATCTCCCAAGTGCTAACTCATAGATAATAGGGGGACCGGCACCATACCCCAGGCCGTCTCTGCTGCCCCTCTCTGCCAAGAATAGAACACCTATCTGTTGGCTGCCCAATAGGTGAACAAGAAGTTGGGAACTGCCCATCCCCCCTGCACTTGTGGGAGAGCTAAGAATTTAAGGGCCCGCCTGGTCTTCTTATATTGCCACACAAAGTTTATACATATGGAGTCTAATTTCTTAAACAAGGAACCATCTTATTCAAGGGCTATAGTTCTAAGCAAATAAAGTACCTTAGATAGGTCATCTTAAGCTTAAATCTTCCCACTAGGATTAGGTGTAGCCCATTGATACGTCTCAGGTCAGAGCTGATCTTGCTTAGCAATGGGTCTAGATTGATCTGATATATAGACCCCACCTTGGGCGTTATTCTGAAACCAAGATATGTAGCTATATCAACCCTGCGGGAATCTGTCAAGCCAATATTATCAGTGCACACAATCTGTTTTTTTTTCCCTATTAAGAAGGTAACCAGACCTTTCCCCAACCTTCTTGGCCAGTTTCTCTACCTCAAGCACCGCTCCATGAAGATCTAGGATTATGATCACAATATCGTCAGCATATGCTAACTCCTTTGTGTCAAACTGCTTTTTTGAACTGGCTTGATATCCTGCTTTGAATGATCTGCCTAAAAACGGATCAATATAAAGAGCAAATAAAATAGGGGAACTGGGGCAGCCCTGTCTTGTTCCTCTAGTCATAGCTATCCTCCTGGACTCTGGACCCATAATTTGAAGTTTAGCAAAAGGGGTGGATTATAGCCTTTATTTCCTTGATCAGGCATGGGCTAAACCCCTTACACTTTAAAACTCCCGCGAGATAGCTCCATGACACTCTAACGAATGCTTTTTCCGCATTGAGAAGGATCATAGCCACACAGTCACTGGTTACTTCCGCAATATCGAATAGGGTGATAGCACGTCTGACATGGTCTGTTGTTAATTTACCATGTATGAACCCATGTTGCCACGGCAAAACCAGGTGGGCTATGATCCTCCCCAAGCAGACCCGTAAGAATTTTTTTGTATAGTTTGGCATCGGAATTAATCAAGGAGATAAACCTATAAGAGCCTGGATGGTCCAGAGGCTTGTTTTTTTTCCTGAAGATCATAATATCCGTGCCCTGCCAAGACGGAGGTGGAACCCCATCTCCCTGGACCCCGAAGAGCATATCCAATAGGAATGGGGCTAGTTCCAAATAAAACACTTTGTAGAACTCAAGGGGGATTCTATCAGGGCTTGCTGCCTTCCTTGAGGCCAGGGATTTTAGTGCACTAGAGACTTCTTCTGAAGTAATAACTGCCTCTAGCTCCCTAGTCAGGTCTAAATGTATCTGATTCCTCCCCTCTTCTACCTGTCTCCCTTCTGCCGATAATATTATTTGTGGGATATCCTCGCAGTACAAGGCCCTATAGTAGTCTTCAAATATTCTGACAAAATCTGATGGGTCTTTAGTGAATGAACCGTCATTCCTTATAATGCTTCCAATATTTCTGTTGACCTTCCTTTGTCTAGTATGAAGAACTAGAAGTCCTCCTACTATCTCCCCAAATTCATAGCTTTCAGTTTTGTATACTTGAAACTTTTCCACCACCGCCCTAGTGTAGTAACAGTTAATCATGGCTATCACCACCATTATTTCTTGTTGATTTTGCGAGACATTCTGCCTCCATATAATCCCCTCAGATTTACTTTTTTCCTGGGTAGCTAGTAGTTCGTATAGCTCCTCGATCTCCCCAGCTTGTTATTACCTATTATGTGCACCGCAACTGATGGTCTCGCCTCTCACCACTGCTTTAAAAGCATCCCAGACCATCCCCAATGAGGTGCTATATCTGTTTAGATCAAAGAACTCCTTTACCCATTTCTTCATGTACTCAACATACTGAGTATTTAAAAGCAGTTTTCTATCAAATTTAGCCTGATGGCCTAATCCCTCCCATCCACAATCTAACCAGACATATTTTCTGTGCGGTCATAAGAAATAAGTGAAGCCAGGGTCCAACGTCTTACTAATATCCCATGCATCCATCAGCTCATGACTGTCCATTAAGGACATCAGAGCCCTATACACCTGAGGCTTCTTCCCATGATATTTGGTTACTTATTTCCTACCAACATCCAGATGTAGGTTTAGGCCTCCACAGACTATCAGTGGGGTAGGCCAGGTAGATTATTCAATTTCCAGATCTTCGAAGAGCTTTGGATCATCCAGATTGGAGCCATAATCGAGAAGATAGTACATCTCATCCCAGCTACTTGACACTCAACAATTGCCCACCTTACCACCTTGTCCACTAGCTTTCGTTTAGCGGGCCCGATATGACCTTTAGTCAGTATAGCCACCCCTCTAATAGTAGAGCTCTGGGTCATACAAACTAGAAGAGTATACCCCTTATTTTCAGCAACTCTCTCTTTCCCCACGAGATATGCGTTTCCTGTTGACAGATGACATTGGGCCCAGGGATCGAAATAACTCTGCCACCCTTTGTCTCTTCAGCTAATCGTTTGGGCCTCCTACCTTAACTTTACAGTTAGAAAGTTTTCTCATTTCCACATAGTAAAGCAAGGAGATTACCCTTGTGCCCATGAATTGATAGCTAATCCTCAGTATTCCGACCACTGCTAACCCCCAGTGCAACGGAGTCATCTTATGGGCCGTCTTTTCCTTGTCTTGACTCGTATTCTTGCTCATCTTTTGGGTTTTTATTCTGCCACACCCGCTCGCCCCCCAACCTCACCACCTCCCTCCCACCAGGAGCACTCCTGCCTGCCCTCTTGCCCCCCAGCTCTCCCACCCATGAGAAGCAAACAGACCATGCATAGGTCTGTTGAGATGTTAGGAGCCTCTCTGCCCCGTCCCTGGAGGAAGCACAAAATTTACTAATGCATTTTCCACCTGACAAGTGCTCATTCAAACAGAACTCTCATGATTACATTCTAAGGAAAAGAAAGGAAACCACCCCCCTTTATACACACTACCTCTCAGTTGTCTAATTTATTAATATTATTTAGGTCTTATCCCCCAAGCACACAAATTACTAATGCGTTGTCTACCAACCAAGTGCTAATTGAAACAGACCCCTCATGATTGCATAAAAAGCTCTCCCATATTACTTGTGCATTTCCCCCATATATTCCTTCGCTTTGAATTTGGATGTAAATACCCACATTTTATTATTCTAAACCACCTTCGATCGTGCAGGGTTCAGTAACACTTGTCTTGAAATTGTTTAATTAAGTGGTGGAACCACCACTGCAGCTCCTCCATAATGTGGCAACAAGAGAGCTCTGTCATAATGGAGACCATTTTTGAGGAGCTCTGTTTTTGTGATGATTTCTTCCCTGTGGGAGCCTCCGAGAACAATGGCAATGGAGTACCTTGTCTGTTAAACTCTTGGTCAACATATTCAATTTAGATGTGGGTTATCTGCTTCTGACAGCCCGAGGGAGTAGGGGTCGTCAGAGGTAAGCCATTCAACTGTCGCCCCTATTTAGAGTGAATGGTCAGATGTTTTTTCTTTCCCTGTCCATCACTACCAGGTATAACCTGGTGGTGAGAAACAGTAAAACAAGAAAAACAAACCCCACACCATGGGAGAAAACTCCCATGGTGTGGTGATCATTACTTTTTTTTTTTTTATTAAAAAAAGTCCCGCCTTGGGAGTTTGTTTTTGAAAAATAAAAAACTTTTCCTACATTGACAGGAACCACCACGACAAACATTCCTGGCAATGCATAGATATATCCATGGGCCTGGCACATATCTCTACATTTAGCGGGTGAAGGGAAGGCAGGGTGGCAGACGTAAAGTCCTCCTTCACCCTTGTTTGTCTTTACTCCATCCACCAAACCATATATCTGATCCCTTGAGGTCCCTCCTTATAACTCTTGAAATTGTTCTTACTTGATAGTACTGATGTTATACTCTAATGATCCTGCAAGCATGTTACATATATCATCCTCATTATACTTTTACATTCTTCTGTTCTCTCTTTATAGATTTACTGTTTTAACCTATTGTAATCACTGTTGATTATGCCTGGATATATACCATGTTGGGGATTTCTGTACACATCTATGGATCTGCCTGCCCTACATTACACTGTATCACTTGTTGATAAAACTGATATCTTTTTTAAATTACTTCGTCATATGTGTTAGTCTTACTCTAATATTATGCACAGTACTGCGGCTTGAAACTCGTGTGGGCAAAGTTTACACTTTATTACAAGCTTATATACTGACTGGCAAATGCCCTTTGGTCGTATCTCTCTTTCGTAGCTGCAACAGGCCTTCCTCTGATTACCAGTCATCCAAAACCAAAGCACCAAACAGCACTATACACTTTAACTTGAGCGGCATTTGCAACTTTTCCTGATGTCGGCTTGTGGTTAATTTGTTCAGTGGATGCAAGTGTTGGGGTTTGGCAGTCATTTTTGGGGACTGAAACAAATTTGTGTCATCAGAATGAATATATATAAACAGGAAAAGTAAGGGATTTTAAGAAATAGGCCTGAGGTAGAATCAAGTTTAGCCATCCTAGGCATTTAGCAACCTTCAGCCGCACTGGTGATGGGCTCCTAAGAACAACTTTTGGCCACCCAATTTGTTTTATTACAGATTAAGACCTGATGTCAGCACTTTAGTCGACCCTTTCATGGGTGATGGTGAGAATCTTTTTCTATACCCCCATGCCTTCCACTCCTGCACATACCATTTTATCTCTGCGCAGTTTTCAACTAATCCAAAACAATGTTGGTGTATAGTGGAAACATGGGGCCTTATTTACAAGGAATTAACGCAGCGCGGTACCGCAAGCCATTTGGCTGCGCCACACTGCGTTAATTCCGAAGCAAAGGGATGCGTCATATCTCAAATGATATGACGGATCCCTTTGCTCTCCTCTGCGCTGGTGCACAATTAGCTGCCATGCACCGAAGCAGGCACTCTTGTACCATGGTGCAAGGGTACCTGTGTCACGGGGATGATAGTTTTTGTGCAGGAAGGGACACCCTCCTGCACAAAAACAATCACTCGAGGTGATTTCCTCTTACTATGTGTGTTACAGAATGCAGCACGCATAGAAAGAGGAAAAAAACGAGGAGAAATTAAAACATTTCTCCTTGTTGCGCCTCCCTACGCCTCCCCTGGGTAGGCGTAGCATTCTGACTCATTTCCAAGTTTACAATTTCTCGTAATTCTGGAAATGTGGCAGAAGCCATGGGTGTTGCGTAGGAACACTCACAGCAACACCCATGGCACACCTCTTTCACACAAAGTGTTGCGTGTAAAGGGGCCATATTTACAAGGACACGAAAAGCCACTCAGGATGGCTTTACGTATCCTTGTACATATGGGGCAGCAGGTTGCGCCACCAGTGCATGACAAAAAGTGACGCACTGGCGGTGCAAGGGGCTTGTAAATATGCCCCATGATTTTTATATACTACTTCTGTTTTGTGCGGTAGTCGACGAGGTAACATGGCATTTATCAATAGAACTCCTACATGGCTATACCATAAACGTGGATATTTTAATTACTGTGCTTTTTTTCACCATAAAATAATATTAGTTTACTTGAAATATTTGCTTTAAAATTTATTTTTATAATAACACTGGCCCATGTTGCGGATATTTGTCCTTTGAAAGATTTATTATTTCAGAGTTTTGAAAAACTGATTTTTCTTGTAATGCAGTAGCCATAGCAAAAAAACAAAAACATGTAATACATCTTTTGTATAGATCTGTGTGTATAAAACGCCTTTATACGGGGTAAAACAAAAGCATTTGTCCAGCACCAACAAATTGAAATTATCTCAAAACTACTGTTAGAAATGGGGGTCTCTAGTTGGCAGAGGTAGGTACCTTTGACCAAATAGGGGCCCTTGCTTCTAGTCAGGGTAAGGGGGCTACACTCCTAAAATAATCCCTGTTCACCCCCTTGGTAGCTTGGCATGAGCAGGCAGGCTTATCTCAGAGGCAGTGTGAAAAGCATTTGTGAACACATACAGTAATACAGTGAAAACACTACAAATGGACACCACACCAGTTTAGAAAAATAAGTAATCTTTATCTAGACTTAACACAAGACCAAACGACAAAAATCCAGAATACAGTACTCAAAAATATGACTTTAGATGGTAGAAATAGCTTAGTTCAATGTAGATGGTAAATGCGACACTTTACTCTCAAAGTACCTTGGATGCGTAACGCAAAACAAACAAAAGGGTCACAGGGGAGGCGATGCGTCAGTTCCTTTATTCGGGGGAGGCGGCGCACCTGTTCCTTACTGCAGTGCAGGGGAGGCAATGCGTCTGTTCCTTACCGGAGAGGAGGCGAAGCGTCTATTTCTTACTGTGATCCGGTGCGATGCGACAAAATGGCGCCTTGATGCGATGCGACGATCTGGTGCGATGCAACAAAATGGCGTCTTTGATGCGATGCGACAACGTGGATGCGATGTGTGCACGCCCGACGGCTGTGCGGCAAAATCGATGAACTTTGGAGCCACGACAGGCCCTGCGACACGCTTCTCCGGTGATGCGACGGCAACCTCTGCGGCGGCGGCACGCTTCTCCGGTGATGCGACGTGCTTCCTCAGCGATGCGACGGTGAACAGCTGTGGCGGCGACACGCTTCTTCGGCGATGCGACGGCAACTGCTGCGGCGGCAACACGCTTCTTCCTCGATGCGTCGCGCTTCCAGCTCCCAGTGTCACGCAGTCTCCAGAGGGCCCAAAACAACAGCAGGCACCCAACTGCAGGTAGAATTCCCAGCAAGGAAATTCAGGGGGGAGCTAGTGGTGAAGTCTTTGTGTCCCTGAGACTTCAGAACAGGAGGCAAGCTGAACTTCAAGCCCTTGGAGATCTTCCTCAAGATATTAAAAGTACACACAAAGTTCCTTTTCTCCTTTCCTTGGCAATGAGTAAACACTGCAGGCCAACCCCAAACAGCAAACAGTACAGGGGCAGTCTCCTTCTTCAGCTTCCTTGTTTTCTCTCCTTGGCAAAGGGTTTGTCTTCATTCCCAGAAGTGATCTAAAGTTCTGGGGTCTGGGCCCCAATATTTATACTACTAAATCCTTTGTTCTCTGAAGGCAGAGAGTGTCTGTACCTAGTCAAAACCAGTTCTGTCCTCCCTTGTGCAGCTTCCTGGCAGGAGGTGGAGACAGCATTGTTGAAAGCAGACCTGGCCCAGGTAGCTGAAAGGAAAACTCCTCCCCCTACTCTCTATTCTATGAAGGCTCAGGCAAGTGAAAGGAAATCTCCTCCCCTACTCTCTATTCTATGTAGGCTCTGGCAACTGAAAGGAAATCTCCTCCCCCTACTCTCTATTCAATGCAGGGCCTATTCAGCCCAGGCCTGACACATCAGACTGCTGGAGCCAAGGCCCTCTCCAGCCCCCTGTCACTCACAAACCAGACATGGAATACACAAACCTAGCAGAGGCATACTGGATGGTTAGGCAAGAAAATACCTACTTTCTAAAAGTGGTATTTTCAAACACAGAATGTAAAAATCACCCACACTAAAAGATGTATTTTAACACTCTGAGTTCAGGCATACTAAACTTTATCTTCCTATCTTGTTCCTTGGGTCAGTTATGTTTATAAGATGTTATAAACTAACTGCCCATTCTAGCCTATGGGAACAGATAGCCTTGCAATAGTGAAAAACGAAATTGGCTGTTATTCACTATCAGGACAAGCCACACATATCAGGGCATGTCCTACCTTTCACATACAATGCACCCTGCCCACAGGAGTACCTTGGGCCTACCTTAGGGGTGACTAACATGCAGAAAAGGGAAGGTTTAGGGACTGGCAAGTGGGTGCACTTGCCAAGTCGACATGGCAGTCCCAGACTGCACACAGGCTCTGCAATGGCAGGCCTGAACCACATTTTACAAGCTGCTTCTGTGGGTGGCACAACCAGTGCTGCAAGCCCACCAGCAGCCCTGGGCACACATGGTGCACTGTACTAGGGTCTGACAAGTAAATCAAATAGCCAATCATGGAGTCACTAATCCATTACAACAATTTACAATAGGGAGCACTTGCACTTTGGCACTGAATAGCAGTGGCAAAGTGCCCAAAGCATCTAGACCAGCAAAAACACAGCAAAACCATAGGAGGCAACAGCAAAAAAATGGAAGGGAGACCCACGCCAATGGTGTCAGGTCTAACACGTGTCCCCTCCAGCTGAAATGTGGGGAGAACTACCCACCCTCTTGGGAGTTCTCTTCACTAAGGCGGAAAAATCTGGACAGACCATCAGCATTGGCGTGTTCTGTACCAGGGCGGTGTTCCACCGTGAAGTCCATCCCCTGTAGGGAAATGGTCGGACCACCTCAACAGCTTTGGATTCTCACCCCTCATCTGCATCAACCATCTGAGGGGCCTGTGATCTGTCTGAACCCAGAAGTGAGTCCCAAACAAGTATGGTCTCAACTTCTTCAGTGCCCAGACCACAGCAAATGCCTCACGCTCAATTGCACTCCACCTCTGTTCCCGTGGAAGTAACCTCCTACTGATGAAGGCTACAGGTTGGTCTAGGCCCTCCTCATTTATCTGTGAAAGTACAGCCCCTACACCATGCTCTGAAGCGTCTGTCTGCACAATGAATTCCGTTGAGAAGTTGGGCGCCTGAAGCACGCGCGCCGTGCACATGGCAGTCTTCAGGGTATCAAAAGCTTTCTGACAGGTGTCAGTCCAGTTCACTTTCTTGTGCTGCTTCCTGGAAGTCAGCTCTGTCAAGGGTGCAACAATGCTGCCATACCCCTTGACAAACCTCCTGTAGTACCCTGTGAGTCCTAAAAAGGCTCTCACCTCTGTCTGGGTCTTGGGGGGTTCCCAAGCCAGGATGGTCTCAATCTTGGGCTGTAGGGGCGCTCCCTGGCCGCTCCCAACCTGGTGTCCCAAGTACACCATGGAACCCTGCCCGATCTGGCACTTACTCGCCTTGATCGTGAGGCCTGCCCTCCGCAGTGCCATCAACACTTCCCAGAGGTGGCGCAGATGTTATTCCCAACTGGCGCTGAACACTGCGATGTCATCCAGGTAGGCGACACTGAAATTCTCCATCCAGCCAACACCTGGTTGACCAAACTCTGAAAGGTGGCAGGGGCATTCTTCATCCCAAAGGGTATAACCCGGAATTGGTAGTGTCCATCTGGTGTGGAGAATGCTGACCTCTCTTTTGTCCCATCAGTTAAGGTGATCTGCCAGTACCCAGACGTTAAATCAAACGTACTGAGGTACCGGGCAGCCCCTAACCGATCAATGAGCTCATCAGCTCTGGGGATGGGGTGAGCGTCAGTCCTGGTGACTGAATTGAGTCCTCAGTAGTCCACACTGAACCGGAGTTCGGGTGTGGCACCAGGCACCGCAGCCTTTGGGACCAAGACCACTGGGCTGGCCCAAGGGCTGTTAGAGGACTCAATCACCCCTAAAGCAAACATCTTGGAGACCTCCTCCTTGATGCAAGCTCTCACCCTGTCAGTCACACTTTAAGTTTTGTGCTTTACAGAAGGACTGTCCCCAGTGTCCACATCATGGATGCACCAATCAGTGATACTGGGAGTCAGGGAGAACAGATCAGGAAACTGTCCCAACAGTTGGCGACAGTCATCTTGCTGCTCAGGGGTCAGGGTGGAAGAGAGGTTTACACCATCCACTGACCCATCTTGCTCTTTTGCAGACAGGAGGTCAGGAAGAGGCTCAGTCTCCTCCTCCATTCCATCATCTGTTGCTAGGAGCATGCCCACTTCGGACCTCTCCAAGTGGGGCTTCAGGCGGTTTACATGCAGGACCCGCAAAGGGTTCCTAGGAGACCGCAAGTCCACCAAGTAGGTGACATCACTCTTGCGCTCCACCACCTCAAATTGTCCGGTCCACTTATCCTGGAGCACACAAGGCTCCACGGGGGCCATGACCCACACTTTCTGGCCAGGCTGAAACTCGATCAGAGTGGCATTCTGATCGTACCACCGTTTCATCTCCTCCTGGCTGGCTTCCAGATTCACCTGAGCGAGTTGCCTGAAACGCCTAGTTTGGTTTCTGAAGGCCAGCATGTAGCTATATACATCCTGGGGAGGATTACTGAGAGCTTTCTCCCAGCCTTCTTTTATCAAACTCAGAGGTTCTCTTACAGGGTGACCATACAGCAGTTCAAAGGGGCTGAACCCTAAGGACTTCTGTGGCACCTCTCTGTAAGCAAACAGAAGGCATGGCAAGAGGACAATGCACGACCCACCATGGGGGCCGTCACAGTCCTGAGAGGGATGGCTTCCGGGTACCGGGTGGCATGGTCCACCAAGACTAGGATGAACCTGTTGCCCATGGCTGTCTTGGGATCCAGAGGCCCCACAATGTCAATGCCCACCCTTTCAAAGGGGGTGCTGACCACAGATAAAGGCTGGAGAGGAGCCTTGTGCTTCCTCCCACTTTTACCACT
The DNA here is from genome assembly GCA_963921515.1 of Calotriton arnoldi. NCBI lineage: Eukaryota > Metazoa > Chordata > Amphibia > Caudata > Salamandridae > Calotriton > Calotriton arnoldi. The sequence goes on along the minus strand of CAWUFW010007807.1, from coordinate 373,525 downwards.
TGCCTGGCAAGTCTGACAGGTCCTGCAATGAGTATCTAAACTCTTACGCATTTGGGGCCAATAAAAGTGGGTGACAAGCCTTTCAAAGGTCTTGTCCTGCCCCAAATGTCCTGCTAAAGGTACATCATGAGCCAGACCCAGTAGGAAGGCTCTGAAGCGCTGGAGTACCACCAGCACAAGGGCTGACCCAGGCTCAGCAACCTTAGGCTCGCTATACAGGAGACCATTCTCCCAGTAGATCCAATGTGATCCAGACTGATCACCTGCTGCCTGGTTTGTGGCCTGTTGCCGCAAACCCACAAGAGAAGGGCACTTCTTGTGCTCCTCACAGAACTCTTCCCTGGAGGGTCCTCCTTCCTGCTGCCAATGGGTCAGCTCAGTCAGGTCCCCCAGTTCAGCTACTTGCTCCCCTGTAGGTTCCAGGGCATCCCCCTCAAGGTCTGCCTCCTCCTGGACTGTGGGAACGTTGGGGGTTGGTTTCCCGCGCCCCCTACCTCTTCTCTTTAAGGCAGGCACCTGGGCCACTCTTTCAGGCTCCAGGTCCTCTTGAACACCCTTACTGGCTGCCATGGACCAAGTGGTCACACACGCCCACTCAACAGGCATGGCTGGCCTCACAGCTACTTAAAGGGTACCTGAGCCCCCCCCACTCAAAGGGAACCTGGGCCACCTTACAGTGGCTCTCTGAGTTGTCAGCGGCAACTACAGGGTAAAATGCATGGGGGATCACCTGCTCTTCAGACACCAGCCGTCAACTGACAGCTGTCACACTGGCTCCGCTGTCTCTCAGAGCCTCCACCCTATGGCCATTGATGGTCACCCACTGCCTGTATTTCTTAGTGTTATCAGGCAGTTGGATCCTTGGGACCATCTCACTGTCTCCTAAAGAAACCAGGGACATCTCTGCGGGACTCCACCCACTTTGGGCACCCATCTCCTCTCCCAGGGCTACACTAGCCATCTGACGGGGCGGTGCACCAGTGGGTGCTGTCTTTCCTTTGTTGGGGCACTGAGACTCCCAGTAGAAGTGGCCCACCTGACCACAACTAAAACATCTCTTGGGACCCCTCTGAACAGGCTTATCTGACGGGCCCCTGACTTCTTCTCAGGGGGAGGCTGGGAACCCTTCCCTTGGTTCCCTTGGGGATTACTTTGGGGCCCTTTCTGGAACTCCCTCTGTTTACCCTTGTCCCCCCCACTCTTCTGCTGGGGACCCTGCCCACTTTTGGCGAAGTCTCCCACATGACCCTTGTGGACCCGGGTACTAACCCAGCGGTCTGCCTCCTCAGCAAGCTTCCTAGGGATAGTCAGCTTACTATCAATCAGGTGCTGGCGTAGCTCTGGAAAACAATTACTGGACAAGTGCTCCCATGCAATCAAATTGTAGAGCCCTTCAAAATCATTTACTTTGCTACCCTTCACCCAACCATCCAATGCTCTGCCAAAAAAAGACACATATTCTACCCAGGTGCTTGACTACAGTTTCTTACAATTCCTAAACCTTTGTCTATAAAGCTCTGGGGTCAACCCATACCTGGTTATTAAGGCTTCCTTCATGTGGACATAGGAATTCTGATCCTCAGAGGGCAAGTCTAATAAGGTGTCCCGCCCATCACTGAGAAACCGCCCCCACAATCCCGCTCCCCAATCCTTCTCAGGGACCCGGTGGGAGGTCATAGCTACCTCATAGGCTTTAAACCATTGCCCAATATCTTCATTCTTGTGGAACTCCTTAATGACATCTGTGGGGATGAATACTCTTGTTTCCACAGGCACGGATGGTGTGCTGCCACCAGAGGGAGCAATTTCTAAACTCTTGGCTTTCAATTGCAGCTCCCTCAACATCCTCTCATGCTCCAAATGCATTTTCTTCTCTTCCAAGGCTAACTTCATATTCTCTAACTCCATCCTCCCACCCAGCTTGAGCTTGGCTAGCTCCAACTTATGCATCCTATCCCTCTCCCTGTCCTCCAGCTCTTCTGGGGACAGGCCCTTTGAAGAAACACTGCTGCCTGCCCTGGAAGGTGCTTTCTCCCCGGTCAGGCCCAATGGCCCATCCAGCTGCCCATCTGTATCCTCTGCCTCCTCCCTAGGCTCTTCAGGATGCCCAGTAGCATTTCTAGATTCCAACCAGGCCCTCAGCGCCTTTTGGAACTCTACCTTTTTGGTGAGGCCTTTCACAGGGATTTTAAATCTTTTACAGAAGGTTTTAAGCTGTGGCACAGGGTAGGTATCAACCCTATCTACTTCAAATTGTAGATCCAAAGATGCGTTGGATGCTGCTTTGGTCATGGTGGCAAGAATTGGCAGTTCTTAGCAAAAATAGAAGTTCCAAGGAAAAAGTTCTACCAAAATGTATGTGGTCGCGTTATGGTCTGCACTCACTAGTAGTGTACACCAATCACTGTATATGAGTCACAAATGCAAGTCCAGAATCCTCACCGCTGACCATCAATGTTAGAAATGGGGGTCTCTAGTTGGCAGAGGTAGGTACCTTTGACCAAATAGGGGCCCTTGCTTCTAGTCAGGGTAAGGGGGCTACACTCCTAAAATAACCCCTGCTCACCCCCTTGGTAGCTTGGCACAAGCAGGCAGGCTTATCTCAGAGGCAGTGTGTAAAGCATTTGTGAACACATACAGTAATACAGTGAAAACACTACAAATGGACACCACACCAGTTTAGAAAAATAAGTAATCTTTATCTAGACTTAACACAAGACCAAACGACAAAAATCCAGAATACAGTACCCAAAAATATGACTTTAGATGGTAGAAATAGCTTAGTTCAATGTAGATGGTAAATGCGACACTTCACTCTCAAAGTACCTTGGATGCGCAACGCAAAACAAACAAAAGGGTCGCAGGGAAGGCGATGCGTCAGTTCCTTGCTTCGGGGGAGGCGGCGCACGTGTTCCTTACTGCAGCGCAGGGGAGGCGATGCGTCTGTTCCTTACCGGAGAGGAGGCGAAGCGTCTATTTCTTACTGTGATCTGGTGCGATGCGACAAAATGGCGCCTCGATGTGACGATCCGGTGCGATGCGACAAAATGGCATCTTTGATGCGATGCGACAACGTGGATGCGATGCGTGCACGCCCGACGGCCGGGCGGTGAAATCGATGAACTTTGGAGCCGTGACAGGCCCTGCAACACGCTTTTCCGGTGATGCGACGGCAACCTCTGCGGCAGCGGCACGCTTCTCCGGTGATGCGACACGCTTCCTCGGCGATGCAATGGCGAACAGCTGCGGCGGCGACACGCTTCTTCGGCGATGCGACGGCAACTGCTGCGGCGGTGACACGCTTCTTCCTCGTTGCGTCGCGCTTCCAGCTCGCAGCGTCACGCAGTCTCCAGAGGGCCCAAAACAACAGCAGGCACCTCACTGCAGGTAGAATTCCCAGCAAGGAAATTCAGGGGGGAGGTGGTGGTGAAGTCTTTGTGTCCCTGAGACTTCAGAACAGGAGGCAAGCTCAACTTCAAGCCCTTGGAGATCTTCCTCAAGATAGTAAAAGTACACACAACGTTCCTTTTCTCCTTTCCTTGGCAATGAGTAAACCACTGCAGGCCAACCCCAAACAGCAAACAGCACAGGGGCAGTCTCCTCCTTCAGCTTCCTTGGTTTCTCTCCTTGGCAAAGGGTTCGTCTTGATTCCCAGAAGTGATCTAAAGTTCTGGGGTCTGGGCCCCAATATTTATACTACTAAATCCTTTGTTCTCTGAAGGCAGAGAGTGTCTGTACCTAGTCAAAACCAGTTCTGTCCTCCCTGGTGCAGCTTCCTGGCAGGAGGTGGAGACAGCATTGTTGAAAGCTGACCTGGCCCAGGTAGCTGAAAGGAAAACTCCTCCCCCTACTCTCTATTCTATGAAGGCTCAGGCAAGTGAAAGGAAATCTCCTCCCCCTACTCTCTATTCTATGTAGGCTCTGGCAACTGAAAGGAAATCTCCTCCCCCTACTCTCTATTCAATGCAGGGCCTATTCAGCCCAGCCCTGACTCATCAGACTGCTGGAGCCAAGGCCCGCTCCAGCCCCCTGTCACTCACAAACCAGACATGGAATACACAAACCTAGCAGAGGCATACTGGATGGTTAGGCAAGAAAATACCTTCTTTCTAAAAGTGGTATTTTCAAACACAGAATGTAAAAATCACCCACACTAAAAGATGTATTTTAACATTCTGAGTTCAGGCATACAAAACTTTATCTTCCTATCTTGTTCCTTGGGTCAGTTATGTTTATAAGATGTTATAAACTAACTGCCCATTCTGGCCTATGGGAACAGATAGCCTTGCAATAGTGAAAAACGAAATTGGCTGTAATTCACTATCAGGACATGCCACACACATCAGGGAATGTCCTACCTTTCATATACAATGCACCCTGCCCACAGGAGTACCTTGGGCCTACCTTAGGGGTGACTAGCATGCAGATAAGGGAAGGTTTAGGGACTGGCAAGTGGGTGCACTTGCCAAGTCGACATTGCAGCCCCAGACTGCACACAGGCTCTGCAATGGCAGGCCTGAGCCACATTTTACAAGCTGCTTCTGTGGGTGGCACAACCAGTGCTGCAAGCCCACCAGCATCATTTGATTTACAGGCCCTGGGCACACATGGTGCATTGTACTAGGGTCTGACAAGTAAATCAAATAGCCAATCATGGAGTCACTAATCCATTACAACAATTTACAATAGGGAGCACTTGCACTTTGGCACTGAATAGCAGTGGCAAAGTGCCCAAAGCATCTAGACCAGCAAAAACACAGCAAAAACATAGGAGGCAACAGCAAAAAAATGGAAGGGAGACCCACGCCAATGGTGCCAGGTCTAACAACTACCATCATAAGGTCCACCGCATGCAGCAGAATGCAGAGTGACACGAAATACAAATAATTTCACGCTCAAGACGATATTTTATATCTCGCTTCGGCCTATATTGTTGTCGAAGAGAAGTGCACTTAACATAATAATAATAATCCATATTTGTAAAGCGCAAACATATCACCTCTTAAGGTTTCATGGCGCGGAGGGCCGTCAGGGAGATTAAGTGAGCTATTGCCCAGAGTCACATGGCGCTGAGCTGAGCTGCCGGCGGCAATCGAATCGTGAGCCCCGTGCTCTGGAGTCAGCCGCTCTGGCCGCTGTACCACACCTCTCCCTGCCTTTCTTTCTTTTTTGTTTTATGCCGAATTATATGTCTTTTGTCTTGCCAGTGGGTCTGTTAACTTTGCAATGAACGTTACCTTAAAATACTTAGGTTGTCGAAATCCATAGAGCTAAAGGGTAAGACACTGCATGGTAGAGTGCTGAATACTGGGGCAACTGCACTTTAACAAACCTTTTACAACAGAAAATTGAAAACACATTTATAAGAGCATTACTCAGTATGCCCCCAAGTGCCCCTATGACTCCCATCCGCTTGGACCTAGAGTTGAAAAATATATTGTATGTTACAAATTTATGGCCACTTTTATATTGGGTAAGAGACTCGGGATGGATATCCAGTTGGACCAATTTATGGAACTGAAAGCATTGGATCGAGGGTACAAATTGTTATGGTTTGCTAATGTAAAATCGTGGTTTTATTTATTAAATTTACAAGAGCTTTGGCAAACACTTGAATCTATTACGAAAGAATCAGTGCCAACGTTAAAATCAATGCATTGGTCGCTGGTATTCGAAAGGTGGCTCAAAGAGTCAAGGAAAGCAGTCTGGTGGAAAAGTTCACAAAGATCAAATATAAATATAAGCTGGCATTTAAACCTTTTCTTGATAGAATTGAACCAGTGGAGGCAAGGAACCTATATTTAAAATCCAGGACTGAGATCCTACTGATCAATAGTTTTCGCAGGAAATGGAATGCTCCACCCGTGGAAACTGCAGTCTGTTCTGTATGTAAGGAGGCAGAGACGGAGTCTCATTTAGTGTTTTTTTTCTGAAGCTTACTGGAGTACTGGAGGAAATGGATTGTTCCAATCTGTCAGAATTTGGACGCAAGGCAATGTGGGATTGTGTTTAGGATTTTTAAAGCAGATAATAATGATGTGATAGTTTTTGCTCTATCTAGATTTGTATATTTAGCATGGCGGTTAAGATATAAACTAAGTGGTGAATTTTAAACTGACGTTCATCCTGCACATACTGTGTTTTAGTGTTTTGTTAAATGGAACTAATTTTATTGTATTTGTGCATGTCTATATTTCAAATGTTTTACTGAGCTGCGTTTTAAGACCTTATATGTTTTATGAGAGCTCTTTCACGAAATAAACGAATAATAATAGAATACAAATACTTGCACACATTACTTTACCTATAGCGGTACACAATGGCACCTAGTCTGTCACCTCTGTCTGACCTTTGGTAATCTGCACTAAATACAAATGTCCAACCTAAGCGGTTAGAGTTAGCACATAGATGTTATGCAAAAGTAACTTCGCCTTCCATCTAATTGAGTGCCAAACAGCAATTTACAAATGCACAGTATTACTGCGCATGCGCATACCAGCCAGTCATTTGGAAATAAAATCGCCTGAAATGACAAACTTGCAGCTAATTGCTATTTATTCTTTCTAACACTATTCTGAGACACCCACAGGAAACAAGCATAGTCAATAAGTCTGGCTTTAAATGAATATTGTATAGTAATGTGAAGCAATACCAGTAAACAGCATGGGAATGGGTGTGCATTTATGTAGAAGCAAAGAACTGTGCAATAATATTGGTGCAGGGTTAAAGGTCAGGTGAAAATTGCACTGTCAAGCCAGACATCCATGTAAGTTAATGACTGCCCTACTCCAATCTGTGCTGCTGCCAGAGAACAAAAACTTGAATTATCTATAACACTTTAATAGCATTACAATGTCATGCGCATGCTCCTGAAATTTTAAGCTCAAGCAGCTGAAAAAATAAACAAAATGATCACAGCTGTGTAGACGGCAAGCACTGTTTTTTGTGGACTCACACAACTTCTGTCCAATCAAAACACGTACTCCTGGCTCCCAACATGTGGGTGGAGGCAAAGTTCATATCTAATGATGCTCACAGAATTGTCTGGCAACAGCTGTGCTGTGAAGCCAGACCATAAAAAGGCTTTTTCACTTGAAAGGAAATGGAGCAGTAGAAAGGCAGTTTTTGGCGGAGTCCACATGTTGAAGAAAAACAACTGTGCATTTTCCAAAACAGTGGTGAACTGAAATTCTAAGTAGCAAAGTATATAACAGTGGCCTAAGGACACAATGCAAATAAGGTGTGCACATCTTGAACTTGCAAATCCATTTACTGCTGACTTTTTGCTGTCTAGACAACTGCAGCCTTATCTAGCTTTAAGTAAGTCAGATAGTATTATCTAGCATCTGTCTAAACATCACAGCTTCAGAATTACTTAAGAAGTTTGCGTTGTGTAGGAGGTTTATTCAATAAGCAAATAAGACATCGGTGGTCAGAATGACATATTCAACAACGAAAGGTATAACAAAATAATATAAAGTTCATAAAAGTATAACCTCCTTTTAAAAGCTGGGTAAGGAAAACAGTCCCTGTTTGAGAACAATTATAGAACTTTCAGTTAAAGGAAAAAATAACTTATTTTTTCCTTAAATTACTTCTATAAAGGACAAAGTGGAGATTACTTCTCTGTACAGACCTACAGAGATGTAACTAGACCTTTGGAAAAAAACTGTCTGTTTTATTGACCATATCCAACTGAGAAACATGTATTAAATAGGCACATTATTGAAATGCCGGATCTGTTATTGAACCGGTTTATCATTGTAGTTTTATTATTAAACAATGCAAGCATGCCTGCCAAGAATCACGCATCAGGTGTGACACTCACGCATTTCAGTGTGGTGTTCCGCATCACCACACTGAAATGCATTGTCACGCATTTAATGCCACTAGCCAGCGCGCGCCACCGGCGGCACCTGTGCACCTGTGCGCCGGCTCTGCTGCTCCGAGACGTGCTGCAGCAGCTGCTTACTGGGCTCAGTAAGTTCATAAATAGTTAAAGATTGTCTGTTCTCAGCTCCGAGTGGCTGAGAGTGCTACAATGTAACAATTAACCTGACCAGCCTGTCGTGCCTGGCTCCAGGCTGCATATTAATTCCTGCGGCGCCGCGCTTTGACACACACTGCTGCCAATTACCGACGGGGGGGCGGGGCCTGCCCTCAGTGAGTGGTTGCTACTGGCTTCTGTGGCACACCAGGGGGGCCCGGGATTATAATCCGGATCGTTAGTGCCGTCACGTCCGGAGGAAGAGGAAGTGAGGCAGAAGCGGCAGGGGAATCAATCTGAGTCGACGAGTCCTCGGGTGCACTGCTGACTGTCTGCGGTGCGCAGCGCAGCAATAAAACCCCTGGCGTGCGACATTCAAGTTGCCAGACCGGCGGGGAGCCGAGACCCAGGCCAGAGTGAATAATTATTTGTCACTCGCCGACACTCTCACCATGCCTGCCAAGAATCACGCATCAGGTGTGACACTCACGCATTTCAGTGTGGTGTTCCGCATCACCGCACTGAAATGCATTGTCACGCATTTAATGCCACTCGCCAGCGCGCGCCACCGGCAGCGCCTGTGCACCTGTGCGCCGGCTCTGCTGCTCCGAGACATGCTGCCAGCAGCTGCTTACTGGGCTCAGTAAGTTCATAAATAGTTAAAGATTGTCTGTTCTCAGCTCCGAGTGGCTGAGAGTGCTACAATGTAACAATTAACCTGACCAGCCTGTCGTGCCTGGCTCCATGCTGCATATTAATTCCTGCGGCGCCACGCTTTGACACACACTGCTGCCAATTACCGACGGGGGGCGGGGCCTGCCCTCAGTGAGTGGTTGCTACTGGCTTCTGTGGCACACCATGGGGGCCCGGGATTATAATCCGGATCGTTAGTGCCGTCACGTCCGGAGGAAGAGGAAGTGAGGCAGAAGCGGCGGGGGAATCAATCTGAGTCGACGAGTCCTCGGGTGCACTGCTGACTGTCTGCGGTGCGCAGCGCAGCAATAAAACCCCCGGCGTGCGACGTTCAAGTTCCCAGACCGGCGGGGAGCCGAGACCCAGGCCAGAGTGAATAATTATTTGTCACTCGCCGACACTCTCACTGACTCATGGCCTCCCGCCGCGCAAGAGGCATCGGTGATCGCGGGCGGCGGCGCAAACTAGTGCATAGCTGCCAAGGTTTCAGATTCTCACGTGTGACGTTTTCATAATTTCAGTGAAATTATGAGTCAGTGAAATTATGAGTGACATTTTAACAACTGAGTGTAACTTTATTACGAGTAAAATCAAGCAACGAAGACGAGGGGATTAACGTACATTGCACCGCAGGCATCTCAGAATGAAGCAAATGGTAAGTACCGTGCTGCTCATATTACTCGAAACAATGCGTGATGGAGTCAGGTGCTTGCATTTTGTTCGTGGTGGTGTACGCACCAAAATGTAAAACAAGTGTTGCTACTAGAAAAATGAAAGTTTCCTGTGCTGATAAAACGAGCACAAGTACGAGTTAATTTTTGTGCGAATCAATCTGCTGAACGTGCACCTCTTTTGGAAGCACTAACCTGTTCCTTTCAGTTTATTGCTAAACTTAAACAACCCTTCTCCCGAAGTAACGTGAATTGTGAGGTCTTGCTAAATTGTTTTTTCAATCCAAATGTACAAGTTATGCAAACTTTGTGTAGTTCCTTTTAATATGCCCACAGATGGAGTCTGTACTGAAAAACACAATTTTATTCTATATGGTGTCAACATTACAGTTTGGGCCAGTGATATTTTTCTCCCAGTTAGTAGCGTATTTTAGTATCTACATGCAAATCTGTTTTTAACGGTGGGACTCCTGATCCTTTAAACGTTCACTTTAACTACAAATATATTTAGTATTGAGGTGCATTCCCAGAGTCTGTGTGACCCCAAGCCCCCATGAGTTGGTCCGCTGCAAGACGGTGGAGTATTAACAAAATGTGAGTGTGCAAGAAGCGTTAATAAAGATCTTGGAATGAGTTCTGCAGTGGACCATAACTGAAGCTGTTTACTTTATGAAATATTGTTTTGCCCACAAAGCTTAAATTACTTTCAGATTAGTAAATTGAGTTGGTGTCAATAGTCTGTGCATCTGGATTGCAAGGAGGAGTCTCCTGTTAGCGCCCTTCCATTTCTGGGCCTTTGCCGCAGTTTTAAGATCTCCTTAGAGTTTTTCATTGCTCATATGGGTGTAATTTCTGATATCTATATGTTTCCCTTGTCTTCTTTGCTAGATTTTGCTCGCGAGAAAGTGTCACTCATAGTCGTTGAAATGTCACTCATAATTACACTGAAATTATGAAAATGTCACACATAGCATTCTGAAAGCTTGGCAGCTATGTGCAAGGCATCAGAGGTCCGGTGTCAGCAAAATGCACTACGCTTCACTGTGATGAGACTTTTGTGCATAAGCAAACTATAATAAGAGAGGCTTCTTTTAGATTACACGTTTATTGCACGAACCTGGTGAAAAGTTTGCTTTTATCACTTTTGGCTAACCTTGCATGTCAATAGCGATTCACAGAGTGGTTCTATAGTCGCTCTGGACTTTGCATATTTTGCAACAGGAGTCACAGTGCAAACATTCACTAAGCTTGCTTTAATCATGCAAATACAAGGGGGTGATTTATAGTCTGGCAGACAGGGTACTCCGGAGCAAACATGATGGAATAACCTGTCCACTAAACTTATGGTCTGCCCGACTCATTTTGAGATTGGGGGGTCATCAGCTTACTTTTGGCGGAGCCACCGTAGACTCTGTTGACAGAAAGTTACCTCTGATGACCCAAAGAAGTAGGGGCATCAGACTAAAGCCATCACACTGCCCTCTTAGTTTAGAATGGATGGTCTGATAGATTTTTTCTGCCCATGACGTCTAGGAAAGACCAGGCTGTAATGGACAGAAAAATAAATATTGACCCCCACAACCTGTGAGAAAATTCCCAGGGTATGGGGGCCATTAGAATTTTGTTTTTCTTTTGGTTTCACAATTCTTTATTCGGGTTTAAAAGGGAATCAAATCAAATCAAAAGGATACCCAAGGCAATTCAATGCACTGGCAGCCCGCAACAGCCAGTAAACACATGGCAACACATGGTACACTAAAAGGACATAGCACAGCAGCAATGTCTGGGTCCGGATGATCCGATGACAAGCAAGCAAACTGAGGACAAGAGGAGGATGATGGTGGGGGGAATCCCGTGGGGAGGGAGGAAGGGGGAGAAAAGGGGCAGGTTGAGAGGAGAGGGAGGAGAAAAGAAGAGCAAGAGAGAGAAGAAAGAGAGGAAGGGGAGTAGTCGAGTGAGGGAAAACAGAGGAGGAAAGGGGGAAAAGCAGGAGGGGGAGGTGGGAGGGAGGGTAAGAAGAGGAGGGAGAGAGAGGGAGAGGAGGGATCACAAGGAGGTAGGGGAGACCCAGAGACAGGCCTGCAATGACAACCGGAACCCATAAAATGGCCAACAGGGACAGAACTAAAGCTCAGGGGACCACAGTAGCCCAGCAGGCCCACACACCCTGCAACCAGCGCAGAGCGCTCAGCGCACGTTGTCCTGCATCATTGCAACACCAACAGTGGGAGTTGGGCAGCAGCCTCACCGCCCATGGCTTTGCCGGGGTCCAGTTCCAGTCATGGAGCGATTTAAAAAGGCAAAACTTCAGCTGGACTTCCCTGGCTCCGCTGACCAGAGCCTCCAGTAGTTCCAACCCCTCCTCCGACTCATACTCCACCTGGAGACGAGCCTGCCACTTAGTGCGCTGGCTGTCCAGCAGGAGCAAAGAATACAAATTATGGGTCAGAAGGCTGGAAAAGCCAGACATCACTCCCCAGAGGTGTCCCAATGCCTTAAGGTAGGAGACCACTGAGAGGGCGGGAAGATCCAGGGGCCCTGGGCTGTGGACAAGACAGTGACGCAGCAGGAGGTACCGCCAGCACTGGGGAGGCGGCCGACCGAACTCTTTACGTAGTGCCTCAAAGGACTTAAGGGCCCCCTGGGTGAGCACATGATGGAGGGTAATGTAGGAAAGTGCCCTTTTTTGACATGGTCACCCTCACTTTTTGCCTGGTATCTGATGCAATTTTGACAGAGGTGCACTGGGTTCCTGCTATCCAGGACCCCAGTGCCAGATCTCTTTCCCTAAAACTGTACAATTGTTCCCCAATTTGCAAGACCTTTAGCGCCCATGTAAGTCCCTAGTGAATGGCATCCCTGGTACCTAGGGCATGAGCACTAAAGAAGGTCCCTAAGTGCTGCAGCATGTTGTGTGCCACTCGGGGGGCGCTAGAGGGCGCACTGCGGAATGGCTGCACTCTAGTGCTGCTCCGCCGGCCGGAATACAGATCTACATCTAAAATATGCAAATGGCCCTTAAAACAACGAAACAACCACGAAAATGAACGTCGGAATATGCCAGCAATAAGAAGCAGAGCTCCAGATGAAAGATCGAGAGCAAACCAAAGTAAAACACCGAGTGTACTGTGAGTGACTCGATATCGTTTGGCCGAGACAAGATGGCGGCGCGCACCGGCAATTATTTTGCATCAGCGCTGTAATGCCCGGCTGAAATCAGGACCGCCGGTGGAACTCTACACACTGACGCCGACCCCGGACGACATTGCAGATGGTGATATGTACCGCAGCGGCCACCTGGACAGATAAGTAAATGCCCATTACGTGTGGAGGAGATCTGCGGCGCTGAGCTATATTTGGCAGAGCAGAGCGCAATCCCCATGCGACTGCGGGAGTTAAATAATAAGATGGCACAGGCTTAAATACACTAGATACCAGATGCATCTGCTTGTTACATCAACAGACGCGGATCGGTTCTGCTGTGGAGGGCACAGTGGATGGGGAACTCGCCATGATCTGTGAAGGAACCTCCCCTGGGGTGGCGGCCATCTTACACGGATAACTGCGGCGCTACAGTGAAAGCTACACCTGTAGGAGATCCCAAGACCGCGTTATACACCGACAGCAGCATATCCTATAAAAACGGACAATGTGCATAAGCGGCGGGAGGTAAACAGAGGTGCGTAAACCCCTCTGACGAATATCTCCTAACACGAGTGAGGGATAAAGTATAGCCCCAAAAAAAAAGCGGATAACACGCACAGCGCGTAAAAACTACACAGCGACCCAACGGGGCCAGCGAGGTACTCGCGGTGTCTCTGAAACACGCCACACTACGGTGTATAGGGGAGGAAAAAGATTAGACACTGATGCCAAGCCGTGGACGCCAAACTGCATACCCGGGCTTTACACTACCACCTGAAAAGCTGGGAGAGTCACTAGCGGAACTACATGCGCTGAGGTAGGATCAAGACATCAGGTATACCGAAGGAAGCGATACCAACATTGCATCTGTGCCTATATCTTGAGAGCTGGGCTCGGGTGGAATCTGCACGGCGGCGCCCACGCGACGACATATTACGGAAAGTGTCCCGGTGCAGGACTGCCCCAATCTGTCATCCTGACCAAACACACTGCTACTAAAAAATGGGCAAAACAGATAAGCAGCAATCGAAACTTTCTTTCGACCCCCGCCGCACATCGAGGCTCACAGCTGCCCATTCGGACACAGAACTAGACAATGCCCCTGCTAAGGATACAGCAATGGAAACCGCACTACAAGCTATTCAACACAGTTTACAAAGCATAGATAGTAAAATCGATACCCTGACCAACAGAGTGGATAATATAGCAAACAAGCTTGATAAGCAGGGGAAACGATTAGATGCAGCAGAACAGAGAATATCAGCAGTAGAGGATGAATCGAATGCCACGACTAAACGATGTACCGCCATGGAGAAACTACTAGAAACCATCAAAAACAAGAACGAAGATTTGGAAGCGAGGTCCCGCCGTAACAATGTACGAGTTCTTGGCGTGCCGGAGACCACAAACACTGGGCGAATGGAGGGATATATAGAACAAATGCTACAAGATGTATTTGGGGTAGAACAATTCTCACCCATGTTGATCGTCGAACGTGCGCATAGAACACTAGCGACGAAGCCTCCGCCAGGCGCTCCCCCACGTCCCATAATAGCTCGAATACTGAACTATAGGGATAGAGACACAATTTTGAGACTGGCACGGGACAAGCAGACCATACAATACCAAGGAAATCGTATATCCTTCTATCCGGACTTTACCATCGCAGTACAAACGGCGCGTAGAGAATTTCTATTGGTAAAGAAGAAACTACGTGACATGGACATAACCTATGCAATGCTGTATCCGGCGCGCTTGAGAGTTGTACACGACGACCAGACCAAAATATTCACAACGCCGAAAGCTGTGCAGGATTACATGCAAAAATTCAAACCAAGACGCAGATCTCCTATGCACGAGCATTCAACATCACCGCCTGAAGAGGAAGCAGAATAAGTACAAATACTTCCCATGGATGTCGTGGGAACCAAAAACATGCATGGCGAGATGGAGGAAGCAAAGCAATGGCTCCATGCTCCGAACGCCACAAGGTAGGATCTAACCAACACACATATGTAAATGACACACGGACCCGCCCTATGAACATTGAGACATTGAACTACCCATAGCGTGGCGTAACGTACAGACTATAATATTGTGCAATGCACTGTTAGACAGCCCATGGAAATGTGCTAGACGGTTGATAGGCATAACACAGTAATGTATAAGATACGCACTGTGATTCAATAGTATTATAGAACAGCGGACAGGGCTGGTGTATATGTCTGCTTAAGGAACTGGCCAACTTAATACCGAAAATCCGGCCACATCCGCCCTGCGGATGAGTATGTGTGTACCTAGCGGCCCCCATTACGGGTACTCCCCAACAAAGTTTTGATGTTTAGATGTTGTTATATAAGGATATGTCTTTGGCATAATTGGGATGCTAAAGTGGGTGGGGGTTATGGGGTAGGTTTAGTTTGTCAGGCACGTCACTACGAGACGCAGTATTACACAACATGGCTATGAAACTGCACACAACTTCTACACTTGTAAACTATGTACAATACACTGTGCACAAATCGCACGATACAGATACACATCTAGAGACAATACACAATGTTGTGTGCCACTCTAAGGGACCCCTCTCCAAACTCATGCAGACTGCCATTGCAGACTGTGTGAAATGGTGCAGACAAAAGTGAAAATACGACATTGCAAACATCCTGTGTGCCATGCCTGCAGACACTGCATGCAATATATGTAAGTCACCCCTTCAGCAGGCCTTACAGCCCTAAGGCAGGGTGCATTATATTATATGTGTGGACATATCTGCATGAGCAGATATGCCCCTATGATGTCTAAGTCGATTCGTAGACATTGCAAGTGAACAGGGAAGCCATCTTAAGTATATGCACTGGGCACTGATGATTAGGAGTTCCCCAGCTACATGATGGCTTCCCTGAAACCAAAGGTGTTTGGTATCAAACACCTCGTATTAATAAACCCACACTGATCCCAGTGATGTATTTATTAAGACATGCACCCAGAGGGTACTTTGGAGGTAACCCCTGAACCCTACTAATTCTCTAGTGTGCTGGCTGACTGGTACAGTGCAGCCTGCCGCCACAGATGTGCTTTTGACTCCCTAGGAGGTGAGAGCCCTGTTCTCAAAGGTCAGGAAATATTACTGGTCTGGCAGGAGGTGTTTACACCTCCTCCAGCAGGATGGCTAGTAAATCAGCATACTAAGGCCAAAGGCTTCAAAGCCTCTGCTGCCTTTGATATTCAACCCCGGCATCCCCCAGTCCTGGGAGATGCCACTCCCTGCCCTGAGGCCAATTATGCACAAGGACAGACGGGAAATTAGTTATGTTAGGAGGCGTGGAGCACACCCAGGTCAGACACACCCCTAAGGTGAGCTGCCTGATGTGCCCCACTGTAGGAAAATCCACCATCTTAGAGATGGCAGAATTAGAAACACTGGGACAGGGTTATGCCCATCTCCCACAGGAAGTGGCCATATAGGGGGCGTAGTGGCCTAAAGGGTAAGTAGCCCATTGGCTAGTATTCTGCATTCCCCAACACCCCTAAATTGAGTAATAAATGCCTAACTCTTCCCTCTGATAAGCCTAAGGCTGCTTGACCACACTACCACAAATAGAGCACCCATGGGAATATTAAAGCAAGCCCCTGTCCACTTATAAGGGATACATGGACTCTTTACACAGCATACCTCTTTTTGGTACCTTTATAAAGAGCCAGCTTCCTATAGGTAAGACCCCCCCCCCTTAGAGCATGCCAATCAAGCACCTCGCAACTGCTACGGAGGCCGGTATTGTCCCACAAGGGCACCTGATTGTGCAAATGGGCATCAACCGAAGAGATCTGATGGGATCGTAACCAGGATTTGGACATAACCTGGAGCATCGGACTCCTCGAGCCAGGGACTTAAGCATTATACCGGTAGATGGGGTACAGCCACCAAGGGCACTTCAAGATGTTGTGTTCAATCATGACCTGAAGTGAGGGGCCCGGGTCTTGGGGAGCATGTAGGCAAACTGTGCAAGGTGCGAGGCCGGGGCATAATGCTCCACTGGGGGGAGGCCCAGTCCATATGAAAGGTGGGCTATGAGCCTACTACTAGCCAGCCTGGACCGGGACAACCCCCAAACGAAGGACCTGATGCCCTTATCCACCGACGCAGGAGACCCCCAGATGAAGGACCTGATGCTCTTATCCACCGAACACAGGAGTGAGAGAGGCACGAGCAGGGGAAGCATGCCCAGAACATAGGTGAATCTCGGCAGGGTTACCATCTTGACTGCCTGTGCCCTGCCCCAGAGACCGAGGTGGGACAACCTATCGTAGTCCAATTTTGAGCGTGCCAGCAGTGGGTCAAGGTTGTCCGCTACCATGCGGTCCAGACTCTGGTTTATGTAAATCCCCAGGTATTTGAGATGCGTGGACTTCCACTGAAAGGGGTAGGCAGAAACGGCTGCTCGGGTGATCATAAGCAAAATCGGTAGGACTTCGCTCTTGTTCCAGTTGAACTTGTATCCCGAGAGTGCTTCGAAATCGGAGATGATGTCCAGTAGAGCCAGGAGCTAGGTGAGTGGGGGAGCTCTGAGAGAGTGAACAAGATGTCATCCGTATAGATATAGAGGGTGACGGCCCCCATGGGGTAGGGATGCCCGCTGACCGTGGTGACTGGTGGAGGGACCCGGCCAAGGGTTGGATGGCCAGAATAAAGAGAAGGGGCAATAATGGGCAGCCCTGCCAGGTCCCCCTTGGACCGGTGAAAGAGTCTGAGAGGAAACCCCCGCAATTGACCTGAGCAGTGGAAGAGTCATAGAGCCACCGGACCTTGGCTATAAAAAAATGTCCTCTCCAAGGCCGAACTGCTGGAGTGTCACAAAGAGGAAGCTCCACTCAATCCTGTCAAACGCTTTCTCAGCGTTCAGGGAGATGGGCAGGGCGTCCTCAAGCAGATCCTTAGTGGACCGCAATGTGTGGGCTAGGGTGTGGAGGTGGTTCCAGGACAAGAGCTCAGGGACAAACCCCACCTGGGAGTGACGGATCAGCGCTGGGATCCCTGTCCGGAGACGAGCCACCAGAACCCCAACCAAAATCTTGATATCTCCATTTAGTAGAGAAATGGGGTGGTAGCTGCTGCAGAGGAGGAGTTCCTTCCCAGGATTGGGGAGAACTGCGATCGGACCTGAAGGCCGGGAAAGCTAGCGCAGCCTCCTGATGGTGCAGTTGCAACACCAGCAACCTCCACGCCTTCTCACCCGACTCTTAATGCCGACCCTTCAGCAGTTGCAGTGCATACTCAGCTTTGGAAGTATAGAGCGCATTGAGGTCCATTCGGGACTTTTCCAGGTGGCGCCGGAGGGGTATCAAGGAGTTGACAGTGTAAAGGCGGGTAAGATGCAGTGTCAGCCTCCAGGGCCCTCTGATGCCTAGCTTTCTGTTTGTTCGTGAGGGCAGCATCTATCATTAAATGGCCTGAATGGTTGCCTTGGCAGCCGCCCACAAAGTGTGCAGCAAGGCGACAGACACCCGGTTGTGCTCGTAACATGGGACCGGAGCTGAGCTTTACCCAGGGGAGACCGGTAATGGGAGATATTAAGGCTCCACCGTTTGCGGCCCGGGCTGGACAGCCCCAGATCCAGGGAGAGGGAGATCGGGAGTGGTACAAGGGCATGCCCTCAAGAATCTGCACATCCCACGAAATGGCGACCACCGGTTGAGAAATGAAGAAGTAATCCAGATGGGACTGAGCACCATGCACCGGTGAGAGAAACATGAACTCCCTATCCATAGAATGCAAGAGGTGCCAGACATCCACAAGACCATGGTCCACTGCAATGTCCCCTAGGAGAGCCAGGTCAGCGTTCTTGCCCTAGGTACGATGGGTACCATTTACTAGGGACTTACAAGGAGTACTGAAGTTGTGCCAATTGGGAAACAAAAGGTACAGTTTAGGGAAAGAACTTCTGGCACAGGGGACCTGGTCGGCAGGGATCCTGTGCACTTCCAGTCAAAATTACATTATTTTCAGGCAAAATTTGGGGGCTAACTATGTCCAAAAGAGGCACTTTCCTACAGCAGGCACTTGGACAATACCAATCCATCAATCCAGAGGATGCTGAAGGCACAGGTAGGCAGCAGAAGATAGAAAGGACACCTCAATTCTCGGCCAACCTGGGTTTCAGCTGGGAGCGGGACTTGCCACGTCCATGGTCCTGTGTAAGCTCTGCCACTGCTCCAATCACCTTGTCCTTGCCACTATAGGACCTGCTACAGTGGTCTTGAAATCTTTCTACATGACGGCCCAAATAGGGGCCCTGGTCCTCAGCCGCCAAGGGGAGCGGTGTCCGCTGGCTGAGCCTTTGTCGACGAGTCGACAGAGGCAGTGTCCATCCCCCGGTCCAGGAGACTGTCCAGAAAAGATTACGACTCCCCCAGATCAAGGAACTCCTTGGACTTGCCATCCATCGTGATCCACATGCGTGCCGGTTCAAAGAGGTCACATTTGATGTCAAGCTTGCGCAAATGGGGACTGAGGCCATGGAAGGCCTTCCTCTTGCCGTTGGTCTCCTAGGAAAAGTCCAGATCTCGTGGCGCTCAAAGTCATACGGGCCGTGGGCATGAGCTACCGTCAAGAGTTGCTGAACCTGCTCATGGCGAAGGAAGCACGCAGTAGGCCCACTTTATCACCAGAGGGCAGGAGATGGACATCCCACGTTAGGGTGGGAAAGAGGTGCCTGAGAAAGCCGCGGGCATCAGACCCCTCCGCGCATTCCAGAAAGCCGAAGAAGCAGAGGTTGGCCCTGCGGCTCCTGTCCTCCAGGTCAGTGAGCTTGTAACGGACATGCTATATTTCCAAGTCCTGATCTGGGAGGAGGTTGAGCTGCTCCTCCACAGTCGACAGACAGTGCTCCACCCCTTCCACCCTGTCGTTGAAGCTGGCAATGTCGGCCTAGATAAACCTTGACTCCGCTGCGAGGTTGGACATCTTGGCATCCATGCCTTCCAGGCGACGACACACCACGGTGATTTCCTGCATAAACCGGTCCATCATGTGGGTCCTGAGGTGGGGCCACCAAGGCGGGGGGGGGGAGCAGTCGCGGGGTGGGACTGCGAAGTTACCTCTGTAAAGAGCAACTAGCAGGCTGACTTTCCAGAAGGCATCTTCGGCATTATGGGCGAGAGGAGGGAACACAACCCCTCAGATGGTCCAGCGAGGGTCCCAGCAGCTGGCTAAATGGTCCGCCCTGGAGGGAGGAGAGGCAGGCTCCGAAGGCCCAAGGGTGGTGTGGGCTACAAAAGGGTCGCGGCACAGCCCCCCATATGTGGCTCCTTGTGAGGCCGGTCTCCGAACCGGGGTGTACAGCAAGTCTCCGCAGGAGCCCAGAAGCCACAACTTGTGAGGGACAGGAGGACCAGAATAGGTGAAGGGTGAGGGTGACCTCCGTGGATCTGTCGCAGGGGCCAGGCCCACGGCCAGGCAGACTCAGCACTTTAAGGTTCTCCTCTGCACCATCGTGGTTGCGATGCAATGCTCCACATGGTGTGTGACCCAAAGGCAGGTCCACAAGGGTCTAAGGAGGGGGACAGCAGGCTGACGGCAGGTCCCACTGGTGGGATTTGGGTCTTCCTCGGGCCGGAAGGGTCCCCTAGGCCACAACAAGCCTCTGCCACACGGAGCGACAGGCACTGGCTACACGTCTACTCCAGGTGCCAGGGCCCTGTCCCCTACTGTGTCCCGCTGTCCTGGAATGCCCCAAGCGGATAGCTAGAGCCTACGGTCCTGCCCCAGCTTCTGTCAAGGGAGCTGATGGTGGGGGAAGGGGCCACCGAGCACACACAGAATCACAACAGGCACCATAGGAGTCAGGCAAGGGGCCAGCCAGCCACGGCCTATGAAAGGCTGATGAAGCTAATGAGAGGGCAGCAGCCCCCCCAGTAGGCCGAGCTCTCACCAGGCTCCTGCAGGCCCCAAGTTCAAATGGCCATCTTCCAAAGCTGCGTGGGGCATTAGACACCTGCCACACTCTACCTGCAGGGACCCAGGGCCTCCAACCCACAATTGGCTGGGAAGGTCGCAATTAAATGCTGCGTGGGCATGCCGTCCATGCACTGCTCCACGTCATCCACTGCTTGGGCCCCAGTCTGGCCGGCTCATGCTCCAGCTCAGGTCAAGGCGGGCAAGAGGGGCCAAAAGATCAGAATGGGCAG
Source organism: Calotriton arnoldi (assembly GCA_963921515.1). Taxonomy (NCBI): domain Eukaryota; kingdom Metazoa; phylum Chordata; class Amphibia; order Caudata; family Salamandridae; genus Calotriton; species Calotriton arnoldi. The sequence goes on along the minus strand of CAWUFW010007807.1, from coordinate 352,843 downwards.
AGATGGGGAGGGCAGGCGGCCTCCTCTGCTCCCTAATACCCAGTGTTGGGCCCATGAGCTGGCCCCGCCCCATGACCCACTCTGGCACGGCTGTGCCCTCCCCAAGGCCAGGTTGGGCCGGCCGAGAAGCAGCGCCATCTTCCTGCATGTCGAAGGTCACTTTGGGCAGCACAGAGGTTGAAACAGTCGGAACCTGGGGGCAGCATGGATAAAAAGCTGGCCACTGCACTGGTTCAACTGTACTGGCAATGCCTCTGAGTCACCCAGGCCTCCTGATGCAGCTGAGCCCTGTTCCCAGGTGGCCATTGCCATCGGCAGCCAGACTCTGCCCCCTAGTTTTTTATTTTTCAATAACGAGCTCCCACTTTGGGAGTTTGTTTTTGAAAAACAAAATAATGTTAACATTTTGGTGGATGTCCGTCAAAACCTATGGCGGCTGTCCACCAAATTATTGTACTTTGAAGGGAGCCACCAAGAAGGCAGTTCCTTTCAATGTACAAAGACGACCACTTGGTTGGTGGTCATCTCTAAGTAGGAGAGACTACCGGTCGTCAGGGTGCCAGATGTTAAGTTCTCTGCCACCCTGATAGATGGTAGTCTTTCCTCCAGTGTCTAAATCAGGCTCAAAGCATTTTATATATTAGCTCCTAGTGCCTTCAAATGGTAATATGTGTCAGAGACATATACACCAGGCTAGTACCTCCCTCATGTGCTCTGTGGCTTTTTCAAGACAATGGTGTTGCAGTGGTTGTTTGACTACCTATGCACAGCTCCACTCTTCAAGTACATTGACGGTTTCTCCTTAGGGGCTTGCATTGACAGTAACCATAGTATGCAGCAAATCTATTTTTCCATCAGACCCAATGAAATTGGAAGCTGCTCCTTCCACCAGCACGGAGTGTGGACAGAAAACCTCAAACGGCTGAAATGGGACAATGAAACAGCCCCGAGTCTCTGTCATGGGTCAGAGCTCAATACACTGCATCTATTGCCCAAAGAAACTCCCCCATCAGGCACGATCTTCACAGATCAAATCCTTCAGAAATTTCAAGTCAATCTCCCTTCCTGCGTAAAGCCATGCGATCTCCCTTCTAAACTTAAAATGACAGAATCCCAGAAGGTCTTGAAAGGTGAAGTTAACCGCAACATGCGCATCCTTGTACAGCGGCCCACCTCTCCAACCGCAGAAATCAATCTAAACAAATCAAGGTCCCTTTTCAGGAATTCAATCTGGCACAGCAAAAAGAAAAGAAACAAGGACTTCTGGACCTGAATGTTGTTCGTAAGCAAGAAAAAGACTACAAAACAATTCTGGTCAATGGTTAATCAAGTGACAACCAGAAGCAAGACGGGCACCAACGCGAACATCACAGAACCTGCTTAGGTCTCATTCCTGACGTCACACTTTTCATCAGACACTCACTGTACGGCCACACAAGCTCTTTATTGATTGTCAAGTGATTGCTCCGCTGCTCTGGAAGCTGCTAAAAGCCCGCAACGAACACACTCAATTAAAAGATTTCACTGGCTGCCGATGCGAAAACGGGTACAATTTAAGGCTCTGTGTATAGTACACAAAGCCCTTCATAGAACCGGGCCCAACCATCTCATTACGCAATTCCAATGGTACACACCAACTAGATGTCTACGCTCCTCGGAAGCTAAACTTGTATCGGTGCCCTTTGCAAAAAAGACCAATTGGGGTGGAAGAAGCTTTGTGGTTAGCGCAGCCAAGGCATGGAATGGCCTTCCGCTGCAGTTGAGATCCCTGCCAAGCCTGCTGGCCTTTAGAAAGGCTCTGAAAACTTGGCTCTTTACCGCACAGTCTTAGGTTTTTATCTTTTTTGCCTCTTGACTCAGGATCTCTCTATGACTTCAGGTAGCGCCAGGACACCTTCGGGTAGCAGTTCGCGCTTTATAAATGTTAATAACATAACATAACATAACAATGATGGATCACTTACTGATTTCCATAGATCTAGTCAAATAGAGGAACACTGTGTCCTGAATCTGGTGGGGCTGCAGAAAGATGGGGCGCCTGGTCCCAACAGACTCCCCACAGCCCTCTTTACATCTGACTCTACATTTCGGGCCAAGGTGCTACCTTTCCTGTTCGAATACTGCCTGGTAACTAACAGCATTCCGGTGTCCTGGAGAGGTTCCATCATCCAGCCAATTTTTAAAGGGGGCCCCGAAATCTGATCCTTGCCACTATTGCCTCATTGCTTTAATCGATAACAATGCTAAGCTCTATGCCAGCCTGCTCCTCGACGATCTAAAAGCCTGGGCAGAGGAATGCCAGCTCATTCTGAGAAATCAATGCTACTTCAAATCTGATGGCGCTGGCCCTCACGTGTGACAAAACCTTCAGAAACAAACTGGCGCTTTAATCCTGCTTTGTTGACTTTAAAGCTGCATTTGACAGCATACCAAGGGGCCCCTTATGGTGCAAACTGGAGGCCTTGGGTTTGCCAGTTGCCTTATTGAGATCAATTGAGCAGTTGTACACTAACACCTGGGTGCGGGTCAAACTAGGAGATGGCTCTCAGATCACAAGGAAGATCCCTACAAAATCTGGGCTGAAGTAAGGATGCATGCTTGCTCCCTTGCTCTTTAACTTATATATTGCCCCGTGATAAAGCAAACTGTCACCCACCCAAATTGGGAGGTCAACGTATGACCAACCTGCAATACGCAGATGACCTTGTGCTTTCTAGCCAAAGAAAGACTGGCCTCTGCATTAATTTTCTATCTTACCTGCCTACACTGTCAGGAACGGGCTAGAAATCAATCAAACAAAAACCACTACGATTACATTCGGGCCAAAAACAATCCATCATGTCATCTTAACGGTGCCTGGCTCCATCTCAGCTGTGAGTACAAATATTTGGGCATCTACCTGGACAGTAAAGGATCATTCCAATCTCATCAGCATTCTATGAATAACAAAGGCTTCAGCTTAATGTTTGCTCTTACATCTGTCGCTCAGAAATGGCTAGGACTGAGTCTTGATCCCCTTCTCCAGGCGATGAAAGCAAAGGTCATTCCGGCATTAACCTATGGGAGCGAAATCACCCTGGGCAGGGAGGCCACCACGGTGGACAAACTTATTACTCAAATCTACAAAGCTGCCCTTCGCTTGCCAAAGAGAGCGTCACCAGTGCAAGTAAGACTTGAATTCAGCATTACATAACAATATTGGGCCAGAGGCAGTTGCTTCCTAAACGTCTGTCACAGGCTTAGACCTGCATCGCATGACTCTATGCATGGCCTAATCTGGCTCGAACTAGAGGGCGCTGGCTCAACCTCGTTTTACAGGCGACACCTCAAAGATAAATTAATTTAATTTTCACTCACCAAGACCTGGGGCAAGCATCTCTCTCACCAGGTGTTCAAAAAACTCACTGAAGCCACAGCAAAAAACTGTCAAAGCTAGAGGATATGACAGCGCTGAGGAAGCGCTCTCATGCATGGTCAGTAATCAACTCCTACACCTCTAGCAAACAGCAGAACTACATAACTTGTACATACCCTCTGTGGGTTAAGGCCAGGCTAGTGGCACTAAGACTGGGTGAGTGGAACATGCGAGCTCATCTCCGGGAAGGGCGCTGCTTAGAACCCCACAATACAAGGAGCCGTCTCTGTGGTCAGGAAGAAGAAACCCCTAATTCATATTTTATGTATCTGTCCTTCATTGTTTCAGCAAAAAAGAAATTCTCCTCTGCACTGACTTTATTTGCTTAGGAGTTCACATCTGCCAGCAGGCAGTAATAATAGCCAGTCTGAAACCTGGCAACACCATATTAAATGTCAAAACTGTTAAGTTTCTTAGGATGAATGCAGCCAAACTGGACGATGCTAACTCTATTTGCACTGCAAGCACTTGACATTAAGGGGTATATTCACAAGAACGTGTGATAACTACCGCAAGAGTAGCGTAACGCAACTTTCAATATCGCAGCCCATCGCAGGAAAATATCCACGTGTCAACGTGGAATTCACAACAAGGCGGTACCATGCGCTAGCCACCAGATAACGCGTCAAATGTCAGTGTCAAAATCAACGCCACGCCGAAAAAATGCGAAACACGAACGGGAGAAATCATGCGATGAGGCTAATCGCGGTACAGAAATCAGCGAACACCAGCCACAGGCCTGTAAATCCCACGCGGCCGGCGGGAAAAAGCACCATAAAAGAAAGAAAGAAAAAGAGCCCAAAAACAATCCAAACTGCGTAGCAACATGGATGCACCCGGATCGAGTGCAGAGGACAAGCCGAACACCACAAGCCCTACAGAGGACCAGCCAGGAACCCCGCCTTCGGGGAAGGGCAAGGACAAGAGGAAGAGGAAGACCGGGTACAGTCCGCAGGAAGACCAGATCATCGTCACGGGGGTGACAGAACACCATCAACAACTGTTCGGCACCTCCACTGCGGAACTGGCAACCCAAACCGAAATATGGCAGGCCATCCTCACCAAGGTCAATGCAGTCGGAGTGTCCAGGAGGTCACTGGAGGAGGTCAAGAGGCGCTGGCATGATCTGAAAAGGCAGACCAAACATGAGCTCGCCGCCAACAGGGAGGCAGCAACGGCGACTGGAGGTGGGAGTCCTGCGACACAGGAGGAGCTGGAGCAAATGGTGGCCACAGTCAGCAGTGAGGAGACGGTGGCAGGATTGGGGGGCCTGGACACAGCACGATACGACCTGACCCAACAGCAACAGGGTGAGTAACCACTAGGGACGGGGGGGAACGGGGGGAGATGGGCACAATGGCACACATGCACAATTATGCACAGCACACCCACAATGACCGTGGAACATGTCCCTGAATGCCTTGGTACACTGCAGCACACATAGAAACGCCAAGTAGGCCCCCATCCACAATGTGCACAGAGGGCCCCCCCCCATCACCAATATCACAACCGACCCGTGCACATGTGCTGAATCCAGCAAAGCAGCCGCTCCGTGACCCACACTGACTATGCAAGTAACACTGCATGTCCGATAGCACGGCAACTGCCCCAAAAAAATGACATGGCCCACGAAGCGACATGGAGGTAGCCAAGTGCGGATCACATCCGTAAAGGAGCAGGTCACACTCCGACATGTCCACGTGCACCCACAACCCATGTCTCACAATACACGCAGCAGACGAACAATGCACCAGGCCACAAAAACAGCCCATGAGCAAACATGACTCAAGTCAAAAGCAAATCAGGCCCCGAAAAGCACACAATTCAAAGGCACCCCGGCTCAAAGGGAGAAGGCTACACGAAATCAGAGCTGCAGGGGCAACTCACCCACAATGCAGCACACACACATAGCAATCACAGAACATCAGCAATGAAGCCAATGTGGTACAAAGTGCAACACCAGCACCACAGGACAGAGCCCACAACAGGTTCCGCTCGTGCGTAGTAACTGTCCACCCACATCTGGCATTGCCTGACACTGTGTGATGATAATGTACGGGTACTACCACACATCCGTCATGTAGTCGAAAAACACACTGACTGTCATCAAATAGCCAGCACCCCCCAAACAGTCACAATGTACATTGGCATGTAGTCTGAATGTATACATCTGCAAATCATCACCATACATGTGAAACTCTGTTAACCTGCATCTCCCCTTTACATTGCAGAGGGACAAACAACACCCGTTGCAGAGCACACCACACATCCCACCATTGATGATGAAGAGGACAACCTGCACACCTGTCAAGACACCCTCCAACGCATGTTGGACAGCCTCTGCACCCCACCCCCAGGAGCAGGCCAGGCCAGCTGCCTCGAGGTGACCCCACCACCTGCACAGACCACACAGCAGGAAACACACACCACCACAGCTGTTTCCCAGGACCACCCCGACCAATACATGGAATTCCAACGGCGTGTGTTGGGTTGCCAGGTGGAGTTGGCTCATCAGCTGCGGGTGGGTTTCGAGCTCGTGGCAGCCAAACTCGATGCCATACGTGGGTGTCTGAGTCCCATCAGGGACCACGTACAGTCCCTATCGGACTCCCCCTGTATGCACCATGCTCCGCCACAGACCTTGGCTAACCTCGCTGGTGCCATGAGTCTAGTACAAGCACTGTCTGGTCAGACAGGCACCAGCCATGACAGCACAGAGTTGGCACAGATGCGGAGGGCAATGGACACCAATGCAGGCTGGAAGGATGTCCGCCACGGCTGGACACCAGGGAGCAGTGGCTGGGAACAGCAAGGCCCTGCAGTACTCCAACTTGCCATTGCTGCCACTGAGCCCTTCCCAGATGACTGCAGCGGGAACATCGACACACACAGCTCCGACCCCTGATGTGTCTGTGTTACACTGTGATGCTGCCCCATCACCTACGCAGTCTGATGTGTCAGGGGCACACAGCGATGCAGCCATCACCCCGCCACACACATCGGACACAGAACCCGTATCAGGGGAGTGAGAAGGGGATGGGAACTACTGTGTGAGGAAGGAGGCAGTAGCATCCATCACCGCCATATGGCCTGTCCCTGCCTGGTCATGACCTGTGCATCATGCCCTGGGAAATACCTCCTACTGACCTCCGGAACACCCTGCGACATTCACCTGGACCCCGACACGGACTGCCATTTCTGCACCGCTGGCCAATCCCTCAGCAATCCTGCTGCGGACTGCACTCTCCCTCTTCCCAATCACTGTGCACTCCCCAAAGGACCCTGGTTGGCCCACCACTGGGCCTCCATGTGATGTGGGCTTGGATGGCCAGGTACAGCTCCAGCTCCGTCAATCACCTGAATGTGAATAAAACATTCTTAATCACACAGATGTGTCATCACTATGTTCACTCACGTATGGAAGTATGGCTGGATGTGGGGACGATGATTGCACATGAAGGTAAACCCTGGTAACTGACATCTATGCGCATTTCTAGCCCTGGGACACATGGCCAATTGGATGACTGGGAAGGTGAGTACTAGCTGTGTCCCCATTGCACATCAACAGCAATCTCACAACACCCCAATGTAGGCACACGTCCATGTGTTGAATAGGGCCGTGTGTAGGAGTGACCAAAACGGTGGCAGGCCAGGAGTGGTATCCCGCACCACGTGTGACAGCAGAACTTCACGTCGCAGACCGACTTACACACATCTGTGTGGACACACTCTGTTGTGATGTATGACATTGCTCCACATGGTCAGAGGTTGGACACCATACACACATAGCTGGAGTCATGTAAGTGCACATGTCGTCCAGCACCTATCCGAAAGCAATGTCTGGCTCACAGAGGCGGAGCTTGCCAAAGGGACACACCCCCATTGCACATGCGTCAGTCAGTTCCTCCCTGTGTTGGGACGATGCTCATTGTGGCACACGAGTGGACAATCTAAACAACACACCTCACAGTTAGACACCAGTGGAGTGGCATAGGTTTTATTGGCATGTGCGTGTCAGTACGGATGAGGCAACGGCCACAACAGGCAGGGACATGCTTAAGACACTTACACGCAGCATGGGTACATGTCGAGGTTCAGTTGATGGTGCGGCTGAAATGGACAACATTCATCATGGATGGCAACGCTCACAGCCCACCTTGCCTTGCTGGATGAGTCATGTGTTGTTTGGCGTCTGCACATTGCCCCGTGTGAGGGGGCACGACTCACTGCACGTGGGGTCTGCATGGTGCTCTGCCTCCGGGTGCGCCGATTGTCTGCTCTGCCGACAGTGATCAGGTGTGAGGGTCCGACAGGTTCACATGTCGTGCTACATTGCCATGTGTGTGCTCTCACCCAGCAGTGTGTCCGAATTGGCAACGTTGCCAGACGACGCTGTGTTGCTCGACCATGGACCTGCGTCGCCTTGCACAGGTGTGTGTACACACGCATTATTCCACGCACATGCATCCAGAGCCTGAGCGAAGTCAGATGTGTCCTCTGTTGTGGTGGGATGTGTGAGCAATCCCCACGATGCAACGAGTTGTTGGGCCATGTGCTGTGGGTGGCAATCGGATGTGGCTGCAGGAACGTAGTTACTCGCCCATGAATGCCCGTGCAGCTTCATGTGCAATGTGTTCCAATAGTACGTTGTTGTCGTGTTCAAGGAACACCAGGGTGAGCCAATCCATTAGGTGGTCCGGGCAGGTGTGCTCAGCCCACGCCGTCTCACCGATCCACAACACAGCCCAATAGGGGAGCGCCTCGATGTGGTCACTGCACACGAGAAATTGTGCAATCTCCCATGCACAACTACCAACACATACGCAGTATGTCAAGGCATCCCATGCACGGCTGTCTCTGTTACACTCCTGTTCGTGATCCAACAGGGGGCGCAGACACAGGTCATAGTCCAATTCATCAACAGTTGTGTTGGATAGGCAGACATCCATGGGACACTCGAATGTGCATGTTCGGCAGTGGAACCAGGGCTGGACGCAGGTGACGTGGGCAATGCGGAAGCTGAGCCTGTAACTGATCTGCAGCACTGCCAGTGGCAGTGCGCCCCGTAAATGCAGCATACGTGCACGGTACTGTTCCACGTGTACAGGCACTCCTCTGGACTGCGGCAGTTGTGTGGAGGATATGCCACGGCTCTGAGCAATGATTCGTATGTGTGTGCAACGTTGTGGGTTATGGGTTGCTGTTTCCGTGAGTGTCAAGGGCATCCCATGCCGGGGTACCACAGGCAGGGGCTTCTATGTGTGGGCTGTGGATGAGTCGGATGGTTCATTTGCGGAATGCGTGGTGTGGGAGTCGTCCCCATCTGTCATTGCATCTCTATCAGGGTGTTCCAGGCGCGTTCTGGACCAAGGTCAGAGGTGCAGGTGTCCTCCCGCATTCTGCATTGGGACAATGGTGCATTCATCCCTGATGTTTGCCTGACTACTACTTTAGTTTTCGGAATGTGATGTGGGTTTGGCGCTGAGATTGGGACACGGCCTTGGGCTCATGGTGTACGGATGGCGATGCACACACACATGTTGGCATGTGGAGCCAGGTGCCTGAGCGGCCTTGCGCTGCTTGTGCTATCTCACTCCGTCTCTCTCCCTCGCTCTCTCCCTCTCTTTCCTTTGTTGGGCGCATGGCACACCTTCTTCTCTTGTATTTGGTCTTCCAGGCTGTGTGCTACGGATTGTCCAGTGAGGAGCAGCTAGGACTGATCCTAAGGGTTGTTTCTGTTTTTGTTTGTATGGTGTTTTGTGTTGGTGATTGCATTGCTGTATGACTGATTCTCCATTTTCTGGCCACGCATGTATGTTTATTTTCCTGCTTGTGAGACATCAGGCAAAATGTTTGTTTTGGGATCCGTGGTGTTGGTGTGCAATTTCTTAGTCCGGGGTTGGGGGTGGTCCCGGGGGGGGGTGTTCCGGGTGTGGGATGGGGTCCTGGGGTGGTGGATGTTGTGGCCCTCTTGGGTGTCCGGGCCGCATGATGAGTGGCTCCATGGCATCTGTTGCCCTTCGGATGTGGCCCTGGGCTGTGCTCCCTTTTGTGGTGCTGGCTGCCGTCCGACTTTACACCAGGTCAGAGCAGGTGTAGATTTCCTGGTGCTAACGCGCCTTATCGCCTGTTTTGTGTTTTTATCGTGGATGTGACTGGTCGTTGTGAATGTTGAGGTGTGCTGTTGTCTCTGCTTTTGTCACGGGAACGCCTACTCTGCATCTCATTAGCGATATTTGCGAGGGTCCTCTGTGGCGATGTTTTTTGCGGCTGCTATCGCGGGTAAACTGGTGCTGTAGGCTGTTAACACCGGCTTGTGAATGGGGGGTAAATTTATCACGACTTTGGCTGCGATAAAGTGCCGTTAATTTGGCGATAGCTCCTTGTGAATATGCCCCTAAGTGTTGCAATCAAACCACACTTTCTATCTATCATTGCACACTGCACGTTTTCCCTAGCACGTCACAATCAAAACTTTTAATACCCATGCAATCAGATACTGCCTGATTTATGACGGTCCGGTTTGTGATTGCGAAAATTCCCTGATCTAAACATCACAGTTCTAAAACCGTGTGGCATATGGCACTTTTTGCAGTACCGTGTCCCTCAAATGGGCCAGCTTTTGTTTACTCCACTATTGCGTTTTGCACACTGCTCTCCTTAACATGCAGCTTCGCATTTGGCACTTTATATTGTTTTGTATTTTTACAATGTGTCATTGATCAAAATGCTCCTTTGCACTTGCCATTTTGTATCGTATTGTCTGCTTTTATAACAGGCTGGTCTCGGATCTGGAACATCTTATTTTGCAATTAGCCCTCCTGAGCACATCACGTGTTTTTTAAATGGGTTGGTTCTGGATGGCATATAATATATTCTTGGTTTACTCCGTTACTGCGCTTTGCACATCGCTTTCCTAATCGAGATAAAAGACTTCCCCGTGGTACTTTATTTTGTTCTGTCTGTCTTCACAATGGCCTGATTTCATTTCTTTTTGTGCAGAATATAGATCTGTCTGTCCTTATAATGTGATGTTTTAATTTTTGTATGCTGAATACTTTTAACTATCACGCCTGTTTGTTAAGGTTTTAATTAACCTTACAATAAATTGACAATGACTGACTATGACTACCTCATGCCTCAGTAATTGTGATGGTGTCCCTAGCCCATGACAAGCCTTGATCTTCCAGGTTTGGATAGTTATCAATTGATGGCCATGTTGTGTCACATGAGGCCAACCTGCGCTGATACACGAATCTCTGATTGAGCACCCAATTGCATGGTCTAAGGTGCAATGTATCTGAAGTTCTGCCCTCTAGTACTTGCTTTGTTTGGTGGTAGCTAGGTTGTGGCATATTATCATCCATCAGCCATATCATCAAGATGTATCCGCCAGGGTGTAACTGGGGCAGGAAATAAAAGTGGCCTCATTAGTTAATTAGATAGCTAAAACAAAGTGGCCCATGTTTGCAAATTGGGGCAGTTTTGAACTTGTAAAGACAGGATGTATAAGAGTTTTCCAAGGTATGGACTGCATGGATTTGAGCTTGCTGCTGGCAATATTCGTTTTAATATCAGGTAAGTCAGCAGGAAAATCCAGCCCAGCAGACCATAAAACAGGCCCACAAACAGCTGAAAAACCAGCGCACACACTGACCTGTCAGAACCAGCCTATCGGCAAATGTCTGTGTACCCTATAGGCCAGTCCAGCCTAAGCATTTGCTGTTACCTGTGGATAGAAGTGGTCTCAAGAGTAGCATGTTGAAATGCAGTATGTGTCAATGTGTTTGCACATGTGTGTGTTGTTATTATACTCACCAAGCCAGACACAGCTGAGATATCTGTTTCTGGGGTATTCTTGCAGAGACTGTAATGCTGCCTTGGATCAAAAGCAGCAGTATACAAAAACACATAAGTTGGTCTGAGATACTAAAAGTGTGAAGGCTATAATATCTATTGTGATATCAACACACAATGTTTATGTTTATATTTGGGGAATTTAAAAGGTGCCGCTTACCACCTACTGGGGCCTAAGAGCATGTGGATAGCAATGATAGTAAAGATGGTAAAGCCTTTAGTGTACATAATAACCCCGACTGAGAGGGGCAATCTTAGCCATCTCACAGGATGGTAATCCTGCAGGACTTCTTCATGGGTATTTGTATGCCACTGAACTTTCCAAGCGTAAGGTGGGACACTGATTTTGAGGAGGTCCCTCTGTGATATCATATCTAATGTAGTGTTGCGGGGAAAGTGACGTAATGAACAACACTGAGCTCTACGGCGTTTGATGACTTGCCATACACCCTACTGAGAGCATGGCTGTGAGATGCAGATTGTGTCACTGGTAAACCTGTATACATATTCAGTGGTGTAGACAGCAGCTTGTTCCCTGTAGTCATGCAGTGAGGCTCTTGTTTTCTAACTTGATGAATGACGAGGTTATGGATCTCTAATGGTGTCCTTGTTGAGTTTGAATCTCTTAATCCACTCCCAGCAACTGTAATCCTGCTCTGAAAACATTCTCAGCATTCTCTTGACCTGAGGTTTCACATTTTTATATGGTTCAGTGTTTCTTCCAGTATTCTCTTCATAGGACGAGTCTATTTCATGCAGCTACCATATGTTTGGGTGGACTTCATGTTGAGAATTAGTGCATATTTCTTCATTGCAAGAGCGTGTGCTCACAAAGGCATTACATCCTCTGATTTGGGAGTGTTGTTGCAGGCTTCGCCAATTAAAAATTAACCCCTATGATTTATGTTCTCCAAAGATTGCTCTATATATTTGCAACATGTCTTAGCTTTTGTGAGAATAATGTAACTTTTTATTGAGTATTTGTGCATTGCAAAGTATTCTTTACAAATTGCGCTGCTGAGTGTGTACAACAGGTATTTGTTTATGTTTTGGATTCTGCAGGTTTAAATGTCTATATATGGTTATACTATACAAGTACTATTTAAATACTAGTGCATTTTGGACCATATTTTTGATTGCTCAATTGTATTTTCGTTTTTTTGGCTGTGAGCTGTCATACAAATGTGATAGCTATCATTGGTTCTGGTAAAGATGATGTGAGCTGCACCGCCTAGGGTATTTAGCTGATGCACACCTCTCTGTCTGTTGCTTAAAGCCAACACCCAGAATCAATTGTCTCTAGATTTGGAAATTATGATTAGTGATCACCTGCCAAAAGCCTCGTTTTCTCTCAAAATAAGGCAGTTTTTATCCAAATAGCTCACTTAATTTGAACCTCTCACTGGCTGCAACCCTCTATAACTGTGGAAGGGCCACTTTCTAATGAAGAAAATAAATAGTGGGCAGGTGATTTTTATTACAAGTAACAATTCACACGCTCTACACAAAAAAAATCACATGCTATGCTATTCATCTGCTGTACCTATTCATTTTATCTACTTATTAGGTATCTATGTTTGTAATTTGATCTGTGAATTATGACTGGATGTTTGCATGGCTATTTTGTGAGTTATGGATTGCAGTGATAACCATAACTTGTAAACTTCAGTGACTTTTTTCATTTTAATTTGTACTATATGCACGACCCTAACTATAACTACCCAGTGGTTACCTACATATATATATATATTATATAAATATATATATAGGTAACCACTGGGTACATCCAATAAGTAGGCGGCTTTACGCAGCTTGTCTGGTCCCCGCCAAGAGAGTCCTCAGACTCTCAGCGTCAGACCTTCCATTGCTGCTCCCGCCTTAACTTCATCATTACTTCCGTGCCTGGGGGCTAGCCAGTGATTTGCGAAGCAAAAGAAGACTGTTTACGGTATTCCTGGCTTGCATCCTAAACGCAGGTGGTGCACATCAAAGGTTCTACCGCTGGCTCCTTTAATTAACATCCAAACACCTTCTCCTGTCACATGGAAGAAAGCCGGCACTCAGGACAGGTATGAATTCCGCCATTTATTAAACCCATCAACAAAACATTCAGGGATGGATCTCTAGCGGCACCAGAAAGAACAGCTTGCTGGCAATATTGGCTACAAATATATATATATATATAGGTACCACTGGGTAGTTATAGTTAGGTTCGTGTTTCCATTGGAAATGCCATTTTTATGTTGCTAATAACTTTGGCACCATTTGACGAATCTCCACAAAACTTTTCAAACAAGTGATACTTTTTGACTAGTTTGCGCATGGAAAGTTTCGGGGTGATCAGTCAAGCAGGGGCCAAGAAAAAGGGGAGTCCCAAAACACATTTTACTCATTCATTTTACCAAAGGAACTTTAGACATAGCTACAGCCCAACCCACTGGAAGTATTTACACCACATTTGCGAGAAAGCTAGATCTTGGTCCAGAAAGAGTGTTTTTTGTGAGTTTGTGTAAATCCATTCAGTAGTTTTTGAGCAATTATTGCTCAAAAACGTTCTATATATCACTCCACATAGGATCCGCAGGACCGACAGATCAAATAGTGCAACAAGGATGTGGTGGCAGTCATCTTCAGACTTGGGTCTCAGTCCAGAGTCCTGGACAAATGTTTTAAAAAAACATAAGGGGGCAGAGTAGGAGTGCCCTGCCCCCCGCCCAGGCCTGGTGGTGGGGTCCCGCCTGAGGCCAAAAATGTTTTTTTTTAAATTTTACAACAAATTTGCAAAGCATTTGCGAATTTGCTGAAAACTTTTTTTTTTTTAAGCACAGGCTTCCCCGCAGCCCCACCTTTCCTTTATAATTTTCTACATTAGTCGACAACATACTTACAACATATACATTTGCTACATTTATGGAGATTCTGCCAACCTATTTCTGTTCTTCTTGAAATTTACTCTATAGCTAAGGCTCAACAGTTGTTTTAATGTCATAGATCTACAAGACAATGCCTGGGGTTATGAAATATATTCTTTTAAATCTTTATCCATCTGTAGATTGTCCTAATGCATACATAAAATCTTGTAAATTATCTTGTTTCCAAAATTTGATTAAGTAGTAAACTTACATTGCTCCTCAAATGTTTTCATCTTTGGTTTGTCTTTCAATAAATTCACTCTCACCTCCCTCTCTGCTCTTACTCACTTTGGGGTATATGTACAAGAACTGCCGCTAACTAACCAAACGCTAGTTAGCGGCAGTTTTTTTAACGCGGCCTATCACCAAAAACTATCGCTCTGTTAGTGATGTATTTACAATACGTCGCTACATGGCGATAGTTTCAGTTGTGTAAGACAAGTCTGTAACCCGCACACCTGTTTTTCTCCAAATTTATCAAGTTCATCAAGGTATTCATTTGGGGGTGCTATCCTGGTGTGTGCTCCATCCCAAAGCACCAGGGAACATTCAGTGAAAAAGCTGATACAAAACATTTATCAGTCCCAGGATGCAACCACCTCCGTATAAGATGATGAAATCATTGAACACCAGAAATTGATCAGTTTCAACCATTTTGATCCTTAATCTTCATTTTATTGAAATGTAAAAGCAGTGATTCCGATTTTCAAGTGCATGTATAATGTCTCCTGGCCTTTAATACAGCATGCCAAAATCACCCGTTTCATGATTAATGTGAAGTTTTTGACCCAATGCATTTCGGGCTGTGTCGCCCTTCTTCAGGGGTAACTACAATATAGGAAAGAACAGTATGTCAAAAGCGTTTTTTAAATACCCAATAATTTACAGTTTATATGAACCTTTAAATGTTGAATATCCCATGACCCCAGTAATCATGCCATTTATCCACCCTGCAACCACCCTTTGCCTTACTCATACTAAATTATAAAAAATTAAGAATAAAAAGTACTAATACACCCGTGTCATGGCTTGAATTTAAACACATTTACAAGCGTGCTGGAAAGCGTGCGCTCCAATTATCTCAACACCCCCTACCTTCAACGTTCAGACCGATCGTGCAGAGCGGCCGCTTTGTAAGTCGTTCGTGCTTAAACGTAGCCGTGCCCCCACTGCCGTTTATACCTAAACGTACCGCCCATTTTGAAACACGTGTTTCCCCGCTGTGTACAACCATTGAAATGAAAAAAATACTCAGAAGTAACCAATATTGTAAAAAACATCGTTCCTACGTAATCAAATACAAATCCATATACAAATTTCAGCGCTCACATAAAAAACCTGTGCATTAACACCTCGTGTTATCGGCATTGTATTATGACTGTTTCAAAATTTTTAAAATCGCTCTTGATGAATGTTGTTTCAACCAACGAAGTCCTTAATTTGACAAATGTCCATGATTATGCGATCAACTTCTCTCAATGTTAGTGTAATTCTCGGGTGCTGGTATGACATGCTGTATTAAAGGCCAGGAGGAATTATACATGCACTTGAAAATCGGAATCACTTCTTTTACATTTCAATACAATGAAGATTATGGATCAAAATGGTTGAAACTGATCAATTTCTAGTCTACGATGATTTCATCATCTTATACGGAGGTGGTTGCATCCTTGGACTGATACATATTTTGTATCAGCTTTTTCACTGATAGTTTCAGTTAGCCACGGTGAAAACTGCTGCTAACACTAGCATGAAAGTGATACAAATTCTGATGTTAGTGGGCCAAAAATGACGAAAGGCCCATTAGCGACAAAAAACTCACGTTAGTCAGCCCAACGTGACTTTTTTTTCATCTAGAGGCGAAAATAGCCTATAAGTCCACCTCCAATGAAAAACAGGAAACAAAACCAATGGAATGCTGACTGGAGCAGTCAGGGCCAAGTGCAGCACAGATCAACAACACCCCCCAAGCCCCCCAACAGCCAGGATGACCAGTCAGAGTCCCAGGGGAGGAGGAAATTCAGGGCTACAATCATGAAAAGAGGCGCATTGCTGGGCAAAACCAGTGATGCAGCACTTATCAATGTACACTCCTTGCAACACCATGGCATCCAAAACCTTGAAAGCGCGGGCTGTCCCCGGGGCCTAGAGGCCTCGCTGGGCCTGCGTCTGGGACCCGGAGGGGATGCGGAGGTGCTGTGGAGTTGCTGGGCCGTGGCGGTAGACATTGAGGCGTGAGCAATTGCCCTTACCTGGTGGTGAAGTCTGCCAGGTCGCATGGAGACATGTTGCTGACCTGTGTAAGAAGACCGTCTGGTGCCCCTTGGAGCTGTGAACGGTAGAGGCGCTCCTGCGCACCAACGTAGGTAGGTTTGCATCGCATACTAGGTGCCACCACTACACCGGGGTGCATGGAGGAGATTACCAATGGTGGGCCGCGCCTCTCTGCATCACAGGCCGGAGGATGTTGCTCTGGCCAGATGCTGTGGAGGGTGAGGCCCCTGAGCTGCGCTGAACTTGTGTGGCGGGATCGCTGCAACTTCACACCTAAGGGGGCCCTGTTACATCACCTGCATTGGGAGGTTCCCCAGCAGATTTGGCGGTGACTGCTGTACCCAGGCTTGTTAAATCCTGCCTGGCTGAGGCTCCTGCTGAAGGAGTCACAGATTTGGAGAGAGTGCAGTGGATTGCGCCACGGTGTCAATGTCCAGGTGAGGAGAAGGTGGTACGCGTAGCGGAGGAGGCCCGGGGGTCGAGTCGGGCCCAGGCCTAGCACCTGTGGGTGACGCACCCCGATTTGCAGCTCATCCGCTATGGCGGAAGAGCGTCACCCCACTGCATTCAAGCAGTGCAAGAAGAGGAAACATAACATGATGATAACTTTCTAATGTACTCATGCTATGTTTCTTTTGCAGGCGGGAGGATGAGTGGAGCTGCTCTACTCACGGAGCAGGGGCGAAGTGGTATCCCCACTCAAGTGCGCAATGACTGTTTGGTCGGCCCTCTCAGGCCGCCCAAAGCAGTCATGCACACATCCCTGTTCGCAATGCACCCTGCATTACAGCCTGCATGGAGAACATGCCCACCCCATCAGCCCCTGGCTGAACGCCTTGTCACGGCGCTCAAGAACAATTATAAAGCTGGATTGCAGCATTGTGATTGGCTTAGGGGAGAGAGCCTGGCTGCCTGCTTCCTGTTCCTGGAAGCAGACTCAGCAGAACAGGAGCCCAGAAAACGCGGGACCCGGCCTCGAGGTAAGAATTTAAAAAATATATATTTACAACCCCTGTTCCCCCCGCAACCCTGCCCCTCCAGTGTCCTTTCCAGCGTTTCCCGCCTCCCAGCCGTCCAGTCCCCCTCACAGCACTACATAATGGTGGCCGCTGTTCGGCCATGCACAGCGGGCATACCACTGGTGTGCCAAAGGCAAGCCCGTCTGCGTCCGTTCGCCCCTGGACCACACCCAGCACCAAGGACACTTCCTCTCGGACACTCCACCGATACGACGCCAGCACCCTCCTCGCCATCAACCCTGGACGCCACACCACCTGTCATCTAGCAACACTGTAGAATTCTCTTGCACCCTGCACCTGTCGAAACTGCAAACCCACCTTCTGCCACATCAGCACACCAGCGCCTCCTGCCGCCTAACTGACCAACAGCGCAGCCGACTGACTCAACTGCATCCTCCTCAACGTGCGGTCCCTCCACAAACACTCAACAGAAATCTGGGACCTCCTCGACGCCACCTCTTCAGACATCGCCTTCTTCACGGAAACCTGGACCAACCTCTGCTCCGGACTGCACATCGCCATCACCATCCATGACGGCTACAAATTCACCCGCACGGACCACCCCAAGTGGCCAAGAGGAGGCATTGCCATTGTCTGAAAAAGCACACTACGACTGACCACGCACTCTAATGACCCGACGGTGACCATGGAACACCTCCACTTCCAGATCCGGACCAACACCAACACCACCCTCCACGGCACCCTCATCTACAGGCCCCCTGAGCCATGAACCCCCATTCACCGATGCCATTGTGGACCTCATCGCACACCAGGCTCTCCCGTCCACTGACTACATCCTACTCGGAGACCTCAAGTTCCACCTGGACAACACCAGTGACCAGAACACCACCCCCCTCCTGGGGAACCTCGCCAACATCAGACTCAAGCAGCTAGTCACCGCACCAACCCATATAGCCCGACACATGCTCAAGCCCGTCTTCTCCACCAGGGAACTTCAACTACAGCCACACCACAGGACACTCCTGTACCGACCATCATTGTTTACATCACGCCTTGACCACGCCCACCGTACACCATCGCCATCATTGCCCCCCGTCGCAGCTGGATCAAGGGCCCCCGAAGAACTTCCCGTCAACTCCCTCAGCACCACCACTCTGCCACGCCTACAGATGCCAACACCACAGCGCGCATCCTCCACCGATGGATCTCCAACTGCACCGACACCCTGGCACCCTTCAAGAAAAGACCAGGCAAACAACACTCCAAGAAGGCCAACTGGTTCACTCCTGCCCTCCACTAGTCCAGCCCCACCTGCAGATGTCTAGAGAAGAGATGGAGCCACAACATCAATCAACTCCGCAACACAGTCACCTTTGCACCATGGCGCAAGGGTGCCTGCGTTGGCACATGGCAGCCATTGTGCGCCAGCGTTGGGGAAAAAGACAGGAGGGCTTATTCATGAGCCCCTTCTGACAGTTTCACCATGCCGGTGCGTCATTTTCTTGACGTACTTGCAGCGTGATTCTTGCACCACGTTGCGCCATATTTGCAAAGTGATGCATCTAGGCATATGCGTGACCTTGTGAAGCCCTGTGCCACATTATACCTGCATCATGTATGATGTATGCAGGGTGGGTGTTTCCACGCAACAAAGCCTCATAGGAGTGGCGCAGTGAAATCCATCAGATTTCACTGCAACAATTGTAGGACGCCAATGAGTCAGTATCTGTAAGGGTGACGCAGTGCCACAGGGATGGGCTGGCCCCATGCATTGCTGGAGTTGCATCATGCTTGTGACACAACTGCAGCAATGCAGGACTTTAGCGCTGACAGATACATCAGGATTCCAGGCGTATCTGTCATTAATTGCGACATGGAGCGCCGTACATTGAATACAGAGCATCCATGGTGTCGCAAGAAGGGCGTAGTGAAAAGTGTTGCAACGCTGTTTTGTCGCAGTGATGCAACACTTTTCATGAATGAGACCAAGGAATGCGCCCTATCCTATTGATGGTCCGCATTCCTGCCCTGTAGTTTTGTTTGCAGGGCAGCGCAGCAACATTCCTTGCAGCGCTGTCCAGCACCAAAAGCTTCTGAAATGAGGCCCCAAGTGTTTGCACCATTTTTAAGACCAGCTAATTACTGTTCTTAAAAAACTGCCTCTAACTGGAGTTAGAAGCAGTTTTTTTGGTTTTGCACCATACAAGGAATTCCTTGTAAATATCGTAAAGTGGGGTTAGTGGCAGTTTTTGCACAGAAGCGCCTACCTTGCATCTCATTTTTGTTAAGTCCCGCTAACAGAAGTGGCGATCCTAAAAATTCACGTTTACACTGGAAAACTGCAGCTAACTGCGGTTAGCTGCAACTTGTAAATAAGGCGATAAAAAAAAGCCAACATAACGTCGAAAAATTGACGCTACGACGGCGTTAACTCCTTATACATATGCCCCTTTGTTTTTTAGTTTTATACCCTCAGCTAGAAATCTTTTCCTTTTAATATAATGATTCTTCACTGCAGTTGTGATCAGCACTTAATCTATTTCATTATTGAATATAAATAATCTGTGTTAATGAATGCCTTGAACCTGCAGTTTGTTGTTTACTAGGTATTATTTAGCATTAAAAAATTCTAATCTCTCATGATGCTATTCCAATTGAAAATTTACATCACAGGGATTATTATTAAGAAATTTGTGGTATTCATCTAGAGCCAGATGTACTAAGAATGGAGTCGGTAAAAGTGGTCTCAAATTGTGCACCGACTTTTACCGAATCAATTCTGTTTTGCAAACCAACCAAAGTACTAATAGGTCAGTTCATGAAAACCTGATTCATAGTGGGTTGCAATTCAACCTACCTCAGGAATATTAATGAGGTAGGTCGCAAATTGCAACCCACTATGAATCACAGCCATCACAGCTATGGAGGCCTGCAGATGTTAGCAGACCAACAAGTATGTGATTGCTGTTAAATAAAGCAATTTTCCTTATGAAAAATAAAAGTTTGAACAACATTTTTAAGAGTTGGCAGTGGTCCATGACACCACTGCCTTCTCTTGAAAAATGATTTTGTCAACATTTGTAAAGAAAAAGGGGTTCCTTGGGGACCCCTTCCTATTTGCAAATGGGTTACCACTACATTTTTGTAGTCAGTAAAGTATGAACATGGTGTGACTGGATTTTGTTCACAAAACATTAATATATACCATTCTGATTAGGTATTTGGAAGGGACGCCCTAAACACACCCCATCCAAATACCAAATTAGTTTTTGGTCACAAACCTAAACTGTGATTCAGTAACGTGTTACCGAATCGCAATTTGGGTTTTATACATGACAGAAAACCTAATAAATAAATTGCTGGGTATCACTAATGTACATATATAGCACATATATAGAACAGAGGTGAACTATCATGGCTAATAGTAGTAATAAAATATATTAGATATTATGCTGAGCACAGGTCATTCAGCCAAGGTTATATGCCATTGATCAGAGGGCACACAGGCTTTATCCAATACAATTTATAGCACTTCAGGGCACACAGCTTTCAATGAATGAGAGTTCCAGTTATGGTCTACATTAGAATAATTCCAATCCACTCCTACTATTTTTCCGTAAGCTAGATTTTATTAATCTTAGTTGCATTAGTTCAATAGAGATTCTTCACATACTTAATCCACCTGTCAATACCTATGTCGTCATAAGTAACCAATTTCTAGCAAGATATACTACCTTTTATAACTCCTTTGTTAGATCTGTCAGCCTTAGGGTGGTCTTCCCTGAAACGTTATGCATCCCTCCTCCATTTTTGCTAATCTTGTTTTTGCTGGCCTTAAGACTTTATGCACTTTATCACTGCCAACCAGTGCTAACGTGCACATGCTCACTCCTTAAAATATGGTAAGACTGGCTCCTTCCAAATTGGCATATTTAGTTTATTTGTAAGTCCCCAGTAAAGTGGCACTACATGTGCCCAGGGAACGTAAATTAAATGTTGTAGTAGGCCTGCAGCACTGATTGTGCCACCCACTTCAGTAGCCCTTTTAACATGTCTCAAGCCTGCTATTGCAGTCTGTGTGTACAGTATTTAAACTGCCATTTTGACCTTTCGCCAGACCCAGACCTTCCAATTTAATTTATACAAGTCACCCCTAGGGTAGGCCCTGGATGGACCAGAGGGCAGGGTGCACTGTATTTAAAAAGTTGGACATGTACTTTTAAGATTTACATGTCCGGGGAGTAAAAAAACTCTTAAATTAGTTTTTCACTACTGCAAGGCCTACCTTTCCCATAGGATAATATTGGCGTTACCTTTTCACAATTAATAAGAGGTAATTTCCAAATGGGAACAGGTATCAAGTTCATGTTTGGTGTCTTTGATATTGTAATGAAAAATACTAACTATTGGTATTTCAATTTTAGATTTTAAATAAAAATTTCAAAAATGCCACTTTTAGAAAGTTGGCATTTTTCTACCTTAGCCGTTTAGTGCCTGTAGCCTCTCTCTGGGTCACATGACTGGGTGAGCTGACAAAACAGAGATTAGGTGTGCCTGGATGGGCCATTACTGGCAGGGTAGGAGGGCACAGCTGAGCACAGCCCTACTAACACTTGAATAGACTGTGTCCTCCCTCCACATAAAGGGCTGCATACCCCCTGTAGTTAGTCTGGGGCCAGGACAGGAAAGGAGGATTGCCTGGGTATTTCAAAGGGAAACCTCTAGAAGCGTCTCCCCCATTTCAAAGGCACAAATGGGCATACATACTGGACCTCAGACACCAACTCATCAGTACACATCTGGATCTGTGGATACTCTGCCAGGAAAAGGGACTGCTGTGTTACTGAAAGGACTGCCACTCTGCTGGACTGCTGCTCTGAAGGACTGCTGCCCTTCTGTGCTTACCTGCCGATTGCTGCCCTTTTGCCTGGGTGAGAAGGACTTGACCTGCATCTCTTGAACTCAGAACTCCAGAGTGACTCCAAGGGCTAGTTGACTGGCCTCCTGATCTGAAGCCTTAGTGACACAATAGGCTTCCAACAACGCTGCACCTGCACCTGCACTATACCATCCATGATTCTACCCTGCCAAAAGGTGCCACCCCAGTCCTGGACCCTTGGAAGTGGCCCTATGGTGCTCTGTCCAGCCTCTGTGGATCCAGCAGAACAGATACATCTCCTTTGCTGCACAGCGCAAACCCGAGCAGAACCAACGCATCACCTCTACTGTGTGGATCGGAACCTCCACAAAGCCCAGCATCGCATCCCAGTCCATTGCCGCATTGGAACCTCGGCACAGGCACTCGCAGCCCTTGTCAATGGCAGGCTTGACGACGGACTCCACATCGAAACCTTGCAGCTCCTTGGAACCGACGCATCACCCCAAATGTGTGATGCATCTTCGACATCGGAGTTTGCTTCACAAGCCCTCGTCGATGGGATCCTCGACAAAGATGCAGGACCTCGCACTGCCACCTCACCACATCTTGGAACCGATGCATCGCTTCGGCTGAGTGACACATCTTTGATGTGGATCTTTGCAATGCTTTGCAAGCTAGGATTTAAGGTACTTTATTCAGTGGGCCTATTTGGGTCCCTATAGCCGGTCCATTGTGGTCGGCCTGAACTTGTGTCTTTATATCGGTCCGGCGTGACCAGATACCCACAGTTGAAGCTTTACACCTGTTGGTCCTTTTTTTACGAAAATCTTTAGCATTGAATAGCTCCTGTTCGACTAATTGGATTTTGTCGTTTTGGTCTTGTTCTATTTATTAAAAATGATTCAATTTTTCTAAATCTGTTGTAGGATCCTTTTGTTGTGCATTTTCACTGTGTTACTGTTTGAAGTGTTACGCAAATACTTTACATATCGCCTCTGAGTTAAGCCTGACTGCTCTGTGCCAAGCTACTCGAGGGTTGAGCACAGGTTAATTTAGGGTTTGCTTGTGACTTCACCCTAAGAAGAATTGTGGTTGCTGCTTGAGAAGGGTTTCACCCCCCTAAACCAGTAACCCAATTTCTTACATACCTAATAAACATCTCTTCTTTGTTTGTTCTTATATCGGCAGTTGCCACTGGGTAGTTATAGCTATGCCCATGTTTCCAAAGGAAAAGCATTTTCTGGTTTGCTTTTAACTTTGATGCCCTTTAACGAATATTCACAAACTTTTTTTTTTAAAGTATCATCCACTTCAGCTCCTTCCTGGAAAGTTTTGGGGTGATCCATCAAGCAAGGGCTGAGAAAAAGATGGGGGTCCCAAAATATGTTGCCCCCCCATTCATTTTTCCATAGAAAAACTGAACAACTATACTGCCAAAACTGCTGAACGGAGTTACACCAAATTTGGAAGAAAGTTATATCTAGGTCCAGAAAGCGAATTTTTGTGATTTCATGTAAATAAATTCAAACATTTTTGGGAAATTAAGGCTCAAAAACTATGTAAGTCCACAATGTGGAGCCAACAGATCTTAAGATAACATTTGAAATTCACCAGTTATAGTTATCACAAGTAACTATAACTTGTGCTCTAAAGTAATTATAGCTCGTGCCCTCACCATGCACTGCTAATTACCTCACATATTACATCACTCATGACATATTCTATGACATAATTGATAACATCACTGCAACATCTGAAATTACATTATTGATAACAACACTGTGTACGGCGGGGGCGCAAGTTATACTGATCTTCAGTTAATCAGTCATCAGTTGTTTATTGTTTTATCCAAGGTTTTTGATAAATGGACTCCCTTGCATTCTGGTTCCATTGCTTTGCTCCCTAAACTTGTTTCATCGTGTACTTCCAGGGATGGTGTAATTTTAACTAATCTGGATTAAACAGATTGCCCTTTTGAGTGGGTTCAGTTGCCTTACTCTTATTTGCCCCATAAGCATCAGGCAATGTGATGGCGGACCAGACACCCTAGATTTAGCACCTGTTCTTCCAACATGACAAAAGACAGAAGTGCAATACGTGATGGCCTCAAACAATTCAGGAAAAGAAAGCATGTAGTTCTTCAAAAACATTATTCTCAGCGTTTAATTCACAGCCAAAATGCTCCTTTATATTATGGTGTGTTTGGGTATATTGGTTTCAATATTTTTCCTCTCGCTGGTAAAACACTTTTCACTCCTTATGAGTAGACTCCTGACGAGTAAGCCGTAAGCCAGGAGCCGAAGCCGAAACTGCTAAGCTGCGATCCGGAGCTGTCACCTGGGAGCCGTGCTGAGTGCTCACTACACACCAGGAGAGCCTGTACCCTCATGAGGACAGAGTATGCTGTCCAAGGCCACCAGACCCCCGGGGCTCTGCAAAAAAAACTGAAAAGTGAATGGTGGTCGACAGAGCGTTGGAGTACGGGAGGACATGGTAAGTGCATAAGCACTGGGAAAGAGCCCACAGCGATCGGAGGCGGGCAGCAGTAGGTCGGTGCGGCTTGCTTGCATAGGGGAGCCTACCCGCTTTATGGCTGAGGGGTTGCTTCCTGCCTGCTGCCCTTTGAACCGTTTGTCCTCTCTGCATGCCAACCACTCCAATCACTGGCTCCCCCCCCGGCCTGCTCGCACCTGCCTGCCGGCCCCCAGCTGACCTCCCTCCCGGTGTCCTTTCCCACCCCTCTGACCTCCCTCCCCCATGGCGCACTGCTCCATTCTGCCCGGGAGCTCTCTGGAGCAGGTGCGCGGCTGGCAGGGACGTTTTATGGATTTTGGGGGCCCTGGGCCAAATGTATGTTTGGGACAGCTTTGATTTTATGATCCAGTTTCAGCTCTTTCATGCCATCTTTGGTCAAATTCTAAATGTGTGTACATCTGACATTGAGGGATAGTGATGTGTGTTTTCAGTATTGTATTACAGCAGCAGCTCACTAATATTACTGCAAATAATCTCTGTCACATGCTCCCATTTCTCATATGTGAGGTCCTGTATTGATCTAATAGAAACTTTTTATATGGATGTTGCATGAAACATAAACACATTTTGTCTGCAAAATGTCTGTAATAGACTCTCAAACATTAAAAATAAATTATAGAAAAACGCTATTTACAACGATCTGTTTAACCTCTTCGCTGCTAGGCCTTTTCCCCCCCTGTGCTAAGCCTTTTTTTTGGCTATTTGGGGTAGTTGGCGCTTAGGCCCCTGTAACGTTTTGACCACATAAGGTATCCATGCCAAATTTGTGTCCTTTTTTTCCAACATCATGGGGATTCTAAAGGTACCCAGGTTTTGTGGATTTCCCTGGAGGGCACCCAGAAATTAGCCAAAATACAGCATAATTTTGTTTTTTTTGGGAAAAATGGGAAAAAAGGGCTACAGATGAAAGCATCTGGTTATTTCCCTGCAAATGGTATCAAAAAAGGGGTTGTGGTGCTGAAATCACCATCTTCCCAGCTTTCAGGGACAAGCAGACTTTTGTCAGAAAACCAACATTTTTTACACAGTTTTGGCATTTTTCTGAGACATAGCCTATTTTTGCTATTTTTTGTGCTTTCAACCTCTTTCCAGTTATTGGTAGTAATGGGTATGAAAGCACATAATGGATCCTGGAAAGCTACACACTTCAGAAAAGCAGACAAAATTCTGAATTCAGCAAGGGGTCATTTGTGTAGATCCTTCAAGGTTTCTTCATAGAAACTAACAGTTAAATATAGGAAAAATTGAAAATTAGTTGAAAAAAACAGCCATTTGTGTCAACGTTTTCACCTGTAACTTCTTCTAGTTCTGACAGTTGTTTGAAAGCAATATACCATTACATCCGCTAGACCTTTCTGGTTGTGGGGATATATAGGACTTGTAGGTTCACCAAGAACCCGACGAACCCAGAGCCAATAACTGAGCAGCGTCTTGCAATGTTTTTTTTATTATGTACCGGGTATATAGCAATTCATTTGGGAAAATGTATACATGGAAAAATCGGTATGAAAGACACCTATGTATTTCTGAAATGGGAACAGAATATAGAGTTTAGAAACAGTAGATATTTGCACATTTCCGAAATTGGGAGTACCCATACTAGCATGAGAATTATAGGTCATTTTTCAAAATGACTTCTTTTACACATTGTCTTTCATCTGGAAGGCAGAAATGCATCGAAAGTCAATAGGCAATAACAGTTGCTCTACAATTCTGTGTTACCCTAAGTCTCCCGATAAAAATGGTACCTCACTTGTGTGGGTAGGCCTTGTGCCCACGACAGGTAACGGCTCAAAACGCAACGTGGACACACCACATTTTCACAATGAAAAATGACCCTTTTTTTGCAAAGTGCCTAGCTGTAGTTTTTGAACCCTAGCTCTGCCGGCACCTAGGGAAACCTAGCAAACCTATGCATTTTCAAAAAGTAGACACCCAGGGGAATCCAGGATGGGGTGACTTGGCTGGCTCTCACCAGGTTCTGTTACCCAGAATCCCTTGCAAACCTAAAAAATTGTCCAAAAAAACATATTTTCCTCACATTTCTGTGGCGGAAAGTTCTGGAATCTGTGTGGATCCATAAAATTCCACCCACCCCGCATTCCCCAAAGTCTTCTGAGAAAAATGGTACCTCACTTGTGTGGGTAGGCCTAGTGCCAGCGACAGGAAACGGCCCAAAACGCAAGGTGGACGCACCACATTTTCACAGTGAAAAATGACCCTTTTTTTACAAAGTGCCTAGCTGTAGTTTTTGAACCCTAGCTCTGC
Source organism: Calotriton arnoldi (assembly GCA_963921515.1). Classification (NCBI taxonomy): domain Eukaryota; kingdom Metazoa; phylum Chordata; class Amphibia; order Caudata; family Salamandridae; genus Calotriton; species Calotriton arnoldi. The sequence continues at coordinate 325,723 of CAWUFW010007807.1, read as the reverse complement.
CGGCACCTAGGGAAACCTAGAAAACCTATACATTTTTGAAAACTAGACACCCAGGGGAATCCAGGATGGGGTGACTTGACTGGCTCTCAGCAGGTTCTGTTACCCAGAATCCCTTGCAAACCTAACCAATTGTCAAAAAAAACACATTTTCCTCACATTTCTGTGGTGGAAAGTTCTGGAATATGCGTGGATCCACAAAATTCCACCCACCCCGTGTTCCCCAAAGTCTTCAGAGAAAAATGTTACCTCACTTGTGTGGGTAGGGCTAGTGCCCGCGACAGGAAACGGCCCAAAACGCAACGTGGACACACCAAATTTTCACAGTGAAAAATGACCCTTTTTTTGCAAAGTGCCTAGCTGTAGTTTTTGAACTCTAGCTCTGCCAGCACCTAGGGAAACCTAGCAAACCTATACATTTTTGAAAACTAGACACCCGGGAGATGCCAGGGAGGTATGGCTTGCCTGGACACCCCAACGTTTTCTTACCCAGAATCCCCTGCAAACCTCAAATTTAGCTGAAAAAAAATCACTTTTTCCACACATTTTTGTGTGGGAAAGTTGTGGCATCACCGGGCTGACACAAATTTCCTATCACTCAGCATTCCCCCAGGTCTCCCGATAAAAATGGTGCCTCACTCGTGTGGGAGGCCCAAGTACCCACAACAAGCAAGGGCCCAAAACATATTGAGGCGACATCAAAATTGCCTATCACAAAACGACCTGGTTTTGCAAGGGGGGACACCTGGGTTTTTGGCTCCGTGCTCGGCGGCCAGCTAGGGAAACCTACCAAACGCACACATTTCTGAAAACTAGACACCTGGGGGGTTCCACGGAGGTATGGCTTGTGTGGATCCCCCAACGTTTTCTTACCCAGAATCCCCTGCAAACCTCAATTTTAGCTGAAAGAATCACTTTTTCCACATATTTTTGTGTGGGAAAGTTGTGGCATCACCGGGCTGACACAAATTTCCTACCACCCAGCGTTCCCCCAGGTCTCCCGATAAAAATGGTGCCTCACTCGTGTCGGAGGCCCAAGTACCCGCGACACGCAAGGGCCGAAAACGTATTGAGGCGACATCAAAATTGCCTATCACAAAACGACCTGGTTTTGCAAAGGGGGTCACTTGGGTTTTTGGCCCCGTGCTCGGCGGCCAGCGAGGGAACCCTACCAAACCCACACATTTCTGAAAACTAGACACCTGGGGGGTTCTAGGGAGGTATGGCTTGCGTGGATCCCCCAACGTTTTCTTACCCAGAATCCCCTGCAAACCTCAATTTTAGCTTAAAAAATCACTTTTTCCGCACATTTTTGTGTGGGAAAGTTGTGGCATCACCGGGCTGACACAAATTTCCTACCACCCAGCATTCCCCCAGGTCTCCCAATACAAATGGTGCCTCACTCGTGTGGGAGGCCCAAGTACCCGCGACAGGCAAGGGCCCAAAATGTATTGAGGCGACATCAAAATTGCCTATCACAAAACGACCTGGTTTTGCAAGGGGGGGGGGTCACCTGGGTTTTTGGCCCCATGCTCGGCGGCCAGCTAGGGAAACCTACCAAACCCACACATTTCTGAAAACTAGATACCGGGGGGGGTTCCAGGGAGGTATGGCTTACGTGGATCCCCAATGTTTTCTTACCCAGAATCCCCTGCAAACCTTAACCCCTTCCGTTCTCGCGTCGGCCAACGGCCGTCGCGAGCACTACCTCCCCAGTGCTGCGAACGACCGTTGGCCGACGCAGCCCCGCCCACTCCGTGGAACGCCCGCACCGCGGCGGAATTGCCGCCGCGGTAAACGGGTTAATTGTAGCTGAAAAAATCACTTTTTCCACACATTTTTGTGTGGGAAAGTTGGGGCATCACCGGGCTGACACAAATTTCCTACCACCCAGCGTTCCCCCAGGTCTCCCGATAAAAATGGTGCCTCACTCGTGTGGGAGGCCCAAGTACCCGCGACAGGCAAGGGCCAAAAACATATTGAGGCAACATCAAAATTGCCTATCACAAAACGACCTGGTTTTGCAAGGGGGGTCACCTGGGTTTTTGGCCCCGTGCTCGGCGGCCAGCTAGGGAAACCTACCAAACCCATACATTTCTGAAAACTAGACACCTGGGGGGTTCCACGGAGGTATGGCTTGTGTGGATACCCCAACGTTTTCTTACCCAGAATCCCCTGCAAACCTCAATTTTAGCTTAAAAAAATCACTTTTTCCGCACATTTTTGTGTGGGAAAGTTGTGGCATCATCGGGCTGACACAAATTTCCTACCACCCAGCATTCCCCCAGGTCTCCCAATAAAAATGGTGCCTCACTCGTGTGGGAGGCCCAAGTACCCGCGACAGGCAAGGGCCCAAAACATATTGAGGCGACATCAAAATTCCCTATCACAAAACGACCTGGTTTTGCAAGGGGGGTCACCTGGGTTTTTGGCCCCGTGCTCGGCGGCCAGCTAGGGAAACCTACCAAACCAATACATTTATGAAAACTAGACACCTGGGGGGTTCCACGGAGGTATGGCTTGTGTGGATCCCCCAATGTTTTCTGACCCAGAATCCCCTGCAAACCTCAATTTTAGCTGAAAAAAAATCACTTTTCCCACACATTTTTGTGTGGGAAAGTTGTGGCATCACCGGGCTGACACAAATTTCCTACCACCCAGCATTCCCCCAGGTCTCCCAATACAAATGGTGCCTCACTCGTGTGGGAGGCCCAAGTACCCGCGACAGGCAAGGGCCCAAAACGTATTGAGGCGACATCAAAATTGCCTATCACAAAACGACCTGGTTTTGCAAGGGGGGTCACCTGGGTTTTTGGCCCCGTGCTCGGCGGCCAGCTAGGGAAACCTACCAAACCCACACATTTCTGAAAACTAGATACCGGGGGGGGGGGTTCCAGGGAGGTATGGCTTACGTGGATCCCCCAATGTTTTCTTACCCAGAATCCCCTGCAAACCTTAACCCCTTCCGTGCTCGCGTCGGCCAACGGCCGTCGCGAGCACTACCTCCCCAGTGCTGCGAACGACCGTTGGCCGACGCAGCCCCGCCCACTCCGTGGAACGCCCGCACCGCGGCGGAATTGCCGCCGCGGTAAACGGGTTAATTGTAGCTGAAAAAATCACTTTTTCCACACATTTTTGTGTGGGAAAGTTGTGGCATCACCGGGCTGACACAAATTTCCTACCACCCAGCGTTCCCCCAGGTCTCCCGATAAAAATGGTGCCTCACTCGTGTGGGAGGCCCAAGTACCCGCGACAGGCAAGGGCCCAAAACATATTGAGGCGACATCAAAATTGCCTATCACAAAACGACCTGGTTTTGCAAGGGGGGTCACCTGGGTTTTTGGCCCCGTGCTCGGCGGCCAGCTAGGGAAACCTACCAAACCCATACATTTCTGAAAACTAGACACCTGGGGGGTTCCACGGAGGTATGGCTTGTGTGGATCCCCCAACGTTTTCTTACCCAGAATCCCCTGCAAACCTCAATTTTAGCTGAATAAATCACTTTTTCCACACATTTTTGTGTGGGAAAGTTGTGGCATCACCGGGCTGACACAAATTTCCTACCACCCAGCGATCCCCCAGGTCTCCCGATAAAAATTGTGCCTCACTCGTGTGGGAGGCCCAAGTACCCGCGACAGGCAAGGGCCCAAAACGTATTGAGGCGACATCAAAATTGCCTATCACAAAACGACCTGGTTTTGCAAGGGGGGTCACTTGGGTTTTTGGCCCCGTGCTCGGCGGCCAGCGAGGGAAACCTACCAAACCCACACATTTCTGAAAACTAGACACCCGGGGGGTTCTAGGGGGGTATGGCTTGCGTGGATCCCCCAACATTTTCTTACCCAGAATCCCCTGCAAACCTCAATTTTAGCTGAAAAAATCACTTTTTCCACACATTTTTGTGTGGGAAAGTTGTGGCATCACCGGGCTGACACAAATTTCCTACCACCCAGCGTTCCCCCAGGTCTCCCGATAAAAATTGTGCCTCACTCGTGTGGGAGGCCCAAGTACCCGCGACAGGCAAGGGCCCAAAACGTATTGAGGCGACATCAAAATTGCCTATCACAAAACGACCTGGTTTTGCAAGGGGGGTCACCTGGGTTTTTGGCCCCGTGCTCGGCGGCCAGCTAGGGAAACCTACCAAACCCACACATTTCTGAAAACTAGACACCTGGGGGTTCCACGGAGGTATGGCTTGTGTGGATCCCCTAACGTTTTCTTACCCAGAATCCCCTGCAAACCTCAATTTTAGCTGAAAAAATCACTTTTTCCACATATTTTTGTGTGGGAAAGTTGTGGCATCACCGGGCTGACATAAATTTCCTACCACCCAGCGTTCCCCCAGGTCTCCCGATAAAAATTGTGCCTCACTCGTGTGGGAGGCCCAAGTACCCGCGACAGGCAAGGGCCCATAATGTATTGAGGCGACATCAAAATTGCCTATCACAAAACGACCTGGTTTTGCAAGGGGGGTCACCTGGGTTTTTGGCCCCGTGCTCGGCGGCCAGCTAGGGAAACCTACCAAACCCACACATTTCTGAAAACTAGACACCCAGCGGAATCCAGGGAGGTATGGCTTGCGTGGATCCCACAAAGTTTTCTTACCCAGAATCCCCTGCAAACCTCAATTTTAGCTTAAAAAATCACTTTTTCCGCACATTTTTGTGTGGGTAAGTTGTGGCATCATCGGGCTGACACAAATTTCCTACCACCCAGCATTTCCCCAGGTCTCCCAATAAAAATGGTGCCTCACTCGTGTGGGAGGACCAAGTACCCGCGACAGGCAAGGGCCCAAAACATATTGAGGCGACATCAAAATTGCCTATCACAAAACGACCTGGTTTTGCAAGGGGGGTCACCTGGGTTTTTGGCCCCGTGCTCGGCGGCCAGCTAGGGAAACCTACCAAACCCATACATTTCTGAAAACTAGACACCTGGGGGGTTACACGGAGGTATGGCTTGTGTGGATCCCCCAACGTTTTCTTACCCAGAATCCCCTGCAAACCTCAATTTTAGCTGAAAAAAATAACTTTTTCCACACATTTTTGTGTGGGAAAGTTGTGGCATCACCGGGCTGACACAAATTTCCTACCACCCAGCGTTCCCCCAGGTCTCCCGATAAAAATTGTGCCTCACTCGTGTGGGAGGCCCAAGTACCCGCGACAGGCAAGGGCCCAAAACGTATTGAGGCGACATCAAAATTGCCTATCACAAAACGACCTGGTTTTGCAAGGGGGGTCACCTGGGTTTTTGGCCCCGTGCTCGGCGGCCAGCTAGGGAAACCTACCAAACCCACACATTTCTGAAAACTAGACACCTGGGGGGTTCCACGGAGGTATGGCTTGTGTGGATCCCCCAACGTTTTCTTACTCAGAATCCCCTGCAAACCTCAATTTTAGCTGAAAAAATCACTTTTTCCACATATTTTTGTGTGGGAAAGTTGTGGCATCACCGGGCTGACATAAATTTCCTACCACCCAGCGTTGCCCCAGGTCTCCCGATAAAAATTGTGCCTCACTCGTGTGGGAGGCCCAAGTACCCGCGACAGGCAAGGGCCCAAAACGTATTGAGGCGACATCAAAATTGCCTATCACAAAACGACCTGGTTTTGCAAGGGGGGTCACCTGGGTTTTTGGCCCCGTGCTCGGCGTCCAGCTAGGGAAACCTATCAAACCCACACATTTCTGAAAACTAGACACCCAGCGGGTTCCAGGGAGGTATGGCTTGCATGGATCCCCCAATGTTTTCTTACCCAGAATCCCCTGCAAACCTCAATTTTAGCTTAAAAAAGCACTTTTTCCACACATTTTTGTGTGGGAAAGTTGTGGCATCACCGGGCTGACACAAATTTCCTACCACCCAGCATTCCCCCAGGTCTCCCAATAAAAATGGTGCCTCACTCGTGTGGGAGGCCCAAGTACCCGCGACAGGCAAGGGCCCAAAACGTATTGAGGCGACATCAAAATTGCCTATCACAAAACGACCTGGTTTTGCAAGGGGGGTCACCTGGGTTTTGGCCCTGTGCTCGGCGGCCAGCTAGGGAAACCTACCAAACCCACACATTTCTGAAAACTAGACACCTGGGGGGTTCGAGGGAGGTATGGCTTGCGTGGATCCCCCAACGTTTTCTTACCCAGAATCCCCTGCAAACCTTAATTTTAGCTGAAAAAATCACTTTTTCCACACATTTTTGTGTGGGAAAGTTGGGGCATCACCGGGCTGACACAAATTTCCTACCACCCAGCGTTCCCCCAGGTCTCCCGATAAAAATGGTGCCTCACTCGTGTGGGAGGCCCAAGTACCCGCGACAGGCAAGGGCCCAAAACGTATTGAGTCAACATCAAAATTGCCTATCACAAAACGAGCTGGTTTTGCAAGGTGGGTCACCTGGGTTTTTGGCCCCGTGCTCGGCGGCCAGCTAGGGAAACCTACCAAACCCACACATTTCTGAAAACTAGACACCCGGGGGGGTTCCAGGGAGGTATGGCTAGCGTGGATCCCCCAACGTTTTCTTACCCAGAATCGCCCGCAAACCTCAATTTTAGCTGACAAAATCACTTTTTCCACACATTTTTGTGTGGGAAAGTTGTGGCATCACCTGTCTGACACAAACTTCCTACCAACCAGCGTTCCCCAGGTCTCCCGATAAAAATGGTGCCTCACTCGTGTGGGAGGCCCAAATACCCGCGACAGGCAAGGGCCTGAAACCGGTCCTAGGATGCTTGATTCCGGTCCAGGGAAGACATGGCTTGGCAGTTCGGTCTGGACTGTTCCCATGAGGCACAGGGTCAAGACTGATTTGCATATGGCTATGTCTGAACTGGGGTGGCGTGGTGAAGCAAAATAACGATGGATTAAACCCAGATCTGTGACTGGGGGTGAATGTTTGCCAATGTGCAGCATTCCGTCCATCATCTTGTGTGTTTTGCATTTCGCCCTAAGTGGGAAGGGTATGCCCAGACGTGGGTCCCGTGCTCACTACGCCACTGGAGTCAAGCTATCCTGGCTGATGAAGGCTGATAGCCTGAAACCGGTCCTAGGATGCTTGATTCCGGTCCAGGGAAGACATGGCTTGGCAGTTCGGTCTGGACTGTTCCCATGAGGCACAGGGTCAAGACTGATTTGCATATGGCTATGTCTGAACTGGGGTGGCGTGGTGAAGCAAAATAACGATGGATTAAACCCAGATCTGTGACTGGGGGTGAATGTTTGCCAATGTGCAGCATTCCGTCCATCATCTTGTGTGTTTTGCATTTCGCCCTAAGTGGGAAGGGTATGCCCAGACGTGGGTCCCGTGCTCACTACGCCACTGGAGTCAAGCTATCCTGGCTGATGAAGGCTGATAGCCTGAAACCGGTCCTAGGATGCTTGATTCCGGTCCAGGGAAGACATGGCTTGGCAGTTCGGTCTGGACTGTTCCCATGAGGCACAGGGTCAAGACTGATTTGCATATGGCTATGTCTGAACTGGGGTGGCGTGGTGAAGCAAAATAACGATGGATTAAACCCAGATCTGTGACTGGGGGTGAATGTTTGCCAATGTGCAGCATTCCGTCCATCATCTTGTGTGTTTTGCGTCTAGTGGGTGGATCCCTGCTTGGGGATCGCCCCCCTGGGGTGATACCCAAGCAGGGATCCACTAGGGAAGGGTACCATTAGAAAGGGGAGATTCTCCCCTTTCCAACGATACCTCTCCCATCTTTTTCGGTGCTCGGAGGGCTGAGATAGCCCCACGAGCACAGAAACACTGAAACTAAGTTTCAGTTTCTTTTTCGTTGCAATGACGATCGCACGCATTGCGCGCAATCGTCATTGCAACAAAATTCAAAAAGAGGCCTGGGGAGGTTGGGGAAGCTGTTCCCCACCTCCCCAGACAACAAAAAAAAAAGGGAAATCCCTCTGCTGTTTGCAGCAGAGGGATTTTCTGAGCATGTGCTCATGACGGAATGGTTCCGTCATGAGCACATTGGAACTTGTGCTCATGACGGAACCATTCTGTCATGAGCACTGAAAGGGTTAAAGATTATTCAAGGTCATCAGGGCAAGACTGTCTGCAAAACATAGCTGGCTCTATCAGGGGGCCCCCTGAAAGGCTGGAGCCTTGGGCTAGAGCCCACTTTGCCCCTGGCGGGGGGTGGGAACAATTGCAAGGCAAGCATAGTGGCTCTGTTGCAAAGGTGCAAGGAGTAAGGGGACGAGGACTTGGTGACAGAATAGGCACAAGTATGGTCTGAGCGAGTGTTTGAATCAAAAAGAGCCACAAACGCAGTAGTCCTCTACCACCGCCGCCTCCTATGGAGTACATCAGGGGGACCCTAAACGTACAATACGTCCTGGCACACACCATACCTCAGTAAACCACTACAAAAGCTCAACACCAAGCTTCTGACATGTATCACTGTAGGAAAGTAGCATCTGCTTCTTATGGTTACCCCCAATTTTTGCTTGATGTTACACTGTTTTTGACTAGTCTTACTGGGATCCTGCTAATCAGGACCCCAGTCTATCTGCTTTTGCCCTAAAATGTTATGTCATGTACTAAGGTACACTCCAGATTGGATACTGGGGTACCCGTATCAGTCCCTAGTATATGGTACATATGTACCCAGGGCATAGGTACCCCAGAGGCCTCCCATGGGCTGAAGCATGTATTATGCCACCCCTGAGAGGCCATGCAAAATGGAACTATAGGCCTGCCATTGCAGCCTGTGTAAGATGGTGCATGCACCACTTACTTTAGATATAGGTTTACTATATCTATAGGTCACTACACTTAAAACCTATAAGTCATCCCTATAGCAGGCCTTGACAATCCTGAAGGCAGGGTGCTGGGTTTTACGTGAGAGGGTGCCCATGCATGAGCAAGGAACCCCTGCAGCCTTCAGAGACCATTCTCCCGGGTTGTCGGTGATGCAGCCGAACATATAGGTAGAGGTGCGTTATATGCTCACGTAAAATGCTATGTCGAAAACGGCTGCAACAAACCATGTCGTGTTTGGTATCAAACACCTTGGAATCATACCCCCACACCGGTAACCGGTGTGGGAGGCATGATTCCACCCTTCAGAAGCAAGCTTCGTGGGGTCCCTGGTCTTCCCGGTACCAGCCTTCTCGACCCGGACAGCACAAAATGGTTGCTGCCTACCAGAGACACATTTCTGCCCTCCTGCTGCTGAGCCAAGTTCGAGCAGAGGAAGGCAGCACAATAGGCATCCTGTCACAGGGAGGTGTGACCACCTCCCAGACAGGATCTAGTGTATTGGAGCTGGGTGGGTGCACTTCCAAAGTGCCTGAAAGTCTGCACGAGGGGCACATTTGGTGTCCCTGTGCATAGTCCAATTCAAACCAGTCCTAGGAGCCGTTGGCTCCTGCTCTGGCGCGAAACTGGACAAAGGACATGGGAGTATCCTACCCACTGTCCTGACCCTCCCCTCGGAGGGTCCCCTGAATATGTCCAACCCTCTCCCCCCTCTGCTTTCAGGATCCTTCCATCAAGAATCCACCTGTGGGTTCCACCAGACACTTTTCTTCTTTCCAGCAGTGGCATTTCTTTGAAGACTCCCATTGAGAACGACAGTGGTTTCCAACGCCACTTCAGCCCTATGCAGCCGGCTCCCTGGGATAGGTAACTGTGGTACTTCGGTATCCATGGGTGGGGTGGCTCTCCAACCTTCTATGTTCCAAAGGGATTCCTCGTAATCAACTGGGAAGGGTCCTTAAATTTTTAAAATTGCAACCGCGACTCTCCCATTGAATTGTACGTAGCACGCGGTCGTGTTCTCACACTGCACTTGTCCTCCGTGGGGTCTCTACTTACTCACCTTGGGTGGTTCCTTGGGGTCCCAGTGATTCTACATCCTCTAGACACTGTCTTTACTCGAGTCGTGGTTCTTATACCACTATTTTAGTATATGGTTTGGTCTCCCCCTGGAGCCCACTGTGTATTAGTGCTACTTACGATTGTTTCTGTGCTACAGTATTGTGTGCTTTGTGTTTATCTGCGTGTAGCAGATACTGTGAGGTATTTAAGGTGTGTTATAATAACAAACATATATTCTTATAACTACTGCGTGGTTCCCCTTTCATTTAACCAATACAATAAGATTGCATTCTGGTAAAACAAGCTGCTTAACATTCCTTCAAGACTAAGCCTGGGGGGCGTGGCCTGCAGCCGAGGAAAATGGCCGCATACTAGGGGAGCTGCGACAGCAGATAGGGTAACATCACCCCTAAATCCGTCATAATCCGGCCATTGGGGAACGCGACCAGCGGAGCTGACCGGCGGCGAGCCGCTCGCGGGTGAAATCGCGGCGGCAGCAGGGAAGAGGAAGGCTTCCAGCCCGGAGGGGCGAAAACGCGGAACTCAGCGCCCGTGCGGGCGAAAATGGCGCCGATGGAGGGCGAGCGCCGGCCTAGAGCGGACAGTCCCGAGACACGTCCAGGAGCCGGACCTGAGAGCGAGGGGTGCTCGGACTGCAGCGGAGCCCGGGAGCCCGGGAGAGGAGCGCACACAGCGGCTGCGAGGCGGCCTGAGGAGACCGACGGCCGACACAGAGGTGGGTGCGGAGGTGCCCTGGGAGCGTCGCTCGGCCGGCTGGGGGCCCGGAGGTGAGCTTGCAGCGCAGGCACGCAGAAGCCACGAGTGGAACCGCTGTCGCGGCGGATAGCTGCGTTGGGTGTGCGCTACTGACAGCGCGGAGCCCCGGAGCCCAGGGAGGCGGCGCAGTGAGCCCGAGATCGGGGGACTTGGCCGCACTGGTGGGGCCCGCGGAAGCGAGCTGGGCCTGCTGAGCGTTGCTGTCTCCCACCGGAGCGCCGCGTCTGAACAACTCCGGGGTCTGGGGCCCGAGCGCTCTGAGGCTCATCCATGGTAGTGGGAGGCCTGGACCAGTACTGAGTGGCCTGAGAGGCGCTGGGGTGAAAACTCGTCTGCCTGCCCCTGGAAGCCTGCTGGGTGACCGTTGGCGGGGCGGCCTGCTAAACCGGTCGGCGTGCGGCCTGAGCGGGGGTGAGCGTTGGTGTCCCTCACGGCTGAAGTGGCGGAGGACCGGGGTGGACTGGACGGTCCCTCCGGCCTGCGGTTGGACGACTGCGACAGGGACAAGGGGCCAGACGTGTGAGCCCTCCCGCCACGGCTTCATCTACGGCAATGGGTCGGCATAAGCCGCCCCTTCCGAACCAAGCCAACCAGATCGATAAATACACAGTGGCTATGGGGAAGGGAGAGGGCCTCCGCGATGGGGGACAACAGGGTGACGACGCGGACGGAGGATCGGACCCGTCACTCAGAGACATAATGCAGGCCATCAGAGACATGCGTGGCACAATGGAGCCCAAACTGGACTCGGTCACGGAGGAGGTTAACCTCCTCCGGGCCGACTTTCGGTCTATGTCGGGCAGGGTGGCCGAGACGGAGAGTGGCATTGGAAATTTACAGGGCAGAATGAAGAAGCTGGAGGAGCAGGTCGCAACGCTGGTGAAGGCCCAGGGTGACGTCGTAGCCCGCCTGGAGGATCAGGAAGGCCGGGCGCGACGCAACAACGTCCGCATCGTAGGGGTGCCGGAGGGACTGGAAGGGCCGTCCATGGATTGTTTTGTTGAGGATCTGATACTGCAACACCTTAAGCCCAAGCGTCTCTCAAAATTCTTCTCTGTCGAAAGGGCCCATCGCGCAATGGGGGGAGGCCTAAGCCTGGGGCCCCTCCGCGCACCATCATTGCCCGGTTCCTGAACTACCGGGACCGGGATGCCATCCTGCAGGCTTCACGTACCACCGGGGACCTACGACTGGAGAACGCAACGATCCGGTTTTTCCCGGACTTCACTCTGCAGGTCCAGCGCCAGCGCAGGTCCTTTGAAGGCGTCAAGCGAGCCCTTAGGGACCAGGGGTGCGGTACATGATGCTCTTTCCAGCACGGCTCAAGATCCTGGATGGGGAAAAGGTGTACTTTTTTGATTCTCCGACGGAGGCGAGCGACTGGATGGAGGGATGGCGGACCGTGGGCCGCCAGGGTGCGACACGGCGCCGGACCTCCAACGACAACTCTCGTGAGGCTGAGAGAGCTGCAGCACCGGCCCGAGGGAGTCAGGAGCGTGAACGTCCGCCACCGGAGGACTGATGGGGACACAAGCCGCACTGAGGGCTCTACATGGGGGAGGCGGGCAATGGCGCACGTCTCTTGGGCCCTGATGGGCGGGGGGCCACTAGTCAGGCTGCATAAAGATTTTGAACGTCTCCGTGACTGTGAGTGACCGCGCTGGCCGACGTGGATTGCTCGCTCAAAGGGCTCTAGGCATTGGCCCGCTGGGGTTTGGGAGAGGGGGGAGGGTGGGGGCTAATTTCTTGTTTAAAGGGGTGGAAATCCGACAGTCAGTTGTGCCAGTTTCTGCGAGTTGTGGGCTTACGTTCCCTCAGTTAGTTGAAATGGGATTATTTGGGCGACAGGCACTCTGCAAGTTTTTAAGGTGGGGGTTGGGGGCCCACTTAGCAGGGAGGCAGGGAGGGGGGACAGACTGGGGGGTGGGATGGGGTTGATGGGAAGTTTCAGTTTAGCTCATGTCAATATATTTATGTTAATGTTGTGGTACTGTGGGGCGCTGCGCAGTGGCGGGGTGGAATCCGTTGAGGATGTGGATTCACAGTGGGGATGGGGGATCAGGCTAAGATTAAAATATGGACATGGAATGTCAATGGGATGGGCAACAAGATCAAGAGAACTCTAGTACTGCAGCACCTGAAACGCCACTCTCCAGATGTGGTGCTCCTGCAGGAAACCCACCTCCGGGGTAATAATTGCAGGGCCTTAGATAGATTCGGGTATAAGATGGTAGCCCACTCCGGATTCACGTCCGGCTCGAGGGGGTGGGGATACTGGTCCGTAGGAGTTTGCCAATAACTGTCTTAAATTCCTGGGTGGAAGACGCTGGGTGCTTCGTGGCGGTGGCGGTGAGATGGGAAGGGCGTACGGTGCTCCTGTGCTCCTGTTACATCCCGCCCGGCCTGCATGCTACACTCTACAAGAAACTGGGGACACATTTGGCGAACCTCCCCAACGGCACTCTGATCCTGGGGGCGACACCAACGCCGTAATGGACGTCGAACTAGACCGGTCAGGCGACAGACGAGCCAGTGGAGGGGAGGCGGGCCTGCGGGGCTTCACGGCTGCCATGGGCCTATGCGACATATGGCGAACTCGGTTCCCAGCCCGCAGACTCTACACCTTTTATTCGGCCAGACATGGCTCCTTTTCGAGGTTGGACTATATTTTCACGCGGGGGATCAGCTGGGAGATTTTGTAGACCCGAGTATTATGGCGCGCGGCATATCGGACCACTCTCCGGTGGGTGTTACCCTTCGGGGACGGTGGTGGACAGGGCCGCATTCCCGCGAATAGATCCGTGGCGGTTAACTGACACGTCGATCACGGATAAGCTTCGGGAAGGCTCTGCGAACTATTTCTCCGACAATCAGGGGTCGGTTACCTCCCAGCTAACGTTGTGGGAGGCATACAAGACGGTCCTGAGGGGACAGGCCCAGGCCTTGATCGGTGCCCAAAAAAGAGGAATCGCTGCAGATTCAGCAGCTGGAGCGCGAAATCGAGTCTCTGGAGCGAGAGGCAAGTGCATCGCCTCGCCGGAGCGCAATCATGCTTTGGCCCTGAAGCACAGGGAACTTCGCTCGCTAGCGGAGGGTGAGGCACGTGCCTACTCCCTTGCCACGCAGCATCGGATATATGATGCAGGTGACAAGAGTATGAAGCTTCTCGCGTGGCTGGAGCGCCGGGACAGGGAACGTTCCTGGGTTACGGAGGTGCGGGATGGTTCCGGGGCCCTGGCCTCCACGAGTGCGGCTATAGCGGAGGCTTTTGCGTCCTACTATGAAGGAGTGTATACCCCAGTGTGTACCAGAACCGAGAGAGACTGTGAAGAATTCCTGCAAGACTTTGCGTTGCCTATGCTATCCCAGGAACAAACGGAGTGTCTGGATGCAGACCTCACAAGAGCAGAGCTGGGAGAAGCCCTTAATGCCCTTCAGTCCGGCAAGGCGCAGGGACCCAACGGACTCCCGGTCGAAATCTATAAGAAACAGGCGAGTGTGGTACTGGAGCCCATGCGACGTATGTTCCTTGAGGCACGGGAGGTAGGCGTGCTTCCGCCTGACCAGAGAGAGGCCACAATTGTGGTTATTCATAAAGCCGGGAAACCGGCGGACTGCTGCTCATCCTATCGGCCTATCTCCCTCCTGAACGTGGAGGCGAAGGTCTTGGCCAAGGTCTTGGCGACAAGACTGCTATCTGTACTGCCCGACCTCGTGCATGTAGACCAGTCGGGTTTTATGCCCCACAGGAGCACTAGGCACAACCTGCGGAGGCTCTATGGTATTCTGCACATGACTAAAGACGTGGGACATACGCAGACGGCATTGATGGCGCTGGACGCCTCAATGGCCTTTGATAGCATCGAATGGCCATACCTATTTATGGTACTGAATAGACTGGGATTGGGCCCCGTGTTCAGTAGCTGGGTGAGACTCCTGTACACGCAGCCGATGGCAAGGGTGAGGGTCAATGGGGCTACGTCCCGTGCTTTTGCCCTGTATAGGGGCACTAGGCAGGGCTGCCCCCTGTCACCGCTCCTGTTTGCCCTCGCCCTGGAGCCGCTCGCGCATTGGATCAGAAGAGATAGGGCCTTTGGGGCCTGGCACTCACGGATGAATGGGAGGAGCGTATTTCTCTATACGCTGACGATATTGTCCTGTACATGGCCCGACCCTACCAGTCCATGGCGCGGGCCCTCCACCTTTTCGCCCTTTTCGGTAGCTACTCTGGCTACTCGATTAATTGGACCAAATCGGTGGTTTACCCTCTGTCGGGTCCACCTCCTCGCATACCGCGGGATTGCCCGGCATCGCTGGAGACTGCTGGATTCAGGTATTTGGGAGTGTACGTCACCAGGGACGCGGGGGAGTTCTTCGCTCGAAATTTGGAGCCTCAACTGATGAGGCTGGGGGTGGACATTGGACACTGGAGGTCCTTGCCCTTGTCCTTGATGGGGCGCGCGGCGCTCTTTAAAATGCTGGCGCTGCCACGACTCTTATATATCCTCCAAAACACACCGTACCTGGTCCCGACGGCGACATTTAAGCGTATCTCCCGGGAGCTGCGGACGTTACTTTGGGACGGCGGCAACCCGAGAATTGCGTTGCAGAAGCTTACGCGGGGGTGTACGACGGGGGCTGGCCCTCCCGGACGTGCGACTCTATTATTGGGCAGCTCAGTTGCAGGTGGTCAATGACTGGATCTATACGCCGGCCTCGGAGCCAGCTTACAGAATGGATAGGCACGCGATGGTTGGAGGAACCTGTGAGCCGTATCTCTACTCCCCGCGGGCGGGGTCGTAATCTACCCGCGCATACTGGGGTGGTATTCCACTGTTGGAGGGAGGCCAACAAGTTCTTGGGCTGGACGAACACCCTAACGGGACAGACCCCGCTTTGGACGGGCGATCGGCTAAAGGAGGTGACGGGACTATCCGGCTACAGGGGGTGGAAACTGATCGGCATTGAGCATCTCGGGGATGTGTGGAAGGGGGGCCCCGGTTCCCTTTGCGGCTCTGAAAAAGAGTATCAACTCCATGATTCCCAGCACTACCATTACCTGCGCCTCATACATGCCTTGCGGGCCCACATCCGTGCTGGCACTTCCATCCCGGAATACTCCCCTATGGAGGACAGGCTCCTTCTCGACCCCATTCTAACGAAGCCCACGTCAACGATTTACCGAAAACTTATTAATAACATGCCGGACCCCTTGGGACTCCTGCGGGCGAGATGGGAGGGAGACATTGGAGCACTAGATGACGATGACTGGCAAGACGCCCTGCAGAGCCCCCGCGAGGTAGCGATCCGGCCACGATTCCGCCTTGTGCAGCTAAAAATACTCCACAGGGTCTACTATCCCCGCACCCACCTGTTCTCCTGGGGTAGGACTCTGTCACCCTTGTGTGTGAGGGGCTGTCAAGGGGAGGGCTCCTTTACCACATTCTATGGGATTGCCCATTCATAATTCCGTTTTGGACCAGGGTGACGCAAACGATGGAGGGGGTAGTGCGGGCCCCGGTCCCACTGGAGCCCAAGTGGCTCTTGCTCATGATCAAAGGTGCCACGGACTGGACACGTCATAATGAGATTTGGTTGGGGCTGGCAGCAGGGGTGGCTAAACGCAATATTGCCAGGTACTGGGGTGCGCAGGCGCCCCTCGTGGGATCAGTGGCTCTGTGACCTGGATTGGTGCCAGAGGGCGGAGGAAACGGTCTACAGGTCCCGGGGATCTGTGAATAAATGGAGGAAGGTGTGGGGTCCCTGGCAACGGTTTCGAGCTGTACAGGAGGGGATGGGATAGAGGACTGTTGCAATCCCTTCTCGGCATTTCCATGCATGTTAAAAAAAAAAAAAAAAAAAAAAAATGTGATGAACTGTGATCCCTGTGAATATATTGCGAACTACCGCTGTGTAACCCGCTTGAACATGAGCAATGTTAATAAAAAGAATTTAAAAAAAAAAAAAAAAAAAGACTAAGCCTGAAGGCTGCTCTCCACAGCTACCACTTGGATAGCTTTCTAAGGTTATCTTTGACCTCTTAAATCACCATAAGAGTTGTTTGGACTGGTGCAAGGTGCCCACTTTAATTAGTGGACAGCATATACTAGGCCAACTTCTCACAATCACCTAAAACTAAACACTAAATACTTAAGGAACAAGGTTGAACACTTATTATACTCCCCATGTAAGGTGCTGCACTCGTGCCCCCTGTCATACCCTGCATGAACAAATCTGAAATCTACTTGAGGTTTGGTCGTTTGGGCTCATTGAGAGCTCACAGCGGACCTCAAACAGGGAAGTAGGCGGAACCCCACAAAGGAAAACAAACCAGAAAAGAAAACCAACGCCAGCCCTCTTGGGCTAATGACCAAAACTAAAACCCTAAAACTAGCAAGAAGCAGTGTCTATGGCAAGAAACTACCACATATGCCTGTGCTCATTTTCAAAACTGGAAATTTGTATATAAAATCTCCAGCATGGGACGGAAACAAACGGGAACCATTAAGAGAGGTGGAGCCCCCAAACAGCCCCCTGCTCAGCAGGGCTCTCCGATTGCTAGTGAACATACTGGGAAATCCAGGCCTATGGCTTGTCCTGCTCGAGGGGTACCATTCTAATCCATCAATACTTTCTAAAACTCACTCCGTAGTCGGAGGCCTACTTTAAATCAGGACGTGAAGAAGGCCTATTCTGAAGAAAGCCACTTTGGACCCCACGGAGGCGAAACATTACCGTCCTATATCTTGTCTCCCGATTCCCTCTAAAATTTTAGAACAAGCTATTAATACGGAACTGACTGACTATCTAGATGGCAATAATATTCTTGATGACACCCAACATGGTTTTAGATCCCGACACTCTACCGAGTCAGCCCTCATCATGGCCACTGAAGAGAATCGCAGAGTGATGGATGGGGAGGGAAGAGCCGTCCTCATCCTGCTTGACCTATCAGCCGCATTCGATACAGTGAACCATGAGGTATTGACGTGGCGGCTGAGGGCCGCAGGTATTAGAGAGACGGCTCTAACCTTACTAACATCTTTTCTGGCCTCTAGAGAACAAATGATATATTGGGACGGTCTCAAGTCTGCAAACTTCTGCCTCCCTTGTGGTGTCTCGCAGGGATCCGCATTGTCACCAACTTTGTTCAATATATACGTTACTCCTCTGGCCAGACTAATAAAAGATCATGGTCTGATGCTTGTATCGTACGCAGACGATACCCTGACAGTGGTATCGGTAACTCAAAGTGTGGACACAACGGCGGTCAGGTTTCGGAACTGTCTAAACAATGTCATAGCATGGATGAGCTCAAATTTCTTAAAGCTCAATACGGAAAAGACGGAGGTGATTGAGTTTGGGAAGAAGCCTTCGATATGGAGCCAAGTATGGTGGCCCACTGAGGCTGGGAACTGTCCTGCTCCCGTAACCAAGGCCAGGAACCTTGGCTTTATGTTCGACAGCAATCTAAAATTTGCTCAACAAATTAACCAGGTGTCATCCGCCTGTTTCTTCACGCTAAAAAACCTGCGTAAAATCCTCCCGTTCATTCCTTTAACTCTTAGGAAAACGGTAATTGGGACGTTGGTTCTCTCTAGAATCGACTATGGCAATGCCCTTCATCTGGGAGCAGATAAAGGCCAGATTGCCAAACTGCAGTCCCTTCAGAATGCAGCGGCTCGGGTGCTACTGGATCTTCCTAAACATCACCGTACCTCTGCCAGTATTAAATTGCTCCACTGGCTCCCAGTTTGGCAGCAAGTGGATTTCAAGGCCCTCTGTCTGGTACACAAGGCCTTGTTTGGAGGGGGAGCTGCGGATGTGCAGCAGCTATTCTCTCGGTACTCGCCTCAACGCTGCCTCAGGTCAGCTAACACAGGACTAATCCTGGTCCCCAAGATAAAGAGAGTCAGATTGGGAGGAAAGGGCTTCTCTTACCGTGCGGCCAAACTATGGAACTCTCTCCCTGCACAGATTAGACTACAGCCTAACAGGATTCTCTTCAGAAAACAAACAAAAACTTGGCTTTTTCCTAAGGTCACAGACTAATCAGCGTGGGCCCCAGCATCCTCTCACCCAGCGCCAAGACACCTCGGCATTCGTGCGCTTTATAAGACAGTCAGTCAGTCTTGTGTGGCCATTGAATCGACCATTACACAAGTCTATACCAACTCACACAGGAATGAAACCAGGAGACCAGAGCATGGGTGACGCAGATATAATTGACCTATCCTCAACAATTGACCCTACCCATCTTCAACTGCGTACGTCTTCCCCGCTAACTCGGCTCACACGTTTGAAAAACCATGATGCAACTTAAGAAACGGTAGTGCAAGTGCTGATGAATGTAAAGGGACTTTTGCAAACAGTAATGCCTCCTCTCCATATGCAACAAGTGGGTCCCACTAAGGAAGCCTGTAAGTTTCACACTGAACTATACAGATGCTACTATTCTAGAAGTCCTGGAACAGTCGAACACAGGCTGCACTCTTGAGCCAAATACCAAAAATTCAAACTCTAACCATAATTACAATTCCTTGACAAATACCATTCCCTATGTCTGGGGGTGTACAGAATACACCCCCAGACTCTATATCCAAGATCGACTCAAACATATCCAGTGTGGAATGAAAATGTAATGCACTCAAACAAAACTATGAATGTGCTGGTGCCCCAGTAGTCGACACAAATTGTGCACTCTCCTAGACCTACTATCACTATTGGTGTAAAACAAACTAATGTAACCAACCAGCATACCTTTAAACAAGGAACCACTGCAGGCATAATGGGAATGCTCACCACCATTTCTCCTGGAAATGCAGGGGACCTGAATCTCAACCCACAATCTAAATTTCTGACAATGAGTGATGGACACACAGCAACAACTTTAAGTCTCCTACGTTTAAGGACTGCTCCTGCGAGGGGCTGAAGCTAGTGATTGACTAGGGAGAGACACAACAACAAACTTGTACTGAATCAACGCAATTGCCAACACAGCCCATTAAACCTCTAACAAGACACGAGAAAAAAAGCCTGAAGAATTTAAAAAACAAAAAACCCAAAGTACTTGCCAAAGTGAACATACAAAAGCCAGAGGACAGAGACATCCAAAGCTCTGCAGCACAAACTAAAGTCTTTCCAATTTTCAGAAGCTTACAAATAAAGAAAGGGAAGGCATATCGACCCGCTCCTTGTGATAACTCCTCGATCCCAGGTGTAAAAAAAGCAATTCAACAATTAACCAACAAGTATCACCTAACACCTCACAAACGCCCAAAACACTGCCCTTAAGAGCATCTCAACAAGCCACAGTGCAAGATAGCCCAAGAAAACTCATGTGACAAGCAAGAGTCTGGCCAGTCGTCATTTGGTGGGGCACAAATGACTGGTAATACACTCAGGTACAGAATACACCCCCAAAAGGACAGAGCTACGTACCCACAAGTGAGATTATCACATCATTAACACAGTGACAACAACTATCACGGTCCCTCCCATCATCCACACCGTGGGACAAACTTGGGGTGCTTGTCCAAGGAGACTCCAAGAGCAATAAACATGTCTCCCCAAGCATCTGAGACACTGCTGAGGGCAGCCAGGAACAATAAGCTGCATGAGCCCCCCGCCACAGAGGTCCATGAAACCAACACAAAGCACTCATATCGATAAGAAATGTATGAATATAATTGGTATGTAGGAGATAAGGAATGACATTGTCACCCTCTCTTTTATTTTTTCTTCTGTTCTTCTCCTTCTCTTCGTTGTCTCCGCCACTGGCAATGCCAGTCCAGCTCAGGGATAACAGGTTGTTTACTGCGTTCTCCTCCGGGGGGGAGCTCTTAGTACCATGCCAAGGTACAATTGCAGGGGTGTGGGGGGATGAGGGGGGGTTTGGTTAAGGGCACATGGGGGGGACGGGCCCATGACGGGTAGGGGGTCGACCAAAGGGAAGGGGGAGGTGATGGGATCACTTTTAGGTGGGGGAAGAAAAAAGGAAATGTTAATCACAGGCCTAGCTAGGAGAATTGTTCAAAGTTGCAGGATCAGAATGAACCACGAGTGTAGGGTAGTAATCAGAGGGTTTAAAGAGATACCCTGTTTTAATGGCTGAACAACTACTCTGAATAGTCTCATGTAATATAAATGGGGGTAATAATGAAATTAAATTGAGAGCCTCACTTCAATGGCTAATGGGAAATCAGCCCCACGTGATATTATTGCAGGAGACTCATTTAAAAAAAGGGATGCCTCCACCTAAATGGCCGAAATGTATAAAGCAGGCTTTTCTGGCTTCAGCCGACGAAGCGGTAAGGGGGGGGGGAGGGTTGCAATATTATTCACATGCTACTATCAAGGCGAAACCCTCCAGGTTATGAGTGACCCTTCAGCGAGATGGGTGATGGGAAAGCTAAAAATTGGGAATCAGAGCTTCCACTTAGTGAGCTATTATGGCCCAGTTAATGATGACACTTTAGCCTTGGAAAAGCTGGTTGACATTTTCACTCCACTATATGGAGATATAATTATGGGAGGGGGTTTTAATTTTATTCAAAGTTTGGGGTTGGAGTCTTTTCGTAGGAATAAGTCACAAAATAAACCTCTAACCTCTAGATATTTGAACAGCATGATCAGAGATTTCGCATTAATAGACCCGTGGAGAGCCCAACACCCCATAAGGAAAGAATTCACCTGCTTTTCAAAAAGGCATAATTCAGCATCTTGAATAGATTTCTTTCTAATTTCCTATCAGTGCGCATTAGAGAAGTCCTGGATTATCCCTAATCCCTTTTCGGATCATTCTGTCCCGCTAGTAGAGATTAAAATACAAGCCAGCCATAGGGATCGACCGAGGTGGATGCTAGATAAAACCTTGTTAACTGAAGAGGGCTGGATTATAAAAGTCTGAAAGTTACTTACAGAATTTACACATAGAAATATGGGATCTGCTCCACCCTTTTCAGTATGGGACTCCTGCAAAGCTTTTATTAGATGGGAAATAATTTCATTTATGACATGCATTATCAAGGGAAAAAAAACTGGCTAGGCAATTACAGTGAGATCTAGAGCAGGCAAGCCAATCGCACACCACACTTCATTCGAAAAGAACGGCATCCAATTTAAAGAAAGCCAGGCAAAATATCCGAAATTATTATGAGCAGCAGGCAATTGTAAATAGAAATATGTGTCTACAAGAGTCGTATGAAGAAAGTGAGCAAGTGGGCAAATTTTTAGCATGGTCTCTCAAAAAAAAATCAACAATCCCACTATTAAGTCGATCTATGACGAGCAGAAAGGCCAAGATGTCTATCAGCCAGATAAAATTATTAAGGTTTTTTTTTTATCACATTATGAAAAATTATACTTGGCCCCTCCATCCACTTCGCTTGAACGAAATAGATAAATTCCTTAATACAACAGCTTTGCCTACTCTGACGCAGGTCATTGAACCATCTCCGAGATGGAGATCCAGACAGTCATTAAAAATACACCAGGTGGTAAAGCCTGTGGCAACGATGGAATATCTATTGAATTTTACAAAATTGTTATGCCACAATTAATTAGCCTATTATTGCCTCTATTCAATGCGATCTTGGAACGGTGCAAGATCCCGAAAACATTTTCGGAAGCAGTTGTCGTTAGCTTTTTAAAAAGGGGTAAACCACCCGATAATCCTGGATCAAACCGACCAATTAGTCTATTAAATAATGATTACAAACTTTTCACGAAAATAATGGGGAAGAGAATTACTTTAATAGTGCAAAGTTCTGTCCATGAGGACCAATGTGTTTTTTTTGCCTGAGAGACTCATCATTAATAACACAAATGTTTTAATCCAGGCAATTGACTTCTTTGCTAACAGTGCTACCAAAGCGGCAGTCATTATGATTCACATGGAAAAAGCTTTCGATATGGTGTGTTGGTGTATCTTGTTTGCCATTTTAAAGAAGTTTGGATTTTTCTGTAAGCCTAGTCGAGATGTTATGGAATATATATGAAAGCAGAGGCAAAAATAATAATTAATACACAAGCTGCGGGCATAGTCAAGATCCAGAGAGGCACTCGACAGGGTTGTCCAATCTCTCCTGTTCTGTTTGCGCTGTACATCGAGCCATTAGCCTCCTTAATTCACCAAAATCCCTTATTTAAACCACCAGTTACAGGGGCGCCCAAACTGAAATTATTTGCTGATGATCTAATTCTTATTTAGAAGCTGATTTGGCAAATATTAAATATACTTTTGACACAATTAGATCATTTTCCGATTTGGGAGGGTGTAAAATTAACGATAATAAATCGGAAATGTTATTATTTAATTGTCATGGCCAGGTTTTACCCCCGGACCTTCAGATCCAGACGGCAGATGACAATCCCATTCGATATTTAGGCATTTGGGTTTCGCACAACTTTGCACAACTTTTTCCACTTAATTATATTACCACCCTCAATAAAGTTAGAAACATTTTAAATAATTGGCAAACTCTACCTCTTTCCATAATTGGAAGAATTGCGTTGACAAAATTAATGGTACTCCTGCTATTTATATTTATCTTTTTAAATGTAGTCATTAAAATGCCGCAAAGCTATTTTCTAGAAATCGACCAAATGCTACGAAGGTTTATTTGGTCAGGGAAGCAACCACGTACTCAATTAAAAATGCTACAGCTGACTACGGAAGAAGGTGGACTAGGGCTCCCCCATATTCAGAAATACTTTCAAGCTGCCTTTTTCAATTGGTGTGGATGAGCAGCCACGCCGCGGGATCATGAGTTTAATTTCTACCTTCACCGAATGTTATTAGAAAGAAATATACAGCTCAAATCCTTTATTAAAATCCCCAGGCTACGTAAGCGCTACAGATATAAGACTCCACGCATAATTTTAGACAGACTCACTCAATCAAAGAAGGTATTTTGATTTACATCAATCCATTCAGAAACTAAGTTAAAACACTGTAGAGATCTAGGATGGCTGGTAGATCCACAGACATTAAAAAGTTGGGAAAGGATAGGAGTTTATCAGATAAAGGATCTTGTTATACAGGGAGAGATGAAGTCGTGGAAACAAATCAAAGGACATAGTTCAGGAGAAATCTCGGGGTTAGCTTTTTCATATCTTCAGATTTCTAGTCTAATAAAAAATGTAAGACTTCGGGATGGCCCACTTTCAGAGGCTATTACATATGCACTATATATTAAGGAATTATCGGGAATAGGGAATTGGTATTGCATTTTGCAGATCCAACTTTATGAACAAATAGTCCCAAGTGCTCTTGTAAAAATACAGGAAACTACGGGATGTCGTATAGATGCAGCATTACGGAAGGACTACAATAGATGGTCTAATAAAGCCATGCGTGGAGCCAACTTTAAACATTTGCAGTTCTTCTCTAAATGACAGCTATATTATACCCCCTGAGAAGCTTCATAAAATGTTCCCTGATATGTCATCAGGCTGTTTTCGATGCAATCACCAAAAAGGGGATTGGCTTCACATTTGCTTTTCCTGTCCTAAATTATCAGACTACTTGATAAAGATCTTCCAGTGGATTAGCAGGCAACTTAAGCAAAACCTAGATCTCAACCCATTAACTATTTTATTTGAGGTTCCCAACTCAAAGCTACTTGTCCGACAAAAACAGTTTGTTTTTATCGCCTCTTTGGTAGCTAAATCTTTGATCTGACAAAATTGGAGGTTACCGGAGCCACCTAGTTTTCATCAATGGGTAGCCAAAATGAGACAAACTAAAGATAGTGAAGGAATGTATTCTTGCAGAATAGGGGCAACCTTACACAAAGTTGGAGAGAAGGCTAAAAGGTTTTAAAGATACTAGTGGGGGGAACAATTAAACCCATATAGTTAATATTAGTAACAAAGAGATGGATTATAGGCTATTATATTCGGCTTGTTATATTTATAAGAATTTTGCAAAGATAAAGATGTCTTTTTATAGAATATCCATGAATTACTTCAATTGTATGTGACTATTTATTGCTTCTGAAATATTATTTTTGTTTTATCTTTGTGGACTTGTGATTATTGGAATAAATAAAAAGTTAAAAAAAGAAAAAAAGAAACCAACACAACCCAACTCATCCTATGCCCACAAATCATCTCAAGGGGGAACAAAATATCCTAAATAGAGCAAATATCTTACATCTATTTCACCATGTTCCCAACTTAAAGCATTTAGGGCCATATGTAGGTAATCTGGAAATACCGATTCCTAATTACCGAATTTTACCGAATCGGTATTTATGAATCGGTATTCCCGATGTACGTAAATATTCGGTAAATAATACCGAATCGGTAAAAATCGGTAAATATTTACCGAATCCACAATACCGATCGGTTTTTCCGAATCGGTAAATACCGAATCGGTAAATACCGAATCGGTAAATACAGATTCGGTAATTCAAAAACAGCAATTGAGGAATCAGCCAATCCTGTGCAACCACCACCCCTCCCAACCAGGAAGTGGCCACACCCAGGCAGGTGCACACAATCAGAACCTTCTGGAGAGGCTGGGAGTGCAGAGGAGAGCAACAGAGCCACTGCCTGAACCTCGCCTGCAAATCTTGCACAATGGACACCCAGGACACAGAAAGAGAAGGAGGGGAAAGGAAGAGGAAACTGAAATTCAGTCAGAGGGAACTGCAGGTCCTTGTGGAGGAGGTAGTGAAGCAAAATGCAAAGCTGTTTGGAAAGCAGTCCCTGCAAGTTGCAGAGTCAGTGAAAAGGAGAATCTGGCTTGAAATCCAGTCACAGGTGAATGCCATTGGAGTGACCCCCGGGACATTGATGTGCTCAAGAAGCGGTGGTATGACATCAGGAGCATCACCAAGAAGAAGATGGCAGATCTCAAGAAACAAGCCAGGCTGACAGGAGGAGGAAGGAACAGGGCACCTGCCCTGACTGAACTTGAGCGGCTCGTGGAGTCCACGATAGAGCCAGAAAGTGTCTGTGGGATCGGGGATGCAGACAGCTCTGCCAGGGCTGCTTCCAAACAAGGTAAGAAGCATGCACAGCATTGTGCCCCCCTTCCCCTATCCCAAATCCCCAATTGGGCTCTGTGAATCCCACTCCAGAACCGATTTCAGTGCAAACCAGCAATGCATTATGGGAGATGTAGTCAGTGAAACCCCTATCATGACAGGAATCGCACTGAACAACAAGGCATGTGACACACATCAGCGATAAGCAGGCAGAAGACAATGAGATAGTGTGGCAGAAATGTATATTTATTCTTGCTATGCAGGGCTGCAGGTACACTGAGCTAATGTACAATTTCTGTCCACAGGCGAGACATCGCGCAGGACTCCTCAGGACAAGGGAGAGAGGGCACCCCGGAAGGACATCACTGAGAAGGCCAGTACGAGTGCAGGGCACACAACACCACCACAGTCAGCCTCACCACCACAGCTAGCCTCGCCACTACTGCTAGCCTCACCACCACAGCTAGCCTCGCCACTACTGCTAGCCTCACCAGCATCAACACCACCTGCAGTGCTGAGACCTAGGAGGCGTGCTGTTGCCAGACTGATGGAGTTTGAGTCCTCCTCAGAAGACTCGAGGGGGAAACATCCACTGTGCCAGTGGATGGTAGCAATGCTGGAGTGCTGTCCACCACTGAGGGAGCACATACAGGTGCCAGACGCCGCCGCAGGGCTCGTGTGAGCAGTCCACCTCCACAGGGTGAGAGCCATGGTGTCTTCGGAGGGCTGGAGGCAAGCATGGTGAAGGTGCAGCGCCTACAAGGAAAGGCAATACAGTCAGTCCAGCGACAAATGAGGCGCCTCAATGACAACATGACCAACATTGACAAGGGCATAGGCACAATGGCTGAGGGCATGAAGGAGATGGCTGCAGGCATGCGGGACATGTCCCAGTCTGTGATGCTGCTGTGCAGCAAAATGGATGAGGACAGAGTTACACGGCGCAGGGAGAGGCAGAAAATGGAGCAACATACAAGGGCAGTGAACCGCCTAGCAACTGCCACTTCTCTGCTCTGCAGGCGCTCCGTGGCCATGCAGGAGGGCCTGGCGCACTGCAGCACTGATGTCACTAGGGGGCTGGTAAAGGTGACCACTGCTCTTGAGGTGCTGCTGACAAGTCAGTCTGCCACTACTGGTGCTGTGGAAGTTGGGGACAGCGAGGACACGACCAGTCGGAGCAGCATTACCCCCTGTAACAGACACCCGGAGGAGCAGCAGACGGCATGGGGCTGCCACTGGTTCCACAGCCAGTGAGGACAGTCACTTAATGGCATCCAGTACTGTTGTGCGTGGCCGCAGACGCTGATGCAGCCCACACTAACAGGACAGAATTGGGTGAAGTAACCCATGACTCCCTACTATGGATGTCAGAAATTGGAATGCCAAGTTTGGCCGTTTGTGTTGTGGCGTAGTGCCCAGAAATTAAAACTACGTCATTACATACAACAACTGGCTGTGTCTCCTTACTTACTTAAAAATAGTTGCATGTGATCTCTGCCCGTCTCTGTCTCCCATCTGTTGCTGGTGGCACTCCTGCTGCGTTGGGCTCTGGCTGTGCTAATTCATCATCATTGTCCTCAAAATCAGTTAATTCCACTTCTGTACCTTTCTTTGTGGCAGGTTGTGCAGCATTGCACAAGTTGCAATGATTTTGCAGCAGATGATGGGTGTGTACTGACGTGCGCCTCCGCTTTTGTGGAGGCAGCGGAACCTGCTTTTCAATAGTCCAAACGTGCGCTCCACAACGTTGCGTGTTGATTTGTGTGCCACATTGTATCGTCTCTCACTCAGGGTTGATGGGTTTAGGTAGGGAGTGAGGATAAATGACCGGACGGCATATGCACTATCGCCTAGGTGAGGAAGAGAGTGCCATTAGTCACATACACCAATACACATTGATCGGCAGTAAGTATGGGTGAGTGTCACAGTGATTTACCTAGCAGGTATCCTTCTGCAAATTCTCCCGCAGCCAGGCGTGTGTAGATCCCACTGTTCTGGAAGATGTATGAGTCGTGGGTGCTCCCAGGAAATTTGTCCACGATGTCAGTGATAATGTTGGCAGCATCGCAGATTACCTGCACATTTATGGAGTGGGTGGACTTTCTGTTCCTGTAGATATGCTCAGTGGCTGCTGGTGGGCAGATTGGAATGTGTGTGCCATCAATACAGCCTATGACATGCGGGAACTGTGCCATCTGGTAAAAGTCTGTCTTGGTTTTGAGCAGTTCCGCATGTGTGTTTGGGAAGCTAATGTAGTGGTGCATTCTCTGCATCATGGCATCCAGGAACTTTCTGAAGAAGCGGGACAGGCAACTCTGAGACACCCCGCCTACCGCAGCTATCACCCCTGGTAACTGCCAGATGCGAGTAGATGTAGGCTACAGAGCACCTGCACATGTGGTGGTATGGTGTGCGCCCTTGGTGTTGGGTGCTCCAGGAGTGGGTGCAAGTCCCTTATCAAGTCCAGGATGGTGTGGGGGTGTAGCCTGTACCTTTCATGGATCTCAGCCTCAGTTTGTTGGAAGATTGTGATGCGCTGTCTGTAAATGCGCTCCTCCCTTCTCCAGATCCTCACTCCTGCTGCCTGTAGACGTAGCCGCCTTGCAATCACATAGAATGCCGCCATAGTGATCACACTGTTGCATTTTGGGATTGCTTATATTCGCTGTAGATGATTACCACCTGCTTTCAGTCAGTGTTAATTACCGACTCTTAAATACCGAATTTCATGTAATTCGGTATTACCGAATTTACCTACATCTCTTTTTTCGTTTTTACCGATTCTTATTTACCGATTCGGTAAATAAGGATTCGGTGATTTCCGAATAGGTATTTTTGAATTCGGTAATGATGAATCGGTATTTACCGATTCATAATTACCGATTCCTTCTTTTTGGCCTCCTACATCTCAATCGCCTAAATACCGGTCGGTAACGGGAGATTTACCGAATTTCGGCCGTTACCGACCGGTATTTAGCTACCTACATATGGCCCTTAATATCTAAAGACATACACAGAGTACAATTTGTACGCTCGGCCCATTCACCACGATTTAAAGAGACAATGGTGACCTGGAGCTCTTCAACATACATGATGGTAGTGCTAAAGGAATGCACAGCATTTGAGAAATGGCCTGGGGCACTGAAATATTAGGAGTCAAGCCAATGAAATACCCTTATATTTTAGACAATATTGCTGAACCGGAACCACCTGAGCTTCGATCTGCTAGTATGCTTTGAAATGCTCATAGCACTCTGGACCCTAATGCTTACAAAAGTGCTCTGATTCGGGTCTGTTGCCGTAAAAAATCATGAGGACAACTGCACCGTTTATGCAGTACATCATATGGGAAAAGAGGATGACTGGAGCTGGCTAGCAGTAGCACTGCAGGCCACAAACAAATCTTATTCCTAGCAGCCTCATCCAAAAAACAGGGAAGTCCAATGTCAATCTTGGAGTACGGGAGAAGGCCACCACCAGCCACCCCACTATTAAGCCTCATGAGGACGGCTAAACTGATTAAACAAGAGAGAACACTAATATCATGGAATGTCGAAGACCTCTGCCGTATATTGACACAGCCAGAAGCATATCAGTTTATCATCACTGGGGATATAATAGGCTTGCAGGAAACCTGGGCAGTAGACGCAATCCCAATAACAGGTTTTCACGAATTCCACAAACCAGCAATAAAGCTTAAGCACTTTGGGTGCCCATCAGGGGGGCTCTTCACATGTTTTCTTAACCTTGAACCTTGATGTTACAGATGTCGACTGAAACAGCCCATCGGTACAAGCCATTTTAATTAACAGGTGACATATTGGTGGCAAAAAAAGAACAATACTTTAGGTTAACATCTACCTAAATCTGCACAGGGCCAATAGTAATGCAACACTGAGGACTACTGTGACATTCTGGAAGAATTAATTTCCACATACTCAACCACTGAAATCATTCTGACTGGAGATTTTAATCTTGCAAATCTTGGAACGCTCTACGAAATAGATCAAAATCCAACTCTGAAAGTTCTGCTAGAGGGAAAAAGAATAGA
Organism: Calotriton arnoldi; assembly: GCA_963921515.1. Lineage (NCBI taxonomy): Eukaryota > Metazoa > Chordata > Amphibia > Caudata > Salamandridae > Calotriton > Calotriton arnoldi. The sequence continues at coordinate 296,083 of CAWUFW010007807.1, read as the reverse complement.
TTTTTTGTTAACTCATAACCCCGTTGGAGCTCAGCAACTCATGGTAAAAAAAGATAGTATGCCACTACCTACATTTAGAGTCATTTCAACCTTGGACTACACATTTGCAAGTCATCCAATACATTGCACCTTTAAAGTCTATGAGATCAAGCAACTCCAGGCCAGTGGCCATCTCACACAGTATTCCTTACTTCGGCTAATCGCCGGCACAGCCTCTAAATTGAATATCGTGGGCAAGACGCAAGGTGATGAGAATCATGTGCTATTAAAACGGTTAAAATGGAGTAAGATTAGTGGACCATGGGTAAATCAATATAAGTTGACCTCTAGGTGGGAAAAATATTTGACAGACTCTGCCCCAGGTCAAAATGTGATATCATCTTGGGCCAACATCATGGAAACTCTATACCATGCTCTAAAAGGAAGACAAGAAACCACCAACTTATACAAAGCCCCTCCAGGGATACCGAAAAACCCATGGCACAGGGTGGACATACGGAAAAGCAGAAGAGCACTAAGGCTAGTCTCGAGAGAATACAAAAACAGCAGACACAACTCCAACTTGCAACAAAGGGTGCTCACGCTAAGAAAAGAACATCAAATGTTGCTGTGGATTACGAAGACTAAACACCAGGAAAAAGAATGGATTTATGTCCATTTTCTCCATGGCCTTCACAGCCAGGCACATTTTTGGTAGCACATTAACAAACTAGATAGCAAAGCCTGTGCCAGGGGAACGGAGTCACAATGGAAAAGTGGATCAAACATGTCAAGGCCTTATACAATGAACAAAAAGGAGTGGGTATGGTGGTGGAGCCCCCAACACTACGTGATATAGTTCCACCAACACCCCGAAAAACCCAAACAATTCATGCCGGACAACCACTTCATGTATCGCCTGAACTCCCCTTGGAGTCTTTAAAAGGTGTAGAAGCAAGGATGAACACAGACATTGTACAAAATACCAACCATGGCCGAGGAGCTGCCATATTCAGAAGTGCAGCTGTCAACAAGATCTTAAAAATGCTCAGAGAAGATGGGGCTCTGGGGCCGAATGGGCTGTCAGGGTCGATGTTGAAGGCAAACACTGAGACGTGGATCAATATTCTCAGTCCGCTTTACTATCACTTCTTCCGGGTCGCTCAAATACCACACTCTTGGAGAGTATCAATATTACATCCAATCCGTAAAAAAGGGCTTAACATAGATTCATCAAACTATCAATTAATTGCATTGTTGGGCGTAGAAGTGAAAGCATACGCCAACATTTTATTGCAGGAGCTGAAGTCCTTGTCTGCAGAGGAAAACATAATCACTTATTACGAAACCGGGTTTAGGGCAAAATCATCAGACATAGAGAACACAATCGCTCTATCCTATTTGGCCCGCCAAAACATGCAAACCTTCAGTCCTCCACTTTTCAGTTGCTTTATAGACTACTCTGCTGCATTCAATAGTGTGGGCCAGAATATACTATGGTTAAAATTAGCACCACGAGTCATCTCCTCTTCTTTATTGAAGATAATCATCTCCCTCTATTCTAATACATGGGTCCGTATTAAGATTGATAACAGAAATAAAGTCACACCAGAAATATCAACAAACTGTGGCTTGAAACAGGGCTGTGTGTTAGCACCGATTCTGTTTAACTTAAACACAGTAGACTGAGACCAAGCCATATCAAAAGATAAAACAGTACCGCCACAGATCGGGTCACACAGACTTCCAGTACTTCAATACGCGGGTGATCTGATCATCTTGGATCACACCAGAAACGGAATGCAAAGAGCACTTCACCAGTTGAATGTAGACAACAATCGCAACAAACTCACAACTAATGTTGGGAAGACCAAGGTCATAATATTTGGTAACTACAAACATAAAACTAAATAGTTATGGAGGCTAGGAGAACTGAAGATTAACAACTCATCAAAGTACAACTACTTAGGAGTTTGGTTTTCTGAGAATCGAAAGCCCAACACACACTTACAGCATCTAACAAAAAGAGCATCTGCAGTCGCATTCACCCTATGCAAAGTAAATAAACACCTGCATAGTCCTTCGGCCATGGCAATAATTCGAGTTGTGCAAGCAGAACTACTGCCTACTGCTTTCTACGGCCATCAAACCTACTCAGGGAAAATGGCGACCACATTAGACAAAGTACAGTGTACCGCCTACAAGCGAATCTTCAAACTGCAAAAACACACAAGGCAGTCTCTTTTATGTCTGGACTGGAGTTCAGTCTTACTAGGCAAGAGCTGGAATGCAAGGCATTGCACATTAAATACTACATTTACTCATCACAGCAGACCCAGGATCTTTAAAGACAGCCTTTCTGGAGCTCTATAATGCCCGGAAGAATCCTTGGGGATCCTACCTAACAACAGCGGCCAATGATCTAACGATCAACCTGTAGTCATGATCTGCATTGATTTTCACATTCCTGTCCATGAAGTCTATTTTGAAAAAACACAAGTCTTGGCCATTTCTCATAAAGTAGATATAGAGAAAATACGAGATGCTTCTTATGCTCAATTAATTGCAAAATCCTACGAAAACGCTAGGATCCAGCCTTATCTTACAGAGACCCTAAATGGAACGACCAGACTCCTTATATTATGTGCCAGACTGATGACTGCAGATTCAAGAACATAGGACACATTGGCCAAAGCAAGTTAATCAGCAACGTTGCAGGTTTTGCGATTATAGCCGAGAATCACTGCTTCATTTATTATGCTGCTGACCGGCATTTCTTAAAGAACTTCGGGGCATATTATCAAGAACGGCGTTAAAAATTATCGCCGGTTTAGCGGCAGAAAACTGCCGCTAAAGCGGCGATAATGGGCTTGATAATATGCCCTGGAGAATTCCAATAGAAACCCATGTTCACACCAGAACATGGACTTCTATTGGAATTCTCAAGGGCATATTATCAAGCCCATTATCGCCGCTTTAGCGGCAGTTTTCTGCCGCTAAACCGGCGATAATTTTTAACGCCGTTCTTGATAATATGCCCCTTCGCACTTTACTGAGACAAAAGTTTTTAACACTTGGGATCCACACATGCAAAGAAGCCTGGTCCTTCTGTCTAAGTATCAACAGACTGATGGACCTTTCTAGGGTCTGTAAGTTTATAAATATCCTGTATGTTGCCATAAACAGACTCAACACCCCAGTGTAACTGGGGTGTAAAATTTGTCTATGTTGGGTCCAGAGTGTCTAGCCCTCCTTGGCCCTAAAACCCACTAGGCTCCACTTTGTTTTATATTTATTTTATAATATGGTATTCTATGTAACTCTGTAATTTTATCTGCTGTTTACTGCACCAATTTTTATTAATTGTAACAGTAAAGGATTTACTCACTTACTTATTGGTATCAATTCATATCACGTGCTACGTTTTCATAGACCAATGTGCCAGAAAGTGCACATAATTTCACTCTTTATGGGGAACCTACAAATGACACAACAAAATCCCTGCTCCGCTCATCAAACATGGCATCGAAACACTGACCACAATGGCCGTGTTACAAAACCACACTTACAAAGTTTCAACTTACAGAGTGGCATGCTACCCACACGCCAAGCACTTCGGCATCTGATCCGGTGTTTTAAGTGCTATAAAAGTGCACGGTGGCTTAATGCCCCTGAGTCTCCCATATTTCACAGATATTCTTTGACCTTGGGCTGAATGTTACCCTCTTGAAGGGTTGGGGGGCATCTGGGGGGTGGGGCCACCTGCCTTCTTGGCCCTGCAGGGACTTGTTTTAACGCCCCTGCATTGCATGGGGTTGTGCAATTACAGTACAATGCAAGCAATATAGGAAGTGCTGAGAAGGCCTCCTTTTGACAAAGAAGAATTAAATGGACAACAGCCCCTTTACGAATACATCCAGGTTCCAATAAAGGAAGGCATACTGTATACACAATATAATCTATGTGGGCATTGTACTTTGTGTTGTTGCAATTTTCATATTCGATTTAAAAACGTCCAAAAAGTGCCTGGTTAAAGTAGCGATGCCAGAGATAGTCTTTTGGGCATCAGCGTGTGAATACATTTTTTGGAATGCTATCTCACTTAAGCCTCTAAATGGTGACGCAATTAGTTATTATTAGCACTGCTTGTTTGTAACTTTACTATCAATGTAGAAATTACCGAGTTGCATTTGAACCTGTATCCTGCATGTTATTCACATTTTTTTTCTGCTGCAAGTATATTAATTCAGTAGAAAGGTTGTCAGTGGAACTTTAAGCTATGTTAAATCTGAGCACCAAACACAACCAGAATTGTACTCCTCCCTTCTTAAAGGGTCCAGGAATTATTGGGATGTCAATATCACTCTGAGGCGATTAGACACATCACTTGTCAATCAGGAGATTTGCTGCTCAGTGTTTCCACCTGAGTAATAGAGGGCCGTCTGTAATGGCATTATTTATATTTAGTGCATACCATATATGTTAACAGTCGGTGCCACGAGTTTGAGAATGTGCTCGCGCCTGCCTGCCATGATATCCTGATACTGAGGCCTTATGAGAACATGTCTTTACATATGCTGTATTAGGTATCCACTCACTTGCCACCGGCCTGGGCCTTTTGCTTAAGCACCGAGGACTGTTGTCTGGGCTCCCATCGTCCCCTCTGAAGATCCACGAGGCGGAATGAAAATTCTCTGAGTAGAATCCCTTCTCTTCATGGTCAGGCCGGACCCCCAGGTCCACGGAGCGCGTATCCTCGGAGTTCACTGGAAAACACACAAATACACACCATCAGCTTGTTTACTCTAATAGCAAACCGTGTATCAGTCCTTATTAAGTGGATTGTGCAGCAGTATAAACAGTTTATGTGTTTTGTAAAAGCCTGACTTTTATTATTGCCTGTGGCCGGTGTGTGCTCTCCTACTACAGCTGTTCTATGGTCACGCCTTACATTCCAATAGATGGCGTGAAAAGGAGTATTCATTCTACATTTATTATTATTTTCGCTGCTATTTGATGATCATTTCTCAGGCAGGCAATCCTGCGGTGGAAACTACATTGATAGTGGAAATTACCTCGCTGCTACATTTCGGAGTATTATATGTTCTCATCCTTCTATAAATCATTCCCTGGTTTTGGCAAACATCAATGAAAAACAAACAGAGAAGTACATTTACATCTATGGTCTGTTCATTCACTGCATACTTTCTAAGCCTCCAACGAGAAATGCCACTGGCCCCTGCAGAAAAGGTGGTCTGGATTGAAAGCATTTACCAATAAAAAAATATTCAAGTCTTTTATTAAAAAAAAAAAATGTTTGCAGCAATGTGCTTCAAACGCACACGTTTTGCTTGAGACCCCTACAAAATTCAAAAAGATTCCCCATTGCCCAACTTAAAAACAACAGAATCTATGCATCAAAAATACCAATAAACTGTTTACTCATAGGATGGCATCCTAATAACGCCAAGCGTGACATTTGCAAGTCAAGAATGACAGTCAGTCTGACTCCAGATCACATTTCTCTCGCATCTATTTGCATAAGTATTTGCATACAATTATTTTGCTTGCTTTACGCTGACCTAAAACTAAGACTCTCTTTAGCCAGACCTAAAAATAGTCCTTGAAGGGGATCCATAGGTTGACAACACTAGGGACTGCCAATGGCATGATCTGGTCAAATTATACCACAGAGAATATCATCATGTTATGAAGAGGCAAACTTCTTCACACAATTGATTTGATTTGTGATTTGATTTATCCCGAGATCCTTGAAGCTTCTCTTGTACTCCAAAATAACACTACAAGACCATCTTACTTTTTAGATTTTATGGTTCCAAACAATCCAAGTTCAATAGCGAACAAGTGCAAACCATTGCTCTCTCACTCTATCCTGCTATTCCCTCTACAGTCCATTCTATCCATCATCAATCCGTGAGGGTGAACAATGTGACTGCGCTGAAGAAAAGAACACAGTAACAAGTCCCTGCTTCCGGAGGTCACAAGATCGAATACTAGGTAGCATGAGTCTGCTTTCCATCCAAGAGATTAGTACAGAAAGGATCACCAAAGAGTGGGTGTTTGTCAGAATATCTATTGTCTGACATAGCAGCATTCACAAAAACATCCTCTGACTGAATGTATATATGGGATAAAGTACCCCCTGCCATATATTATAAGCATATTGCAAGTCACCAAGGAGTTCCATAACTATACAGAGGAATGAGGCTGAAGGCAAAGTTCCTTTATAGGGTTATGGAACTCCGAGGTGACTTGGAATATCCTTATCATGTACGATAGGGAGTACTTGTTTCCTTATAATACATGGTCACACCATCATCTTTCCCACACACCACTTAAATCCATGGTGTGTAACTCTTTTATATAAAAAAGAGACATGTTTGCAACCATGAAGAAAATAGATTCTCCTGTACAAAATTGAACACATCAAAACAATGTTAGATATTTGTTGCATAAAGATATTAGAATCAGTTTAATACAAGTCAGTTTTTAAATGTGGCGCAGCAGTAGGGAATGCATAGAAACAAGCAGGAGCGCAAAAAAAATGTTACCATAAATATCTCCTTTCTGCTTGTCACAGTACAGCAAGAAAAACAGAGCAGAAGAAAGAAAAGACACGTTTCAGTTTCACTCCTTAGACTGCTTCTTTAATTATGCTCTCTGACCTGACAGGCCTTTCCCCTCAGCTGCTGGCTCTGGCTACAAGGAACCGTGATGTCAGAACTCAACCGTAATAACTTATTACAGTTGGGTGCAGTAGCAGCTCCTGGTGGGGGTGCTGCCGGGTGGTGACGCGCGGCCGGGGAGGAGCAGGGTGAGGGGTAGTAAACTCTGGAATAGGCCCAACAGAGGTAAGTAAACAAATAAATAAATAAAACGAAATTCGTTGCGCGCGCTGCATCTCATTTGGCGATGCAGCGCGCACAATGAAATTCGTTTTATTTATTTATTTGTTTACTTACCTCTGTTGGGCCGTATTCCAGAGTTTACTACCCCCCACCCTGCCCCTTCCCTGTCCCGCGTCACCGCCAGGCAGCACTCCCACCAGGAGCCGCTACTGGTTGGGTGGCAACGTAATTTCTTTATAATAGGTGCTTGGGTGCGTCACAAGTTGCCTATTATACGAAATTGGAGATGGATTTTAATACAGGAATTGCAGGATCCCATGTTCTATATTTTCAATTTTTAACTCCAGTGGGACCAACTTTTATAATAGATATTTAGGACAAAATATTTACGTCAGACGACTTTCTGACAATTATACTCTGGCACTTGTTGAATTTGTGAAAACTCTTTCTTTATTGATTTTCTGATAGAACAATCATTCTCGGAATATGATGTGACAGCAATGTTCGTAATACATTTGGACAGTACATAATGTCTCTAATCACACTGCACAAACACTTTTGTGACACTTTCGTGAGACGTTCCTAAATGGATATCTCATCTTAAATAGCAATGACCAAAGGGGTAAGTACATACTGCCAACTGGAAGCAACAATAATATGAATCCGCACAAAGCTGGATGCGCAAAGGTTCAGCTGTACAGTTTCATGTTAACCTTCGTTAGTCAATTATATATGTTATGTCTTAATTCAGTTCCTACCAAGTACAGGGCAGAGCACAATCACACACCTTCTCACTGTTCCTTCTGCGGGGTCTAATATCTGACTTGGCCATAAACAGCAATAGCACAATATTCCACTGAGAGATTTTAACGCCCCTCTTACGCCCATCCCAGTCCCTCCTAGAACTTCACTAACTGCCCCTGGCTCAGCATATCCCAAGCAAGGGAACTCGGAGGCTATCCAAAGCATCACATCTAACCCTCATAGAGCGCCCAGACCCAACGCCAATGCCTAAAACATTAATAACCTCATGCAGATCCCCACTACGCAGCCCTCGATCACTGACAACAAATCACACCTGAAATGCATGTTACTCAACTGTAGATCAGCAGTGAAACATGCCACGGACCTTGCAGATCTCATCCTTGCTCAAGAACTTGACCTCCTTATCCTTACCGAAACTTGGCTCACTGACTCCTCAGGCCCCATCCTTTACATCTTAGTCCCTCCCAGCCACAACATTATCAGACTCGATCAAGCTAAGAAAACTGGAGGTGGCATAGCCTGTATCTACCACAATTCTCTTTCAGCAAAACAGTCCCCTTCAGCTAATCTCTCATCCTGTGAATATTTATGCATAGACATCACTATCACACATAGACCCCTTTGCACCCTGCACATCTTCTACCACCCACCAGGAGACAACCTCCTCTCATTGAACAAACTATGGAGACCATCTCCTCCAACCTGGGCCGACACTGTCCCCAGATCTTCCTTGGTGACTTCAATCTCCATTGGAATGACCTGCACGATTAGGCGGTTAACACTCTCAAAACTTCCTAACTGACCTCTCCCTGACTCAATTCTGTGACAGTCCCACGCACAACTTAGGCTCGACGCTTGACCTAATTGTCTCCAATCCCAACTCTATTCACCTCGAATCTATTCTCCCCTGTGACTGGTCGGACCATCACTATATCAACTTCCGTATCCTTAAAAGCTGGAATTCCAAAAGATCACAACCCCTAAAACAAAAACAGTGCAAAAGATCGCTCCATAATTCAAACTTTAATGAGCTCATATCTCGCTGCAATATCTCCCTACCCCCGCCTCCAAACATGGCCAACGTTCACGACCTCAGTGAACACTATAACAACGTCATGATGTCTGCCCTGAATGCAACTGCCCCCTCCAACTAAAAAGAATACCCATCAAAGACTCCAAACCATGGTTCAATGACAGCCTTAATGCTGACAGACGCAGCCTGAGATTAGCAGAACGCACCTGGAGATCCTCTCCATCCACGGCTCTTCTAAAATCGCTAAGACTAAAAAGAAGTAGGTACAACAAACTCATCAGATCGGCAAAAGAAACCTTCTTCAAAGCCCAACTGGACAAAACCAAAAATCGCCCGAAATGGCTATTTGAGCTGATTAAGTCACAATCCAATAACACTTCTATCCAATCTCCGCACATCTCCTGCCCCCAACCAAACTGTGATGCTGTTGCTGACTTCTTCCTCGGTAATGCGAGCAAGATTGAATCAGATCTTAAGTCTGCTCTAATCGAACTCGCACCCTCTCCTGACTCCTCTTTACCCGCTCCCCCTCCCTCGCCGCCCTGTTTCTCCCCCAAAAACAATGCCTCTTGGACTCAATTCACACCCCTCAATAACACTCCCATCCTCAACATACTCTCGACCCTGAAACCTTCTAATCACTTCAATGACCCCCTTCCCCCAAACTTCTACAAAGAAATGATAGGATCACTAGTCCCGCTCTGGTCCAAGATCATCAACGCCTCTCTTCTTCAAGGTGAGATCCCTGACTGCCTGAAGGCTGGCCTTGTGCTCCCTCTTCTCAAAAACACACGGCGGACCCTGAAGACCTGAATAACTACCGACCAATCACAAACATCCCTACCCTTGCAAAACTCTTGGAGAAATGTGTACATGAACAACTGCGCAAACACATTGAGCAATTTCAACTTCTCGACCAATTCCAATCAGGCTTCCGCACTGGCCACAGCACTGAAACGCCCATCACTCATATAGTGGATGATGCTCTCACGCTGCTTGACCAGAATGAAACCTGCCTACTAATACTACTTGATCTCTCATCTGCATTTGACACTGTCAAACATGACAATCTACTTAACCTCTTGGAATGCAGGATGGGGCTCTCAGGCTCGGTTCTTAAATGGTTTGCCTCTTTTCTCAACAACAGAACGCAAAGAGTCAAATCCAATCAAACTCTATCCAACTCCAGCCCCTGCACTCTGGGTGTCCCCCAAGGATCCTCACTCTCCCCCATGCTCTTTAACCTTTTCATTGAACCACTGACTGTAATCCTCAAAGCATCCAACATACAATATCACATGTATGCGGATGACACCCAACTGTACATGAAAATATCCTCCCCCGAAGATATCAAGTCACTCAACAGAACCCTGCTCAAAACCCTAAATTGGCTAACCACCAACCAACTCAAACTAAATGCCCTCAAAACGAAACTCCTCCTCATTTCACCCACTAAGCAAACCCCCACTGCTGTGAAATATCTAAGCAACCTCACCGCTCTCAACTGCACACCACACATCATTGACTCCACTGAAATCACTGGGAGTGGTGCTAGATAAGAACCTTAACATGCAAGATCACATCAGAGCATCTACCAAAGGAGCGAACTTCCAACTGAGCATCCTAAGAAAACTCAAACCCTACCTTCCCCAAGATGACTTCAAATCGACGTGTGCAAGCACTAGTCATCTCTAGACTAGAATATGGCAGTGCTACTCTATGCGGACTGCCAAAACTCAGCTTAGCCCCCCTCAGAGCTTCACTGAATGCTGCGACCAGACTCATCACTGGTTCCAAGAAAACCAACCACATCTCTCCAGACCTGAAATCGCTCAACTGGCTTCCATTTGAGGCAAGGATCCACTTAAAAATTGCATGTATGACCCATAGAGCCCTACACTTCAATACCCCACTCTACCTGAAATATAAGCTCGAACTCTCCGGCTGCAACCGGCCTTCAAGGAGAACCAGCACACTGCTGCTTAAGCCAAAGAAATTAAAAAAACTGAAAACCTACAATCGTACATTCTCTGGCATTATCCCGAGAATCTGGAACTCCTTACCCGTGGAAACAAGACTGATTCCCTCAACATTTGCCTTCAAAAGGGAAGTTAAGGCTCTCCTAATGAACAATGCGCTGAACTAGAAGTTTTTCTCCTCCTGCCGCCGATCTTGTTTAGCTGTTTTAGCTACTACCTGATATTTGTTACGGCCCGTGTCGCCCGCCATTATGCCATTTTGTTCCTGTTGTATATTGCTTTTCTTGTTCCTGTTGTATATTGCTTTTCTTTCTTTTCGCCCACAGATATCATACTATGTCTTCCACAACCCGTATGTAAAGCGCTCTGATACCCGCTTGGGTCATGTTCGCGCTATACAAAACTTTTAAAATAAATAAATAAATAAATCCACCCTTTTCAAGTTTTATGTTTCTATAGGGCCCAAATGATTAATTCCCATCTTCCTGTTTTGACATTCGGTGCCACTTCAGACTTCTGCTCCATGGCTGTCTGCCTTTTGGTGAGCAGGAGTGCCTGATGTATACATTTATAAGTCAATCTCTTTCTAGGTCCAGATAGTAAACCCCATATGCAAGCCTCTGGACTTCTGAGGATGTTTCTACCAGGCAGAACTTTTACCTCTTGTATCACACCTTTCCAGCATTTCCTTAGCACGGGGCAGTGCCCTATCATATAGTGTCCAGTAATCGAGCTGGAGCAAAGATACATCTGGGGCACCTGTCCGGCATGGATGGGTACGTCCTATGTGACCACAGGATTGTGAAGTAGACACAATATAAAGACTTGTATTGCATAACTTTAATTCAGCATTCCTAGACACTGTTGCCAGGTATCTGAGAGACACCGTCCATTCCTTGTCAGTCAGGTCATGGCCAATATACTCCTCTCACTTGGTTCTCTTCTAAGATAGGTCACCCCCACCACAGCACATAAGGTTTTATATATCAGTGTGAAATGTCATCAACAGATCAAATACGAAGGCTTGTGAGGTTTATCTAGGCCAGCGTCCCATGTCAGCCTAGCTGCCCTGTTGAGTGACAATATGTAAAAAACTGGGAAACGGCCTAAACCACGCAGCCTAAACTATGCATGGCTAAACAACGCAAGCAGAACCACGCATGTCTAAACCACACATATGCCTTTACCACGCATATGCTTGATTAGACATTAGTGGTAGATAGCACTCTAGACTCGGAGCGAATGGACGGGGGGTGGGAGGTGTTGCAGACTTGGAGGGACTTCCTGCCTGGAACAGCTTGGTGAGTACGATTACTGGGAGATTTGGGGTCGGGAACGTTTTTTAGCATTTTAGGGCCCAAGGCGGGTGGTCAGGGTACTTTATAGGGCAGAGAGACCGAGTTTAGGGCTCAGGGTAGGGGGTTGGGAAGCTTGCAGGGCTGTATTTTAGGGTTTCAGGATGGGGGTCAGGGTACTTTTTAAAACTGGTGGCGGATTTTAGGGCTCAGGGCGAGGTGCTGGGGTGTTTTTAGGGCTGGGGTGGTGTTTGTTTTTTAGGCTGGTGTCCGCTTTTAGGACTCAGGGCGGGGGGCTGGGGTGTTTTCAGGGCTGAGATCGGGGTCGTACTCAGGGCACGGGGCTGGGTTTTAGGGTTCAGGACAGGGGCTAGGGTGTAACCTTAACCACGCATATGCCTTTACCAACTATGCTATTACAATTAAATTCATTGTAAAGGCATGCTTGGTAAAGGCATGCGTGGTTAAGACGCGGTCGTTGTTAAGATCTCGTTGTTCAGGCTGGTAGGGGATTGCATGTTCCGACATACAACCGTAAAAAATTGCACTAAAGGTATTTCATGAGATAAAGGGCCAGATGCATCAACAAACCAATTTGCGATTTCCTAATTGCGAATCCATGTGATTCGCAATTAGAAAATCGCAAAACGGAATGCATGAAAGTGAGTTTAACACTTTCTGCGATTCCTAGGGACTTGAAATGACCTACCACATGAATATTAACGAGTGTAGAGTCGCAATTTGCGACTCCCTAGGAATCGCAAAAATCACGAGGATGGCGGCCTGCTGGGTTCAGCAGACCACTCATGTCCATGATTGCTTTTAAATAATGCAATCTTTTTTTTTTTTGTAAGCAGCCCGTTTTCCTTAAAGGAAAACGGGATGCTTTACAAAAGAGAAAATTAAATCTTTTCTCTTTCATTTTTCTAAGAGCAGGCAGTGGTCCGTGGGACCACTGCCTGCTCTTAGAAAAATGCATTTACAGACATTCACAAAGGGCAAGGGATCCCTTGGGGACCCCTTCCCATTTGTGAATTGGTTACCACCTTCTTGAAGTAGGTGGTAAAATGCGAATGTTTTGCGACCGCATTTCGGTCGCAAAACATTTATGCATACCGATGCGATTTGGTATTAGGAAGGGACGCCCTAAACACGCCCCCTTCCTAATAGCGACCGCAATCCCATTTTGCGATTCGGTAACAGGTTACCAAATCGCAAAATATGGTTTGCTGCATCAGAAGAGCATTTTTTTGCGTTCGCAAATGGCCGATTCTGCGAATAGGCCATTTGCGAAGGCAATAAATGCTTGATGCATCTGGCCTAAGATCTTCATGTTCTTGCAATTTACTTCCGGTCCCCTACACACTGTAAACCTGCCCTCATCCATGCCGAAACAGTAACTGACTCGGTAATCACTATGGGGCAGATTTACAAGCCCCTGCTCCACCAGTACGTCACTTTTCGTGACGTACTGGTGGCGCAGGGGGCTCCTCCATATTTACAAGGACAGGAAAAGCCACCCTGCGTGACCTTTCCTCTCCTTGTAAATACGGCCCCTTCACACGCAGCACTTTGCGTTGAAGGGGCGTTACATGGTGAGGCTGTGGGTGTTCCCACGCAACACCCATGGAACAAGATACACATTTCCAGATTTACGAGAAATAGTAAATCTGGAGATGCGTCTGAATGCTACGCCACCCTAGAGGTGGCGTAGCGAGAGCGCAACGAGGAGAAATGTTTTCATTTCTCCTCGTTTTTTCCTCTTTCAATGCGTGCTGCATTCTACAGCACACATTGAAAGAGGAAAATGCCTGTAGTGATTGTTTTTGTGGAGGAAGGTGCCCCTTCCTGCACAAAAACAATCTCCCCACGATGCAGGCATCCTTGCACCATAGTGCAAGGGTGCCTGCGCCAGCGCATGGCTGCAGTTTGTGCACCAGCGCAGGGGGAAGCACAGAGATGCGACACATTCTTGTAAATATGTTGCATCCCTGTGCTTCGGAAGTGCCGCAGCGTGGCGCAGCCAAAGGGCTTGCGGTGCCACGCTGCGGCACTTCCTTGTAGATCTGCCCCTATGAACTTGGGTAGCCACAATAATGGCAACTTTCCCAGCAGTATTTAGCAGTGTTGTGTGTGTATCCGTTATCTTTAGTTCCTTGAATAACAGATCTGAAAGCATTGAGCACTCCGCTATTTTCACAAGCTGTAGTGGAATTCTGCAGATGTGGCCTGGTTCAGCTCATGTGCCACCCACTACACCTATGTATTCAGAATGTATGGTTCAGAGTTAGGTAGGTTCAGACAAACGTTCGCTATTGGCAACTCCAACATTATTTTCAGGGGCAAACCTTGGCCTGATGGTGCCCCATATAAGGTGAACTAGTAAAGAGTTGAAATCTTTAAAAACCCTCCATGATATCTCTTCCGGCATTGTCATGAATAGGTGCAACAGCCGTAATAGTGTCACCTTGGATAGGGCCATCCTGACCCTCACCGAAAGGAGTCATCTAGAATGAAACATAGCCTTGAGCTGCTGGAACTGCTTTAGTCACATTGCTCTCTCTAGGATTAGTCACCTGATGATACCTTTGTACAAGGTTACTGTTTCCCACTTCACACCAGTTGTTGGTGTACCAGTGCAGTCCCCATCATTCCATTATCGTGATGGGATCAGGCAGAATGCCGCTCCCTCCCCTTTGGTATTGTTTCTAAAGCCTGTCTGCATCAGGACTAAGAAACAACCTTTGGGGGAAAAGAAGTAAATGAGAGAGAGAGACATGCAGCTGGTACATTCAGGAATGACAAAAGGAGGTAATCAGTCAGGATGTGCTGGAGTTTATCCACAATTGATGGTCTTGAGAAAGATGAAGGACAGTTAGTTATGAAAGTAACAAATTATTTCAGATAATGTATGCATGATGTAGAAGTGGAGTTCCTACTCAATATAGTAGTGGAAGTTGCTGTAACAAGGCCTCTGGTAAACTGTAGACTGCCAGAGAACTGATCGTAGATTGCAAATGCTAATAAAGAACTGGGGTGAAGCAGGAGCAGCAGGACAGACACCACTCAAGGAGAGTTGTGGAAAAGTAGACATATCTACAGAAACATAGGCCGAGTAAATAGGATGTGTAGCAAGAGAGAATTGAAGAACAAAGCCCTAACTGAGTACACTGCCCTGTGGCAAAAGCAAAAAACGGTAAGCATGTAAGGGGGTGCGAACTGAGTGTAGCGAGAGTAACCCACTAACTACTGTGGCTTGGTATGGATCTTCTGGAGGCATTGCTTCTTATCCTTACTATTCTCCTTTCGTCACAGAAGTCTTCCTGTGCCTATACTGTCTTCCTAAACTGCAGAAGTGCCTGCAAAAGTGCTTTAGTCTGTTTCCCTGTGGTCTCACTCAATACCATTGACTGGTGTGCAACCTCCTTCGGCCAAAGGTTTCATTGTGTCCTGATTGGCCCAAACCTCTTTGACTGTTGTATAGGTCGTTAGCCTAATTTTACCTATGAATTTTGATAGAGGCAAGACTGGATGTTCTTATGAATCCTGAGTTGTTGGATCCAAGGCTGCCTGACTATCTCTGAGATAAATGAGAATATCATCTGCATACAGTGCTAATGTATGGAGTGAGCCCGTAATGTCATTCCCCCACATAGCCCTGTCTCTCTGGACATGGCATGCCAGAGATTCCTTCACCAACGCAAAGAGCAATTGGAACAGGTGGCATCAATGCCTGGTCCCCTTTCTATTGATTATGATTTTAAAATTATGCGATCTGTTTTACCCTGGGCTGATGATGCTGTGTATAATAGTCCAATACAAGCAAGTATTTCCTCCCCAAATCACATCACGTCTAGTACAGTGAGCAAGAAATTCCAGCTCAGGGTTTCAAACGCCTTTTCCTTTTCTATTGGCACCACCACAGATCTGATGCCATTCTCAGTCAGGTTGTCTAACAGAAGAAATAGCCTTCTAATATTGGGTAACATGCTTCTTCTGGGCAAGAGCAAGAGTTTGACAGAACTTGCAACAGTGTTGTTGACAAACACTTCCCCATATTTTATAGTCCATGTTTAGCACTGATAGCTGTGTGAATGGGGTAGACTGCAATACATCCCTGTTAGCTTAAGGCAGCATCCCTACTACGACTTTCTTCCATCAGACCCTCACCACCCAGGTTTTTGCAGTTGGATAAATATTTTATCTAATTTTTTATTTCAGCCACATTTAAGGGTGCTTTGTGTGCTTCCTTATGCTCATCTGAAAGAGTTCTCAGTCCTGACATGAGCACATGTGTTTATACACTGTCCACACACAGACACTCAGGTATCTTCAACAGGCAAGAGTAATAGTGTGTGAACACTACATTGATGTCACTATGTGAGGGGGGTACTACTCCCCCTTTTCCTCTTATTGCAGCAATAACTGCATTACTGGTATTTGTTTGAGTTATTGGTGTCCTGTCTTGTCACCTTTGTTGCGTTCTGTGGTAGTATATTCTCAATAATAGAATAGTCTCATTCTCTCGAGTTCCTTGACATAAGTGACCTTACTCTTAAGTAATTCTGTTCACACCTTAATGTTGAGTAAATATCTAGTCTCCAAGCTCTGCATCATATCTTCAACCTTCAGAATGTCCCTTAGTGAGTGTTTTCTGTACCCAAAAGAAAGAAGTACATAGGAGGCACTACTTGAAGGCCTCCAATTCACAGAGACATCAACTACAATGTCTGTATTCGTCCTAAAGTGATAAATTAAAGCTCTCTTCACGGGCCTCCTGAAAAACTAGTCCCCTAGTGCTACCACTTGTAATCACTATGTTGGTATGCATGTTCATTGTAATATCAGATTTAATAGACTGTGATCAAATTTTGCCCAGGCCAGATATTTAGTGTATGCAACCTTACAGAGCAATTGAGATGTGTTAAGAAATAATCAGTCTTGAATATAGGTAATATATAGAGCAATAAAACAGGTATTTCCTGGTCAACAGGTTGGCAAGCCTTCAGTCATCTGTCAAGTTCCATCATCTGGTCCAATCCTGAAATTTCTCAGCTACTGCTGCATTCACTACACCCTGGAGCAGCAGGTGTAATCTGCCAAGGAGAATGTCTGGGGCATAGTTAAAGTCTCAGCTGCACTTCTAAACTAGTGGATCCTATATGTTGAGACCACATCTTGCAATTCTATCAGTGAGGAGTTGGCTGTTTATATGCATTCAAGCTCTCTTACAGTATCACATATCTAACCTCTGTGTCCATGTGCTTCCACTGTGCTGCATAAGGATCAATGGGCCGTACCCACAGAAGGTCTCCCCTAGCGTATGAAGACTAAGACTTAGAGATTGATTGACCCTTCATTCTCTTCTGACGCTTCTCACTCCTTCAGTTAAATGTGCCTTTGGTAATAACATAAAATATATGTCCAGCCTTCCTATAAAACCTTGCATTCTATGTCTTTTGTTAGGATTTCCCATTCCTCTGACATTAAAGTCAGCAAAGTGTATTAAGGTCTGTAAGTCTCAAATGTTAGCTGTGAAAAGAGTATGCCCTTGTTAGGGGCTACATCCTAGTTGGCAATCACCTTACCTGTGTTCTGCTTCATTCCTCATCTTCCAGTGCCAAAGCTAAAATGCTGAATCAGTGTGTTCCAGGAGAATACAAAATTGCTTCAAACATCCTATTCGACTTAAATAGAACATCTTTCAAAACTCCATCCCTATGACAGACATTGCAATAACAAAAATGGTCTCCTAGTCCCTAGAAGATTTTTTGGGGCAGGTCAGAACTGTCTTTTTTCAAAATTCAGCAGCCCCATTCCTTCATCAGCAATGTTTAATAGTTTGGAGTAGATAGTAATTAACTAATAATGATTTAGATTATTCAAGTCTACTCACTCGTTCTGAGTTGCTTTCATCAAACTATTTCATACGTGGTCCTTGGTGTCACTTCTAACATCATCCTATGGTTTGACTCAGAGTCCTCAGAATTTGGCTCATTAGCTGTTGATGTGTCCGAGTTCTTTGTCTCAGCTGCAGTGGTTTATTTTTCAATCCAGTTGCTGCTTCCACTGCCACCTCCCTGCTGCTTGCAACTTGATTCTTCATTGGTCTCCTCATTCAATTTGGCCAGAGCTTCTTTTGGTGTCTGAGCTATAGTCCTTGGCATTTCTAAATCATCCCCTGCCTTTACAAACAGGACAAATGTCAAAGAGGTGGAACAATCATTCAGAAATGACATGAAAATCTCTCATCTTTTATCCCTTTTCTAGAAACAACACATATGTCCACAAGGACACCACACCCAAACACACACTGTCTCTTGCACACACACAAACGTGCACACTAGCTGGCCAAACCAATGTGATCAAGTACCAGATGAAAAAATGCATCTGAATTTGCACACTCTACAACCCCCTCTGGATGCTGCACAAACATCACACAGAACATCTCCCATATATAATGATGACAGACCCCATTATGCTCAGATTGAACTTCTTAAACAAACACAAGAATCAAGTTTTGGTACAGTCCAGTACTCCTACATGTAACACCCGTCCATGGCAGTGCACCGCGACTGGGTAAGGAACCATCCATATAATACACCTGACAGTTACACCCTCTGGAGCCAAGTACACTCAAGCTTCCAATCCATATCAAATGATGACTAACTCCAGCATACCTAATCTGAAATACACCAACAGAAAAACAAGACAATCATCAATGTACTGTCTCCAGTACCATGCACATGTCAAATCCTCCCATTTGTACAAAGTGATGACTGGTCTCTAAGCACATATAGGTAAAACAAAAACACACATATACCTCACACCAACATACTATGCCTCCAGTACCATTAAAGTATCAACTCTTTGCATTCGTACAAAGTGCGGACTGGTTCCAGAACACATACAGGCAGAAATTGTGACTACCAGCTGCAATATCATACTATACTTCTTCAAACATCCACATCATTCCCTCATTTACAACATCAAAAATACATGCCACACAGCAGGGTACTTCTGTTAGCCATCTACACACCACATCTAAACACAATTTACTAGGGTACTTGTCTTCCCCACACCTGCAACACCACAATACTCAATACTGTTCTTCCCCATGTGCACAACTTGAGAAACACAGGGAACTACACTTCCCAACATCTGAACCAGAAAGCTGCGTACTGCACTTCTCTACACCTATAAACCTGAACATGCATATCTAATACGTAACTCCAAAACACCATACAGACTCCATTTCTTCCATCTGCCATTAGACTGACAACATTTACACCACATCACACTGAGTAACAACAAACGTGCACAATCCGGACCTCTTCACCATGACTCTCACAGTCCCACGTTCACACACCATAAAATGCATAGCTAGATGTAGCTCCAAATTCTACACAGATGGGTATTAAATTCCACTTCCCCTATATTCCCTATTCTGTCTCTATTTACAAAATATTGTAGTTCTAGGACAGTGTTTTCACACAAGAATATGCTGCTACTTAGGTAAGCCCTTTATTTCATATTAGACCCTTAAATTACAGAAGGAGCCTGATAGTTGCAGTTCGGGCTCCATATTCCCTTGAACTTCCCTTAACCACCCAAAGGCCATATAGCACAAAGACTGCAGCCTTCCAGGCATCATCATATTTTCATAGCTCCACGCTTAAATACATTCAGCAACATGCACACTCATCCCATGCATCAGATACATCAAATTTTTTCAATCTCCTATATTGTTTTGTACTACCCATTGAGTAGTCAAGTCTCAGATATATTTAGATTCATTACATTTGTCTTATTTCTGTCCGGTACCTTCAAGTTGGCTGAAAACATCCGCATATACCTTAGTCCCAAATCACGCACCTTCGTTTTGACGTCCATGAAGGAATTGCTTTTATGCTGCACTGCAATTATGTATTCCAAAACAAGTAGTATAGAATTAGGAGTCGTAACTTCTGGCTTTCTAGAGCAGAAATTTGTGGTCACAGTATTTCAACAGTGTTGCCACCACTGGTTGTGGGTGTGTTCCAGGTACTCTCTGGTTCCTCTCCTCTGAGAAAAACTTAGTGAGCCCATCTTGTGCAACCTTGTGTAACCTTTTGCTGAACAAGTTCTCCAGCTATAGCTCCATGCCTTTTTCTTTGACCTTCTCAGAGAGACCAACAATCTGTACAATTTTTCTTTATGACCGGTGTTCCACATCTTCTGCATAGTATTTCAAAAATTGTATTATTTTATGTAAGCCTGATATTCGCATCTGCATGTCTGAAATGCTAGGCTGGATCACCACCAACAATATCTATGCAGTCATCACTCTCTTATCCAACTTCTTCTGGTCGGTCCTCAGAAGGCAAAGAATAACGGTCACCATGTCAGTTTTGGGCTCTAGTGCTTTAGTGGTTTCTCTGATCATGTGTAATATGCTACCTATTTTATCAACAAAGTGCTATAACTTACATATCCTCCTGTCACCTACTGAATGATCTGATGTTCCATTTTGTCCCTGTGACTTGTCAGGTCACTACAACTGCAAGTTATAAAGGTATAAACGTTAGCTACAGTCTATAACATGCAGAAATTCAGAGTGCCCCTGTGCCAGCTGTGCACAGCAGCCTTTGGTGTGTCTGAAATCTGGCATGGCTGTCACAGTGATCCAATCAGACCGGCCGGAGGTACACCAGGAACCATACAGTAACTAGGAATGCTTTTTCGAAACAAGGACAAAGCCTCTGACTGGCAGTAGACTCACACACACAGTTCAATTCCTTTTCTGATGCATGACAGCCTTCAGGATGAGAGAGCAGCGCAATAGGGCCAGGGGAGATGTGGGGAGGGCACACCCTCATATAGGTCATTGGGTTGGCTCTGCTTCCCCACCATACTACAGCTTTTAACCTGATGTCTGCTTGTGTCCCTGAGGCCACCGCCGCCCTGCTGTAGTCAATGGCAGTACCTCGCCTGAGGATTGTTCTCGGCACCCCACCACCACTTTGCATCGCCCTACTCAATCCTCATCAAGTGGTTTTGAGCTCTGCTTACTCCTTCTTACACAATATCAGGTATTACCAGAATTTTATAGCAAACTTGACTCTCGCCGTATAAACCGCCAATCCAAATTAGGTTAACACCATCACTATTACTACTAAATATGTGCAGAAGGGTGAAACCTTATTGGGAGGGAGCTGGGCCAAAATCTCAGATGTTTTGGGGCTTTCCTGTTTTCAGTTTCTATTTTTGGTCAATTCTGATGGGGTTTTTTCAGTGTTTTCAAGTCATTTCAATACCTTAAAAACAGTGGTTATCAGTGGTTACACATTTTCTCGCCATTAAAAACAACAGAAACAGTGTTTTTCTGGTGTTTATGGAACATTTTGCTTTTATTATTGCTTGCTTTCTGCACTGATAGTGCATGGTATAAAGACAATGTACGTACAGTGTATATGAGGTCCAAATATATTTTTTCAATTCAAACTTATTGTAGTACTTATTGTAGTACACGATACAATACTTCTTCAGTGAGTCTTTGGTCATGTGTGCTCGCTCTTTCCTTCCCATGTAAACTTGTTTTCTGTGAAAAGGCCCTCTCAACATTGGCACTTGAGACGGGCAACGCCAAAACAGCCAGTACACAATTTGGTAACTCTGGCCACTGATATAGCTTTCCATACCAATACTGGTGCACTTGAAGATTGCAATTCTCTGGGCAGGTTCTGCAACATTTGCGTCGAACTGGGCGCTTATGCCCTCAGAGTTATTGAAGCGGTCAAAAATGAAGCAGCACTTTCAAAACTACTGAGAAAATGCCCCTTTATTAAAGGGATCCAGAACTTGTACAGAGTACTACAGTAAGGTTTAATTGACTTCAAATGCCATGGTTGGTGAAGGGACATTTCTCATACATTGTAAAATAAAAGTTCCTGAATTGCTCTTCAACATTGCTTTGCTTACCAAGTGGCAAGCACTCTAACATGGAACATATTGCAGTGCCAAAGTCACTAAAGGTGTCGCCCAGCCTGCTCTCAAGGAGATGTTTCACATCTACACCAATTATGCTGAACACCTGGCTGACAAGGGTGTTTTCAGACTCTAGTTTTTTATTATGTCCACTACAGCAGTTATGTTTTCCTGTAAAAATCCAAGAATGCAGTAGAGCGTACTTTTTTCAAATCAATTTCAATATGCGACCAAAGATCCTCCCATTTCTTGCCTTTGGCATCATCACTCAGCAAAAATTCTGTAAACGGTTGCCACATGGATAATATAGCATTCACAGCCCCTTGGACTGAGAACCATCAGCTAAGTGACAAAGTTGGGATGACTCTTTCTTTGATACCACACAAAACACAAAATGAGAAATATTTGTGTTTTAGTTCCCACGCATAACAAAACAGTGCACCAGAATGGAATAAAAAGTCAATAACATTCTTCATTAACTCTGAAGATTGTAAAGATACTTTCAGCATACCATCTAACAAGTGTCAAGGATCTCTAACAGGGCAGCACTTCAGCTCAGGTATAGATTTTGACAGGTCATCACACAACTTTTTCATATGTGTAGCTGAATCACTGCAAATACAAACAATATCACTCCAATCTTTGTTGAACTTGGAAAGAACCAAATGACACTGTGTTCCATGTTTTCCAAAAGACTGGTGTCATGTTTTCACTACTATCCCTGATGCTTGGTGATAGCACTCTTTTCACATATACTTGTCACTATACCTTGCATTGAATGTTTAAAGCCTGAAGTATTGGCAATTCACCTACCATCAATACTGACTCACTAGAAACTGGGGGCTGATGCATCAAGGGTTTTTACCCATTCTCTGTGGGTAAATGTGATGGCACATATTGGGAAAGATTCTTATGAAACCAGCCATTTTACCTATCAGTGAAAGAATCAAACGCAGCCAAAATATCAAATATGATTTTGATAATTTCCTGATCCTCTACAGTTAATTAAAAAATTAAACAAGACCTAAAACATGCTTCTAACCCATGCATCTTTAGACCAAAGACCACAAAACTGAAAAAAGTAAAAGGAAGAACAAACAATATTTTAGTGGCATCCGTAAACAACAAAACTCAAGCAGAATAATGCTAACCCAATTTTTTTGCTGCTAGCTTGTAGAACAAAGTTACATTGTATTGGCCCCTTCAGGGAGAAAAAAAAAGACTTTTTCACTCTCCTTTCCCTTTCTTTGAATGGCAGTTTAGTTTGTGGTTGTGTAGTTGCTTTTTCAGTGTTTATATGTTTACACTGGTGAGGGCTATTTCCCTTTCGGTGGGGTTTTATCAGTTATTATAGGTTTAAACCTAAAACCGGACAGCCTTAGAAATTTTCAGTAGCAGAATCATTGTATAAGAAAAGAAGAAAGAACTATCTAATCTACATAAATGGTGTTCTGGTGCCTTACATAAAGAAAATCGAAAGAAATGTATGTGACTGTAATGACAAAATGGCCTGAGGTAAACAGACTATGCCATACTCGTTTCTGTCACATCCATGAAATACTCTGCGCATCTCAAAAATATACTCATATAATAGAAGATGAGTCTTATTAAGAAATGTTTCAAACTCCTTCAAGTGTTGAAGACTTTCTCAGAGATCAAGGGGTCGATTCCGATTCGGGCCGGAAAAAGCACCGACCGACTCGGATCCGGAAAAAATACCGACCGACACGCACCCGTGGCGCACGACACGCCAAGTACGATGCAAGGCGCGAAAATCCGACCGACACGTACCGAAACAAAGTCGACCGACCGAGCCGCACGGAAAGCAGCAATCCGGCCGGAAAAACACGCGAATCCAACCGACCGACACGCACCCGGAACAAATCCGACCGAAACATACACGCGAACTCCAAACCGCAAAGTACGATGCAAGGCGCGAAACCACGAGCGAGTCGGACGGAGGCCAAGCCGTACGACCGACACGCATACAAAACCGAGCCGAAGCAACACAATACACCGCGACCGACGCGTACGCAGCATAGAAAACTGCACAAACACAGCGTGAACGAAACGGAGAACACCGTACGAGACCAATGCAGGGTCCGACTCGGTCACAAGAACGTTTCCAACATACACAAACAGCACAAAGGAAAATCACCCAAAAAAGGCCAAACAAGCAATTACCAAGCCAATAAATACTGGGGGTGGGGACAGAGAACAAAGACACACCCACAACTCCACCTATATAAAGGACACAAATCACTACCATGAGCCTTTGCAAATGCCATTCCACTGCCAGCACCCAAGAGAAAGCAACCACACACCCACAGCTCATCCCTCACACAAGCCACACACCATCAGCACACCAACAAATACCTACCTCACATACACCCAGCAAAACACACACTCACACACCCTCACCTGCACACCAACACACACATCACCCACCATCACCACCCATCACCATGCCCCCCAAGAAGAATCCCAAGTTCCTAGATAGTGAATTGGAAGTCATGGTAGACGAGATCCTCAGGGTGGAGCCACAGCTGTTTGGCACACTGGTCCAACAGACCCCCATGTCGCAGAAAACCAAGATGTGGGAGAGGATCATCAACAGGGTGAACGCACAATCACCATGTCGGCGCACAAAGACGGACATCCAGAACAGGTGGTATGACGTGCGCAGGAGGGTACGGGACATGCTGAAGAAAGACTACACCAACAGCCAACACACCGGCAGTGGCCCTCCTGCCAAGCCAATATACCTCAGGCCCTGGGAGGAGAAGGTGCGGGCCATCCTTCCGCCAGTGAGCGTATATGGACTAGAGGACATCCCAGAGCCTGGTGAGTACACAACAAATGTACACAATATACTGCCACAAAACACACACACATCACTGTTAAGGGGAGAGTCAAACCATGCACTCATAGCAATTACACAGCAACCAGAACAGAATCATCCCAAAATGTGTATGTCAGTCAGATAAACACAACACATGCCATCAAAAAGTCACATCCAACTGTGCCATCACATGTACAAACAACTACAACTACAGCTAGGCAGTGGCACAAATAGAACTAACAAACACATCCAGACATGTAGCCACCACAACAACACCAACACACAGTGAAGAACACTCAAAGGAAGGAATTCTGTGTATGCTGGCCAAGTCAGTGTAGCCAATAGCATCATGGGAGTCGCAGTCACACATATTGCCCCCCCCACAACTGTCCCATCAACACCACCATGAACCATGCTCACATCACAGGGAGTGGAGAAGGACCCACAAGATGGCTGACACTGGCTACTGCTGTGGGGAGCACAAGGCCCTGCTGGCAACTGTGCACCAACAAACAGCAGGACACCACTGACTGACATCCTGAGAGACAACTTACACTCCCTGCAATGCAAGCACGTTCCATGGTGGGATATGTGGCTGGCTGGGTGGGAAGGGGGACTTGCAGCACTGACTATAGTCACAAGCACCTCCCCTCACACCCCCCAACACAAACTCCACAGTACCCACCTGGTAGAATGCAATGCCCTCCATCCTAACACAAGATCCCACAAAGAACCACCACCCTGGGTTATGTTGTGTGAAGCACAGGGACACTCTTGGGACTCTTAGCCAAACAACTGCCAGGACAACACTCCCAGCCATCCTGTCAGCACAGCCAGCCCACCCCACAGGGAAGCAGAGTCAAAAGGAAGGAAGCATGGGCATGCTGGGAAGGGGGAGGAGGCAATAGCATGATGGGAGTCGTAGTCACAGCTCTACATCCCCCACCACATGGCCCAGCAAGCTCACACTCACGCATGCACATCCCACAGAGAGTGGAAAGGCCCATCAAAGATGTCTGACACTGTTGCTGTGTCGTGGGGAGCACAAGGGCATGCTGGGTACTGCACACCAACCAACAGCAGGACACCACTGTCAGCCATCTTGCCATTGCTCTCACACCCACACACACTGAACTCCACACAAAAGCAAGTAAGTATGGGAATGCTGGGAAGTGGGGTGGAGGCAATGGCATGATGGGAGTCGTAGTCACAGACATAGCTCACCCCCACAACTGTCCCATCAACACCACCCTGAACCATGCTCACATCACAGGGAGTGGAGAAGGACTCACAAGATGGCTGACACTGGCTACTGCTGTGGGGAGCACAAGGCCCTGCTGGCAACTGTGCACCAACAAACAGCAGGACACCACTGACTGACATCCTGAGAGACAACTCCCACTGCCTGCAATGCAAGCACGTTCCATGGTGGGATATCTGGCTAGCTGGGTGGGAAGGAGGACTTGCAGCACTGACCATAGTCACAAGCACCTCCCTCACACACACCCCAACACAAACTCCACAGAACCCACCTGGTAGAATGCAATGCCCTCCATCCTAACACAAGATCCCACAAAGAACCACCACCCTGGGTTATGTTGTGTGAAGCACAGGGACACTCTTGGGACTTTTAGCCAAACAACTGCCAGGACAACACTCCCAGCCATCCTGTCAGCACAGCCAGCCCACCCCACAGGGAAGCAGAGTCAAAAGGAAGGAAGCATGGGCATGCTGGGAAGGGGGTGGAGGCAATAGCATGATGGGAGTCGTAGTCACTGATATTGGTCACCCCCACAACTGTCCCATCAACACCACTCCTGAACCATGCTCACATCACAGGGAGTGGAGAAGGACTCACAAGATGGCTGACACTGGCTACTGCTGTGGGGAGCACAAGGCCCTGCTGGCAACTGTGCACCAACAAACAGCAGGACACCACTGACTGACATCCTGAGAGACAACTTACACTCCCTGCAATGCAAGCACGTTCCATGGTGGGATATCTGGCTGGCTGGGTGGGAAGGGGGACTTGCAGCACTGACTATAGTCACAAGCACCTCCCCTCACACCCCCCAACACAAACTCCACAGTACCCACCTGGTAGAATGCAATGCCCTCCATCCTAACACAAGATCCCACAAAGAACCACCACCCTGGGTTATGTTGTGTGAAGCACAGGGACACTCTTGGGACTCTTAGCCAAACAACTGCCAGGACAACACTCCCAGCCATCCTGTCAGCACAGCCAGCCCACCCCACAGGGAAGCAGAGTCAAAAGGAAGGAAGCATGGGCATGCTGGGAAGGGGGTGGAGGCAATAGCATGATGGGAGTCGTAGTCACAGCTCTACATCCCCCACCACATGGCCCAGCAAGCTCACACTCACGCATGCACATCCCACAGAGAGTGGAAAGGCCCATCAAAGATGTCTGACACTGTTGCTGTGTCGTGGGGAGCACAAGGGCATGCTGGGTACTGCACACCAACCAACAGCAGGACACCACTGTCAGCCATCTTGCCATTGCTCTCACACCCACACACACTGAACTCCACACAAAAGCAAGTAAGTATGGGAATGCTGGGAAGTGGGGTGGAGGCAATGGCATGATGGGAGTCGTAGTCACAGACATAGCTCACCCCCACAACTGTCCCATCAACACCACCCTGAACCATGCTCACATCACAGGGAGTGGAGAAGGACTCACAAGATGGCTGACACTGGCTACTGCTGTGGGGAGCACAAGGCCCTGCTGGCAACTGTGCACCAACAAACAGCAGGACACCACTGACTGACATCCTGAGAGACAACTTACACTCCCTGCAACGCAAGCACGTTCCATGGTGGGATAACTGACTGGCTGGGTGGGTGGGAAGGAGGTCCGGCTGCCAACCAAACACAACCAATGCAGACCATGTTCACACCCCAGAAAATACATAGAAATGCCCAAATAATGCAGGACAATGTGCCACACCAATATCAACCCCTGACTGTGACGACTCAGGACAATGCAATGTACAGGCCCGCACCCAGAGGCACAGTCACAACTGTCATGTGTGTCAACCATTGATGCCTGCAGAAACATGACATACATTGTTTGTGTCTCCCAAAAACAGGTGATGATGGGGACACAGCAGCAGACGCTGAGGAGTCCCAGTCCCAGGCTCAAGAGGATGCCGAGCTCACTGGCGTCGTACAGCCTCTGTCCTCCTCGGACGATGAAGAACAACCTGGCACATCCGGTGCAAGTCAACATGCAGCACCAGCAGGACCACCAGCTGCAGCACCAGCAGGACCACCAGCTGCACCCCCTGCACCCACCCCTACAACGACTGTCACCACGAATACCATCCCTGCCGACATGGACAGAATAAGGAGCAACACCAGCACAGTGACCCTGGACCAACCTGGGGCCATGGACACCACCACCACCACCAACCCCCAAGGTGGACCAGGGTTATCTGTGCGTGCCACTGCACACACTGCACATGTCAGCAGGGGTGGTGGGAGGGGTGGGAGACAGAGGTCGCTGCTTGCAGACGTTGCTGGTGTGCATGATGACCCACAACTGGTACGCATAGCTGATGCGTACCAGTCCAGCACCGGAGAGCTCAGCCAGGTAGTGGGGCTCCTCAGAGACATTAAACAGCAGCAGGCTGCCCATCATGCCCGCTTGGACTCCCACATGTCCCACGTGGAGTCACACATGTCCCGTGTGGACTCACACATGTCCCGCGTGGAGTCCAAGTGGGATGCACTGCATGAGATGACGGCGGTGCACAGGGACATTTTACAATGCCTCCGCCAGATGAACAGCAACCAGTCCACACCTCCCTGTGTGCCAACAACATCTGGTGCCGAACAAACTGCAACTGCCACAGGGAGGGAGGAGGACTCTGGCGGAGAGTCCCCTGCACCGCAGCAGCCTGCACTTGAGGGCCCCCCCAAGAAGAGGGGTCGTCCGAGGAGGGAAAAGTGAGAGGCCGATGGCCAAGCGCAACTCCCAGGAAGCCTGAACCTGTTCTGGATGTTCGCCTTTGTGCACAGACTGTTCACCCTGTTGACGGCAACACTACTCCCACACATTGCATGGGGAGTACAAGTTGGACCAATGTGTCAGACAACTGTGGCCCCGATACTGGGGATCCTGTCTACCCGGACTTTCAATTCACCTAGGAACTTGGGATTGCAAGATTCATGTACAGCACAACCCATCCTATGCACTATTAACACAAATGTATCACAATAAACACACCAATACACCATACTTGCCTCTGTCGTGATTCCAACGTGGGTGCTGTTATGGGGATGATGAACTGCAAAATTACACTGTGTATGCGAACTGCAACAGCAAGGACAACACAGGCATGTGAGTACAGGCAACGTGACACACATGAGGGAGACACACCACCAGGGCTACACGACACATACACACCTAGGCCATCTGACTCATTGCCTACACTGATGTTGCCAGGGAAGACGGTGCAATGCACAGACACCACACCCATTCCCAGTTGTAGTCAAGTAGCCCACAGGTGCAGTAAGCAAATGGCAGTCAAATGTGTGACCACAGACAACGCACATCACAAAGTGAAGCACAGGTTTATTACACAGTTGCAACATGCCGTAACCACTACAGATGCAAGGTAACCCCACCTGGCAGCGGGCACACAGTCAACAACTGTAGACGGAAGGAAGTCCATGGGTGTGGCGCACATCACCTGTAGGGACACAACAGCTACCAGCCTGGATGTGCAATCACGTCGTCGGTGGACACAGTTGACCAAACGAATCTGAAAGTACCCTGTGAAGGACAGAAATGACACACAGTCAAAAGCAATGGAGTACAGGACAGAACAGCAAAACACATGCACAATACATGTTACAAGATACCCACCCAGAACCAAGTTAGCATGTCAACACTGTTGGGGAGTACAGCCCACCTGTCACCACACATCGCAACACACATCCAGTCAAGTGGCCCATGGACACACTCCCACAGCACCAGAGCACCACCCACACATCATGCCAACTCACATCATTGACATGACACCTCAGGATACTCACATTCAGCTGAAGAAGTTGGTGATGAGCTGTGTGCGGACATCACCATCACCATCATCATCATCATCGTCACTGGCATCGTGGTCCAGGCCAGGATCCTCCACAGGTGGCGGATGTTGGTCATTGTCATCCTGGATGAGAGGCAACTCCTTCCGCACTGCCAGGTTGTGGAGCATGCAGCAGACGATGATAATCTTGCACACTTTCGCAGGGGCATATGGGAGGGACCCTCCGGTCTTGTCCAGGCAGCGGAAGCGGCTCTTCAGGAGACCAAAGGTCCGCTCAATCACTCTCCTGGTCCGACCATGTGCCTCATTGTAGCGCATCTGGGCAGGTGTCACAGGGTTCCTGAGGGGTGTCAGCAACCACGGCATGTTGGGGTATCCCGAGTCACCTACGGACAGACAAGTGCACATTAGCTGACTTGGAAAAGTGGGCAGAATACTACAGATCAGATCACACACAATGGCACAAAGTCAGTACACACCGACAAGCCAGGCACGCTGGTTCTGCATCTGTGCCATCATCCTGGGGATGCGACTACTCCTCATCACAAAGGCATCGTGTGCTGAACCAGGGAAACGGGCACACACGTGTGTGATGGTCATGTCTGCAAGACACACCACCAGTGCATTGACCGAGTGGTAGTGCTTGCGGTTCCTGTAGGCCTGCTCCTGGGCCTGTGGTGGTACCAAAGCCACATGTGTCCCATCAATGGAGCCAATTACATGCGGCATCCTCCCCAGGGCATAAAAGTCACTCTTCACATCAGTGAGTCGTCGCAGTCTAGGGAAATAGATGTACCGGTTCAGGAAGAGCAACATTGCCGCCAAAACATCGCGGAGCACACGGCTGAACATGGTCTGTGACATCCCACCAGCAGTCGCCACAGTATGTTGGAAGGTACCAGTGGCAAAGAAGTGTAGGGCTGCCATCACCTTCACCTTGGGGGTCAGCGCTGTAGGATACGGCCGGCCAGGCTGCAAATGTGGGGACAACTGCACTGCCAAATCCTCAATCAGCTGCCTGGTGAAGCGGTACCGTCGGATGCTGTCCCGTTCCACCATCGTTGCCAGGTCTGGGAATGGCCGATGGACAGCAGGAGCCCTGCAGTGCAGAGGAGAAGTAAGCAAGATTGTCAGTCACCCCACATATGCGGCATTGAACACACTCAAGATCCCAACATACATCATTATGAGGCACAACTACATGAAGTGTGCAGTACCGGAAGGACATGTATGGTACATACATGGCCAACATCTGTCAACACGGTCCAACAGGTGGCATCAATTAGTCCCAGGTTGGCCCATTGGATATCATGAGGCCGTGTCACAGTTCCCATCTCCTGCTGCCATGTCACAATAACCCCCACAGGGACATGTGAGGACAGATGTGCCCCAGGCACCACAGCTCAACGACAGGTACATTCCCAGGGACCCTGTAATGCCACATGGACACTGGCATTACATGGAGTATCATGTATACACCACAGCAAAACAACCATGACCCCCACAGGTAGTGGCCCCACTTGCCACGGCAGGACAGACATGGACGTCTGTGACACACACGCACAACATCAGAGTCCATGCACACACAACGTGGATGTGGAGACTGTCTCCCATTGTGCACATGAAATCAGAGACATTGTAAACACCACATGCATAAAGACTGTGGAGGACCATCACTATTGTGCCACTGGGACACCCTGGCTCAAACATACCGTCCCACATGGGACTCACAGGGTATGTGACATGACATACACATACACCACTGTGAAATGTGACCATGGCACATGCACAGATATGAACAGTTGCACATCACAGTGGTCACGTACACGTAACACCCAGGATCCTGTCCCCATGAACACGTGCACAGCCTGGGGGTGGCTGCCCACAGGTGACACCCACAGGACAACATGTACACCAACATACACACAATAGGAAATGCAGCCTTACATGCCTTATGATAAAGTTTGGACAGGCTGTCGTGATGTAGGTGTGCCCCTCACTCCCTGGGAGCTATCTGTGGCTGGCATATGTCCATCTGAGACAGGCATGCTGACATATGCCAGTCACATGTACAGTGATGCGTTGAACAGCAATGGACCGATCGGTGCCTCCGGCCGGCCCATTGCTTTCAATGTGTGCGGGTACGCGTTGTACCCCTGTGCGCGTTGAACCGCAATGGACCGATCGGTGCCTCCGGCCGGCCCATTGCTTTCAATGTGTGCGGGTACGCGTTGTACCCCTGTGCGCGTTGAACCGCAATGGACCGATCGGTGCCTCCGGCCGGCCCATTGCTTTCAATGTGTGCGGGTACGCGTTGAACCCCTGTGCGCGTTGAACTGCAATGGACCGATCGGTGCCTCCGGCCGGCCCATTGCTTTCAATGTGTGCGGGTACGCGTTGTACCCCTGTGCACGTTGTACCGCAATGGACCGATCGGTGCCTCCGGCCGGCCCATTGCTTTCAATGTGTGCGGGTACGCGTTGTACCCCTGTGTGCGTTGTACCGCAATGGACCGATCGGTGCCTCCGGCCGGCCCATTGCTTTCAATGTGTGCGGGTACGCGTTGTACCCCTGTGCGCGTTGTACCGCAATGGACCGATCGGTGCACACCCATTGACAATGGGCTTGCCTGGCAACGGACGCGTTTTCGAATTTCGAACGAGTCGGTTGCTGGAAATTCAGTTGGTCACCCACAACAATGTTGCAAAATCATGTATGTCATGAAGTTGAAGATTTGAAGGATGCTGTGGGTGTGTTTTGGTGCTGCTATTCCATGGATTGGCCAGATTCAGAAGATGCAAACGACTTGGACCTATCACTTTGGACACAAGGGACAGTATCTGCCTCTCCAGCACATATATATTGCTGGCTGTTCCCCTGAGAGCCCACTTGCCTGCACTACATGCTCCAAGACGACATCTGCCACTGCACTGCTGCTGTCTCTGCCCCTCTGGACCCTGCAATGGCACGTACTGTGGAGAGAGCCCCAGCCTTCAGCCTTGAAGAGAACCAGGCCCTGCTGGACAGCCTACTTCCACAGTACAGCAAGCTGTATGGGACACCAGGGGAGCAGGTGAGTGTTCTGTGCACTGCCTTTCTGAATGTGCATTTTGTCTGACTAGCAAGGCTGAGAGTCTGCACGCCACTGGCTAGCAGGCTCACTGAGTAGTTGTCACCCCCCATAGTGTGTAGTGACTTGCACTGGACAGGTATGGTGCAGTGACAGTGCATTTGAACATGGTTTTACTTCCCATGCAATGATACCATGTAGTGACGTCTGGCAAACTGTCCATGGTCAGCTTTGCACTGCCTGTGTACATCATGTGCCCCTGTGATTGAGACATGTATATACAACTGTGTCATGCACGGATATGTTGCATGTGTGGTAATGGCCTTTTCACTTTGTCATCCTCACAGGTTAATGCCCATCGGAAGCAGGAAATCTGGAAGGACATCGTCCGGGCTGTCCGGTCCGTGGGGGTCTACAAGCGCCGGATCCGCAACTGCCAGAAGAGGTGGCAGGACCTTCGGGGCTGGACCCGGAGGATTGCACGGGTCCAGCTGAAGCTGTCGCCTCCTCGCAGGAGGGGCGGAACACGGACCCTGACCCCCCACATGCTCCAGATCCTGGCGGTGGTCTTTCCAGACCTGGATGGGCAGCTGAAGGCCAGACAGCAGCAAGGAGGGGGTGAGTCAAAGACTGCACTGTGAACTCTGTATTACATGCTTTGTGCCCTCCTCTGGCCTGGTTCAACTGCCACAGTGCAGCAGTCATGTTGTCCAGGAGCCATGTCCCTCTATTGTGCACTGCCCACTGCTCATCTGATACCCAGGTGTGGCCCTTACAGTCAGGGAATTGTGTCACTTGGGACTGTGTCCTTGCAGTTTGCTTCACTAAAGGTGGGGGACAGCATCTGTTTCCCTAACTCTGTTGTGGGCATCATGGGTGGGTCCATTGTTCACACAACGCCTGTGTTTGGACATGTGATCTGCGTGTTGCTTTGATATGCGGTCCACTTGCTGAGCTGAGCCACCACATGTGCCTGGGGTATGTGGCACACGCCCATGCAGTGGGTGGGAACAATGTTTGTGCCCCAGGAGTGTGCAGATTACGTGTGTCACACATACATAGCCAGCTATCCACTGTCCAGGGCACATCCCTCATTCATGTGGAGCAGGACAGTCATGCCTACTCCAGGCCATGCAATGCACTCTGTACTCCCACTCCCGTGTATCAGCTGACACATTGTGCACAGTGATTTGACCCCTCCGGTGTCTGCCTCTGTGTCAGTGTGCTGTGGATTAGTTGCCAGGACTGCTGGGGTGTTTCTTGGTAGGGGCTCAGCATGCCCCTGGAGATGTGACCATAGGAGACGATACTTGTGTGTCACATAGGTGTTTGATCAGCTGCCCGTGCAGACTGGGGTATGCGAATGTGATGTTCAGGCAGCTGTTCCCCATTCACAGCAAATTGTGAGGGGCTCAGGTTCAGAGGGTAGTGTCACAGGTCTCCCATATGTCCAATAGGTGTGACCTGGACAGATGAGGGTTGAGATGATGTGTTGTGTGGGGGATGTACATGTGCACTTGTGCAGCTCCAGGACTTGCATTCCCCATGACCTACTATTGTGACACAGTGCATAGTGTTGTTGTCTGGCTGCCAAGTCATACATCACTGAGACAGTGATGTATGACTTAACAGTCATGCCTCTGCCATGGCATGTGTCAACTTATTTGTGGTCCTGCAGGGGAGTGACATGTGCTATATGCACACCATAGTGGCGCTGGCTATCAGGACATGGGTGCATCATGGTGTCTGTCGCTGGTATGCATCACATGCATTTCCTATTTGACTCTAGGCATCCCTTTCATCCGGAAACCTGTACTCACTCAGTGGCAAGAGCTGTGATGTGTCCACACTGTGTCCTCTGCACTGTCCAACTACTGTGTACTTGGTGCATGTGTCCACACTGGGGTGTTGCAATCCAACAGACACCAGACAGATGGGTGCAAGGCCATGTGGGATGTGAGTGCCATGCTTGGCATCAGACTGACAATTGGCTTCTCCTGTTCAGTTAGGGCACTTTTAGCAATGTACAACTAATGATGCCAGGGCTTGCTCTGTGATGTGCTGTGCTCACAGTGGTGTGTGCGTTTTGTGCAGGTGACTGATGTCTGTCTGTTTCCCCATTGTTTGCAGATACATCCACGGCCACGGAAGGGGACAGCTCCACGGACCAGGAGGAGCCAGAGAGCCAGACTGGGTCAGCAGCCGAGGAGTGGTCGGAGGGACCCAGTGGCACGGAGGGCGAGGGGAGCCACACCGAGGAATCCTCAGCACCATCCACCTCAGCTGAGGACCAGAGCAACCAGGTAGTGTTGCTGTCCCCGCCACCACCAGCACCACCACCGCCCTCCCATCGGCTCCCATTCCCAAGGTCCGTGGAGGCTCCCATGTTCGGGAGCGTGTCTCCTTTGGCCCAGGCACCGCACCCCCTGCCCCTGTGTCCCCTGCTGCCCTGAGTGAGGAGTCTGTGTACCTCCTTCGCCAGCTCCATGTAGGGCAGACAGCCATGCTGAGTGTCCTCCATGCGCACACCGCACTGTTGACTCAGCTGGTGTCGTTCATGGAGGGCATCTCATCGGGCATGTCTGACCTACAGAGGGGCAACAGGTCCATGGACTCCTCCCTGACGGCAGCAGTGTCCCTCCTCAGACAGTCCCTCACCCCTCCTGCCTCTGCTCCATCCACACTCCCCAGCACCTTGCCCGTCCCAAGCACACACACACCGGCACAGGCACACACCAGCACACACACATCCAGCACACAGACACACACGCCACAAACTAAACGCACACGCACGCCCAGTCAGGGGACTGAAACCAGACTCACAGGGGATGGGGCCCTGGTACACACACACGCATCCACGGGCACTGCGCAGTCCTCAGTTGCCTCTCCCTCCAAAGCACCCTCCCTTGCCTCACCTGCAACCCCAAAGACCCAGCGCCTCTTCCTCAGTGACCTCGGCCTCTTCCCCTCCGATCCAGCTGCCCCAGCATCCAGGGGGAAGAGGAAGCCCCCCACATGGAGCAGAGTGCCCCTCGCCCCCGGACACCCTCCCCCAGGCGCAGACAGACTGAGGCCCCCACCCGCAAGTCCCCCGGAGTGGTAAGAGCAAGACCCCGCCGCCGCCCTGCAGCTCAAGCACCAGGTCACCTTCCTCCATCCCTCAGGCCCCCACTCCACAGGTGCCCCCGCCACACCCTGCCCCAGGTTCCCCCACCCACAGATATACCATCCCCAAGAGGCTCCGGCCTTCTCCCCTGCCACTTGCTCTCCCGGCACCACACCGCCCGCTGCGCTTGTCTGTGCCACTGATGTGGTGAGGGTGTCCTCCCCTCTGTCCAGCCCACCTTGCCTGTTCCCCATTCTCCTCCCCTGGTGGTAGGCACTGCAGTGGAGTCCACTACCACCCTGTCTGACTTGGGCACTGCAGTGGCGGACCTGTCCACTCCATCTGCAGGGTCCACTGCAGTCGTGCCGGCACCCACAACATCTGAGCCATGCCCCCCAGTTGTGCCGGCACACACCATGTCAGACACCTCCACTGCAGTTGTCAGTGGCTCTCCAGCACCCACCACCCCTTCCCTGCTTCCTCCTGGTGAGCCCTGATCCTGTCCCTGCGGTGCCTGGCCTACCCCCCGGTTGCCCCTCCTAGTGGATTGTCCCTGGTTTTGTGAAGGCATGTGTAGGGTGGCATCTGCCACTGTCACCCACTTGTGACTTTGTTGATGGACTGGCCATTGGCCTTTGTTTATGTTCTACCGGACTTCTACTTTTAATGCCACATATGCTGAATAAAGCAACTTTCTGTTCTCTAGTGCTTTTGCTTCTGATGTACATGATGTTGATGATGCTAACCATGCCCTTGCTGCAGTGATGGTGATATTTGGTCTCATGATAATGAAGTGTTACTGTGCAGGAACCCATGTGGTCCAGGGGTTATGTGTCCTATCCTGTGGTGTATCCATGTCATCCATAGCAGCATCTGAGGGTGTCATGTGTTCAGTATTTGGCAATGAGATTTCCTACTTAGATTGGCAACTTCACATCTGTGGCTTCCACCCCTGCACATCTGTTGTGCCTGCCATTGTTCTATTCGTCTACTTCCCTGACCGTGTGGCCATCTCCAGTGAACATGCAGGTTTGGGCATCAATGGGGAAGGACTCATCTGTGTTGTCAGTGCAACATTGCTATACAAGTGTGTTGGATCTGTGCTGATGATTCCGTTGGCACTTCCATGACCAGGCTGATGGGACGGGAGCCCTCATTTGTTGCTAATTGTTGATTGTGTGTCCCATTGCTGCCATGGTATGGTATCTGTTCGCCTCACATCTGCAGTCTCCACAGGGTATCTGCATGTGTGTGCCCATTGGTGCAAATATGTGGGTCTGCATTCGGATGGTCACTTCTGTCATTGTGTCATTGATGATTGTTGACGGTGTCAGCCCCCATGGGTGTTGTTTGTCTGCACATGGCCAAAGTTATGTCTTATTTGCACTGCAGGATTTGGCTCCCCCAATTTATGTTGCAATGGGACACATACACTACTTTGCCACTGATGTGTTTGTTGTTCTGTGACCAGGAATCATCCATGCAGTTTGGCAGTTGCACCTCTTACTTTGTCAACACTTGCCTTTTGGTCACTGTGATGATGGGGGTTTGGACCCCATTGCCACAATGTTCAAGATGTGCTGCAGCTATGGACCCCACACTTGCCTTTTGGTCACTGTGATGATGGGGGTTTGGACCCCATTGCCACAATGTTCAAGATGTGCTGCAGCTATGGACCCCACACTTACATTTTGGTCACTGTGATGATGGGGGTTTGGACCCCATTGCCACAATGTTCGAAATGTGCTGCAGCTATGGACC
This sequence comes from Calotriton arnoldi, assembly GCA_963921515.1. NCBI lineage: Eukaryota > Metazoa > Chordata > Amphibia > Caudata > Salamandridae > Calotriton > Calotriton arnoldi. The sequence goes on along the minus strand of CAWUFW010007807.1, from coordinate 258,349 downwards.
CCACGCTTACATTTTGGTCACTGTGATGATGGGGGTTTGGACCCCATTGCCACAATGTTCAAGATGTGCTGCAGCTATGGACCCCACACTTACATTTTGGTCACTGTGATGATGGGGGTTTGGACCCCATTGCCACAATGTTCGAAATGTGCTTCAGCTATGGACCCCACACTTACCTTTTGGTCACTGTGATGATGGGGGTTTGGACCCCATTGCCACAATGGTCATGGCCTGCTTGCATTGTGGGTGCCACACACATATATGTGTGGCACATGTGCTAGGGGGTCACATTGTATGTTCAAAGTCATGTTCGGTGTTGTAGGCATTTGACACAGTCTACACACGCTTGTCATGGTGTTGGGGGATGTCTTCTTCTTGCATTCCCTAGGTTGTGGTGTGCTGGTTGTGTCATGCATTGTCCATCCTATGAGTGGGGGTGGTAGTAGTGGTAGGCATCCTGCCCCCCTGGGTGAGGGTGGTAGTAGTGGTGGGCATCCTGCCCCCTGGGTGAGGGTGGTAGTAGTGGTAGGCATCCTGCCCCCCTGGGTGAGGGTGGTAGTAGTGGTGGGCATCCTGCCCCCTGGCTAAGGGTGGTAGTAGTGGTAGGCATCCTGCCCCCCTGGGTGAGGGTGGTAGTAGTGGTAGGCATCCTGCCCCCTGGGTAAGGGTGGTAGTAGTGATAGGCATCCTGCCCCCTGGGTAAGGGTGGTAGTAGTGGTAGGCATCCTGCCCCCCTGGCTAAGGGTGGTAGTAGTGGTAGGCATCCTGCCCCCCTGGGTGAGGGTGGTAGTGGTGGTAAGCATCCTGCCCCCTGGCTAAGGGTGGTAGTGGTGGTAGGCATCCTGCCCCCCTGGGTAAGGGTGGTAGTAGTGGTAGGCATCCTGCCCCCCTGGCTAAGGGTGGTAGTAGTGGTAGGCATCCTGCCCCCCCTGGGTGAGGGTGGTAGTGGTGGTAAGCATCCTGCCCCCCTGGCTAAGGGTGGTAGTGGTGGTAGGCATCCTGCCCCCCCTGGGTGAGGGTGGTAGTAGTGGTAGGCATCCTGCCCCCCCTGGGTAAGGGTGGTAGTAGTGGTAGGCATCCTGCCCCCCTGGGTAAGGGTGGTAGTAGTGGTAGGCATCCTGCACCCCTGGCTAAGGGTGGTAGTAGTGGTAGGCATCCTGCCCCCCTGGGTGAGGGTGGTAGTGGTGGTAAGCATCCTGCCCCCTGGCTAAGGGTGGTAGTAGTGGTAGGCATCCTGCCCCCCCGGGTGAGGGTGGTAGTGGTGGTAAGCATCCTGCCCCCTGGCTAAGGGTGGTAGTGGTGGTAGGCATCCTGCCCCCCTGGGTGAGGGTGGTAGTAGTGGTGGGCATCCTGCCCCCTGGGTGAGGGTGGTAGTAGTGGTGGGCATCCTGCCCCCTGGGTGAGGGTGGTAGTAGTGGTAGGCATCCTGCCCCCCTGGGTGAGGGTGGTAGTAGTGGTAAGCATCCTGCCCCCTGGCTAAGGGTGGTAGTAGTGGTAGGCATCCTGCCCCCTGGGTGAGGGTGGTAGTAGTGGTGGGCATCCTGCCCCCTGGGTGAGGGTGGTAGTAGTGGTAGGCATCCTGCCCCCCTGGGTGAGGGTGGTAGTAGTGGTGGGCATCCTGCCCCCTGGGTGAGGGTGGTAGTAGTGGTAGGCATCCTGCCCCCTGGGTAAGGGTGGTAGTAGTGGTAGGCATCCTGCCCCCTGGCTAAGGGTGGTAGTAGTGGTAGGCATCCTGCCCCCCCTGGGTGAGGGTGGTAGTAGTGGTAAGCATCCTGCCCCCTGGCTAAGGGTGGTAGTAGTGGTAGGCATCCTGCCCCCCCTGGGTAGGAGTGGTGGTGCGCATTCAGGCCCCTGTGTGCATATGTGGCATTGGTGATGGGCATCCCGCCCCTATGGTGCTGCTGTTGCTGGTGTAAGTATATTCTGCATCCCTGTGTGTGTGTGTGATGTGTCGTGTACGTGTTGTATGTGTTTCGTGGTTGGTGTCTGGCTTACCTTCTGCGCCGTACGCGTCCGTGCCTGTTCCGGTAGTAAATGTAGAATATTGGTATGATCGGGACGAAGGGATTCATGGTTGGTTCGTGTCGTTCGTCCTTCTCGTTGCTTCGCGTCGTCCTCGTCGCTCGCCTCGTCCTCGTCGCTCGCCTCGTCCTCGTCGCCGCGCGTCGTCCTCGTCGCTGCCGTGTTCGTCTCGGAGCCGTGGATCGTGTTGTGGCGCGAATCGGAGCTTATGTGCCCTCTCCCGGATGCTTTGACGTGCCGTGCGTAGCGACGGGTTCGGCGCGTACGGAAGCGCATCGTACTTGTCCGGCCGGACGGGGCTGCATTTTTCCTTCCGTGCGACTCGATTCGGCGTTTCCGGATTCGCCTCGGTCGGAAAACAGGACCTGGTTTGGGTGAGTACGGCTCGGCCGGATTCTTTGCTGTTGTACGCATCGTACTTGCTCGTTCGGTGTGCTGTACGGATCGGTCGGGAAACAGGCTTTCGCATGGCTTTTTTCCCGACCGAATGGTATTGGGTGCGCCTCCGACCGAGATCGGAATCGGCCCCCAAGAGTCAAGATCATTTACTGAGCAGAGGAAACAGGATTTTTTTAAAAACATGGCAGAAATTCTATGGAGCCCGATTAACCAGCAAAGACCCAGTGGCACAGTGGGCCTTTTAACTAATATGGCTTCTTTTTCCAGAATATTTTGTATTTTCCAGCCGATTCTTCTTCCTCAATGTTCTGATACAATGCTAGAAGACTCAGCATCCTTGGAATTATAATTCCAAACGTTAGCAAGGCACAACCTATCACCAGACAACACAGCCTTCTGGGTACTCTGGTTTCGGGAATTTCCAAATGGCTGAGAATCGGCCATGCAACCCAACCCCCTTTACTGACAAAGACCAACAAAGCTTACTCGATAGTCCCCTATGCTGAGGTAGGCACGAGACGCACAAGCGGCAGGCCTTATTTTCAGACTGCTGCTTACTTAATCTGCAGGAGCCGGCAGCCACTTTAGGATTAATGTTTAAAAACAATAATTGAGTAAGTGCTTCTCAGGCAAGTACACTCCAACCAGGCAGTGCCAGATAAAATGTTTAATGTGTCGTAAATGTACGCAGATTTACTGAAGTCCCATAGTGTTGCAAATTTCCATGAATATGAATGAACACTTTTCAAGGAGATTTTCGTTAGAGATGAAATTGTCGGTTTATAACTAGTATTATGTTGCGGTTAGACCTTAATTTTTCTTAATTTATTTTTAGTTATTTCTCTACTTGGAAATATTTTTTCAGACAGAACAATCCTTTCCCTCAACATCCGTTGACATTATGGGGGTGTTTGGTTGTTTTAAAAAACAATTTGCACACTTTTAAAACTAAAATTAAATGCATCCATTGGCTGTAAAACCCACCGAGAGTGACGATGAATAGCCACAAAGTATTAATAACTGTTGGCTTTCCCACCTTTTATGAAGGCTACCCACTTCCCAACAATCACGCTGGCACATAATGTTAAAATACATTATACAATAAGCAGGGTGCACAAGAGGGGCTTAAAGGTCAGTGGACCGGATGAGGAATGCCGATTGGCAGGGATACTAAGGGGCATATTAGCAAGACCGGCGATAAAATTATCACCGTTTTAGCGGCAGGAAACTGCCGCTAAAACGGCGATAATGGGATTGCTAATATGCGCTATAGAATTCCAATAGTAGCCCAGGTTAGATGTGCAGGACATCTAACCTGGGCTTCTATTGGAATTCCATAACGCATATTAGCAAGCTCATTATCGCCGTTTTAGCGGCAGTTTCCTGCCGCTAAAACGGCGATAATTTTAACGTGGGTCTTCCTAATATGCCCCTAAGTGTGAGAAAACACATTATTTTGTGAAATAGTCAACATGTTCAGTCTTTTCAAACAGAGAGAGGGATAGAGTGTGTGCACGTTTTTGTCTGTGTGTGTAAAAACATCCTGTATAAATTAATAAAACATGTTGAAATAAAAAAAGCATCACCATACCCGACTGAAAGCCCCTGCACCCAAAATACATTCATTAGGGGGGGGGGGGTTTATCACCCCATATACCCCCTTGAAGTTACTCCCCTGCATTTTACCAACCTTAAAATGACGTATTTGGAAAGTACCAGTACACTTGTCTATTTTTTACAGCACAGCTGAAATCTCACTCTACGGATCCTGATTTTATAATTCAGTATCTGCAGTTTGCTCATCCAGATCAGTATTTCTAAAGAAAACAGATGCATAGAAGGGTAGTTTATGAATGAGACTCTGTGAGATGAGAGTTTGTTCCTGCTGCTCCCCGATTCACCAAAGCTGTGAGACGACATCAATTGAAGAACTGTCTAAACAGTGGGTCTTAATCTGTGGTCCGGTGACCCCTGGAGGTTTGGGAAGCCTACTCAGGGGGTCCATAACTGCTTAAAAAATTAAACAATATTAACAGATAAATAATGTGTATATAAATGCAGAAGCCAAATGCACAACGGAAATTTTAAACATTCTGTAAATGTTAAGGAATCTGAAATTGGAGGCTAAAAATTAAGTTAGGATCCTCAGATTGATTTGTGGGGGCAGTGCAAGTGCATCAAACACAATTATGGATGATGAGTGGCCTTAATTGAATTCAGAGAATCTCGAACTTTCCTGTTAAAATCAACATTTTTTTGTATATATTTGTTTGTGGATTAAATAAAATATTTAATCATGTGTGTATTTGTTTGATCAATGTTTGTTTCTGTATTTTTTGGGTATTGTTTTGCAGTTGAAATCGAAAACGTTTAAGCCCAGGGTCACTGACCCACAATAATGACCCGTTGGGGGCCCCTGGATTCCAATAATGAAGCAGTGGGGTCCCTGGGTTCCAGTAATGAATAATTGGGATCCACAGAAGTCAAAAGGTTAAGAAGCACTGATCTAACCCACAATTTAAAGGCATCATAGAGTGAACTTTTCAAGTTACTTGATCTTGATGTCCTAGTGAAATAGGATAACACACAGAATGTATAAATATTGAGATGAAATTAAAACAATGTACATAGTGTTTTGTCTCAGATCCAATGATTTTCATGATCACTGCAGATGGCTTAATCATCTCAAACTACATTAAATCCCAATAACGAAACAGAAGTTTCACAAATAGTTTGAATACTACATGGTCCATAACAGAAGTCGGCTTTCACCAGATCACAAGCAATTCAAAATGGTATAAATTTGCAAAAAACAAAGAGGAAGGGGTCGAAAGTTTTATTTTACCAATTGCATGTGCTGCTAAATGCTGGGATTCTGAACACTAAGGCTGTTAAGCTTAATTTAATTTCACCTAGGGTCTCTTTTTCCCACCACTCTGCACTCCCTGCCACTTTACCTCACTTTGCAAGGTATTTTTTATCCCTGCTTTCTCCCGGTGTTACTGTTTTTCTATCTTTCTCTCCCTCATTTTTTCTAACTTTTCTGACTTTCTCCTCCTGCTGAAAAATTCATACTGCACATGTAAATACCTGTGGGAGATATTTAATGCTATTACAGCAAGATTGTGCTATTAAATATACAATACCATCATCATGAAAAGTAAACTTTTTACTTCCAATCCACAATGGAGAAAAGAATAGTCTACAAACCTATCAGCAAACAGACTTACTGGATGCAGCAGGGAAAATATTTAGTAAATGTGTTTATTATCATCTTCAAAAATTGGTAGAAGTATATATGTATATGGTCTTTCTATAGTGCGAATGTAGCCAAAAGGCTGTAGAGCACTGTAAATGGGCAAAGACAAGCATAAAGTCAACGAATCAGAGGAGAGGAAGCTGGATTGTGGACATTTAGGGGGATATTCTCAAGAACATGCGATAAACATCGCCAAAATAGGTTAACGCAAGTTTTCATATCGCCGTCTATCGCGGGAAAATAACTCCGTGTTAACGTCGTATTTTCAACATGGCGGTAACATGCGATAGTCTCCCGATAACGCGTCAAATGTCCGTGATAACATTACCGGGACAGTGATGAAAATCCAAACCCGAACGCGGAAAAAGTTGTGATGGGCCCAACCGCGATAAGACAATCAGCGAAAAGCAGCGCCAGGCCTGCAAATCACACACGTCAGGCAGGAAAAATCACTACAAAAGCAGAAAAAAAAAAACACAAACAAAAACCAAACTACAGCGAAGCACAATGGAGGCAGCCGGAGCAGGTAGAGAAGACGGCCAGAACCCCACAAGCCCCCCGGAGGAGCATCCTGGGACCTCGGGGACAGGGAAGGGCAAGGACAAGAAGAAGAGGAAGTTGCGGTTCAGTCCGCAGGAAAACAGGATCCTGATCACGAAGGTGATAGAACACCATCAACAACTGTTCGTCACCTCCACTGTTTCATTGGCAACAAAAAATGCAACATGGCAGTCCATCCTGGAAAAGGTGAATGCAGTCGGAGTGCTGAGGAGGACAATGGAAGAGCTCAAGAGGCGCTGGAATGATGTGAAGCGCAAGACCAAGCAGAAACTCGCCAACAACCAGAAGGCAGCAATGCAGACTGGAGGTGGGAGTCCAGCGCCACAGGAGGAGCTGGATGAGATGGAGGAAATGGTGTCCACAGTCATCAGTGGGGAGACAGTGGCAGGATTTGGAGGACCGGACACTGCTCACATGACCTGACACAACAGCAACAGGGTGAGTAACCACAGGGACTGGGGGACGGGGGAGATGGGCACAATGGCACACATGCACAATCAAGCGGAGCACAGTGCACACCCACAATGACTCTGGATCATGTCCCTGATCCCCTTGGTACACTGCAGCACACATAGAAACAGCACGTAGGCCCCCGTCGACTATGTGCCCAGAGGAGGCCAGCCCACACATCACTTATCCCACAACCAACCTATGCACATGTGCTGAACCCAGCAAAGCTGCGGGTCCGTGAGCCACACTGACAATGCAAGTGACACTGCATGACGATTAGCATGGCTGCAGTCCGATCATCATGACATGGTGCACGCCACCACACTGAGGTGGCTGAGTGTGGACCACATCTGTAAAGGAGCAGGTCACACTCTGACACATCCACGTGCACAAACAACCCCTGACGTCAACAACACATCTGCGGACAAACCATGCCCCAGAGTCCCAACTCCCACCAAGACCCAAATTCACCCAAGTCTGCAACATCTCAGTACTGTATGGGCACAGAAGTCAAAGGCACACCGCCTGAAAGGGACAAGGGGCAGCAAAATCAGAGCTGCAGGGGCGACTCTCCCAAAATGCAGCACACACACATGACATTAGAGCACATCAGCATTGACAACAATGTGGTACAAACTGCAACACATTTGCAACAGGACAGGGGACACAACAGGTGCCGCTTGTGTGTAGAAACTGGCCAATCACATTTGGCATAGCAGGGAAATGTGAGATGTCAATGTATAAGTACAAACACATATCCGTGATGTTGACGAAATGTCCACTGTCCCGCATCAAATAGGCAGCTCCTCCTAAACAGTCACAATGTACATTGTCATGCAGTCTGCATGTGAACTTGTACAATGCGACAACATACATGTGAACACAATGTAATACTGCATCTCCCCTTCACATTGCAGAGGGAGCATCAACACCTCCTGCAGAGCAGCCCCAACTACTCTTCACTGATGACGATGAGGACATCCCCGACATCGACACCGAAGCCCTCCAAACCCTCATTGACAGCTTCGGCACCCCACCTCCAGGAGCAGGGCAGCCCAGCTGCATCGAGGAGACCCCACCCCCTGCACAGACTACACAGCAGGAAGCACCTACCACCCCGGCTGTCTCCCAGGACCCCCACGAACAACACATGGCCTTCCAACGCCGTGTGTTAGAGGTCCAGGAGAAGATGGCTGATCAGGTGCGGTGGGGTTCGACCTCATGGCAGCCAAACTTGATGCCATACATGGGTGTCTGATTCCCATCAGGGACCACTTACAGTCCCTAACGGACACCCACAGTCCACTCCATGCTCTCCAACGATCCTTGGCTGACATCGCTGTAGTCATGATACTGAGACAAGAACAACTGTCCAGTCAGAGTGGCTCCAGCGATGTCAGCCGGGAGTTGGGACAGATGCGGGGGCTCATGGAGAACATGGAGCGGATGACGGCAGAAAGAATGGCTACCATGGCTGCACACCACCGAGATGTGGCTGGGACCTTCCATGCCCTGCAGCACATCGTCATGGCATTGCTGCCTCAAGGCCTTGCGCAGATGAATGCTGCTGCTGCTTCTACATCTACATCTCCGTCCCCTGATGTGTCAGTGCCTCACAGTGCAGCAGGCAATCCACCTCCGGCCACGTGTGAGGCACATGTGACATCAGAGGACGAACATGCGGGTGAATCAACCTTACTGGTAAGGAGGAGGCAGTAGCATTCATCTCCGCCATATGGCCTGTTTCTGCTTGGTTCTGCCCTTTGCATCATCACCTGCCACTGTCCCCCGATACACTCTACGACACTCACCTTGGACCTCGACATGAACTGCCATTTTCTGTTTGGTTACCAATGACACAGCAATCAGACTGCGGACTGAACTCTTCCTCTTCCGATGTACTTGTCATTCCCTGAAGGACTCTGGCTGGCCCTCCACGGGCCAATAATGTGAAGTAGGGTTTGCATGGCCCTGTACTGCTCCAGCTGCAACACTCCACTGGATCAGAATCGCACAGATGTTTCATGCCTTTGATCATTCAAGTATGAGAGTATGGATGAATGTAGGGTCAGTGATTCCCCCTTACGTCCATGTTGCTCATGTCGTGGGACTTGAGTCACAGGGTGCAACATTGCCGATTGCGGTCCGGGTGGCGTAGACACTACAACAGAGACACATGTATCAGTTACTTCCTTGTCCAGCCCAGGACTGAAGCACGCCCAGAGCCCCGGGCTCATTGTTCCCACCCCTATGCTGGCCTGGCATACGCAAGGCCAGTCCACTCCGCTTATGCTCAGAGGGGGGACGACAAAGCTACATGTCCCAGGTCTTCCCTGTAGTGATCTGCTGATCACTGGTCTAGTTGTCAGCATGCCACAGCCACTCCCTGAGGGCTGGTTAACACCCACACCATACCCATCCAGCACAGGCGTCACAGGACTTGTGACCCTGCCAATAAAAGGGGCCTAGCACATCACATTCCCCACTGCCGGAGATGACATGATGGCGTCCGCACCCCGAGACTCAATCATAAAGGGTCCATGTCTTGTGGCGCACTGGGTTAGTGGCACCCGATGCACTGCGGCCGGAACGGGCCTACCGCCACGGGACGATGACTTGTGGTGCACTGGGTTAGTGGCACCCGCTGCACTGCGGCTGGCAGGGGCCTACCGCCACGTGATGATGACTTGCGTTGCACAGGGTCAGTGGCACCCACTGCACTGTGGCTGGCAGGGGCCTACCGTGACATGACGATGACTTGCATTGCACAGGGTCAGTGGCACCCGCTGTACTGCGGCTGGCAGGGGCCTACCGCCACGTGACGATGACTTGCGTTGCACAGGGTTAGTGGCACCTGAAGAACTGAGCGGGTGTGCAGCCTGCGATGATGCGTAGGCCTCGATGAGCCGTCCTGCTAATCGTGGTTCGATTTGAATTGTGAGTCCTGCTGGACCGTAGTGCACGCCGAAGGCAGCAGTCAGCACACACATGACTCCGCGGTGCGGTGCCGCAGGGTGCGCTGGGGGCCTGTGACGCGGAATCCAGCGATTGGCTGAGGAGGATGCACCAGCACGTGGTGGGCCCTCTTGGAGACACGCTGGTGGCGGCAGGTGAGCATTGAGGCCTGGGTGCGCAGGGGCGGCCAGTCATTGCTGGGCAGAGGACCGGTCTGGGGACCAGGGTTGGGGTGCAGCAGGTGCACAGGATCACGCAGGCACCACCGGTCACGGCGGCGGATTCATGGCTGGGTGGGGGGCGCCGCCCTTGCTGACACGACCCAGCATGCGATGACGTGATGTGCGCGGGTTGGTTTGGGACGTAGCCACCTCGTCTCCAGTGTGTATGTGCCCGTTGAAGGTGGTCGGCCACATATGTGTAGGCCTATGGACAGGTTGTGGCGGAGACTGAGACACACGCAGTAGTCACTTTGGTGGTGGATTTGTGACGTGTGCATTCCCACAGTTGTGAGTTGGGGGATTGTGGAGTTGAGGTGTGTGGTGTGTTCAGTTGGTACTTGCCGATGGGCAGTGCATTTCCATGGGGGCCATCCTCAAAGTGCTGGTTGGTGGCGGACTTGCGGACATGTGGGAATCATGCACACTGCCTGGGGCGTTTGCGACGACATTGGTGGACAGGCCACGGTGGTCCACTTTTGTATGCGCAGTGATGGCATGCGCGTGGTTGCTGTTGCGGTGATTGTGTGCAGTGTCGGCAGGGGGCACAAGTCGTACACGTGTGCTGTGAATTGCCCCCAACACGTGCGTGACGCCAGCTATGGCGTAGTTCCCTTGTGTGGTCTCAAGATGTTCCTGCGCAGTGTGGGGGGAGTGAGGGGCAGGGGTATCGAGCTGACACACACCGTGATGCTTTCAGGTATGATGAGTCCTGCATGATGTGACTGTAACAGCAGTTCGTGTGGTCGTTACCTTCCTCTTCATTCCTACGACGGTTACGGCCACACGAACTTCTGTTACGGTCTTCTCATGCATGGTTTATCATGCCTGAGAGCATTCCGGTTTGTCCAAGTGCAGTACACTGTACCAGATTAGGCATGTGATTATACGGAAGTTTGACCATTGTCACCATTTCTCCCACAGGTTTCTGAAGACATGTTGCTCTGTTGAAGTTCCCCGTTGGGAATGGAACGCGTTGGCTGAGCTTTTCGTTTTGTTTGTTTGTGTATTTGTAATAAAGTTCTGTTTTTACACTACTGGACTTCATGACCTGGCGCACCCACATTTCGGTTACTTCGATCTTGGGTCTGGGGCACGGAGGCGTCTAGCACGGCTGGCGTTGGGGTTGGTTGCGCAGGTACACCACGAATTGGAACTATCGTATGGTGCGGATATAGGGGCCCGCCGTTGCTTTTGTGGACATGCATCCATGAAAAGCGTGAGGGAGTTTGATGGGGCTGGCTGTGAGACTCCTCTGACTCCGGCAGTTGTTGGTTGGAAGGTACCAGGGGCCAACAGGTGCAGCACAGCCAGCAGCTTTGTCTGCGGGGGGATGTAGGTTGTCCGCTGTGTTGTTGCCGTCAGCCTGTGGGCAATGTGGGTCAGGATGCAGAGGATGGTTGTCCTTTTGAGCCTGTGTTGGCCAATGGCTTCCTCTGGCATTGAGTCTCTGGGGCTGGTGCGTTTTAGGGTCGACCGCTGTCCTGCACTGCCTAGGTGGTAATCCGGGGGGGGGCCTGGGAGTGGTGGCGGTGGGTGTTGTGGCCCTCTTGGGTCTCCGAGCTGCATGATCAGTAGCTCCATGACATGTGTTGGTCTTCAGATGTGGCTCTGGGCTGGACTCCCTTTCATACTGCAGGTAGTCGTCCTGCTTAACACCAGCAAAAGGCAGGTGTTAAATCCCTGCAGCTAACGCACCTTATCGCCTGTTCTTGGTTCGCATCGCAGATCTGACTGGTCGTTGAGAATCTCGCGAAGTGGTGTTTTTGTGTGTTTTTGCACGGGAACGCCTACTCTGCATATCATTAGCGTTAGTTGTCGCACTCATCCGTGGCGATGTTTTTTGCGGTTGCTATCTCAGGAAAACTGGCGATGTCGGCAGTTTGCACCAGCTTGTGAATGGGACGATGAATCTATCGCCACTTTTGCAGCGCTAAAGTGCCGATAAATCGGCGATGACTCCTTGAGAATATGCCCCTTAATGTGTTGTGGTATAGTGTTCTTTAAAGAGTCTTCAACTATTTCATAAATTAGAGAAGCATTGGGGTGGTCTTCGTGGATATGGAGATGTTGTTCCAGAAAAATTCTGCAGTCTTATTTTTTCAGTTTTACAGTTCTTAGTCTGCAATCTGAAGGAGTAGATGAAAATAGAATAGTAGGTCATGGGAGGGGGCAGTCCATTTGGCCTTCATGGACCTAAGCTCGGCCTTTGACAGAGTCAATAGATCTAAGCTCTGGGCCGTGCTTTCGTCCATGGGGGTCGATCCACCTCTGCTTTCCTTCTTGGTTTTTATCCATGGGGGATTATCTGCCTCCATTAGATATGGGTCAGAAGGGAAATGTACCCTACCCACTGGAGCTGAAGAGAGGGGTGTATCAGGGATGCATCCTGGCACCATTCCTCTTTACTTTCTATACCAAGGGCTTGGATCTGGCCCTGTTGGATTCGGGGGTTGATGAGCCAACTGTGGGCAGGCGTCTTTTGCCTGTTTTTTTACATGCAGACAACGCCGTCCTTATGGCCTGTACAGCCAAAGGCCTCCAGCGTTTACTAGATCTTTTTGTCACATACATGGATGGCGTTGACCTCTCGACCAATTATGCCAAGTTACACGTTATAGTGGTGGGCCCTAGGAATGGGAAACAGCGTCATTACATCGCAGTACTATTACAAAGCGGTCGTTACAACGACTGTGTTGTTAGTACGCGATGCATTTACATCACAAGTCATTACAACGACTTGCTGTAGGGGGCGCTGAGGTATTGGAAATGAAGTCCAACACCTTCTCTACTGTTGCGCAAACTGGAGTAGGAATAGTAAATAATAATATTCCTAAGTCCAGCGAGCCCCCTACTGCAAGTTGCTGTAATGACTTACGATGTAAATGCATCGCGTACTAACAACGCGGTCATTGTAACGACCGCGCTGTAAAAGCACGCAATGTAATACATCGCGTTGTGATGTGCTATATTACCTAGGAACACCAGAACTAAAAATTTGACAGTGAAGGGCTATCTTATCACCAGGGTTGATGATTGTACTTACCTGGGGATACTTCTGGATTCCAGTCTTTCCTGGCAACCCCTTTTAAAGAAAAATTATTCCAGATTTAAAGCAGCGGTTAGTGGGATTGGCCTCTTGGCTAAACGTTTCGATCACACCAACGTGGAGGCGATTATTACAGTCTTTAGAGCCAAGTGTCTGCTGTTGGTATGTTATGGTTGTGAAATTTGGAGCCATTATTCCCGCATCCCAGCTTCAGGTGGTTGAAAATTTGTTTTTGACAAGCCGGCTTAAAGTACCAGCTAGCACTGCTTCTGAGTTTCTGCATGAGGAAGTGGGCATGGGGTATATTTCACACTTGATTGGACTTCGCCCTTTGCTATTTTGGCTGTCTATTTGGCTTAAGGAGGACCTATCTCTTAATAGGATCATTAGACGAGACTGTTTGGCCCTGGATGGGAGGTTGAGCATCCCATGGTTTACCGATGTTAGGCAGATCTTTAAGTCATTGAGTCGCCCTGAGTTGTTTACGCACATGGACGCTATAGTTAGGAGGGACATTCCATGCTAGGGCCCTCTTGAAGCGCTCTGTTTGTCATTTTGTAATGATAAAATCAGTTCCTGGAGGGGAACCCTATTGGGCTTTGGCGATGTCTAATTTCCATAGCAGAATATTAACTTATTTTAGATTTAATCTTTTTAATTAACTCTTGCTGCCCAAAGGATCTTGGTGTAAGGTTTCAGCTCCTGGCCTGTATTTGTGATGAAAACCCCATTCCTGACACATTTCATATCGTCATGGTCTGTCATATTTTTAGCCATCTTAAGCACAGATTTATTCGCCCACTCCTCCTACCCATTAATTTTACACAAGTGAGGCCTGCCTTCCTTTTCTTGCAGTTGCTAAAATTCCCCACCATTAATTTTTTGTCTGGGGTCATTCAGGGCCGATGATTTCCAGTGACTTTTGGTGTTTTATGCTGTGTATAATAAGTTGGTTATTTACTTTCTGCTGACTTTTAATGTCTTTATTACTGTATTTAGTGTTTTTTTTTATTTTGCTATGCACCTGGTGTTTTGTATCTTGCTGATAGGTGTTTTTATTATTTGTTATAGTGTGCGCTTTTATGATTTTCTTGAAAAATCGAATAAAGTTATTTAATTCATTTCAATTCATAGCACAATCTGTCGTTTGGATGTGTTGAGCTTCATAACTAGTGCTGGTTCAGAAGATGAGTGATAGCAGCGGAGGAATAAAGGTCAAAACTTAACCGCATTTCTGAAGTTATAGGAAGGTTTGAATAAATTGCTCTATAGAATATAATTAGTTCTAGCCTTAAGTAAAATATACACATGAAACAGCAGCACAAATATTTTTCTGGCAGACTTCTAAATGATGACCTCACTTAGGGCCCGCTTTAATATTTGGCAGTCAGGCAGTCCTTCGCCAGGATGCTGGAGTAAAATACTCCAGCGCCCTGGAAGAGGTCCCGACGACTACATTTAGAAATGTCTGTCAGGCTGGTGGACATTTCAACCATTGACAGGAACCACTGTCAAGCCGGTTCCTGCCAATGTATTGTAACTTTGCCATATAACTACATCAAACATGACGGAGGCGTACCACAAAGTTACAATTTTTATTTATTTTCAAAAACAAAACGCCCAAAGTGGGATTTTGTTTTTGAAAATACATAAATAATGCCCCCCTTGCCATGTGAGTCATCTCCCATGGCGAGGTGGGGATTTTGCAGTTTTCACTGCCCCTTATTTCCAGGGTCTTCCTGGTGGTGACAGGCAGTGAAAACTGACCTCTATGTCCACACATCTAAATTAGGTGGGCGGACATACAGATCAACCTCCGACAGCCCATACATACTCTGTTGGGCCGTGGGAAGGGTGTACCTGCAGTGGACATGGAGTAGCCTCTGCTGTCATTATTCCTTAGGTCCCCCTGCAAGGGACCATTATGTTGGAGGAAAGGTTACTCTGTCGCCTTTGTAATGGAGTATTCTTCTAGCCAATATATAAATCGGCCCCTAAGTCATATGCTTGGCTTGTGCGGCTGGCAGAATATATACATATTAAAATGGCACAATAACCCTTGATCTCTTTATCCCTATTCACTCATCGGCCCAGTCCCCGATTATAATAATAATAATAAGAATTATTATTATTTTTAATCCTTGTAGAGCGCACGTTCACTAAAGGTTTCTTGGCACTGGAGTGATTGAGAGCCTAGTAAGAGTTTACTTAATACAATAAGCCTGTTTAAATAACCATGTTTTCAGAATTCTGGGAACAGTCCTGGGGTCCTGTTCCAATCAAATTTTGTCTGGTAAAGCATTCCAATTAGAAGGAGCCACTACTAAGATGCTTTGACCTTCTGACCTCCGTTTAGGAAATCTCTGTATAGCAAGCCGATTTGCCTCACTAGATCTCAGGTTGCGGGAGGGTATATATCTCCTAATTCTCTCTGCCAGAAAGATGGGACCTGGGTTATTCAAACTTTTGAACACCATGCAGCATATTTTTAAACAATTTGCTTCTTTATTGGAAGCCAAATCAAATCTCTTAGTAAAGGTGTGGAATGTGATTGCAGATGAAGGATTGAAATCAACTGTGCACTTAGTTTTGAATGATTTGCAGTTTATGCAAGGCAGTGCGAGATAAACCAGCATAGACAGAGTTAGCATAGTTGAGCCTTGAGTTGATGACTGATGTTACAATTAGTTTCCTAATGTTGAAAGAGATCACAGATACAATTTTCCTCTGAGTTTATAATAGAAAAAAGCATTTAGAGACTACAGCCGCTATCTGGGTGTTAAGCGTGAGGTTTCCATCTCTCACAACCCCAAGGCTCTTAACAGAGGGTGATGGAGTGGGTACTAGAGAAAGATCAATAGGCCAAAAGTTATTGCTCCAAATATCAGCCTTATTGTTTAACAAGACTATGTCCTACTTATCAGCATTTAGCTTTAAATGATTGCCAGCCATTCAGCTGGCTATGAATCTCATGATGCTCAATAAAATGTTTCATGTACAAATAGAACAGGTGAGTATGAACCTTGAGGGACTTCACATTCAAGACCAATCACCTTGGAGGTAAAGTTTCGAGTTTTGTTGACTATGTACGATTCTCTAAAAAGGACTTAATCCACCAAGCAAATTTTCCTGCACCCCTGCCTCAAATACACAGTCAATCAAAATCCGGTGATTGACTGTGTCGAAAGAAGTGGAGAGATCTAAAAGAACCAGAGCAGTGTTCCTTCCATAATCCCTCTTCTTGACGTAGTTCATAAAAAACTGCAGTTACCACAGACTTAATACTGTGAAAAGGTCTAAAGCCTGCTAGTGCTGAATGAAGGAAGGCAATTGTGTGTAAATGCTTGCTCAGCTCGTGAGTGACATGGACTTCCAATAATTTGGCACAGAAAGGAAGAAATGAGAATAGACGGTAATTTTTCAGGACCATCGGATCATCCCCCTGCATCTTCATCAGGATAATCCCTTCCACATGAGTAAAGGCCTGAGGTCCGAATCCCTGCTGAAGCAATTTGTTGACTAGCATTAGTAGCAGGGTATTTTTTGCCGGAAGCATTTCTTTTATGGTTTAAATCTTTTTATTGATTTTAAAGATGCATAGGTTAACATTAGCCGCCACCTACATCCCATGGCCGGTGGGGAACAATAGAGAAAGAGTTATGTAAGATGGAATGACAGGAAAGGAGCAAGAAGCAAAAGTTTAAGAGAAGAAAGATGAGAGTTCTGGTGCCTGGGGAGGGTTTCTGCTTACACATGGCTAACAGATGGCCACAGGTGGGATTATTCTTCTATTTGGGAGTGGACTCCTGAGTGGGAGGCCGTGTTGGGGAGTCGGGGCACTCGGAGGTATCTTGGGCAGGTAAGTTCCATAAATTCAGAGGGGAGGAATTCGATGGTGGTACCACATGTTTTGGCGAATCTGGGTAGAGAGCGGGACAAACCGGCCGTGATCTTTTCCATGCCCAATATCTCCCATACCTTGTATAGCCAGTCTATTTTAGTCGGAACCTCTTCAGTTCCCCAACGGACCAGCAGTGCTTGCTTGGCGGCGCCTAGTGTTAGAGTGATGGCCCGTCCCAGCTTGACTTAAGAGGATATGTAAGGGGGTTTGGCAGCCCCAGTAGGGTGTAACTGGGAAATCTGGGTATTTCGGTGTGGTGAATGGAGTCTACCTCCTGCAGGACTGTGTTCCAATAGGCCTGTATTTTCGGGCAGTGCCAGAGAATATGGGTAAGGGTGCCTAGTTGCCCACAGTTGCACCAACACAAATCGCTTACCTTGGGTTTCCATTTAGCAGTTCTAACCGGGGTATAGTACCAATAATGTGCGATCTTTAAAAAAAATTCTTTCCCTGTGGTACTACAGGAGGAGGCTCTGGCCCTGTGAGTTATAGCCTGCCACTCTTTAGGGGAAAATTCCCGTTCCATCTCTGATTCCCATCTACGCTGCACTGGGGTCTTAACGATGTGTTTGGGCTTATTAAAAAAGGAGTAAATATTCGACAGCAAGCGCTTGTCTGAAGTGCGTGTGATGTACCATATCTCAGATTTTGTGAGGTGACGGCCGGCATGTGGTTGCACCAGAGGTTGTGTTACCCAGTGTCGGATCGCCAGATATTGCCAATAGGCGTCTTGGGGAATTCCAAAGCCTGATACCAACTCGGGGAAGTCCATAATCCCCTTCTCGTAGAAGAAGTCACCTATCCTCTTACAGTTGGCTTCTTGCCATTTCAGGTACCCGGACCCTTCCCTCGCTGGGGGAAATCTGGGTTGCCTATGAAAGCCGTTAGTGGAGAAACGGGGGTTGAAAGGCCAAAGGATTCCTGTACTCTGTCCCACACCCCAATGGTCACCCTCAGTACCAGTGAGATGTAAGCGCCAGCCGGTCTATGCCGTTTAGGGAGGCAGGTGACTTTCCATATGTGCATCCCTGCAATTGCTCGATCGATAAAACACCAATGCTTTTCAGACTCTAATTTGTACCACTCGGTCATATATCTTAGTTGCGCTGCTTGAAAGTATTTCTCTAAGTGTGGGACCCCAAGACCCCCGTTGGCCTGCTTCAGGAATGTTTGATGTCGTGCCATGCGGGCTCTTTTCCCTTCCCATATAAAATTCCCGATAAGGTGTTGTAGTTGCACCAGCATTCGAGGGGGGGGCATAGTGGCAACGTCTGCATCACATATAGGATGCGAGGCAGAAGAGTCATTTTGACGGCCGCCAATCTGCCTAGCACGACATGGTGTGTTTCTTCCAGTTAAGGAGTTCGCGCCTGGTCTCATCCAGTAAGGCTGAGTAGTTAGCCTTAACCATCCTTTCCGTCGTGGGGTATATCTGCAGCGCTGAGTAGGAGACGCCCCCTTGTGCCCACGCGAACGGGAATTCCTGACCCAGTTGATCCTGCTCAGCTCTGGGCAGGGTTAGGCCAAGTGCCAATGTCTTTTGTATGTTGATTTTAAATCCTGATACCGCGCTGAATGTCTTGATTTCTTCTAATAGGGGGGCTGTTGGGTACACTGAGATTTGTCTAGTAAGTGGCAAAGGCGTCTCGTCCCATCGCTACAGTTACGTTCAGGGATAAAGCCGGATTGATCTGGATCCACCATGCTTTGCATATGCGGTGCCAGGCGAGCTGCCAATACGCTAGAGAAGATCTTTAGATCAACATTTAATAAAGAAATCGGGCGGTACGAAGCGCACTCTAGTGGGTCCTTCCCTGGTTTCGGTATCACCACCACCTCCACCAAAGACATTGTGGGGGTTAAGGTTCCAGTTTCACTGAATTCATTTAAAAGGCAAACAAGGAGTGGTATTAGTTCAGGGGCAAACGCTTTGTAAAAGTTTACTGGAAAACCGTCCCCTCCTGGTGCTTTCCCAACCGTTAACTTCTGTATGGCCCGCAGAACCTCCTCCGGGCGGATATCGGCATCCATAGCCTCTGCATCAATCAGGGGGAGGGACGCTACCGGCGGTCGACGGACATAGTCCTCGGCGGCTGCCTCGTCCAGTTGCTCTGCCATGTATAGTGTGGTGTAGAAAGTTTCAAACGCAGCTGCGATGTCCGTGTCACTCTGGAGGATCTCTCCTCGGGGAGCCCTTATTCCCGCAATGCAGCAAGAATTTGTCTGGGACCTCAGCAGCTGTGCTAGGAGTTTCCCAGCTTCATAATAGCGCTGCTTAGTACGTAGGAGCGCATACTCCGCGTGGTCTCAGTCCAAGGCACTCAACTGCTTCCGCACGTTAGTAAGTTGTCTCCTTGTCTGCATCGCTCCTGTGTGGCAGTGAACCCCTTCTAGCTCCTTGACCTGCGACTCAAGTAGCTCCCGCTTGTCCCTTCTATTTTTGTTCAGTCCCGCAGCGATGGATATAAACCGGCCCCGTATGACAGCCTTCAGGGCATCCCACAGCTGGGGGAGCAGAACCGATCCATTATCATTGATTTTCAAATAATCACGGATCGCGGCCCGTATATCTGCCATATTGGAATCGTATGTGAGTAATTTATGATTGAGCCTCCACGATTTCTGACGAGGAGGCCCCCAGGCAAGCGAAGCATCAGTGAAACAGGGGAGTGATCCGACAGCGCCGCTGTCCCTATCATTATATCTTTGATATAGCCTGTGACGCGGGGAGAGGTCCAGAATAAATCGATTTGCGCATATGTTTGGTGAGACGCTGAAAAAAGGTGTATTCCCGAGCAGTAGGGTTGCGGTACCTCCAAGCGTCCATCAGCCCCGCCTCCCCAAGCCTCTGGTGCATGGATTCTGAAAGGGATCCTGAGTTACCCACCCGCACTACTGACCCATCGAGCTGTGAGTCCGGAACTATGTTAAAATCACCCCCTATCACTAAGTCCTCATCTTGGGAGTCTATAATGACATTCAGTGAATCCCGAAGGAAGGCCTCCTGGTGTTCATTAGGGCTGTATATAGAGGCTATGGTATATGTGTGGGATCCTACTTGGACTTGTACTGCCAACACCCTGTCCAGTATTTCTATGTGTACTCCTATTACAGTTCCCGGGAAGTGTGAAGCTATTAGAATAGCCACTCCGGCCTTCTTCCCTGCGGTCGAGAAAAATTATTGTCGACCATAGCACTTAGACCGGATGCATTTCCAGTCTGCGTGCAGCAAGTGGGTTTCTTGCACTAAGCAAATATCGCAGCAGGCCTCCCTAAGCATTGTGAGGAGTGCACGTCTCTTAACGGGTGTGTTGAGTCCCCGGACATTGAAGCTCATTGTCCTGACCTCAATTGTGGACATATGAGTGTTTAAAGGGATATGTGGGGATCACCTTCTGGGTAGCGTAAAAACCGGGGTGAGTCCTCTCTGCCCCCGGCCCATCTGGGGTCCCTTGTGTTGATATGGCACACTGACAGAGTCTACCCTCCATATCTTCTCTCCCATCCCATCTCCTCGGCTGTAGTGGTTTTCGTGTCGACGTCTCCTTCCCCGTCACAGCGTAGGTATAGTGCATGTCACAGTGATCCTTGTGTTTGAGCTGTATACCAACTGGGGCCAAGGGTCCCCCCTCCACCCTGGTCTGATTTCCCCATATGTGTGTTAACTCCCACCCTGTTTCCCTGTAGCCTCAGACCTTCGTATTACTAGTCCTCCCCACCTGTACATTGTTGGTTGTAGGCCCCGTATCTAGAGAAATAGAAAGAAAGGGGGAAGAAAAGCACAGAGACTGGATAGATGAACAAGTAATTGGAGAGTGCCGTCAATTTGGCATAGAGCGCACCATCGTGCATGGGTCCATGTGTCAGGTGTTGGTCATCTCGTCGACGAAGGTGAGCCCACCCCGCCGAGACTGGGTTTCTTTATCTCTGGACTCCTCTAGTGGATTCTGCCTCCCAATGACTGAGGGAAACTGTAGACACTGAGCTCAAACGGTCAGATTGTCCCCAGTCCCGCCCTGGCTCTGAATCTGTTGGAGCAGTGCCTCTCTTTCTTTCTAGCAGTAGGTTTGGAAGGTTTTCCACGTCTGGTCACTCGTCGTCCTCCAGGTTTTTGCAAGTCACGTGCGGCAGAGTAATCCGCCAACGAGCCTGGGGCGTCCCCCTCCCCCAGCTTAAGACCGAGCACCTCTTGCGCCTCCTTCAGCGACCGTACTGAGTGTGTATCTTTATCCCAAACAAATGAGAGCCTGAAGGGGTGACCCCAGCGGTAGCAGATTCCTTTATCTCGCAGGTAAGTTGTTGCTGGCTTCAGGGCTTTACGTCTTTGAAGAGGAGCGGGGACAAATCCTGGTATATTCCAACCTGGAGACCCTTGAAAGCAATGGTCGCTTTATCTCTAGTGTCAGCCATAATGATCTCCTTCTGCTGAAAAGATTGGAGGCATGTAAGAATATTTTGATGTTGTCCCGGGTGCCCAGGCCGGTCGCCCTGCGTGGTGAGTGCAATCTAGGACAATTTCTTTGTCTCCAAGTGCTGGCGCCACATGCTGGAAAAAGCGGATCACCCATTCCTCCAGCTTACCCCCATCCGCTAGAAGAGGTACTCCCTTAATGCGTATGTTGGATCTCCAAGAGTGGTTCTCGAGGTCCTCAAGGCGAAGGTACAGCTCCTCGTTCTGGTCCCTGAGCTCCAGCAACTCATGGGCTTGTTCAGTGATCTCCTCCTCTCTTCGGTCTCCATTCCTTTCCAGGGAGTCAACTCGGTCCCCAATTTCCTGTATCTCAGCTCTGATCTGCTTGATGTCGGAGGCGACATCTTGTCTCAGGCCTGCAAAGTCTTCTCAAAGTGTCCCGAACAGCTGCTCCAAAAAGCAGCGGATAATTGGCTCCTCCGACTTTTCTCCAGGGGATCCATATCTTTCTCCTGTGGCTAGACCCCCTGCTCTTCCGCCTTTTTGGAGCCTGGTTTCTGCAGGAGGTCCTTGATCGTCGGATCTTTTTTTGTACGGTGCGCGGTCATCGCTATAGGGTCACGTCGCTCTTCTGTCCGCAGTGCCGCCGCTCAATACAGCCTCCTCTAGGTTCGCAGGCCCTCTGGGGAATCCGCAGGCCCGGTCGTAATGAATCCTTGTGTTAGCTTATCGTTGGTACCCACTTCGCCTTCAGTCTCAAAGGGTGTTCGATCTATGTTGCCTCATCGCCTTGACCCCAGACCTTGCCCCTTAGTGTTGAATTGACTTGCAGTGCTCCGATCTGGTTAGAGCAAGGGTGGTATTCACAGATTTGGGCCAGCGTATGATTTCAATCTGCACCTGTGATCTTTATTAAGCCCACTCCAGTCCGGCCGCTCAGCGTCCGGGCCTCACTTCTTCCAACTGGGGGTTTTCTCAAGGCCCGGGGCCAGCTTCTCGTCCCTGCGCAAAAAAGAGGGAGGTTGCCGGGGGGGGATCTTCACCGCCAGCTCTTCTCTCCCAGGTCGCTGCTGCTATTCCCTGTTTGGGGATGGAGCTAGCGCTGCCCCCAGTTGTGACCTGCCAGCAGTGCTAGTATCTGGTTCTTGGAGACGGTTGGGGCGTCACCGGGGCCCTCTCCTTTCCCTCATCCTCAGCTACCGCCTTTCATTCGCATCGGGCCCAGCTGGGCCCGTCGCCGTCTCAGGCCTCTCTCAGCAGGAGGGTCTGCCTCACGTCTCTCACCTTTTCCACGCCGCTCTCAGGCTCGGTGGCCCTCCAGTACGTCATTCCCTTGTTGAGGGGTCAGATGGCGTTACTTGGGCCCACTTTCTTCTCGCTGGCCGGTCTGCAGCGCGGCTCCTTTCCTATGCTGCAGTTTGCGTAGCCCGTCCCCTACCAGCCTCGGGTCAATAGGCCGCCTTCTGCTCCGCCCAGCCCAGGTGACTCCGAGCACACGCAGCCGCACCAAAAGCCCTCTCAGTCTCCGTAGGGGACTCCACTCCGTGGCCACAGCGGTGAGCGCACCAGTTTTGCAGCACGGCCCACAGGTCGGCCTCACCACGCTCCATGTCTCAACCGCCGGAACAAAGGCCTAGTGTGTCTCCGACGCGGAGCCGACTCAGTTGCTGCACGTCGGTCTCAGTATTTAGATGTTGCCTTTTCCTCTATAAACAGGGCACTTTCAGCTATGTGGGTTGTCCTGGATCGCAGTTAGATGCTGATTTACCGGCCACGGCAAGCGGAGCTCCAAAGGAACGCTGCTACTCCGCTGCCATCTTGGCCACGCCCCCCGATGCATTTCTTTTAGAATGGTTGGTGGGCACGGGTCCTTA
Source organism: Calotriton arnoldi (assembly GCA_963921515.1). Taxonomy (NCBI): domain Eukaryota; kingdom Metazoa; phylum Chordata; class Amphibia; order Caudata; family Salamandridae; genus Calotriton; species Calotriton arnoldi. Next base: position 235,250 of record CAWUFW010007807.1, on the reverse strand, counting down.
GCTGATCCTGATTTGACCTTATTTAGTAATTCTTTTAATCTAATCTCATCAATATCAGTAAAGCTAGTAAGAACTGTCATTGATATCTATTTTAATCTCTGGGCAATTGATCAGGGTTGGAGACAAGATACTGTTCCTTATAGTCTTGATTTCATCAATAAAGAAATGATTAAGTTGGTTGTATAAATCTTGGGAAGTTTCACGTTAAGGGTTAGCTTCTTAGATTATTCTGTTTGTTAGATGCTTCCAAAATCCGGCTACTATAGTAGTTGGATTTCACTAGCTGTAAATTTGGCTTTATATTCATGTTGCCCCTCTTTGTATATTATTTTGTAGTCTACCGGATAATTTTTACGCCACAGGTGCGCAATCTGGCGCAGTTTGGCGCAGTTTGCGTTTAGCTTCTTGCAAATCCTTATTGAATCATGTACATTGTTTTTGTAACAGTGTAAATCTATCTGCTGCTACTTTTAGCCAGGTTGAGTACTCTCTTTTAGCTTCCAACACAAAGTCTCCTAGAGTCGGAGTTGTCTGGCTAAGCATAGCTTCCATTTCTTTGGTGTTAACGTGGCTGCTTGAATGATTCAAAATTTAGATAGATAATATAATCAAGTAATGGTCTAACCAACAACATGGCTGATTGATTAAATCCATAATATCTAGATTAAATATCCACACTAAGTCTAATGAATTGCTTGTAACATGAGTTTTCAAATTTATATGTTGATGGTGGAGAAGTGTAATCGTGATCCCATCTGAGATACCATAGGAGTGCATCATAATCATGAGCATTCAGCGCTCAAATATATTCTGTGTGATTAATGTTACTAAGGAGAGTGGAGTATTGCATATTTAAAGTACTCCACATGAAGAATTTGTGTATAGAACGTGATTAATAAGGGTCTAGGTAACGTTTATATATTAATGTGACAGGAGAAGTTAACAAATGTCCCATTGTGAGGTTAATACATTAGAATGTGTATGTGTAAACGAACGCATTTATACATGTGACAAGAATTATTTCCATACAGGTTCATTTAGAATGACATCTTCCTAATTCTTTACAACTTATACGTGTCTTAAAAAGCTGCATTTATTGTGTGTTTAGAAATGTGCACATATTCTGTAACTCTGTGCATTGTTAAAGTTGACTAGGGTGGGCCTCAAGAAAACAGTTCAGTTCCTGTTCACATTTAGAATCTAACATGTAATTCGTATTTAACCTTTAATGCAGAATGCATTTGATGCATTTTGTTTCCACTGCAGGTATGGACAAAGCCTCATTAGTTAGCATAGAAGGGTTTTTGTTTTCTTTAGATAGCAAGGTATGAGAAGATGAAGTTGGCAAGGAGAAGCGCTGTAACGAGCAAGAAGGCAAGTTCTCATAGTAGAGGAAAGGAATGACCAATGACAAAGAAAGTTTCAACTCACTGATGGATGTGGGAAAGGTGGTGCAAGTATCCAGTAGTGCTGGAGCCATGGAAATTCGCTAGCAAGGATCATGTGGGATTATCTACCCTGAATGCAGTTGATATTTTATGCTAAAATGTAGAGAGGGACAGAGAGAGTCATCTTAGCATTTCACGGAGAGCAAAGCTATGCTTCTGCTTGCGTAGCTTTATGCTACCTGACCCAGGTTGGAGTGCTTTCTACTGAAGACTCAGACAGCTGATACCTTTCTGATTTCACCTTTACTAAATGCTTCTTAGTTTAGGGTTGCCCCTTTAAGGTAGTGTAGGGAGAGATAGCTTGCTCATGCTTACTTTGGAAAATCATCTGATGCAATTTAATACTCAATTCTTTTTCCTGATCATCTGTATCGTCGTCATAGAGTTAGACGTCTGCTTTGTATCATATAGGGTAAATCTCTTCAGGAGATTTGGAATTATCTTGGTCTTTCTGTATTTCTATATGATCATGTTGAGATTGGTCTGGCTTGATTTGTTCCTAAATTTATAATGAAACCCTACTAAACTCAGATTAAGGGCTCGATTACAATGTGGGTCAGAGTTGCCTCCCACTGACACCATTGCGGTCTCGGATCCACCGACCTCCGGTCGGCGGTCCTGACACTGCAATTGCAATGCGACTGCACATGGTGTAGTCGTATAATCTCATTTCTCTATGGGAGCTTGTGCTGCGGCCGTAAACCGGCTGTAGCACAAGCTCATATGGAGAAATGGGAGTTTGTGTACATCCCTCCACCCTGTGGCACACACAATGCAGGGATTTGCAGGGGGGCACCATAGGTGCCCCCTCGGTCCCCAACCGGAGGCCTCAGGGAGAAGGGGCCCCTGCTAGGGGCCCCCAAAGTCACTTTCCGACAGGCTTTCCATGTCGGAAAGCCTGACACCGAAAGTCTATCAGAAACCGATATGGTCATCCCGACGGTGGAAATGCCACCGTATGGGATTACGTTGCGGTCTCTGACTGGCTGACAGGCTCCTGGAGCCCATCGGAATCCAGCTGGAATGACCGGCCGGTTTCACTTTCGACCGCCAAGATTGTAATTAGGTGGTGGGAAGTGAAACTGACGATGTCTGCTGGAAAGCCTTCGACCTGAGGTCAGAGGCTTTCCGACTCACATCGTAATAGGGCCCTAAGTTGTTGAGTGGGTTATTGTATGACCACATTGGTTTCACTGTAATGAGATGTTAACAAGTGATAGTTTTCTCCCTTTACCTCTCATGAGCTATAACGACTCATCCATCTGGAGATAAATGTTTGAGTGGGCCCCAGCTCCATCAATGGAAACACAAGGAAGCCACAGAATCTATCATACCCTTGCATTTGGAGTCTGGGTTCTGTACATCTAGCCAGAAATTAAAGTCTCCAATAGCCATTAACTTTGAAAATTGTATAGACAAGAAACATATTACTTCAAATATTTGTTGACAAAAATGTATCATATATTGTGGTGGCCGATACAATAGTAGGCCAGCTATTGTACTGTTTTTACTTCAATTTTGAAAATAAATAATCCACATTTTCAACTGAATTACACTGCAGTTTAGAAGTTTGTAGATGTATATGTACAATGGCAGCTACACCAATTCCTTTTTTTGCAATGGACGCTGGCGACCTTGCAGAAGCTGGGAAACCCTTAGGACTCAGATCTCAAGCTGGGAATTGACTTGACCGTTTACCCTTACTCTGGGGTGAATATCCTGGCAACATTACAACGACTACTAAGAAACTTGTGAATACTCTACTTGACAGATAAAGCCCTGATGAAGTTCCTAATGTAATAGGAACGAAACACGTTGGCTGATGGCTGATTTTAACTCATTTACAAATAAAGGAAGATGATGGACTAAAATTGCTATTCCGAATTCATTTCTGGTGCAACTTCCATTTAAAGTATTTCGTCTTCTCTGGATTCCAGTGGCACTAAACGGCGGCAAGTGCCGGAAGTGGATGCACAAGACAATAAATTGAATGCAACAGGGATTGAGGTGCTGAACCTGTGGTCAGCCGTTGGTAGCTTTTTGTATAAAAACGTTTTTTGCAATGGCCCTGTTTTTGTGAAGGAGTAAATAATCTTCAATCGACTTAGTGCGTTCCATATAGTCATAAATTTCCAGCCTATGTTTAATTACGAATTGACTTAGATATAGAATGGTTAGTAAATCTATGACTATCCCTTTCTTTAAATAGCCCTCCTGTTTGTCTCACAAAACACTAGAGCGGTAACCATCCAACCGCTAAACCAAAAATGGCGGCACCTGGAAGTGGATGTAAGCATGGTGTGTCTGTTGAGCAAAGTGCAAAATCAGTGCCAGAATTCGTATCAACAACTCTAATCCCAATAATCTCCCTAGCCCTCTGAATGTCAGAGTGCCCCACTTAAAATCATGCAGTTCATTACAATTTTAAAAACATTTCCAGTTCATCAGAAGATTTAAAAAGGCTCAGAGTCAGGCTCAATAGTCAATCGATCCGTATATAAATGCGTGGACATGCTGCCTCTTTCTTTAATTAGCCCTCCTGTTTGTCTCTCATTGGCTCCCAAAATACTAGAGCGCTAACGTGCAACCTCTTAGCCAAACATGGCAGCACTAGGACGTGGGTGTAAGCACAGTGTCTCTGTTTACTAAAGCGCAAAATCAGTGCCAGATTTCGTGTCAGCAGTTCCAATCCCAATAATCCCCTTATCCCTCTGAATTTCTGCGGGCCCCACTTGAATTCATGCATTCATTAAAAGTTTAAAATCAGTAGGTAAGGTAATTTTTATTGTTTCTAGTTATTTAATGCCATAACAATTAGCAAAACAATTAAAACTTGATTAAAACAGAACAGAGTCAATGATGTCACTATTGATCAGTTCAAAGCATACATTTATCAATTCAGTACGTAATAAAAGTGCTTGGTCATTACATCTTTTCCAGTAAATAATAAAATCATGGTGTAATAGGTAAACTTTCAGAAAATAAGCACTGTTCTGCCCACGCAATCCCTTGACAACATTCAAACCGAAGAATAAAATGCAATGTTTTTTTGAAATAGAAGCAAAGTATGACGAGATTGTTGATTTAAGAATTATAAGAATCTGACAAATGTCACCATGGCTCCATTAAAGCAAATGCACCTCTAGCAAACCTTTAATCTAAGGACAGTGATCACCACAGAGCCGATCCTGACGTCTCGGAAGGCTATACAGTGAAAAACATATATGCTGTATGGAATCAAGGTCATGAAGTGCTGTATAGAGTGTAAAGGATCCTAGAGAGGTTTTAGGATATGTGGATAGTGCCCACCAGCCTGAGGAAAAAAGGATAGGCCAACAATTAAAATGCGTTACTCAATATCAAACAGCCAGGTGGGCTCCGTCAAGGATCATAGAGTGAATTTTACAATTACAGTGGGGCTACCAGGCCTATCTCGCACAGGTCCCAACTGTGTTTAACAGGTGATAAAATGCTCTGGGCGATTTCATCAGGCTACGAAAGCTAGGGGGACTCTCATCAGAATCGAAAAAAATATTTTGCAAGGCTCGCACGGTCCTGACCAGAATGAAACATTATTGATTGAAATATTCTTCATATTTCTTGACGAACCATTGTCATCAAAACTTCAATGAACCTTGATCTATGCCCAAGTACCAATGGCTCCTGGCAGACCTATGTCTCACAAAAGTAAAAAATCGATGCACCAAGACAGAGATTATCACACACCCTACCTTTCAGCCCTTCCTTCGAAGAGCGGTTCTCCATGAGTTCCACCGGCGGATGGTAGGGAACAGCGGCGGGGGGCGAAGGGAGGTGTGGGGGGGTGGGGTAGAAAAGAAACAAATTAACAAAAGAGAATAAAACTTACCTGCTGCTCGCGCTGCCAGCCGCCGCCTCTCTGCAGCCTCAACAGTCTCCTCGTCGCAGGGCAAGCACCTAGGTTCCCAGGGTCCCTAAGCCAATCACAACGCTGCAATGCAGCACTGTGATTGGTTCCCCTAAGTTCTCCTAAGCCAATCACAACGCTGCAGCGCCGTGTTTCGGCGCTCAGATGGGGACAGGGAGCCTGTGCATGTTCCCCACCAGGCTGTGTAATGCCTGGTGAAGGCGCGCCTAAGGCAAGCCCGTCTGCGCCCGTCCGCGCCTGGACCGCGCCCAGTGCCAGAACCCCTGGCCCCTGCGACCGCCACGACAACCGCCGCCATTACGACGCCAGCACCCTCCACGCACTCAACACCGGACGACTACACACCTGCTTCCTGGCCAGCCCGAAGCGCACCCAAGGACCCTTCTCCTGCCGGAACTGCAGCTTCACCAGCCTCCGAGCCGCCAAACCGCCCACCGAGCAAGGCCGCAACCACCTCAGATGCATACTACTCAACACCCGCTCCGCATGCAAACACGCCGTCGAACTCTGGGACCTGCTCGACACATCCTCTCCGGACGTCGCCTTCCTGACAGAGACCTGGATGAACGCCTCCTTGGCTCCCGACATCGCCATAGCCATCCCGGACGGCTACAAGATCACCCGCAGGGACCGCACCAACGGAGTAGGAGGTGGAATCGCCGTCGTCCACAAGAACACCCTCAGGGTCTCGACCAGCACCGACGACACCCTCAGCACCACCGAACACCTGCACTTCCAGATCCACACTGACCCCAACACCACCCTCAGAGGAACTCTCGTCTACAGACCCCCCGGCCCCAGTTCAGTGACTCCATCGCCGACTTCGTCAGCACGCACGCCCTGGCCTCCACAGACTACATCCTCCTCGGAGACCTGAACTTCCACCTCGAGAACAACAACGACATCAACTCCACCACCCTGATCGACAACCTCGCCAACCTCGGACTCAGACAGCTCGTCACAACGCCCACCCACTCCGCCGGCCACCCGCTTGACCCCATCTTCTCCGCAAGCTCCCACGTCACCTTCAGCCACACCACCGAACTCCACTGGACCGACCATCGCTGCATCCACTTCACCTTCCGGAAACCCACCACGCACCACCGCACTCAACAGATCCCCCGCCGCAGCTGGAGCAAAGTCACCGAAGACCAGCTAAACACCACCCTCGCCCGAAGCCCACCCGCCGACGCCACCGACACCGCCGCCTGCAACCTCAGGTGATGGATCGACAACTGCGCCAACACTCTCGCCCCGATCAAGAAACCCTCCAACAGACGCACCGACAAGAAAGCCAGCTGGTTCACCGCGGACCTCCAGGCCTCCAAGCAAACCTGCCGGAAACTAGAGAAGAAATGGCATCGCGAACAGACACCGGACAGCTATGCAGCCCACAAGAACGCCATCCGCAGACACCATCACCTCATCAGATCCGCCAAAAGGACCTCCTTCAAGGACCGCCTCGACAACAACGCACACAACAGCAAAGAGCTCTTCAACATCGTGAAGGAACTCTCCAACCCCAGCTCCAACACCAACGACATCCCACCATCGCAAGACCTGTGCCACACTCTAGCCACCTTCTTCCATCACAAGATCGCAGACATCCACGACAGCTTCAACAACCAGACCGCCCCGGAAGCCTCCGATACCTCAGTCCCGCCGCCCACCATCCACTTCGACCCCCTGCTCGCCTGGGCCAACGTGAACGACGACAACACCATCAAAATCATGAACACCATCCACTCCGGCTCTCCGTCAGACCCATGCCCGCAGCACATCTTCAACAAAGCCAGCGCCACCATCGCACCCCATCTCCGCAAGGTCATCAACATCTCCTTCGAGACCGCGAACTTCCCGGAGAGCTGGAAGCACGCCGAGATCAACGCCTTACTCAAGAAACCCAAGGCGGACCCGAGAGACCTCAAGAACTTCCGGCCCATCTCCCTGCTCCCGTTCCCGGCGAAGGTCATCGAGAAGATCGTCAACGGACAACTGTCCCGCTACCTCGAGGAGAACAACATCCTGGACCCGTCCCAGTTCGGGTTCCGCAGCAACCACAGTACCGAAACTGCCCTCATCGCTGCCACAGATGACATCAGGGCCCTGCTGGACAACGGTGAAACTGCGGCCCTCATCCTCCTGGACCTCTCAGCCGCCTTCGACACTGTCTGCCACCGCACCCTACGCACACGCCTCCACAACGCAGGGATCCGAGACAAGGCTCTGGAATGGACCACCTCCTTCCTCTCCGGCAGAACCTAGAGCGTCCGCCTCCCCCCATTCCGCTCCGAAGCCTCCGAGATCATCTGCGGCATACCCCAAGGATCATCCCTCAGCCCGACATTGTTCAACGTCTACATGGCACCGCTCGCCCACGTCGCCCGACTGCACGACCTCAACATCATCTCTTACGCCGACGACACCCAGCTGATCCTCTCCTCACCAAGGACCCCCTCACCGCCAAAACCAACCTCCACGAAGGAATGAAGGCCGTCGCCGAGTGGATGAAGAACAGCCGACTGAAGCTGAACTCAGACAAGACGGAGGTCCTCATCCTCAGCCTGGGACGACTCCTGGTGGCCCACCACACTGGGAGCAGCACCGACACCCACTGACCATGCACGCAACCTGGGGTTTATCCTCAACTCAACACTCTCCATGACCAAGCAAGTCAACGCCATCTCCTGCTTCAACACCCTCCGCATGCTCCGCAAGATCTACAGATGGATCCCCTCCGAAACAAGAAGAACGGTCACCCAGGCCCTCGTCAGCAGCAGGCTGGACTACGGAAACGCCCTCTACGCGGGAGCCTCGGCCAAACTCCTGAAACGACTGCAACGTATACAGAACGCCTCGGCACGCCTGATCCTCGACGTCCCACGCCACAGCCACATCTCACCTCACCTGAGAGACCTGCACTGGCTCCCCGTCAACAAGAGGATCACCTTCAAGCTCCTCACCCACGCACACAAGGCACTCCACAACACCGGACCGGCATACCTCAACAGACGACTCACCTTCTACGCCCCGAACCGCCAGCTCCGCTCAGCCAACCTCGCCCTCGCCTCCGTCCCCCGCATCCGAAGAGCGACCACCGGCGGCAGATCGTTCTCCCACCTCGCCGCCAAGACCTGGAACACCCTCCCCATCCTCCTACGGCAGACCCAGGACCTGCTAACCTTCAGGAGGCTACTCAAGACCTGGCTGTTCGAGCGGTAGCAGCACCCCCCTCCCCACCCCCCCAACGCCTTGAGACCCTCACGGGTGAGTAGTGCGCTTTACAAATGTTCTGATTGAAGTGCGCATGAATGTTTGGCGGGTCAAACATTCATGCACACTTTGAGTGGGCAAACCACTCCTCCCCTGGCCCCTGCTCTGGCCAGCCCTGCCCCTCCCCGCACCTAGGAAGGGGAAAAGAAAATGATAATAACGCGTTTCGTTATCATTCTCTTTTTCCTCTGCACTGCCTTAAAGCAGTGGGGCGACGCTCCTCTGCCTTTGCGGAGGAGCCGCCCCTGATGAGTTCCCTGCAACCAGTCCATTATCCTCTGCCGAAATGTCAAGCTCCACTTACAGAATTGTGTCTTTTTGCATACCACAATCTAGCCTTACAAAAAGGGCAGTTTTTTTGTGAGGCAGACTGCATTTTTTGGGTGAAAGACGCACTGCTCCTTACCTGACAAGGAGAGTGCTAATGAACGTACTGTTACACAAGCTGCGACCCACTGTGGGGAGCTGCACTGCGGCTCCATGCAGCAGTCAGGTCATCACTCATACAAGGCACCCCACCACAGAGCTACCAGCCTGCACGAGTCCTCCCCCAAGCAGATTTTGAGCTATCACTAAAGGGAATAGCAACATGTTTACATAAGCATAGCATTATAAAGATGGGCTGGTTAGCCTATAGTCAATTAATTCATATGCCTGTTTCTATTCTTTATGTACTATATGCGTTGCACTTTTATGGTCGTAATGGCCGAAATAAAGTTACTGATTGATTGATGGACATAAGCATAGGTTTCGCACCCAGAGCATAAACTTATCGTTCTTGACTTTATCTTTTTTTAAACTGTCAAGCAAAATGACCACTTAAAGATTTTGGATTTTTCAAACTAATTTTTGTTTTGTTTTAGTTTTGTGGACAAGGATTTAATATTTTGTCTAGATTATTTAAAACTGTGCATGTCACTGAAGTTCAGAGTGTGTGGGGGAGGTGTTATTTTCAGAGCCTGCAGCTTAGCTCAGTGGTTGGAGGGAAGGGCTTTAAGACACAAATAGCCGAGCTTAATTACAAGCTGCCACCTTTTTCTAGCCTACTATGAGCTAGGGACTCAGACCCCACTGTTTACCCTGTCTCTTAAACTTTCTCCTTCTCCTCCCATCTGTGTCTTCCGTGGCTATCCCCAGACTTAATGATCTTGGAAAACAATTTGTTTTTGATCCATGGTTCAAACATTCCTGAAACAAAAATACCTGGAGCTGGCTTTAACACGGTGGTTTGCATAAACAACCCTTCGAGCTGGCCATCCTGAGTGGATTTGTAAAAGTGAATTACAAAATGAGTCATTAAAAGGGCCTTTTCAATTTTATATGTAGATTAATATTGCAATTGCCCCATTATCGAGATAAAACATGCTTGAGGTTGTGCCATAACGGTTCGTGGTAACTGTGTGGTAAATCTCATGTTGCTTAACAGCACATTTAAGAGGCATATAGTAGAACACTTTATTTTTAAAATTATTTATATATCATTTTTGTGAAGTGCTGGCGCCCTATTAAGATAGCTTCTGAAAATATTCATAGGAAATAAGGTGAGGGACAAACAAAAGTAGGCTTCCGTATAGCAAGTTGGCAAAATGCAAGAGATAACCACTAACTACTCCTCTGAAACATTTCCTGGGTTACATGTTCATGTGGAAGGGCAGCCAGTGCCAAAAGGCTGGAGCAGCATAAAATCGGCTCTACCCTCATTATTATTGATTTGGCCACATATGTATATTGAGGCCTCATGTATTCATGAGATATAATGTAACCCGCAAGAGAAAAGTGCACTTAAAGCCACGTACGAAGTGCATGTGCAATGTAATCGCTGCATTTATAAAAGTGTGTGTTCGCTAATGCTTTGGTTCTTAGTAATAATGAGTTATAGCTTACATTTATAAGAAGATTTTTTGCTTTTTGCTTTATAATGGAATATGGATACATGAGAAATGCATTTACTTTTATAACGTGACTGTTCATGTATTGGCATTCATTTAGTTATAATGTGTATTGAAATCTTGAATTTGTTAACTTGACCAAACGACTTGAGTAATTGGGTTTCACAAGGTCTAACTTTCAATATGAATGTTTTTTTTGGATGGAGTGGTTTTTTCCCCCTCTCTAGGAGCCAGATAAAATGACCTAATGAATAGAAAGAAGGCTCCTTTGTGCGAAACAGTTAAGGAAGCTGGAAGTCAAGGGTGAAAGAAATTATGACCAGAGAGGAGGCTTACTGTCTGTATGGAACTCAGGCATAAATTCAAGGTCGTCTTAAGATAAAGAGAAAGAGTTATTGATGTGTTTTTGAAACATACATCAAAGAAGAAGGAATTATGACTGTTTTACTAAAGAGAGTTTTGTTTGAAGGTAGTCTTTAATTGGGTCCATGACAATAATTTAGGAGGGTTTTTGAGGGTATATCTAGGCAACGTTCTGTGGTTTTGAACACTACGCAGAGACTTCTTTAGGATAGGAGAGGTCTAGACCTCTGTGCCTTACAGAGGTCTAGACCTCTGTGCCTTACTTTTTATGCTTTATTCTCGTTGTTATAGCTTCATGCTATGCAATACTTAATTTTGGAAACTTCTACTGAAGCTTCAGCTTTCTCTTCATTTTATGGATCTAATTGAAGTTTAGTTTAGTATTTTAGTGGAGTTTAATTGGGGAATTAGAAATCTTCATGCGTAATAGACAGGAGGATTGGACCTTTCAATCTTCTCATTCTGCTGTGTTTCTGTTGTTTTGTACCATCGCTACTTGGGTCTCTTTGGTTATTTCCTATTGAGAATTAATTTTGTTCGAAAAGTTAGAAGTCCTTTAATAATTCTGTATTTCGATGCAATGTTTTTGAGACTGATTTATATTATGCTGGCTTTGAATTTGTAATAAATCTATGTTTAACCTGACTTTACTGTGTAGCCAAATGGGTTGCACTGCATTGGTGAATTTGAATTGAAACCTAACTCCTTTATTTCACAAGCTCCCTAAAAAGATCGGTGTCAGTGAGGACAAAAAAGGTCCAAATCCCCTTCGCTGGAGCAGATGGTAGCAGAAGTAGGATGGTTAGGGTCTTGAGATAGGGAGTTAATGGTTTTGGTGAAAACAGTTAATGCCCCAGGTTAGGTTGGTTCCAGCCCTCCTGAAGTTCATGATTCGATTTGGCGGATCGGTGCAGTTCCAGTGTCCGGTTGTGATGTAATAGCAGCGGAAGGGGTGAGTATCAATAAGATTGTGTGCGTATGGCTTACGCTTAGCTTGCGGTGTTGTAATGGTTGTGTGATGTCTGTCGGAGGTGTTGTGTATGTTGTGTGAATGCGGTACTTAGCATGATAAAGTTGTTAACGGGTCCAACGAAGCGTAAGATCCTGGGATAGTATTAAAAGGTGTAGAAAACACTGTATTGCATTGCCTAACAGATTTTTGAGGGAATCGTCTGCAGCCCAAATTAAAATAGGGACCTTTTCTTTGGTGTGATTGAGGAGTACGATTAGTACAGTGGACCCTTAGCGCAGGGGAATGCTGTATTGATCAAGGTGATTCTTCGTGGGTCGAGGTTTCGCTTGAATGTGCGCTTGACGAGGTTTTCTTATATGACAGAATTCTTTTAATCTCTTCAGTAAAGCAGACAATTGTTCTATTGTATTTGGTTGTATGCGTGAGGCTGAAAGAGTGCGTTTGTGAAAAATTGTAAAGGAGGGCGAATACTGCAAGGAGTGAGATCGACGTCCCACTGTGCTGCACTGGGGTTGGTCGGTTGGTGTGAAGCCGTGCTGTTATTGGTTGATGACATCACATTGTGCCGTGCTGGTATTAGTTGCTGACTCTGAAAATAAACTGTGTGAAACTCGTTGTTTTTCGGTTGAATTTGATAATATCGAGTGTAATTTTGATATATTGCATTGAAAATGAAATGCTTTAAATTGATACGAGACTTGCTTAGAGGAGATGTGTCTATTCCTGTAAGAGAGGGAGATGAGGTGCCGCCTGAGGATACGGCAGGTCATTATATGGCAATAAATATAGGGCTCCACACTTGTGTTTGGCTCAAACAATGGCAAAAGATCACAGAAAAGGAGAGTGCATTAGTGTTTCCTGGCTATGGTACATTTAATATACAAATCATTGAAAATTTGAGACAGATTTGTATGGAATGAAGCCACAGTCCAGACCTGCACAGTTCAAGGCACTTAATGCGTGGGAACGTGCTGCACATGCTAGAGAGAAAAAGAGGTTTCAAGGAAGGGCTAGAAGGACAGTACGCAGATGCAAGATGGGATGCAGAACAGAAAAGGTGGAGGGCGGGTATGATAGAAGGAGCTAAATTATATCCAGCATTAACAGGTGAAGAGTTTGGAAAGGACAGTAAAAAAAAAGTGAGAGAAGATGCAAGTTTTCAAGTTTTCAACAATCTTATTAAACAGTAAAGTGCAGAGTGCGATATACTAAGTACATGAAAAGACAGGGCATTCCAAGAAATATTACAATGCTCGTACTCTCAAAAGATGAGGAGTAGAAATAATACTACATAAAAAACAACATTACAATTCCTAGTAGATACCCAGAAAAGTTTTAAAAATAGATAAATCCTATTACAAGCCATTTCATTTGGAGGGGAAAAATAAAAGAACGAGCAGAGTGACTGTTAAATTTAAGGAATAAAGGCCGTAAAAAATAACTCTGCTTTTTTAAAATTTTGTCTTAAATCCCCGTTATTTCTTTTAAGGGCAACAAATGCACTCTCAACAAAAGCAAAAGCCTTCTGACCCCATGAGGCTGGTTCTATGTTAAATAAGGCTGTGGTTTGTTCCCCAAGCCACTCCCACAGACCAACTCTTTTTGTGACTTTGACTGACTTAGGGCAATGTCTCTAGCTAAACTGATGGTGGACACAGAACTCTTTATATACACTTTCAATGCGGGCTTTAACATGGGGGAATTGATATTCCAGCTAAGCCCAAATGCATCATTTGCTTGCACAAAGGACCTAAAAAATGTTGACTGCTCTTTCAGCCTGAGGAAGATTTTGGCTCTCAAGGTGGCCCTAAGTGTTCCTTCATCCCCCCGGAGGAGAGAATTGCTCCACCTCAAAACCGCTGCCAAAGACAAGATATATGAGTACACTAGACCAAATTCAAGACGCAAAACATGGGGGGCGGCCAAAGTGTTTAAAATTTCAAATTTGGCACCAAATTTGAACTTCAGCCTTATCAAAGGAGAGCCAATAACTCATGTCTAGCACCTCTGAGGCATAGGTCAAGGAGGGAGGAATTTTGAACGTAAATACTGACAAGACATGCCCAAAATGGCGTCTCCCACAGATTCGATAGAATCTGTGCAGTGCACTAGCCTGGCAAAGGGCCCTGCTAGCACAGAGCTTTATGTGTTCTGTATCTTGCCCAGATTTTTAAAAGACCTTTTTAAGGTATAGATAGGAAACAACCTGTTCAAGTTTTTCAGAACCCAACCTCCACTGGAAGCACCTCTTTACTCTGAGCCCTTTCTTACGAAATATCAAGATCTTACTTTTGGCAATATTTATTTTAAGGAAGTGGGCTTCAGCGTTTTTAACGAGGGCTTCCAAGCGGTGTTGCAAACCCATCGGTGTTAAATCAAAAATGGCCACATCATCGGCATATAATAGAGAGCCAAAAGACATTGTCCAAATTCTGGGGGCATCCCCCCTCAAGGAATTTAAGGCGCCAGGGAGATCAGATATATATAGAGAAAACAAGAGAGGGGCCAACAGGATGCACAGCTTAAGCCCATTAGATGTTCTGATTCTACAAGATAATCCCAATGATCCTCCAAACAAAATTTGACACCAGGTGTCCGAATATAACTCCTTATTAGCCCCAGAAGATGATGAGGGACACCCAATAGAAGAAGCTTTCTCCACAGCGTTTGCCGGTTCACTTTATCAAACGCTGTGGAGAAATCAATGAATGCTGTATAGGTTGCCATTCCCTGGATGAAAACCTATTTCGCTACGATAGACTGGAAAGTGTTATGCTTCTTTCTGAAGCCGGCTTGTTCTGGGGGTATAATATTCTGGTCCTTAGCCCATTGGTGTAAATGGCAAAGGATGCTCTTTGCAAATAATTTGCCCAAGGCATCCATTAATGTAATCGGTCTAAAACTAGATGGAGAGGTTTTGGGACCCTTCTTATATAGCGGGACTACAACACTCCCCTTCCAAGAATGGGGAATTTTCCCAGTTTGAAAGCAGTAATTCAACAACAGGACAGGAAAGGTACCCCATGCAACAGCTTCCTTTTTGATTATCGAGATGGGGATTCCATCCGGCCCCTGTGCACCTGATGATCTAGCATTCTTTATAAACACCACTAATCTTCCCCTGAAGGGGGACCATATATAAAGATAGAGGCTTCATCTGTACATAGCGGCACAGATAATACTGGTCTATTATTTGCGTATAATATGGAAATATGATCCACCCAATCCTTTTCGGAAATCGGGATAGACAGAGCCTTCTGCCTTGAATCGCAATACTCTGCAATCAGACTCCAGTACTTCCTTGAGTCCTCTGGCCGTTGCAGCCTCTCTCAAACCGATTCACTTGGAATCGTAATCCCCTCTCCGTTCATCAGCTTAACGGCAGCTTCTTACTCGTTTAAGGTGATTAATTTCCTGCTGGCGACCCATGGAGAACTGCAAATGCTGTTTTCGCATTAATCAATTTATGTCCTTATTTAATGTTTTCAAAGGGGAAATACCCTGTTTAGACCGGGGGGGGCAGCAGAACTAGAATTTAATTTGCGAATCTCTTCTATTTAGGCCTCTAAAACTGGATAGGGTTGTGAGTACACATCCCGACTGGTCTGCATAATCTCCCTTAATTATCAAGCTGGCTGCGGCCATATTGTTTGAAATCCAAAAGGATCGGCCATTTGATTTGTTAAAAGCGGACGTGCCCGAACCAAAGTTCCTAGGGTCCAATAGGTGTAACTTAAAAGCTGATGACACGGCCACTATAGTATGGTCACTCATTACCATCGGGAGACCATAAAAGTTTTCACAGACCCCAAACATTTGATATGAAACAACCACATAGTCTAAAAGACTCTGGGTGGTGGGGGAATGAAATGTGAAAGGAGCTACTTCATTTGCGGGCAGTCTTCCATTTAATATGATCAGGTCCAGTCTTCTAAGGACCCCAAGAATGGAGAGCCCTCATTTGTCCGTTCTTATATTTTCTGGGAGTAGGATCTCTGGGAAAAACCAAATTTGTTCTTTAATAGGATCATCATAAATTTCAGAGGCAGATTTAGAGACATTGGTGTTTAAGTCTCCCATGATTATTATATAGGGACACTCTTCCCTTATAGCTATATCATAAACGAATGAAAAAAATACATTCACCAAATGGTCACTATGTCTCCCAGATGGGATATATATGTTTTCCAAAAGGAAGGAAGATGGACAACCATCGTCTCCCAAACATGCCAACTTCAAGCACAAGCATAGATTCGATGGATGACTAAAAACCATCTGGTTCCAATTAATTTAATTCTTAAGCAGAATGGCCACACCCCCAATAGCGTGGCCTCTTTCAGAACACTAAGCATTAGTGGAAAACACAAAATACCCACTACAATCAAATGCTTTACAAGCCCAGGTTTCTTGCAGGCACATCATTTGAGGGTTCAAAGTTTTCCAAAAATTCAATTTTTCCTCCTTTTGACCCAGGCCAGATATATTCCATGACAGCAGTAGCCTACCCATACTACCTCAAAAGTTCATTCCTTTCCGCTGTGGGCCGAAAGGTGTTCAAAGCTCCCGCCACCCAACTCTTGTGGGCCAAGTCATCTCCCATACCAGGTGCCTGGGAATAAGCTATCAGGCACGACATTGGGTTTATTATTCGTTCCCTTTGGCCTAGATGGACCACGATATCTTTAGGATTACCAGGTAAGGAATCAGAGTCAGGACCCAATGCATCCAACTCCATGGATTTCGAGGCCCTTAGGCCATTCGAATGAGAGAAGATGCGTTGAAGATGAGGGAGCTGAAACTGATGGAAGTGACTCCAGTGATGATCTTTTAAATGTCTTGCTGGCTGAGCGTCCACCTCCATACAATGAAACACGAATAAAGGATGGTGGAAGTTTATGATTAACGGAAATTCAGAGGTTGCTACTGCATCGATGGATACAAGCTCTAATGCAGTGGGAGATACCTTTACGAAATGGAATCAGACTATAATGCAAGGTAATTCAGAGTTACTGAACTTGTGTACTTAGTCACCCTATAGCCCCGAATAATTCTACAGCCTCAAACATACCGGATACCCTTACGGTTCCAGTCACGATTGGACCCATAGTCCCGATATATAACCCTAGTACTACAGAAAGTGTTATATGCAATGTTTCCTTTCCAAGTGAGACAAACCCTCCAGAAAAGGTTTGACTAGATCTAATGTGCATTTTATCCCCTTAGTTCCCATAAATGGGGATCCTCCTTGTGCTGTGAATGCAGACCCATCTATGAGTCAGGGAGGATTTGGACCTTTAATGTCATTTGTGGGATTGCTAGAACTGGGTTCCCTTGTATGGGAAAACCTTTTGAATGTACCCAAAAGCACGCCTAAGGTTAAGGTAGTGTCCAAGCCACCGGAGAATGTATGTATACTGACAGATGAGAATAAAGAAGGGTGGTTAAGGGAACGCAACGTTCCTTTAAGAGAATGTAATGTTCTGTCGAATGAGACACAGACTACAGAAATAAGTCAGGGGATGATTCAGTCAGCTGTAAAGGTGCATTTGATAGATGTATACAAATTAAAACTTGAATTGGATTAAATGATAAGTGGAAGTTTGGAGTTACATCAGATGGACACTTATCAACCAAATGAGCTTTTGTTTATGAGAAAGGATTCTACTGAAAAGACGAGACAGGCTCATTAGAAATTGTTGATATTGGCACAGAAATACAAGATAGATTTGGAACGAACTAAAGCTTTACAGAAAAGTCATTGACGTAATTTTTCCGATCAGGACTTGGGAAACATGAGGTCGGTAGACTTAAAAATGTAAATTAGGGAACTAATTCAAAGTATTTGAATTTGGGTAATACTGGAGAAGTGGGAAGTTAGATGGTCACAGAAGAATCGCCAGAGAAGACTGTTAGGAGAACCGCCTCCTCCGGGAGATGGAGGAACACATGTTAAGATTTTATCTTCACGAGAAGCGCCTAGTGGACGTTATGTTCTTGTATCATGGAGTCGAATCGATCTTGCATCATTCACAAATGATTTTCCTAAGTTGAGAAAAAAACTTGTAGATTGGTACAAACAAGTTGAGCATTTTGTCAAGATTTTAAAGGTTTTGTGGACTGATTTGAAGACTTTGTTTGATATTGTGGTTCCAGGTGATTTGTGGTCAGAATGCAAAATAGCAAACGAATGGCCAGAGAGAGATGTGGTGATTAGTGGTCCATCAGCTATTGTGATGAGGAAGTATAATCAAGTCATGATATGGTTGAAATCTAAGGTGTCACCCATGGATGTTGATTGGGTTAAAATTGATTGCACGACTCAGGAACCCAAGGAAATAATTAATGCTTATTATGAGGGATTGTTACAGGCATTCAAGCAGTATAGTGGGATGGATACAATGGAACCAAAGGATATGGTACATTTTGCGTCCAGGTTTGTGACAGGATTGAGGCCTGAGATTAGTATGATGATACAGCAGCATATGATATGCTAGCAGAATCAATCCATCAATGAAAATTTGTGGTATGCAAAATTCTGAAATGCGAATGCACTTCCTATGCATGGAGTGTATCAGTAGGGAGTCCCCGCCACCCAGGGTGGAGGTGGATTTCCGTCTCAAGGTAGAGGTAGAGAAGTTCCTATTAACCCTGTGTAGAAAGCTGGCTCTGCATAAACTATACCAAAGTACGGTATAGTGTGCACAGAGTCCAGAGGGTCCCCATAGGTATAGCAGAGGCTAAATTAGATAATCACTAACAGCTCTATTTGTGGTAGTGTGGCCGAGCAGCTAAGCTTATCAGGAGGGTGTGTTGAGCATTTATTGTATTCACTCAATCAAGACTGATGTCACAGGGTCAGAGACAGAATCCAGACCAATTAGGCAAGTATACAAAAGGTATACTTATATTTTATTTATAGAACCAAGCAGGACTTGGTACAGGTAGGTAATAAATACTTGCAAATGCACAACTGTTCAAGGAAATGCAGTTGTTCTTGTAATTGTAACGCTTACAGGTTGATATTTCGGAGTTAGGACCAAGGTTCCCCAAGGTCCAGGTGGACACTGTAGTTGCACCACCAGCGGCACTGGGGCGGCCGGGAGCACAGTGCAGGGGCCCAACGTTAGCCAGCGGGCTAAGGGGGCTTTTGGTTGGTGTCTGCTGGCAAGCAGGCCACTTGGGAGTGGGAGCAAAGCTCCTAGGATTGCGGTCAGCACTGCAGGGACCAACGACCAGCACAAGAACTGCACCGCCAGCGGTACCGAGGTGGCCGGGTGCAGGAGGTAGAGAAGACGCCGGGGTCCCTGGGCTTCTCAGTGGAGACCGTCAGTTTTGGAAAGCTGCAGGCTCGGTTGGGGAGGACTTCTTGGAGGTGACCGACGACTGGGAAGGTGACTGGGGATCTGGGAGAATGCTTGGACACCGTCGGTTGGGCCACCCAAGGCTGGGAAGGCGTCGAGGGCTGGGGTGTCTTAGGCGTCGGTTTCCTTAGGCTGCGATCGGTCGCGGTCGGCATCAGTCAGACAGACGCGGTCGGACTTCATGGACCACTTCGGTCAAGGGAACAGTTGTCTTACCGCCTTCTGTCGTGGTCGGGGGACCCTTCAAGTATAGGCTGGAGGTTTAGTTTCGAAGCTTGTGGGAGGTCAGGGGTCTTGGATCCCAACTTAGGATTGCCGGGGGGCCCTCTTTGGAGTATGGGGACACTCGACCTTGGTCCGTGGTGGCCGGGTGCAAAGTTGTGTAGAATCGCAAAGTCCAGACTCTGAAGGTTGGTCTTTGGTTTGAGCAAATCTGGTGCTCTTGGGAGACCAGGTCTGTTAGTTGAGTGCAGGACAGGTCCTCTGGGGTTTGGGGGTCTGTTCCTGCTGGACACACTGGTTTCTTTGCTGTAGGCAGGTCACCGTTTGGACAGGCTGTTAGGGCTGGGGCCAAGTCACTTGGCGTCCTCGGTCTCTTCCTGGGTCAGCACAGCTCTTTGGTCCTTCTTCTCTCTTCCTCAAATCTGAGGAGGCAAGGTTCAGGGTCACCCCTAAATACTAAATTTAGGAGCGCTAAAGGGGTGTGTAGGTTGGGACCAATGGGTCCCTTCCTTGGGGTCGGCACACCCCCTATTATGCTACCCCCCAGTGGGAGGGGGCATGAGACTCTTCCTAATTGGCTGAGTCCCCTCATCTTCAAGATGGAGGGGACTGAGATGTGTGCTTCACCTCGCTTCTCTCACCTAAGGGGTGGGGTTGGCAACGGTGGGCACACCTCTCTTCCTAGCTTGGATTTCCCGCTAATTCTCCCGCCCAAGGGGGGGTCAGAACCGGTGGGAGACAGCTGCGGGGGGCAGCAAAAGGCAGGGACAGTGTCCAAAGAATGCAGGCCTTTGAAGCTTCCCCTTTCATGGGCGTTGCCCATCCTGGGGGAGAAGGCATGACACCTCTGCCCAGGATGGGCTTTGTTTCTGGACCCAGAGAGCGAAGGCCCTCTACCCAGGGGTCCAGAAACCTGTTTGATGGTGGCAATGGCAGGCAGCCATTCAGGAACCACACCAGGGCGGGTTGATTTTCAGGGGGCATCTCTAAGATGCCTTCTGGGTGCATTTTACATTAAATCCCTCAAGGGCATCAGTGTGGGTTTTATGTGCTGAGAAGTTTGCTACCAAACTTCCCAGTTTTTAGTAAAGCCATTATGGAGCTGTGGAGTTCGTAGTGACCAACTCCCAGACCATATATTCTTTATGGCTTTACTACACTTACAATGTCTATGAATGGACTTAGACACTGTAGGGCTACAGGGCTCATGCATCTGTACCCTCACCTTAGGACTAGTGCACCCTGCTAGAGGGGTGACTTACCTAGGCCTTAGGCAGTGGATTGCAGGCATGGCACACAGCGGTGTGTGTCATGTTGACTCTTCACTTTTCTCTGCACCAAAACATGCAGTCTGCTGTGGCAGAGTGTGTGGGTTAACCCCTTCGCTGCTAGGCCTTTTCCCCCCCTGTGCTAAGGCTTTTTTTTGGCTATTTGGGGTAGTGCGCGCTTAGGCCCCTGTAACTTTTTGACCACATAAGGAATCCATGCCAAATTTGCGTCCTTTTTTTCTAACATCATGGGGATTGTAAAGGTACCCAGGGTTTGTGGATTCCCCTGGAGGGGACCCAGAAATTAGCCAAAATACAGCTAAATTTTGTTTTTTTGGGAAAAATGCGAAAAAGGGCTACAGATGAAAGCGTCTTGTTTTTTCCCTGCAAATGGCATCAAAAAGGGGTTGTGGTGCTGAAATCACCATCTTCCCAGCTTTCAGGGACAAGCAGACTTTTGTCAGAAAACCAACTTTTTTTTTTACACAGTTTTGGCATTTTTCTGGGACATAGCCTATATTTGCTATTTTTTGTGCTTTCAACCTCCTTCCAGTTAATGGTAGAAATGGGTATGAAACCAATAATGGATCCTGGAAAGCCATACATTTCTGAAAAGTAGACAAAATTCTGAATTCAGCAAGGGGTCATTTGTGTAGATCCTTAAAGTTTTCCTTATAGAAACTAACAGTTAAATAAAGGAAAAATTGAAAATTAATTGAAAAAAACAGCCCTTTGTGTCAACGTTTTCACCTGTAACTTCTTCTAATTATGACAGCTATTTGAAGGCAATATACCGTTATATCCGCTGGACCTTTCTGGTTGTGGGGATATATAGGACTTGTAGGTTCACCAAGAACCCGACGAACCCAGAGCCAATAACTGAGCAGCATCTTGCAATGGTTTTTTATTATGTACCGGGTATATAGCAATTATTTTGGGAAAATGTATACATGGAAAAATTGTTATGAAAGACACCTATGTATTTCTGAAAAGGGAACAAAATGTAGATTTTAGAAACAGTAGATATTTGCACATTTCCGAAATTGGGAGTACCCATACTAGCATGAGAATTATAGGTCATTTTTCAAAATGACTTATTTTTTACACATTGTCTTTCATTTGGAAGGCAGAAATGCATCGAAAGTCAATAGGTAATAACAGTTGCTCTACAATTCTGTGTTACCCTAAGTCTCCCGATAAAAATGGTACCTCACTTGTGTGGGTAGGCCTTGTGCCCACAACAGGAAATGGCTCAAAATGCAACGTGGACGTACCACATTTTCACAATGAAAAATTACCCTTTTTTTGCAAAGTGCCTAGCTGTAGTTTTTGAACCCTAGCTCTGCGGGCACTTAGGGAAACCTAGCAAACCTATACATTTTTGAAAACTACACACCCAGGGGAATTCAGGATGGGGTGACTTGACTGGCTCCCACCAGGTTCTGTTACCCAGAATCCCTTGCAAACCTAAACAATTGGCAAAAAAAACACATTTTCCTCACTTTTCTGTGGTGGAAAGTTCTGGAATCTGCATGGATCCACAAAATTCCACCCACCCCGCGTTCCCCAAGGTCTTCCGAAAAAAATGGTACCTCACTTGTGTGGGTAGGCCTAGTGCCCGCGACAGGAAGCAGCGCAAAACGCAACGTGGACGCACCACATTTTCACAGTGAAAAATGACCCTTTTTTTGCAAAGTGCCTAGCTGTAGCTTTTGAACCCTAGCTCTGCCGGCACTTAGGGAAACCTAGCAAACCTATACATTTTTGAAAAGTAGATACCCAGGGGAATCCAGGATGGGGTGACTTGACTGGCTCTCACCAGGTTCTGTTACCCAGAATCCCTTGCAAACCTAAAAAATTGGCAAAAAAACCACATTTTCCTCACTTTTCTGTGGTGGAAAGTTCTGGAATCTGCGTGGATCCACAAAATTCCACCCACCCCGTGTTCCCCAAGGTCTTCCAAAAAAGATGGTACCTCACTTGTGTGGGTCAGCCTAGTGCCCGCGACAGGAAGCAGCGCAAAGCGCAACGTGGACGCACCACATTTTCACAGTGAAAAATTACCCTTTTTTTGCAAAGTGCCTAGCTGTAGTTTTTGAACCCTAGCTCTGCCGGCACTTAGGGAAACCTAGCAAACCTATACATTTTTGAAAAGTAGACACCCAGGGGAATCCAGGATGGGGTGACTTGAATGGCTCTCACCAGGTTCTGTTACCCAGAATCCCTTGCAAACCTAAATAATAGGCAAAAAATCCACATTTTCCTCACTTTTCTGTGGTGGAAAGTTCTGGAATCTGCGTGGATCCACAAAATTCCACCCACCCCGCGTTCCCCAAGGTCTTCCGAAAAAAATGGTACCTCACTTGTGTGGGTAGGCCTAGTGCCCGCGACAGGAAGCAGCGCAAAGCGCAACGTGGACGCACCACATTTTCACAGTGAAAAATGACCCTTTTTTTGCAAAGTGCCTAGCTGTAGTTTTTGAACCCTAGCTCTGCCGGCACTTAGGGAAACCTAGCAAACCTATAAATTTTTGAAAAGTAGACACCCAGGGGAATCCAGGATGGGGTGACTTGACTGGCTCTCACCAGGTTCTGTTACCCAGAATCCCTTGCAAACCTAAAAAATTGGCAAAAAAAACACATTTTCCTCACTTTTCTGTGGTGGAAAGTTCTGGAATCTGCATGGATCCACAAAATTCCACCCACCCCGCGTTCCCCAAGGTCTTCCGAAAAAAATGGTACCTCACTTGTGTGGGTAGGCCTAGTGCCCGCGACAGGAAGCAGCGCACAACGCAACGTGGACGCACCACATTTTCACAGTGAAAAATGACCCTTTTTTGCAAAGTGCCTAGCTGTAGTTTTTGAACCCTAGCTCTGCCGGCACTTAGGGAAACCTAGCAAACCTATACATTTTTGAAAAGTAGACACCCAGGGGAATCCAGGATGGGGTGACTTGACTGGCTCTCGCCAGGTTCTGTTACCCAGAATCCCTTGCAAACCTAAAAAATTGGCAAAAAAACCACATTTTCCTCACTTTTCTGTGGTGGAAAGTTCTGGAATCTGCGTGGTTCCACAAAATTCCACCCACCCCGCGTTCCCCAAGGTCTTCTGAAAAAAATGGTGCCTCACTCGGGTGGGAGGCCCAAGTACCCGCGACAGGCAAGGGCCCACAACGTATTGAGGCGACCTCAAAATGGCCTATCACAAAACGACCTGGTTTTGCAAGGGGGTCCCATGACGTTTTGGCCCGGGGCTCGGTGGCCACCTAGGGAAACCTACCAAACCCACACATTTCTGAAAAGTAGACACCCGGGGATTCCAGGGAGGTATGGCTTGCATGGATCCCCCAACGTTTTGTTACCCAGAATCCCCTGCAAACCTGACATTTTGCTGAAAAATCCCTTTTTTCACACATTTTTGTGTGGTAAAGTTGTGGCATCACGGGGCTGACACAAATTTCCTACCACCCAGCGTTCCCCCGGTCTCCCGATAAAATGGTGCCTCACTCGGGTGGGAGGCCCAAGTACCCGCGACAGGCAAGGGCCCACAACGTATTGAGGCGACCTCAAAATGGCCTATCACAAAACGACCTGGTTTTGCAAGGGGGGTCCCATGATGTTTTGGCCCAGGGCTCGGTGGCCACCTAGGGAAACCTACCAAACCCACACATTTCTGAAAAGTAGACACTCGGGGATTCCAGGGAGGTATGGCTTGCGTGGATCCCCCAACGTTTTCTTACCAGAATCCCCTGCAAACCTGACATTTGGTGAAAAAATCCCTTTTTTCACACATTTTTGTGTGGTAAGTTGTGGCATCACGGGGCTGACACAAATTTCCTACCACCCAGCGTTCCCCAGGTCTCCCGATAAAAATGGTGCCTCACTCGGTTGCGAGGCCCAAGTACCCGCGACAGGCAAGGGCCCACAACGTATTGAGGCGACCTCAAAATGGCCTATCACAAAACGACCTGGTTTTGCAAGGGGGTCCCATGACGTTTTGGCCCGGGGCTCGGCGGCCACCTAGGAAACCTACCAAACCCACACATTTCTGAAAAGTAGACACCCGGGGATTCCAGGGAGGTATGGCTTGCGTGGATCCCCCAACGTCTTCTTACCCAGAATCCCTGCAAACCTGACATTTTGCTGAAAAAATCCCTTTTTCACACATTTTTGTGTGTTAAAGTTGTGGCATCACGGGGCTGACACAAATTTCCTACCACCCAGCGTTCCCCCAGGTCTCCCGATAAAAATGGTGCCTCACTCGGGTGGGAGGCCCAAGTACCCGCGACAGGCAAGGGCCCACAACGTATTGAGGCGACATCAAAATTGCCTATCACGAAATGTTTTGGGCCCTTGCCTGTCGCGGGTACTTGGGCCTCCCACCCGAGTGAGGCACCATTTTTATCGGGAGACCTGGCGGAACGCTGGGTGGTAGGAAATTTGTGTCAGCCCCGTGACGCCACAACTTTACCACACAAAAATGTGTGAAAAAAGTGATTTTTTCAGCAAAATATCAGGTTTGCAGGGGATTCTGGGTAAGAAAACGTTGGGGGATCCACGCAAGCCATACCTCCCTGGAATCCCCGGGTGTCTACTTTTCAGAAATGTGTGGGTTCGGTAGGTTTCCTAGGTGGCCGCCGAGCCCCGGGCCAAAACATCATGGGACCCCCTTGCAAAACCAGGTCGTTTTGTGATAGGCCATTTTGAGGTCGCCTCAATACGTTGTGGGCCCTTGCCTGTCGCGGGTACTTGGGCCTCCCACCCGAGTGAGGCACCATTTTTATCGGGAGACCTGGGGGAACGCTGGGTGGTAGGAAATTTGTGTCAGCCCCGTGACGCCACAACTTTACCACACAAAAATGTGTGAAAAAAGTGATTTCTTAAGCCACATTTCAGGTTTGCAGGGGATTCTGGGTAAGAAAACTTTGGGGGATCCACGCAAGCCATACCTCCCTGGAATCCTCCGGGTGTCTACTTTTCAGAAATGTGTGGGTTTGGTAGGTTTCCTAGGCGGCCGCCGAGCCCCGGGCCAAAACGTCATGGGACCCCCCTTGCAAAACCAGGTTGTTTTGTGATAGGCCATTTTGAGGTCGCCTCAATACGTTGTGGGCCCTTGCTTGTCGCTGGTACTTGGGCCTCCCATCCGAGTGAGGCACCATTTTTATCGGGAGACCTGTGGGAACGCTGGGTGGTAGGAATTTGTGTCAGCCCCATGATTCCACAACTTTACCACACAAAAATGTGCGAAAAAGTGATTTTTTCAGCAAAATATCAGGTTTGCAGGGGATTCTGGGTAAGAAAATGTTGGGGGATCCACGCAAGCCATACCTCCCTGGAATTCCCCGGGTGTCTACTTTTCAGAAATGTGTGGGTTTGGTAGGTTTCCTAAGATGGCCGCCGAGCCCAGGGCCAAAAACCTCACTGGTGTGAGTGGTTCAAGTACCCGCAACAGGCAAGGGCCCAAAACATATTGAGGAGACATCAAAATGATCTATCACAAAACAAGCTGGTTTTGCAAGGGGAGTCACCTGGGTTTTTGGCCCCGGGCTCGGCGGCCATCTTGGGAAACCTACCAGACCCACACATTTCTGAAAAGTAGACACCCGGGGGATTCCAGGGAGGTATGGCTTGCGTGGATCCCCCAACGTTTTCTTACCCAGAATCCCCTGCAAACCTGACATTTGGTGAAAAAATCCCTTTTTTCACACATTTTTGGGTGGTAAAGTTGTGGCATCACGGGGCTGACACAAATTTCCTACCACCCAGCGTTCCCCCAGGTCTCCCGATAAAAATGGTGCCTCACTCGGGTGGGAGGCCCAAGTACCTGCGACAGGCAAGGGCCCACAACGTATTGAGGCGACCTCAAAATGGCCTATCACAAAACGACCTGGTTTTGCAAGGGGGTCCCATGACGTTTTGGCCCGGGCTCGCGGCCACCTAGGGAAACCTACCAAACCCACACATTTCTGAAAAGTAGACACCCGGGGATTCCAGGGAGGTATGGCTTGCGTGGATCCCCCAACGTCTTCTACCCAGAATCCCCTGCAAACCTGACATTTTGCTGAAAAAATCCCTTTTTTCACACATTTTTGTGTGTTAAAGTTGTGGCATCACGGGGCTGACACAAATTTCCTACCACCCAGCGTTCCCCCAGGTCTCCCGATAAAAATGGTGCCTCACTCGGGTGGGAGGCCCAAGTACCCGCGACAGGCAAGGGCCCACAACGTATTGAGGCGACATCAAAATTGCCTATCACAAAATGTTTTGGGCCCTTGCCTGTCGCGGGTACTTGGGCCTCCCACCCGAGTGAGGCACCATTTTTATCGGGAGACCTGGCGGAACGCTGGGTGGTAGGAAATTTGTGTCAGCCCCGTGACGCCACAACTTTACCACACAAAAATGTGTGAAAAAGTGATTTTTTCAGCAAAATATCAGGTTTGCAGGGGATTCTGGGTAAGAAAACGTTGGGGGATCCACGCAAGCCATACCTCCCTGGAATCCCCGGGTGTCTACTTTTCAGAAATGTGTGGGTTCGGTAGGTTTCCTAGGTGGCCGCCGAGCCCCGGGCCAAAACATCATGGGACCCCCTTGCAAAACCAGGTCGTTTTGTGATAGGCCATTTTGAGGTCGCCTCAATACGTTGTGGGCCCTTGCCTGTCGCGGGTACTTGGGCCTCCCACCCGAGTGAGGCACCATTTTTATCGGGAGACCTGGGGGAACGCTGGGTGGTAGGAAATTTGTGTCAGCCCCGTGACGCCACAACTTTACCACACAAAAATGTGTGAAAAAAGTGATTTCTTAAGCCACATTTCAGGTTTGCAGGGGATTCTGGGTAAGAAAACGTTGGGGGATCCACGCAAGCCATACCTCCCTGGAATCCTCCGGGTGTCTACTTTTCAGAAATGTGTGGGTTTGGTAGGTTTCCCTAGGCGGCCGCCGAGCCCCGGGCCAAAACGTCATGGGACCCCCCTTGCAAAACCAGGTCGTTTTGTGATAGGCCATTTTGAGGTCGCCTCAATACGTTGTGGGCCCTTGCCTGTCGCGGGTACTTGGGCCTCCCATCCGAGTGAGGCACCATTTTTATCGGGAGACCTGTGGGAACGCTGGGTGGTAGGAAATTTGTGTCAGCCCCATGATTCCACAACTTTACCACACAAAAATGTGCGAAAAAAGTGATTTTTTCAGCAAAATATCAGGTTTGCAGGGGATTCTGGGTAAGAAAACGTTGGGGGATCCACGCAAGCCATACCTCCCTGGAATTCCCCGGGTGTCTACTTTTCAGAAATGTGTGGGTTTGGTAGGTTTCCTAAGATGGCCGCCGAGCCCAGGGCCAAAAACCTCACTGGTGTGAGTGGTTCAAGTACCCGCAACAGGCAAGGGCCCAAAACGTATTGAGGAGACATCAAAATGATCTATCACAAAACAAGCTGGTTTTGCAAGGGGAGTCACCTGGGTTTTTGGCCCCGGGCTCGGCGGCCATCTTGGGAAACCTACCAAACCCACACATTTCTGAAAACTAGACACCCGGGGGAGTCCAGCGAGGTATGGCTTGCGTGGATCCCCCAACGTTTTCCTACCCAGAATGCCCTGCAAACCTCAAATTTAGCTGAAAAACCCCACTTTTTTTCAAATTTCTGTGTGGGAAAGTTCTGGAATCTACGTGGATCCACAAATTTCCTACCACATAGTGTTCCCCCATGTCTCCCGATAAAAATGATACCTCACTCGCGTGGGTGGGTCAAGTACCCGCGACAGGAAAGGGCCCAAAACCTATTGAGGCAACATCAAAATTACCTATCACAAAACAACCTGGTTTTGCAAGGGGGGTCCCATGAGTTTTTGGCCCTGGGCTCGGTGGCCATCTAGGGAAACCTACCAGACCCACACATTTCTGAAAACTAGACACCTGGGGGAGTCCAGCGAGGTATGGCTTGCGTGGGTCCCCTAACTTTTTCCTACCCAGAATCCCCTGCAAACCTCAAATTTAGCTGAAAAAATCATTTTTTTCTCAACTTTCTGTGTGGGAAAGTTCTGGAATCTACGTGGATCCACAAATTTCCTCCCACCCAGCGTTCCCCCAGGTCTCCTGATAAAAATGATACCTCACGGAAGACTTTGGGGGACGCGGGGTGGGTGGAATTTTGTACATCCACGCAGATTCCAGAACTTTCCACCACAGAAATGTGAGGAAAATGTGTTTTGTTGGACATATTTTTAGGTTTGCAAGGGATTCTGGGTAACAGATCCTGGTGAGAGCCAGTCAAGTCACCCCATCCTGGATTCCCGTGGGTGTCTAGTTTTCAAAAATGTATAGGTTTGCTAGGTTTCCCTAGGTGCTGGCAGTGTTAGGGTTCAAAATCTACAGCTAGGCACTTTGCAAAAAAAGGGTCCATTTTCACTGTAAAAATGTGGTGTGTCCACGTTGCGTTTGGGCCGTTTCCTGTCGCGGGCACTAGGCCTACCCACACATGTGAGGTGCCATTTTTCTCGGAAGACTTTGGGGAACGCGGGATGGGTGGAAATTTTTGGATCCACGCAGATTCCAGAACTTTCCACCACAGAAATGTGAGGAAAATGTGTTTTTTTTGACAAATGTTTCGGTTTGCAAGGGATTCTGGGTAACAGAACCTGGTGAGAGCCAGTCATGTCACCCAATCCTGGATTTCCCTGGGTATCTAGTTTTCAAAAATGTATAGGTTTGCTAGGTTTCCCTAGGTGCCGGCAGAGTTAGGGTTCAAAATCTACAGCTAGGCACTTTGCAAAAAAAGGGTCCGTTTTCACTGTGAAAATGTGGTGTGTCCATGTTGCGTTTTGGGCCGTTTCCTGTCGCGGCCACTAGTCCTACCCACACAAGTGAGGTACCATTTTTCTCGAAAGACTTTGGGGAACGCGGGGTGGGTGGAATTTTGTGGATCCACGCAGATTCCAGAACTTTCCACCACAGAAATGTGAGGAAAATGTGTTTTTTTGGGACAAATTTTTAGGTTTGCAAGGGATTCTGGGTAACAGAACCTGGTGAGAGCCAGTCAAGTCAGCCCATCCTGGATTCCCCTGGGTGTCTAGTTTTAAAAAATGTATAGGTTTGCTAGGTTTCCCTGGGTGCCGGCAGAGCTAGGAACCAAATTCAACAGGTAGGCACATTCCGAAAAAAAGTCAGTGCCTAGTGGGCTTTCTGCCGCCCTGGGGAGGGGTAAATCAGGGGCTATTGCCCCGATATGCCCCCGAGGGGGGAAGAAAGACTGTGGCTATTTTTTTGGGGGGTCGGGGGCATTGGGATGCCTATTCTGCTCAGCTCCCACCCCTCCGTATAAAAAAGCCAGCATAATCGCTGGCACATAGTGGACTTTCTGCCCCCCCGGGGGGCAGATCAGGGGCTACTGCCCCCATCTGCCTCCTGGGAAGGGCAGAAAGACAGTGACATCTTTTTGGGGTGGGTGGGGGCATTGGCATGTCCATTCTTGGCAGCCCCCACCCCGAACTTTGTAAAAAAAAAAAAATCCCTGGTGGCTAGTGGGCTTTCTGCCCCCCCCCCGGGGGGGGCAGATAAGGTGCTATTGCCCCATCTGCCTCCCAGGGGGGGGGCAGAAAGACTGTAGCATTTTTTTGGGGTGGGGGCATTGACATGCCCATTCTGGGCAGCCCCCACCCCTACCTATATAAAAAAAAATCCCTGGCGCTTAGTGGGCTTTCTGCCCCCTCCCCGGGGGGGCAGATCAGGGGCTATTGCCCCCATCTGCCTCCTGGGGGGGCAGAAAGTTTTTTTTTTCTTTGGGGGGTAGGGTGGGGGCATTTGCATGCCCATTCTGGGCAGCCCCCACGCTTGTTTCCGGTCCAGGGAAGACATGGCTTGGCAGTTCGGGCTGGACTGTTCCCATGAGGCACAGGGTCAGACTGATTTGCATATGGCCATGTCTGAACTGGGGTGGTGGAGTGAGCTAAAGAATGATGATGGATTAAACCCAGATCAGTTGACTGGGGGTGAGTGTTTGATTGGCTGAAACGTTCCGTCCATCATCCCCTTTTGTATCCCCTCCCCGGGGGGGGCAGATCAGGGGCTATTGCCCCCATCTGCCTCCTGGGGGGGCAGAAAGTTTTTTTTTTCTTTGGGGGGTAGGGTGGGGGCATTTGCATGCCCATTCTGGGCAGCCCCCACCCCGGGCCTATAAAAAAAATAATCCCTGGCATCTAGGGTATTTCTGAACCCTCGGGTGCGGGCAGATTGGTGGCCACTGCCACCATCTGCCCCCCGGGGGCGGCAGAAAGACTGGAATTTCGTGGGGGAGAGGTGGGGGCATTGGCATGCCCATCTTGGGCAACCCCCACCCCTAAATGTATCAAGGGGAAAAAAACCCTGGTGTCTAGTGGGCTTTCTGCCCCCCCGGGGGGACAGATTGGGGGCTACTGCCCCCATCTGCCCCCCAGGAGGGGCAGAAAGACTGTACCTTTGCGGCGGGGTGGGGTGGGGGCATTGGCATGCCCATATTGGGCAGCCCCCACCCCAAATTATAATTAAAAAAAAATCCCTGGTATCTAGTGGGCTTTCTGCCCCCCCGGGGGGGCAGATTGGGGGCTACTGCCCCCATCTGCCCCCCAGGAGGGGCAGAAAGACTGTACCTTTGCGGCGGGGTGGGGTGGGGGCATTGGCATGCCCATATTGGGAAGCCCCCACCCCTAACTATAATTTAAAAAAAATCCCTGGTATCTAGTGGGCTTTCTGCCCCCCCGGGGGGGCAGATTGGGGGCTACTGCCCCATCTGCCCCCCAGGGGGGGCAGAAAGACTAATTGTGTGGCCAGGGGGGGTGGGGGCATCGGCATGCCCGTTTTGGGCAGCCCCCACCCCTAATAAACCTCCCATAAAAATCCCTGGTGTCTAGTGGGCTTTCTACCCCCCCGGGGGGGCAGATTGGGGGCTACTGCCCCCATCTACCCCCCAGGGGGGGCAGAAAGACTAATCATGCCAAATATTTTATGGGGGGAGCAAAGGCCCTTGCCCAAGGGGCCGCTCCCCCCTCCCTGGTGCCTAGTGGGTGGATCCCTGCTTGGGGATCGCCCTCCTGGGGCGATCCCCAAGCAGGGATCCACTAGGGAGGGGTACCAGTGGAAAGGGGAGATTCTCCCCTTTCCAACGATACCTCTCCTGAGTTTCTACGTGCTCAGGGGGCTGAGATAGCCCCCTGAGCATGTAGAAACTGAAACTGAAATGAGCCTCTTGGGGGGGGCCTCGGGAGCTGGGGAAGCTCTTCCCCAGCTCCCGAGGCTTTAGGGGATAAAAGGGAATCCCTCTGGTGCCCGCACCAGAGGGATTTCCTGTGCTGGGTCCCATGACGAGCTGGACTCGTCATGAGCACACGAACACTGTGTGCCATGACGAGTCCAGCTCGTCATGAGCATCGAAGGGGTTAAGGTGCAGGGCCTCTAAGGGTTAGGGGGGGACCATGCAAAGAAAGGGAAAGGGCACTTTCCTACACCCTGGTACTGGAATAGATGTGGCTATGATGTAAAGGTCTAATCCATACCACATCTGTAATAGGTTGGGGCACTGGAAACGAGAATGTCATTTTAATCCAGTAAATAAAGGTCAAAATATAGGGTATGTACCTCAACAAGGTAACACTCCTATGCAGATGCAGAATTTGCCTAGACCAAGATTTCAAAGTTTCAATGTACCTCAAACCCCAGTGATGCAGGTTTCACAACCTCCGATGCCACAGCAAAATACAGCTGGTTCCAGATTTGTATCGAATCAGGTTCCAAACTTAAACCAGAAGTCATGTCAGGGAACTGGTCCGTATCAGCAGTATCCCATGTTCGAGACTGTTGACAATTTTGGTGCCAATCAGTCAGCTTGACGGTCCCTGAGGGGGGGTGGAGGACTGCATACTTGGCGCAGTCCTAGAAGTAGACCAGAGTGGCGCTTATGTATATGGTGTGGTAAATGGCTATGATATATCCTTCTTGGTTGATACTGGTGCTACCCGCTCTACTGTAAGATCAGTGGAAGATCCAAACCTACCCTTCTCGGGAAGAACGATCCAAGTTGTTGGAGTTGCTAATCAACAGATGAGAAATCCCATTACAGTGGACGTCCCTGTTAGAATAGGGAATTTTGAGGACAATCACCAGTTAGTGGTCTGTGATGCAAGTTCAGTAAACCTGTTAGGGCATGAATTGCTGTACAAGCTGAATTGCACTATTTACTGTACACCGAGAGATGTGGAGTTTCAGTCACATAATGAGGACTTCGAGCACCAAAGCTTAAACAAAGTAACTAGTGTAAAGCATTTAGAAGCACCAAACAACGAAATAAGAAAGTCCCACAACACAGAGGAAATCTGACACCAATTTATGAAAAATTATTATAATTTCATTAATTTTCAGAGAGCAAGATGAGCAAAATCCACCGAAGGGTTCCAGAGATATAGATTTTTAAAGAAAACGTCAATCTTTTATTTTAGTCACAACCGCAAACAAGGATTGGTAACCGTAAAGTTTGGAAGCTTTGGAAAAATTTGAAAGAGTTGTTTACGTCTACTCTGGCCCAACTATGGCGCTCAAATATAGCCGGGAGAAGGTCAGGGGGGCTGCTAAGGAGTATTTGGACAGTTACCTGGTCACCAAAGCATTCTCCAGTCCAGTTCTGAACTTTACACCACGATCGCCATAGACTTTAGTGGAGTGGTCCTAATGCTGAGGATCCTCTTTGAGCTAGTAGAAGGCCAATTGCTGCTGGACTACCTGTCTCCGGCCACAGAGGATCCAGTGGTATCTTCTGCTGGAGGCTAGTGTCAGTCTTGGGCAACCAATATGGACTCCGATAAGAACTCCTGGGTCCGGCAGACTTGGATGCAATTTTTGGGATCGGTCTCTTCGCCGCCCAGCGACAATTCAGCCCACTGACCCTTGGAATCACTTTTTTGGTCTTGGGCTGAAGAGTAACCTTTCCTCACACCAGGAAGCAGAGGTGCAGTCCTCTCTTTGATAGTCCAAATTGCTGCAGGTGCAGTCCAGCAGACAGTGCAGCCTCTCTGTACCAGGTCCTGGGATCAGGAGGGCACTCCTTCTTTAGTCCTTTCTCCAGTTCTGTAGTGCCAGGTGTCAGGGGTATCAGGGTGCCATATTTATGCCCAGAAAGTGCCCTGGGGGGATGATGTGCTCACTTGCCAATGGGTTTTCCAGGATCCCTCCTGCCCTGTGATTACTTCCTGGTATGTGTGGCATTAAGTAATCTGGGGGTGCACTATTCTGCCCACTCCCAAGATATCTGACCTCTTCCTTGAATGTTAGGAGCTTGGTAGCCCACCCTAGAGGCGTGGCTGTCTGTGGGCTACACGCCCATGGGACAACCAGTTTGGGCACTGGTCTCTGCATCTGCTGCCACTGGCAGCCTGCCTACCCGAACAAAAGAGCAACCCCTCAAGCATGTAATCGCCATTTGCCCACTAAAGGCTACTTTGCCTTTAAAGCTCGCCTTTTGTACCAACACACTGAGTGGCTTCCTGCGAGGGGGAGGTACCACCTCCCTCTGTAGCAGGCTACCATTGTTCCTAAGTCTGGGAGTTGTCCACATGACTCCACAGAAGGGCAGAGTGGCAACCTTCTAAAAGTTGCTTTTCCTTAAAAGTGACATTAAATTAGACTTGGGCATCAAGTCAGGGTTAATGCCATGATTAATTTGATACCTTCATTTTAGTAGTCCCATTCAGAAATTAGCCGGGCTGAGGAGTCAGCCGGTAACTCTGTGTTAGCCAATGGGGCTACTAACTTTTGCACCGTAAAAAACTACAATTGGCAAAGTAGCTGTCAGGACAGATTAAAAGCATATGTCTCACTTAATAATATATAGCTCCCTGCCTCAGGGCTCCATAGGCATTCCTTAGGGGAGATTTATTTATATTGTTAAGGGAAATGGAGGTTTTGCCATTGGTTTAAATGGTAAAGTTGAACTAGCAGTTTAAAACTGCTCTTACAGGCTGTATTGGCAGCCTGGGAGCCATTTTGTACTTTGTCCCACACAGGGCGTCACAACCAGTGCTGCAGCCCTGGGAGACACTTTGGTTACATACCCAAGGTACCCATGGTACCATATTCTAGGGAATTATGGGCCCGATTATATGTTATGCGGTCTTACTGATGTCCCGCCACTGCAGCGGGATCTAGTACTCCGCCGAGCAGTTGGCCTTCATGCCCACCGCATTCCAAGTTTCCTGTGGGGCTGGTGGTTTCACAGCAGCAGTGTAATGACGGCGGTATGTTTTGCGCTGGGAATGAGCCGGATTCCTATGCTGCCCACACTGCTGACTGCTGGACACACCCAGAAGGTGATTCCAGCCAGTCGGGCGTCTGTTAGTTTTTGTTTATTTTCCTGCAGTTTGGTTTAGCGAGAACCTGACGTGAAGGTTTTGGAGCGCTTTCTATGTGCACCAGTAACATGACATCACACAAGGGCACAATCACCCTCAGCACAATTTTAGGGCACATTTACTGCCAACTCTTGCATGGCGGCGCCACTACCAGGAAAAGGTTGGCAGAAAGGCAGGTCATAATTCACATGGTTGTACACATGCTGGCACCACCTCCATTGGCCACCTCTTCGACCGCGGGAGCTGTGATATCGACATTGGCTATGGTCTGGAGGCGGTGTTCCCGCTCACATCCTAATCGGGTAGTCGGACCGCCAGGGAAGAGCGTGGTGGGACCGCCTTCGGTGGTTCCCTTACCGCCGAAGTTGTAATAAGGCGCTATAGGTATGTCAGCTTATGCCAATTGGTGGTAGCCAATTCAATATACATTTTGCAAGGGGTAAGAACACTGAGGTCTGGTTAGCATGTCTCAGTGCACTCTCATTGTGGAAAAACCAGCAGTATCAGTCCAAAACTTTGGGATTGACCATGCAGAAAGAGGCATTTCCTTATGCTGAGGAGCACCAGTTTGCAGTTTGACAGGATCCTTAGGATCAGGCACCCCACAACCGTTGTCAAAAAGCAACAAGAGCACAGACATTCAAGGCACAAAGAGGAAAATTGGGAATGGCATAGCTTCAGAGGATTTTAGAAACTGAAATGAATAAGCACTTTACACTGAGTTGTTAATCAGGAATCACAAGTGCAGACGATTGAGGCTTTCAGCACTTCTTAACCGGATCCAGCAAACTGACCAAAGAAGCTGGGAGTTACAAGGTTATATTGATTCAATAAAATAGGGATTTGAAGTCTTTCTTTTAAAATCGATCAAGTGAAAAACTAAATTTACTTATTCAAAGAATGAGGGAGAGAAGATTCCACAGAAAAAATATAAAGAAAGGAAAAGTTAAAAAAGAAAATTACATTTGAAGTGCTGATATTAATTCTAACGTTAATGCCAATCCTAGTAATTCCGGAAAGAAGAAACTTTCTTACACAGATATGTATTGGTGTTTAGATGTAGTTATGTAGTTACATAGTTAGATTTGTTGTTACGTTTCATGATAGACATATACATATTCATAAGGATATATACATTTTCAACTCCAATGATCACGTTTGCATTGATTTCACTTTGATTTCTATTTTTTCACCAGTGTCATAAAATTCATTTTTTGTAACACATCTTTCTATGCATGGATGTCATTTGAGGCTACCTAGGGGTCACAGCTGTGACCTCTAACTTG
Source organism: Calotriton arnoldi (assembly GCA_963921515.1). NCBI lineage: Eukaryota > Metazoa > Chordata > Amphibia > Caudata > Salamandridae > Calotriton > Calotriton arnoldi. Next base: position 198,901 of record CAWUFW010007807.1, on the reverse strand, counting down.
CTCCCTGCTACTCCTGGCACTTCCTTTGCAAACCCTGGCCTCAAGGAAGGCAAGACTTTTGCATCTTCTGAGGCCAGGGGTCGCAAAGGAAGTGCCAGGAGTAGCAGGGAGCAAGTTAGAGGTTGCAGCTGCGACCCCTAATTAGCCTCAAATTATGACAATTTTTATATGTTAACTGGATCATCAAGGTGGCTAGGTCAGTGTAAAGTGAGCACTAGGGGACAGGCTATTTAATAGTAAAGAATCAAATCAAACATATAGGTATAGCAAATTTTCTATAACACTATTATTTTTGACATAGAAGACTCATAACAGAGATGTAAAGAGAGGCCTCTATCAATATGTGCAATATATCTGAGATGAAATACATGAGAAAAGGGAATGTTCATTTTAGATGAGAAACGTTTCCAGTTTCTGTTCTCATTTTGCTAATGGCACAATACACTTGAGGGGGGCCTGTTTCTTCTAGCCTCCATTAATTTGCAATTTACAGCAAAAATAAGTCAGTGGGTGTGGTGCATACCCAAGAACATAGATTACACCCACTACCCTGCATCAACGAAGGATGAATTTAATAGTCAAGTTTGGACACCATAAATCCTATGATTGCATAATTAAATTATAATTCAAGAGCAAAGTATAGGATGAGAGCTCCATGTTGTGAGTTATTGCATTCCTCTTTTGGATTCTTCCGTAATCTGTTCACAATGACACAGCAAGGTGAATGAGTCTCTTTTGCGCAGTCCTACTTATTTCTGGTTATTCTACGTTTATTAATCTTTCAGTGTGCTTGTGAGGTATATTCTGTGGCTTGACTTCCTCTGTAGTAGTAGAAACTTTTATCACCTTGAGGCGAATGGGTAGTCCCACTAAGCACTGCTTTTATTAGGATGCATGGACCTGTTGTTGTTAGCCCGATTATTGGTATTGAAAACTAAAGCATTCAGTTGTAAAATTATGTTAATTTAATTGACTTTTCTTTGCCCACAGTGCAAATTACCATCAGAGATTAGAGTACCTATGACACCACAAATTGAATATATACATTACAATGCCTTTGTGGCCTATCATATGGAGGCAAGACTAAGAGGAAAATTAATACACATAATGGAACAAAAGCTTAAAGTCCAATGTGGCTGAACATTATGAAGCATTTAATGTGGCCTAACTAAAATTCCAGGTAGTAGAGACAGACCCCTGAAAAACAGAAGCTAACATACTGAAAGTGCTTCTGCAGAAAGAAAGAAACTTGATGAACAAACTAGATACTTTCAATCCAAGAGGATTAAATGACAGGATAGAGATGCCTTGTTTTCTTTACTATAATATTTTGTACTCCTTTGTCCATGTATCACATTCAGTAAGATTTAATTTTGTCTGAATAATATATTGCAGTTACTAGAATAACATTACTATAAAAAGTATTTGAGAATGTAATTTTTTTTAAATCATCATAATGCCTCTGTAAGGGCACCCAACCAGCAAGTCTTTTCAAAACAATCAATAATTTTTAGAACTCTCCCATTGTAATTTTGCATTGGCATTTGCAAATATTGATTGGTTTATGTTCTGTGAGAATGGGAATTCAACCAGTAATTCTTTGGTGCAGTCCCATCCTACTAACTGCAGGTAGACTAGCATCTAATATAAATATTGGGGCATATTAGCAAGAAATGGCGATAACTATCGCTAACCTAGGTTAGCGCTAGTTTTTCTATCACCGTTGATCCCTGCAAGTTATCGCCCTGTTAGCGACGTATTAGCAACGTTTTGCTAACAGGCGATAGCTGCAGGGATCAGCGGCGAAAACCGTCGCTAACATTAACGCGACGGCGTTAATGGAACCGGCGATAGCGGGTGGAATCCAGCGATAAGCCCTTAGCGATAGAAAAAGGCACGCTAACCCGCAATTTCTGACTTAGCCTATCTGGCCACCTCCAACATAAAAGATGCACCAAAAAAAAGGATTAATGCAGATTTGAGCAGCCAGGGCATAGTGCAGCACACACCAACAACCCCCTCAAGCCACCCAACATCCTGGTTGACCAGGATGAGATCCTGGTCCCCACGCAGGACCTGTGTCTGGTTCCTGGATCCCTCGCTGAACCTGCGTCTGGTTCCTGGATCCCTCGCTGGAGCTGCGTCTGGTTTCTGGATCCCTCGCTGGACCTGCGTCTGGTTCCTGCATCCCTTGCTGGACCTGCGTCTGGTTCCTGGATCCCTCACTGGACCTGCATCTGGTTCCTGGATCCCTTGCTGGACCTGCGTCTGGTTCCTGGATCCCTTGCTGGACCTGCGTCTGGTTCCAGGATCCCTCGCTGGACCTGCGTCTGGTTCCAGGATCCCTCGCTGGACCTGCGTCTGGTTCCTGGCTCCCTCGCTGGAGCTGCGTCTGGCTCCTGGATCCCTCGCTGGACCTGCGTCTGGTTCCTGGATCCCTCGCTGGAGCTGTGTCTGGTTCCTTGATCCCTCGCTGGACCTGCTTCTGTGGCCTGGAGTGGGATGTGGAGTAGATGTGGAGTCGATGAGCCGTGGCGAAAGACATTGATGTGCGACGATCACCCGTACCTGGTGGTGAAGTCTGGCAGGTCGCATGGAGACACGTTGCTGACCTGTGTGAGAAGCCCGCCTTGCGCACCTTGGTGCAGTCAATGGTAGAGGTGATCCTGCGCACCAACGTAGTGATGTCCGCTTTGCATACTATGATCCACCACTACACCTGGGTGCACGGAGGGGATTACCAACGGTGGGTGCCGTCTCCCTGCATCACAGGACGGATGATGTTGGGCTGGCCGGACGCCCTGGAGGGTGAGGCCCCTGTGCGAAACCGAACTTGTGTGGACTGAGCGCTGCAACTACACGCCTAAGGGAGCCCTGCTGCATCAACTGCATCGGGCGGTCCATCAGCCGACTACGCGGTGACTGCTGTACCCAGCCCAGTGAAAGCACACCTGTCTCAGGCTCCTGCTGGCTGAGTTACAGATGTGGAGAGAGTGCAGTGTATTGTGCCACGGGGTCAATGTCCAGGTATGGAGAAGGTGGGACGCATAGCGCAGGAGGGCCGGGGGGGAGTCGCTCATACCTATCACACGTAGATGACGCACTCCCAGTGGCAGGTCAACCGCTATGTTGGAAGAGCGTTGCCCCACCACCTCAAGCAGTGCAGAAGAGGAACAATCATCACATGATGATAACTCAATCAATCAATCACTCAGGGGAATTGTAAGCGCGCCACTCACCCGTGAGGGCTGCAAGGCACTGAGGGGTGGGGGTCCGCAAATCTGTAAGCCGAAGAGCCAGGTTTTGAGGGTCTTCCTGAAGGTGTTCAGGGAGGGGGCACCTCTGATGTCTGCCGGTAGCTCGTTTCAGGTATTGGATGCAATGTGGGAGAAGGATCTCCCGCCTGCTCTGGCTCTGTGGATGCGCTGCGTTTCGGACAGTGCGAGGTTGGAAGATCGGATGTCTCATTTGTGTACGTGGAAGTTGATTCTGTTGTTGAGGTATTTGGTTACATTGTTGTGTAGGCATTTGGAGGCGTGAGTGATGATTTAGAAGGTGACTCTTATCACCACGGGGAAACACTGGAGTCTACGTAGGTGTCGGCTGATGTGTTAGTGCTGGGGGATGCCGAGGACGAGTATGGCGGCGTTGTACTGTAATGTCGGTAGTTTGCGGAGTATGGACTTGAAAATAGTGGCGTAGAGTGAGTTTCCAATGTCCAGTCTGCTGGTGATGAGTGCATGGGTGACTGTCTTCCTTGACTCTGGGGGTATCCATTTGAAGGTCTTGCTGAGGATGCGGAGGGTGTTGAAGCAGCTGGAGGTGACGGCGTAGACCTGTCTGTTCATGGTGAGGGATGGGTCGAGTACGATGTCGAGGTTTCTGGCGTGGTCCGAGGGGGTAGGTGGGCTTCCGAGGGCGAAGGCCAACAGGTGTTGTCCCATGCTGAAGGTGTGGTTCCAAGCACAAGGACTCCTGTCTTCCCGGCGTTGAGCTCCAGGCAGCTGTTGGTCATCCAGACTGCGACGTCCTGCATTCGGTTCTGGAAGTTGAGTCTGGCGGTGGTGGTCTTTTTGGTGAGGGGGAGGATGAGATGTGTCATCAGCGTAGGATACGATGTTGAGGTCGTGTTGTTGGACGTTGGCGTCGAGGGTGCCATGTAGATGTAGAAGACGGTCAGGCTCAGAGATGAACTCTCAGGGACTCCGCAGGTGATTTACGTGGGAATGGAGAGGAAGGTTGGCAGTCTGATCCTTTGGCTTCTTCCGGGGAGGAATGATCGGATCCAGTCGAGGCCTGTTCCTTGTATGCCGGCATCGTGTAGTCTTGCGACTAGTGTGTGGTGGGAGACGGTGTTGAAGGCCGCTGAAAGGACGAGTATGATGAGGGCTGCGGAGTGGCCTTGGTCCAGGAGTGTGCGGATGTCATCTGTGGTGGCCAGTAGGATGGCCTCGTTGCTGTGGTTGGTTTGCAATCCGGATTGAGACGGGTCGAGGATGGCGTTGTCATCAATGAATCGTGTCACTTCCCTGTTGACTGTTTACTCTGCAACTTTGCAACTTTGGCTGCGAAGGGGAGGAGCGAGATGGGCTGGTAGTTCTTGAGGACGGTGGGGTCAGCTGTGGTCTTCTTGAGAAGGGGCCATACTTCTGCACGCTTTCAGTCGTCTGGGTAGGTGCCTGTCTTGAAGGTGGTGTTGATGGTGCATTGCAGTTTGTGTGTGATGGTGGCCGCGGCTCTGTGGTAGATGTGGGAGGGCATAAGTTGGTGGGGGCCCACGAGTGCATGCCTTTCAAGGTTGAGGCTGTGTCTTCGGCTGTGACTGGCGTCCTGGTGGAGATGGTGGGCTAGCTGGTGTGTCCGGGGCCCAGGGTGTCTGTAGACGAGGGTTCCTCGGAGTGTGGAGTTGTGGCTGGACTGGATCTGGAAGTGCAGGTATCTGGCGGAGGGGAAGGTTCCGCTGGGGGTGGTGAGGCGGAGGGTGCTCTTGTGTGCAATGGCGAGGCACCCTCCCGGGTGGTTGGTGCGGTCCTTCTTCTGGATCTTGTATCCGTCCGGGATGGCAGTCTTGATGTCTTGGGCGGAGGAGGCGTTGGTCCAGGTCTCCGTGAAGAAGGCGATGTCGGGCGAGAGAGAGTCGAGTAGGTTCCAGATTTCCACGGCGTGTATGTGCACGGAGCACCCGTTGAGGGGGATGCATCCTAGGGTGTAGCCGGTGCTGGTGTCGGCTGTGTTGGAGTCCGGGGTGGTGGTTAAGCTCCGGCGGCAGTGGAGGCAGGAGAACTGGCCGTGGGTCGTGTTTGCCAAGGCCTGTTGTCAGTCTCTGACTTTCCCGGGTTTTGAGTGCATGGAGGGTGGCTGTGCCGTAGCAGTGGGTGGCCCGTGATCCAGGCTTACTGGCGCTGGTCGTGGTTGGGTTGCAGACGTGCGCAGACGGGCTTGTCTTAGGTGCGCCTTCTGCGCACCAGCAGCGCCTGTCCGCTGCACAATTACGCAGCGTCCGCCATTAAGTATGGGAGGGCAGAGGAACAATCAGCTGGGAGGTGGGAATGTGCGAGGGCAGGGGCGCAGGGCCCCAGGGGCAGCAGCGGCGGGAAGCATGTAGTGCGGGCTCAGAGAAGCCAATGAAACAGTTAAAAAGGGACAAACAAGGGATAAATAACGGATGTAATCATGCTATGTATCCTCAGGGGTTGGGCGGGTGGGTAGGACAGCTCCAAACATGGAGTAGGGAATGTGCGGATTGGCATGAACACTCAAGTGCGCAATGACTGTTTGGTCGGCCCACTCAGGCCCCCCAATGCAGACATGCGCACTTCTCTGTTCGCAATGCAGGCTGCATTGCAGCCTGCATGGAGAACATGCCCACCCCTCCGGCCCCTTGCTGCATGACTTGTCCTGTTGCCAAATTACAATACCACCGCCGCATCGCAGCGTTGTGAATGACTCATGCGAGGGAGCCTGGCTGCCTACTTCCTTTTCCTGGAAGCAGACGCAGGAGAGGAGGAGCTACGTAGACACGGGACACGGCTTAGAGGTGAGACTTCCCTCAATAATTTCTTAACTACATACGCTCACACACACATCCCCGCGGCCACGCACCATCCAGTGCTCATTACCGGGTTTACCACCTCACAGCTGTCCAGACACCCCCCTCCGCACTTCTCAATGGTGGCCGCTGTGCGCCCATGCACAGCGGGCGTACCACTCGTGTGCCAAATGCACATACGTAGTTGCGATGCATGCCATGACATCGCATTCCATTCTAATACATACTAATACTAGGCACATTGCAACAGTAGAGTAGGTGTTGCATAGCTGAGACATGACGATCACTTTTCCTACTACAGTGAGTGCGACCCAAGAATAACCTTTGCACTACAGACCCAACCGTGAACCCTGGAATTCATTTCTGAACCCCCAAAAGACACCCAAAAGATCACATTTGAGACAAATGCACCCCCCAAATTTCTCTTTATTTTGGCACAAAACACACCCAGGATTTAGAAATTTGACCCCAAAAAATACACACAAAAATTCAAAAATTTACCCCAAAAAACACCCTATTTTTCAGATTTTACCCCAAAAAACACTGCATTTTCCATATTTTACCCCAAAAAACAGCCCATTTTTCATATTTCACATCCAATACCTATGCACACCTGAAAAAGTTGAAATTACCCCATTACTGACCTCACAATGCGTTGTATTCAAATGCGATGTTAAGGCACCTGCGTTGTCAGAGTTGCGTTGTTAACGATGTACTGCCTGCGTTGTAATGGCTGTCTCCTGTGCCAAAGGCAACCCATAGGCTATGCCGTTTGCGTCTGTATGTCCCTGAACCGCGCTCAGCACCAAGGAGCATTCCTCTTGGACACTCCACCGATACGAAGCCAGCAGCCTCCTCACCATCAACCCTGGACACCACCTCGCCTGGCAGGACCAACCTCTGCTCTGGACCGGACATCGCCATCACCATCACTGACGGCTGCAGTATCACCCGCAAGGAGCACCCCAACTGTCAGGGAGGAGGCATTGCCATCACCTACAGAAGCACACTCCGACTGACCACGTACTCTAATGACCCAAGGGTGACCATGGACCACGTCAACTCCAAGATCCGGACCAGGCACAGGTGCATCCTCTGCGGCACCCTCATGTGCAGGCCCCCCGGGCCATGGCCCCCCATTCTCCAATACCATTTTAGACCTCAATGCACCCCAGGATCTCCCATCCACCAACGACATCCTACTCAGTGATCTCAAGTTCCACCTATAGTACCCCAGTGACCAGGACACCACCCCCTCATGGGAAAGGTCCCCTACATCAGACACAAGCAGCAAGTCACCGCAACAAGCCACATAGCAGGACACATGGTCGATCACGTCACCTCCGCCAGCGTGAACTTCAAGTGCAGCCACAACACCGGACTTTCCTGGACCGACCATCATTGGTAACATCACGTCTTCACCTTGCCCACCGGACGCCAGCGCCATCATCGCACCCCCTCGCAGCTGGATCAAGGCCACCGAAGAACATCTCATCAACTCCCTCCGCACCAACACTCCAACAATGCTTCCCTACGATGACACCGCAGCGCCGAACCACCACTGATGTATCTCCTACTGCGCCGACATTCGGGCACCCCTCATGAACAGCACTGCGTCAGTACCTTCCGCCTGCCTGATGGCAGGCGTGAGGGTGAGGCAGTGCCACAGGGATAGGCTGGCCCCATGCATTGCTGGAGTTGCGTCATGGTTGTGACACAACTGCAGCAATGCGTGACTTTAGCGCAGACAGATACGTCAGGATTCCTGACATATCTGTCATTACTTGCGTCATGGAGTGCTGTACAGTGAGTACAGCGCATCCATGCTGTTGCAAGGAGGGCATAATGAGAAGTGTTGCAACGCTGTCTTGTCGCAGCGCAGCAACACTTTTCATGACTGGGGCCCAGGAATGTGCACTATCTTATTGATGGTTTACATTCCTGCACTGTATTTTTGTAGCAGGGCAGCGCTGCAACATTGCTTGCAGCGCTGTCCAGCACCAAAAACATGCATGGATGTGGGCCCAAGACTTATTCCCATTTTTAAGACCAGCTATTTTCTGGTCTTAAGTTCCTGCAGCTAACGGGCTTTACCGTGACTTTTTTATCGCTTCGCGGGTCCGGCCTATCTTTGCTAATAGGGCGAAGTGCGGTTAGCGGGAGTTTTTGTTGGATTTAGAGACAGAACGCCTACCTTGCATGTCATTAGCGATAAATATCGCTGGCATGCAAGGCGATAGAAAAAACGGGTGCTATCGCCGGAAAGCTGTCGCTAACGCCTGTTAGCGACAGCTAGCTAATAGGGCGATAAAAATATTGCCACTTTAGCGTCAAAAAGTGCAGCTAAAGTGGCAATGAGCCCTTGATAATATGCCTCATAGTCTCTTTTCTCTTGACACAAGCATCTTTTTATCTTTATACTATATCGTTTTATCACAGGAATTTCATTGTCTATATTCAGTTAAGGTAATCGCCACTGGTGCATTGTTTTTCATGAATGATCTACCACAGGAGAGGCAAGTAAGTGGAATGATGGACACTATTATGTTTTAATTTGCACTTAGGCAACAATAGTATGCTAATTCCCTGCTACTTACATATGGTGATAGCCTGTTGATTTTATCTTCGAGACATACTTAATCTGTGATTAACTACATTAGCGTGTAAATCTTATTTTCCCATGAGTCACCTACTAACCAATTGGAGTGAAGCATGACTCACTCTGTAATTTTACCCATGTGTTTAAGCTGTTTGGAGCAACTAATCACGTCTCCCTTTCCCCCCCCAGTTTTTATCGTCTGTACACTGATGTAACAGCACCGCTATGCCCATAGTGCACTTGAGGTATGAATGTAGTACACCTGATATCTCTGAAGGACTAATGTGTGTATATTAATACTTGCCACATGCCTAACTGTTCTATTTCTCTAATTTCTCAGCGCTCGGGTGCTAAGGACATGTCCAGCATGTTCAACCACCCACCCGCGGGGGACACCCTGGAAGCCATTTGCTTTCAGTGCATCAGGCAAGGAGGACGTTTCGGGTAAGTACTCTTGCCTATGGGTGGGGGGGATCGGGCAGCAAGAGAGACACCAGGTGAAAGGAAAGAGTTTCTCCTTTCACCTTGTGTTTCTCTTGAGTGTGTTCCTGCTGCTGGATCGTGGGTGGGATAGCGATCGCGTAGCAGGAATGCCACCACTGAACCACCAGGGATGTTTTGTTGAAAGGGGGAGCAGCCCCTTGGGCAAGCGTTGCTCCCCCATTTGGGTCCCAATATAGCCTTTGTTTTTGCCCTCCTTTGAGGCAGATTGACCATGTTTTAGGCATGTAGGGGAGGTGCCCTTGGGATAAGGATATCTCCCTCCTAGGGAGACAATTATTTGCCTTTGCGCCCCCTTGGGGGCATTTCGGACATTTTTTATGCCAATCTGCCTCATGACCGAAACTTCATTGTGCTTTCTGTTAACTGTTTTACTTCTTATCATCCTGTGCATTTGTTAACTTAATGTCTTTTTAGGTCTCGCGCCTAGCGTTGCAGTGCGCAGCACTGCTCGCGCAGCACGAGACCTCTTAGTATGGGCTTCAGAAAGCTAACCACAAGCTCGTGCGTGCGGTTTTGCTTTCGGAAGCCCACATTGTGTGTAGCGTGCTTTTTAAAAAAAAAAACGGCACGCAATTGGGCAAAGGTGGGCGCATGTCCCGCCTTTGCTCCGCCCATTCCCGTCCGTGTCTAGGACGCGCATCAGCGCGCGGCACGGACGACAGGCTCCCTCGCCCCCCCCGCTCCTCTGTGGTGCGCGCGCACCACTGGTTGATCCAGCTCTCCTCATGCCATTCCCTGTCTCTCTCTCTCTACCTCTACTCTCTTCCAGACCCATCCCTTCTCATTACTATCTGCCCTTTGTCTTACGCATTCCCCTTTTCTCTCAATTTCTACTTTTTTTCCCGCAACCCTCTGTTGCCTCCTTTCCCGTTGCAATTCCTTTTTCCAGATGCCTTGTTTTCTTCTCGCGCACCTCTCCACTCAGCCCGGAGTCTATTCCCTCACTCAACTCCTCTCCTCATCCATTTTTTCTAGCTCAGTGTCCTTCGCCGCCCCCCCTCCTCCCGACCCTTCCCTCATTCCTTTCCCCCCTCAGCCCAATGTTCTTCTCTCATTCCCTCTCTCCCGTGCTTCTCCCACAGGCACAGGAGAGGAAGCGCGCGGCGCGAGCTCCTGCATCCTCTTAAAGAGACAGGCGCTCGCGCTTCTGCTCTGGAAAAGAGCAGGACTTGACGAGTCGCGAGGAAAGAGAACAATCTCAGACGTCTTGGGAGAGGGAGTGGTTATCCTGTAATCCTCATGTCGGGGAGTTGTCGCAGTGCGCGTTTCCATTCTTTAAGTAAGGGGGTACTGGAGCTAGTGTTCAACACCGTGCTGTCTTATAGCCGTGGTATTAAAGGCGGCCATTTCAGACGAGGCTCCTTACCTGGCCAGTCCTCACTGAGTCTGAACAGAGAAGGAGCCTTGGGTGAAAAGGGGTTCAGAGCGAGCCACGGGTACCACAGCGCATTGCCGAAGATGGGCCTGCTCGGGGTGTGAGGGTTCAGACTAGGGCACTAACTGGGCCCTTCCAGACCAGTGTCTTTACAGTTCTCGTCTTTGTTCTGCCTTTTCTCACCTGTCCCTCACTCCGCCACTGCTGATGGGCGAGTACCGCAGGTTTCCCGCCTCCTCCCCTGTGGGGATGGGGCTCTGTGCGCATCACCGAGCATCTGCTGATGGCGTTTATTCATCTGGCGCATGGGAATTAAACACAACACAACCTCCCCTGTCTCACTTTCCCCACTGCCCTACCCTCCCCACCTCCCTTCTCACCAGGACTGCCTCAGCTTCCTCGCTTTTCTTCTTGTCTGCTTTCTGCATGCTTTATCTTTGCTTCCCTAATGCCTCTTCTTGTCTTACTTATTTCTTCCACATCCACCACAAGTCTCGCTTTATTCCTTTGCTTTTGTCTTACATGTTTCTTTCGACACACGCAGCAATACCTTCCTTCTTATGCTTTCCTCGCGTTTTATTTTATTTTTGATATTTCTATACTATCATATCAATTCTTTTATATATATTCCTTCCTTCCCTCCCTTTATCCTTCCTTCTCTAGCTCTCTTTATCCTTCCTTACCTCCCTTTATCCTTCCTTACCTCCCTTTATCCTTCCTTACCTCCCTTTATCCTTCCCTACTTCCTTACCTCCCTTCATCCTTCCGTTATCCTACATTCCCTTCCTTCCTTCTTTTATTCTTCCTTCCTTCCCTTCGTTCCTTTATCCACCCTTCCTTCCTTACTTTATCCTTCCTTCCTTCCTACCTTCCTTTCTTCTTTCCCTTCCTTCCCTCCATTTATCCTTCCTTTTTTCTTTCCCTTCCTTCCCTCCATTTATCCTTCCTTCCTTCCCTTCCTTCCCTCCCTTTATCCTTCCTTCCTTCCTTCCCTCCCTTTATCCTTCCTTCCTTCCTTACCTCCCTTTATCCTTCCTTCATTTATCCTTCTATCCTTCCTTCCTTTATCCTTCTATCCTTCCTTACCTCCCTTTATCCTTCCTTCCTTCCTTCCTTACCTCCCTTTATCCTTCCTTACTTCCTTACCTCCCTTTATCCTTCCGTACTTCCTTACCTCCCTTTATCCATCCTTCCTTCCTTCCTCCTTCCTTCCTTCATCCCTCCTTCCTTCCCCCTTTATCCTTCTTGCCTTCCCTCCCTTTATCCTTCCTTTCTTACCGCCCTTTATCCATCCTTCCTTACCTCCCTTTATCCTTCCTTCCTTACCTCCCTTTATCCTTCCTTCCTTACCTCCCTTTATCCTTCCTTCCTTCCTTCATCCTCCCTTCTTTCCTTTATCCTTCCTTCCTTCCTTTCTTCATCCTTCCTTCCTTCATCCTTCCTCCCTCCTTCCTTCTTCCTTCCTTCATCCTTTCTTCCTTCCTTCATCCTTCCTTTCTTCATCCTTTGTTCCTTCATCCTTCCTTCCTTCCTATCTATCTATAATTTTATTGTGGTTTAAAAGACAAACGTAACGATTTTTGGCTCAGCAGGTTGTTCATCCAGAGTCCTGCAAGAAACTCATGGATTTAGCAGTTAAACTAAATCATAGCTAGGCGGGACACCGTGGTGATCACAGTAAGCCTAACAAAAGGTAGTGGTTGTTAGAGAAAAGAAAACACAAGTTTCTAAGACATCAGATTAAAGTGAACCAATGCACACAGGGGGTCTCGGGGACCTTTAACTTAAGAGGAAGGTCAATGCTGTAGAAATGAAAATCTGTTTTTATTACTCCTTGGAACATGGTAATTTCTAAGAGGATTACCCACATAAGCCCAAAAACAAAATAAACACTATACTACTGGGTAGAAGTGTGACATGGATCTCGTATTGGTCAGAGACTGTAAGTCAGTCTGACAGTTGTAAATGCTTCAAATTCCAGTCACATTGTATTGGTAATCACAAAGGAACAGTTCCTTGGAAATGGTGCTTAATTCAGGAGCTACAGCAAACCTGCTGGACAGTTCATATGCTAAAATGTTGGGTGTTCCCATGGAAAAGACAGAGGGATCTGAAACTGTGCAGTTTATTGATGGAAGTGAATTATTATCAGGACCAATAGCTTCGCTGACTGGTGTTTTGATATTGTCAATTGAAGAGTGTCATCAATAAAAGTTACAGTTTAATTTAATTGATGCACCACAGTTTAGAGCAATCCTATTTGTACTTTGGTTGCTGGAACAAAACCCAGAAATCAACTAGACAATTTGTTAAGTACTCTACAGGTCTCCGTACTGTGAGAGTAATTGCTGAAGAAAAACCTAAAGAAGGACACTCCAATACAATGTGTTACTGGCAGAACCAAATCTTTGATTCCAAAACCATACAAATATTTGGCTTAAGTTTTTGTAAGGCTAAAGAGAATGTTCTAACCTGCATGAATCTTTTGACTGTCGACTAAATTTGTTTAATGGATCACAGATTCTCACGTGAAAAGAAAATTTGAACCTGTGACAGTATCTAGATGAGTTACTAGAAATACCATTAATTTGCAGGTTTCATTCACCACCCTCTACTTCATTGTTCTTTGTCCCTTGGAAATGTAAGAAATTGAGGGCTTTTTGATTACCGGACTCTGAACCACTTTACAATAAGTACCAGATATGTCTTGCCGTTAATTTCAACTTTTAAAGACCAATTTAAGAAGACCACAATCAAAACTAAACTGGGCCTTCATGGACCTTACCATCTAGAACAGAGGTCTTCAAAAAATTTTGATCCGAGCCTCCCCTCCCACCTAAGTAAAATATTTTGCAGTCTGGCCCCCCTCATAAACTTTATGGCAAGGATTGGGGGATCGGGAGGGACATGGCTTATGAGATCATTTCAGGAGTATTTTTTCAAGAGCTCACAACCCACTCTAAACATGAGACTTATAAAACAGCAAATGCATCAAACAGAAACAAGCATTGACCGAAAAATACTGCTCCCCATAATTGAGGTGTTGTGAGCGTCTCACACTCCTGCACCCCAAAGAAATTACACTTGCTGCACTAGTGATAACTGTAGTCCTAAGTAGCAGGCTATCTCCTCTGTCTTTTCTACTCCTTCCCCACCATGCTGGACCATCACTCCAATCTTGAAACAGGCCTTCTGTCTCTTTCAGGAAAAAAAAGAGCTCCCACATATTTTCTAGCTTTTTTCTGCTAGGGTGCCCCCCGTCCCAATACTAGAAAGGAAAATAAGTTCCCATGCCTCTTTTGTAAAGTGAGACAGCCATAAGTGTGATGCAGTGGGCCCCTCCGATCCCTGGGCCCCAGTGCTGCTGCATCTTCTACATTAATGATAACTACTGCCTTGCAAAGAGGGAAGTCTTCTCTGTAACCATCACAAAAAACAAGCGGGCCCCTATATCATTAGCCCAACCTTTTGGCTTTTGCACCTTACAATGTAGGTGTCCCTTCACCGAGGAATATGTAATGCCTCTGGCCACTTTGTTCATCCAGTACTATGGACTAACACAATTGTGCAGAAAAATAGACAGGATGGCCTCACATACCCCGGGGTGTCAAGCTTCATCATCGGCCATCCCACGTTCGCAAAATAAACCTCTAATGGTCAACAAGCCCATATTAGGGCTGTAGTTCAAGCATTAGCAGGAAACTAAGGGAAAAATAACAAGCATTGGCATAGCCAATAGGTCTCGCGTTTGGGACCGTATAAGTTTAGCCATGCATTTTTGACATTGCAAATAACAATGCCTTTTATTTTTGTTTTCATCTTTTAAAACATAAATAAAAAGCATTGTCATTTACAATGCCAATAGCTTAAACTCGCGTAAATGCGAGACCTATTGCATTGCAAATGCTTGTTTTCCTTTTACTGTAGTGCAAAGTTTTTAATTTCCTTGGTGGCGAATCCCGCTTGTGGTTTCGGCATTGGTAGATCTGCAGTCTGTGTAGTTGTGTGAGTTTGCTACAGAAACATCTTCTTTTTTTTTTTTTAAACTTCAGATGAGTATTGTTGCCCTGCTTGAATTTTGTTTTTACTGAACTAGTAATGTTAGCATACTTAGCTTATGCTTTATTGTCTTGCAAAGTCACATCTAGATGTATGCAAGATCTATAATGTGTTGTATTGTGTGTAAGTGTTTTTTAGGGTTTCCTTTCTAGTGGGTTATCTTTTGTGCTTGCGCTGAGTAGGAACAGTAGACCCTCAGTCTATCTAGGTATCTTTTTGTAGTAGAAAGCTCATCTTGTGGTTTATATTGATAGTTTCCTTCCAGAGAGTTTTATATCAATAGTTATTTACTGTTTGAAACAGTCACAGTTTGTTGAGTTATATTTGATGAAGTGTTTTCTATTGTTTCTGGTTTTTGTTACAGTTTTATTAGCAAGCATTATGGCTGCCTGCAGGCTGACCAGCTAGCAGTTTGTTGGTTTGCTTTCTGAATTTGCCTCTAAAAATGATACTGAGATTGACTCTGCATCTTAGGCAGAGGACCAAGAGCAAGATTCTGTCAGTGAATTTTCTGTCCAGGAGGAATCATCTGATAATTAATCCATCTTTAGCGGGATTAGGGTACCTTTAGGGGAGGACGTTGATATGCCTGTAGTGCAGCATGAGCAAGCTGGATTGCAGCAAGGGGCTGGAAGAATTGCCTTTTTGCCTAGTGACGATTGCCTTGCGGTGTGTGTCTAGGGGCAGTTGACTGGCAGTGTGGGTGTAGTGACAGCTGGCTGACAGTGTGTGTGTAGTGATTTGCTGCTGGTGCGTTTGTAAGTTGGTTGGTGTCTGGGTGGCTGGTGGCATGGTTGGTGTGTCTGTCCTGTGAGCGTATGAAAGTGAAAGGCCATTGAATGGCGCAGTTTTTTTATGTGAGTGTTGTAATGTGTTGGGCGTGCAGGTGCGAATGGTTTTCTGTGTGTGATGCATGAAAGGTGTGTGTATAGCCTATAAAGTGGATGGTGCCTTGTCATGGTTTTAGAGCCAAGTGAGGTACTGTTTTTGGGGAAATGTGCGGGAATGCTGGGTGGTAGGTAATTTGACATAAATGTGAGGAATATGTGTGTTCTTATCCAAAGTTTGCCAGGGATTTTGTGTATGAAAACATTGTGGGAACCACACAAGTAACATCTCCCTGGACACCCTGGGTGTCTAGTTTTCATAAATGTTTGGGTATGATGGGTTTCTCTGGATGGCGGCTGAACTAGGGCTCCAAATCTGCAGCTACTCACATTGCAAAAAAAGTGTGGATTCTGCAAAATAAAATCTGATGTCTCCTGGTAGTGTTTTGGGATGTTTTATGTTGAATGCGCACGGCCCAGCCACACAAGTGGGCTACTGTTTGTATTGGGAGCACGTGGGAACACAGAATAGTAGAACAGTTGTTATTAGCAATTGGATTTCTCTGCATGTGTGGCTTTCAATTGTAAGCCAGTGTGCAAGAAAGAAAATATTCTGAAAAGTACCCTCTAAATGACATGGTGGTATGGGCAACCCTACATTCAGAGTGCACAAATATCCAATGTTCCTAAACTCAGTATCTTGTGTACATTTCAGAAACACATAAGTTTCCTTCATATTCAGTTTTCATTCTTTTTATTTTACCATATGATTTGCTGTATATTCAGTACACAATGAAAAATTCTTGTCTCTGGCCATCGCGTGTTTTTGGGAAACCATATACATGCCCACAACCAGAAAAGTCTAGCGGTTGTAACGGTATACTGCTTTTGTAGATCAGCTATCGTAACAAGAAGTTACATATAAAAATGTAGTTACAAGTGGTTGTTTTTCTTACTCCTTTTCAATATTTTTTATTTCAATAGTTACTTTTTTTTAGGAAAAGTTTGAGGAATCTACACAAATGACCCCTTGCCTTACTGAATTCAGAATTATTTCTACTTTTCAGAAATGTATATATTTTTGGCATCACCCCTGGGTTGCATATCTGCTTCCACCACAAACTGGAAGTAGGTTGAAAGCACAAAAATTAGGAAAAATGGGCTACCTATTAGAAAACTGCCAAAACGGTGGTAAAAAAAATGTTTTTTTGATTCAGCTGTGCTTGTTCCTAAAAGCTGGGAAGATGGTGATTTTAGCACAACAAACCTTTTGTTGATGCCATTTTTAGGGTAACAAAACAGATACTTTCATGTGCAGAACATGTTTACTATTTTTCTAAAACAAATCCCATATTTAGCTGTATTTTGCCTATTTTCTATGTCCTGTTTAGGGTAATACACAAATCCTGGTTACCCTCAGAATCCCCATGATGTTGGGAAAAAAGATATAAATTTGGCGTGGATACCTTATGTGAAAAAAAGTTAAGAAGGCATAAGCACAAAGTACCCCAAATAGCAAAAGAAGGGCTTAGCATTCGAGGGGGGAAAGGCTTAGCAGCCAAGGGGCTAATAAATGTATCATCACTATATCTTGCAGCATTTCCAAGAATATTTATCCCTTATGAAAGACCTGTGAAATCCCACAATGTATTGGGATTTGTCAGAAATATTGTAAAAAATAGAAGGTTTGATGGAACAAATAACATCATTAGAAAACCAATAATGACATACAGAAATCACTTTGGACAAAGAAAAGATAATAAAATTAACATAATTTTACAATTGAATGCTAGAGCTTTGAATACTATTAACTGGACAAGCAACAACAGGATAGTGCATCTGATCAAAAGCAGTGCTATCCTTGGGAGTCAAGGGGATAGGAGTTTCTACACAATGATACAGCCCAATAATGTTCATAATAGTACATCCAACATATGTTTCACTCATATTTGGAATACAAGCCTGTGGCTTTCTCAAGACTGGAAAAATGTTATGGGGTTATGGTTAACAAAACAGCGTTTTTACAATTAGTTAAAGCTCTAACCATAAGAATGGGTGTAATTGAGGCCCATGTAACCCCTGCAGTGCTTGGAGACCCTATACTTCACATGTCAAAGGGGGTCCAACACAGGGGCCGATTCCGATCTCGGCCGGTAGGGCTCCGAATCGGATTCGGCTTTACCGGATCCGATTCGGAGCCCTATTTCCCGACCGAATCGTACGTGCGTCCGGGCGAGCGAGTACAATGCGTGCGCTCGCGAAATCTCCGACCGACTCGTTCGCAGGACCCGACCGCTCCGACCGACTCGCACGGGGACGACTCGCACCGCGCAATGGAGACGTTCCCCGGCCGGGTAAGTACGATGCGCACCTTGACCGCTCCGACCGACTCGCGCAGTCCGGCTCCAAGGAGCTGTCGGAGCCGCACTTTGGGGGTCCGTGTCGGACCCCCCTGGAAGCGTAGGCACGCGAGTCGCACACAGGGGGGACCCATGGGTTCCCCTACACGTGCATGTACGGCGCGACCCGCATCGACGCGAACACGCTGTAGGGGCGCCCTTGTTCGCGTCGTGCCCATTGAGTCAATGGGAGCCCGTGTACGCGTCGTACGACTGGCTCCCATTGACTTCAATGGGAGTCCGACCGAATCGAGTCCGATGGCATACGTGCGCATCGTACTCGTTCGGTCGGGCTGCCAGGGTCCGATTCGGTCGGAATTCTCTCCGAGTCCGGCTCGGTAGGAGAGATTTCCGGACCGAATTGGAATCGGCACCACAGTTTGAACTGGCTGGCTGCAAAGGGATAAAGAAGCAACTTTTTTGCAAAGAGAGGGGCAGTGCCAGTGACTCATCCACAGATCCTTTTGCATGGCACAGATCTTTTGCATGTAGCTTGGCCTCTTTATTGAGATTACTTAATTCTCCAAACTGATTTTTTTTCAAATCTTTCATTGAAGTGGCCTGTCTCTCTCTCTTCCCCTCTCTTCAGTTGTGTATTCTGATATTCATATTTTTAAGTATACCTTTTTAAACATGAAATTAGAAATCCCTGCTTGCATGGTGCTTTTGGATAACTTGAACTGCTTCTCCCACCTGTGCTGAACCTACTCCACAAGACAGAATCCTGCTCTATATCTGCTTGTCCTATTCCATTCTATTGGAAGTGTTGAAAGGTGCAGAGACAGAATATTGAATCAAAAATATCGACTTGCACAAATATCGAGTTGCAAATATCGTGGGTCAGAAATATCGACATACAGATTTTCGTGGTCAAGAATATCGATTTTAGGTAAGTGATATCGATGTTAAAAATATCGAAGTGTTTAATATCGTTTGCAAAAATATAGTTGTTAAAAATATCGTTTGTTTATTAACGTTATGTATTTTAGTATTTATTTTATATGTATGTGTTGTATTTTTTTTGTATAGGAATTGTTTTTATTTTTAATACATGTGTTAAATTTTTAGTAGTTATTAAAAAAAAGAATTATTTGAATTTAGCGTTTTTAGTTCCGTAGCGGGTTGTGGGTTTATAGGGAATAGGGTGGGAAGTAATTTAATTATATTAAATTTATTGATTATTTTTATTTATTAATATTGGTTTAGTTGAGATGTTATAGTGTTAAATGTGTAAAGTAATTTATTATTAATTAATTAATAATTGGTTGTTAATTAATTTTTATTAATTACTTGGTAATTAATTAAGGTAATTGTGTAATTAATTTCAGGTGTTTGTTTTGGTGTTTATAGGAGTAAAGGGTGGGAAGTAATTTGAATTTAATTAATTAATATTAATTATTTGATATGTATTTGGGTAATTGTTTAATTTTTTGTTTGTTGTTTTTACTTTTAAGGGGGTAAGGGGTGAGTATTAAATACATTTTAATTACTGTATTATTAGTTGTTAATAGTAATAGTTTTTAATTTATAAATAAGTTTTAATTGTGTTTTATTATTTTAGAGTTTAATTTAGGTGTGTGTTATGTGTTGTGGATATTATAGTGTTAAAGTGCTGCACTCACTGGAGTGGGAATAATAATTTTTACCTCTCCGCTATCCAACACTTTCCTTACTGTTGCATTCACTGGAGTGGGAATAGTAATTTTCCCCTTCAGCTATCCAACACTTTCCCTACTGTTGCTCTCACTGGAGTGGGAATAGTAATTTTTACCCCTCCGCTTTTCAACACTTTCCCTACTGTTGCTCTGTTTGGAGTGGGAATAGTAATTTTTACCCCTCCGCTATCCAACACTTTCCCTACTGTTGCACTGTTTGGAGTGGGAATAGTAATTTTTACCCCTCTGCTATGCAACACTTTCCCTACTGTTGCACTCTTTGGAGTGGGAATAGCAATTTTTACTCCTCCTCTATCCAATACTTTCCCTACTGTTGCATTCTTTGGAGTGGGAATAGTATTTTTTTCCCCTCCGCTATCCAACACTTTTCCTACTGTTGCTCTCACTGGAGTGGGAATAGTAATTTTTACCCCTCCGCTATCCAACACTTTCCCTACTGTTGCACTGTTTGGAGTGGGAATAGTAATTTTTACCCCTCTGCTATCCAACACTTTCCCTACTGTTGCACTCTTTGGAGTGGGAATAGTAATGTTTACTTCTCCGCTATCCAATACTTACCCTACTGTTGCATTCTTTGGAGTGGGAATAGTATTTTTTTCCCCTCCGCTATCCAACACTTTCCCTACTGTTGCTTTCACTGGAGTGGGAATAGTAATTTTTACCCCTCCGCTATCCAACACTTTCCCTACTGTTGCACTCACTGGAGTTGGAATAGTAAATTTAATTATTTTGCTATCCAACACTTTCCCTACTGTTGCACTGATTGTATTGGGAAATTTAAGTTTAAATATTTTCTAATAGTTTAATTTTTTTAATTATTGTAGAATGTTTTTTTATTTTAAATTATTGATATATATATATTTTATTTTTATATAATTTTAAAGTTTTAAATCGAATAAAAGTTAATAGTTTATCAATTATTTTAAAGTAAATATATATGTATAAATTATTATGTTTGTGTGTTTATTTTTTTTAATGACGTTTATTTGTTATATTTTGTTAAAATGTATATTATATTTAATTTATTTTGTTAAAATTAATATTAATATTTAATATATATTATTTTAGTTTATATATATATATTTACATCAATATTTTTTACATCTATATTTTTTACATTGATATTTTTGATTCAATATTTTTGTACTTACCTGTGTAGGTATGGGAGTCGATATTTTTGTATTCTATATTTTTTTTAATATATTTTTAACATCAATGTTTTTGTCATCGATATTCTATCAGTGAACCGTGTTGAAATGAAGCCTTTTCTCCCCAGCTGTGATCTCAGCACTTTATTTATTTATAGAGCACTGCAAAAATTCATAAAGGTGTCCTGGTGCTAAGAACTGACTCACAAGAACCAATGGCATTACTGAGCAAAGAGCCAGGTTTTCAAGGCTTTTTAAAAAGCAAGATGATTGATCGTCCAATAGCCAGATAGCCTAGAATGAAAAAAGATCTTTCTCCAAGATGAACTTGTTTGAATTTGGGCACCCAAAGTAACCTTCAATCAATCAATCCATCAGTCAATCAGGATTTGTAGAGTGCGGCTGCTTCACCCGTGAGGGTCTCGGGCGCTGTCGATAGTGCTGCCTGTTTTCCTATTGGTTGAACATCCATGTCTTGAGGTCCTTAATGAATTGCTGGAGCAATGGTGAGGCTCTGAGGTGCATGGGGAGGTCGTCCTGTTGTGTAGTTCCTATAAAACCTATACCGGATCTGCGCGTTCGGACAGCGTACACTGTAGGATTGGTGTCGGACTGATTCTGAACACCCCCACCGGGTATGTTGGCCTTTTGTACCAGCTAGCTCACAGTGCCACTAAATTCCCCTCTAACCATGAAGAGAATAGTTCTTGGCAACCATCAAACATGACAACCCTGATCCCTAAGGACCATGGAAGCAATATACTACTTTTCGCTCAGTCACTCGTGCTTACTTAGTCTGTCTTAGAGAGGTACACAGAATAAACAGGCTGAGCGTTTTCAATAAGTATTTATTGAACAGTTGTTATTCTGGTGTAAAATAGATGAGCTGCAACAACCGTTAGACAGTAGCAGATATATAGGATTAGAAGAACTATAAAAGTAAACGGATGGTAAAGCTCTACCATCTTGCAGTAATCATGAATACATACAAGTACATAAAATACACGATATAAAAAGATGCGTACTCCTACGATGTCTCCCTAACTAGATGTACCTAAGTGTACCTAGCATGTGTGTAGGTGTTAAGCCAAGAATCCCTCTAGGATAAAGACAACCTCATTACCTGAAGTGAGAGACTATGGGACCCCGTCTTATTCTCGAGTTGGACACCCCGCAATGGATGGTAGACTACTGCGAGCTGGAGTGTCTGCCTGCAGGAACCTCAGCGTCTCTGGTCAGTGTGTCTGCCGAGAAGTCCTGATCTCCTCTGTCTATCTTAGCAAGATGTGATGTATATATACCCATAGGTCTCCACAGGGGTCCTACCTCACTGTATTACTATGTCAGACTAAGGATGACGTCGGGCATGAACTTTATACATAGATATTATACAGGAGATGGTAGTCCTGCTGTGCTTCCGAGAATCCTCATGCATAATGCATGAGATTTCGAACTAGGGAAAACCCGCGTTCTGAATGCAGTGTCGTATCTAGGTAAAAGGTCAGTCCCTGTAAACCGTTATAAGTGTAATGTAGGGAAGAATATAGGTGAAGGGTTATGAAGTTACCTGGGTCTATATTGTGGTACCTATATGGAATATAACAGTCCCAGGTCTTGGCCGCCAGATGGGAAAAGGAGCGGCCTCCACTGTATGTCCGGCGGATGCAACGGGTGGCATCTAGGGTGAGGGATCTGAATTTGAGTTCCCTGGTGGTCTGGTGAAAGGTCACACGTTGGTTGAGGTACGCTGGTCCTTCGTTGTGTAATGCCTTGTATGCGTGGGTGAGTAGTTTGTACTGGCATCTCTTCATGACTGGTAGCCAGTGGAGTTTCCTGAAGTGAGGGGTTATGTGCTTCCATGTCTGGGGTGGTCGAAGATGAGCCTGATTTATGTTCTGTATCATCTGGAGTTTCTTCATGAGTTGGGCTGTTATTCCTACATTGCCGTAGTTGAGTCTGCTGGTGACAAGAGAATGCATGACGGTTTGCTTGGTGTCTGTCGGCAGCCATTTGAAAACCTTCCTGAGCATACGGAGTGTGAGGAAGCAGGCGGTGGAGACGGCGCAGACTTTCTTTATTAGAGATAGCTGGCTGTCAAGGACGATACCGACGGTGCAGGCGTGTTTGGTGGGTATCGGGGTTGGGCGGAGCTCCAGGGACCACCATTCGTTGTTCCAGGTAGTGTCCTTGCCTTTCCCGAAGATGAGTACTTCTGTCTTGTCGGTGTTGAGTTTGAGACATTTGTTGCTCATCCAGCCTGTGACATCTTTCATGCGTCTTTGGAACTTGTTTTTGATGGTTCTTCGATTGTTAGAGGATGAGTTGAGTCTCGTAGGTGTTGGAGATGATGTTGAGTCCGTAACTGTTGACAATGTTGAAAAACGTATGAAATTTAGCCTGCACTTGAAATTAACTTGTTCACTTCTATTAGTAATCAAATTATGTGTGCTGCCACGTGACGGAGCCTGCTCATCTCCGTTGCTAACTATGTCTCATAAGAGTACACTACAACGTGTGCTCAACATGGTGCGCACTACTGTTGGACCCCATGGATTCCTACAATGCAACCTAAATGTTTTGCAAAATTCCAACCGATATGACAACTTCTTATCTGTTTGTTTTACATTTATTATAAACTTGATTGATGAGGGTCACTGTTTCTCTCTGGTCTATTAGCATTCGATGTCATCTGTGGCTGCAATTAGAGCTGTCTCGGTGCTGTGGTTGGTTCTGAAGCCGGATTGGGAGGGGTCCAGGAGGTCATGGTTCTAAAGATGTCTGGTGAGCTGAATATTAATTGCCTTCTCAATGACCTTGGCTGGGAAGGGGAGCAGAGAGATGGGATGGTAGTACTTCAGTTCTCCTGAGTTTGCGGATGGCTTCTTCAGCAAAGGCTTTACGTCTTCATGTTTCCAATTCTGGGGGAAGTGGGCTGTGGTGATCAAGGAGTTGAGGACCTTGGTGAGTTCTTTGCTGATGAGTTGATTGCCGAGATTGAAAGCATGGTGGGGGCAGGGGTCTGCAGCGGTCCGGAGTGGATGGATCTCATGATGGTCGCTGTATCTTTGTCAGTGAGGAGGTTCCACGAGGTGAGCTGGTGTGGGAGGGTGTCAGTCAGCATGAGGAAGTTGATGCTGTCTGTAGCAGGGGTTGGGGTGTGAAATCTTGATAGATGGTGCTAATTCTGCTGTGGAAAAAGTCTGCAAGGGCGTGGCAGAGATCCTTTTTTGCTTTTTAGAAGGTGGTGGTAGCAGTTGAGGGTGGCTTTAAAGCGTATTCGGTCATCGAGGCTCTTACGGACACGCCATATCCTTTCAGTCTGTCTGCAGTTGAGTTTACGGGTTTTTAGTGCTTCTGTGAACCAGTAGGGGTGTCGTGAGCATGGGAGTCAGGCTAGCTTGAATCTGGTGGCGTAGCAAGCACAGGAGCCACGTCTGAGCATACCGTTTCCACTAAGGGTGACAAATGGAAAAAGAACAGATAATGGGCAGAGTACTGAACAAATCAAACATTTACCCCCTGTCACAGACCTGGTTTAAATCCATTGCTTTTTTTGCACACCAGGCCATTCTATTTTAGACCGAGCCATATGCAAATCAGTCTTGACCCTGCTCCCCGTAGGAACAGTCCAGCCCGAACTGCCAGGCCTGGTCCTCCCTGAACCAGAAACAAGCATCCTGGGACCGGTTTCACGGTATCACCCCTCATCAGTCAGGCTAGCTTGAATCTGGTGGCGTAGCGAGTACGGGACACCACTCCTTACCAGTTTAGACCCAGCCATGTCCAAATCAGTCTTTACCCTGCTCCCCATGGGAACAGTCCAGCCCGAACTGCCAGGCCAGGCCCTCCCTGGACCAGAAATGCGCATCCTGGGACCGGTTTCGGGGTATCACCCCTCATCAGCCAGGCTAGCTTGAATCTGGTGGTGTAGCGAGCATGGGACCCACCTCTGGGCATACCCTTCTCACTTAGGGTGAAAAATGCAAAAAGAACAGATGATGGACAGAATGCTGAACAAATCAAACATTCACTCCCAGTCACTGATCTGGGTTAAATCCATCGTTTTGTTGCATGCCAACGCCATTCCAGTTTAGACCCAGCCATATGCAAATCAGTCTTGACTGATTTGCAGCAGCTTTGCAGCAGCACTTTCAATGCGGGAAAGCAGCTTAATGGCATAGTCAGGAGATCCCAGGTACAGTGAGTTGCAATATTCCAGTTGACTCATAATTGTTGACTGAACAATAAGTCTTCCTGAGTCAAAGGGGTAGCAATGGGAGAATTGTTCTTAACACTCTCAGCTAGGAAAAGCAAGATGCAGAAGATTTATGACCTTGGCTAGTTGAGGAAAGATTACTCTATTTCAGACAGCAGTCATTGGGGGGGGCTGTTAGGTAGCAGAGTGCCATAAGTCTACCAGGAAGCAGTGAGGGCCTGGTCTAGCAGAGCAGCATAGAATTACAGTTTTATTAGTATTACATTTTAATGCATTGTTACTGAGCCAAATCATAATCTCCCTCATGTATAGATGGAATCTTTTAAACGGGGATGACAAGTTGATATCAGCCAGGATGATAAACTGTGTGTCATCTGTGTAGTTCATGAAGGATAGGCCATGGCTGCGGATCAGTTGAGCAAGCAGTTTCAGATAAATATTGAAGAGAGTGGGACTCAGTGACAATCCCTGAGGACCTCCTTCTCCCACCTCTCCGAACTCAGACTGAAAAGGGGGCAGCCAGACTACTTGTTGCCTACCGGAAAGGTAGGAGGTGCGCCACTCCAAGGCCAATCCTTTAATCCAATTTCCTGCAACCTTCTCAACAGAATTGGAGTGGGTTATTCTATCAAATATGGCAGACAGATCAAGCAGGGCCAGGGCCACAAAGTTACCCCAGTCAACTGTCAGCCGCAGATCATCCATCACTGTTACCAGAGCGGATTCGGTACAGTGAATGGGACGGAGTCCGGATTCAGCAGGATCAAGTAGGTGGCAGACTTCTAGATGGTCTGATATGATACGGTTGACATATTTCTCCAAGATTTTCATGGAGGAAGGTAGCAGGGAAATTGGTCAAAAGTTACAAAGAACTTCCGTTTCGGCAGGTAGTTTCTTGAGCAAGAGCACAACCAGGGCCTTTTTCCACTCAGCGGGTACCTTCCCTGTAGAAAGTGACAGATTTCACAATGACCTACCTAAGTGACTCAGATACTAGCTTGGCTGCCTGCCTCCAGACCATAAGTGGTAAAGGGTCCAGTGGGGAGTCCGGATTTACAGTCCATGTAAGTAGCGCAAATTTCTCATTGTTAATAAGTGAAAATACAGTGATTTCTGGAATGATGCTTGATGATATCATAGCAGGATCAAATGCAGTCATTCTGTCAAGTGCCTTGGGTTCAGAATATCCAAGATTTTGTCTTTAAATAAATTGAGACAAATCAGATTTTAGCTCTAGTTTAAGACTCTAAGTATGGGAAGTATGCCACAGTCTTTCTAACACTTTGCAGACACGTTTGATTGATCATAACTCGTCATCGTCAACTTCAGACTCATCTCAAACCTCTTTCTAGTACTCTTTCCAATGCACTACCCTATTTCTCACGCTATACCTCTATCAATATATCCTCTACATCCACTCTCTCATTCATCCCAAACCCCATACCACTACTATGATGCCCAAAATAACCCTCTCTAGACTCTCCCCTACGCTACCCCTCCTTGAATCATCTAACACGTCTTTTACTATACCGATCCCCCAGAACAAGCCTTTCTAAACGCTTCCCTTCGACCCTTCCACTCCACATCCCTTTTACTCATCCCAAGCCTCCTCCTACTGCTATGACCTCCCAAAACCCCCCCCAAAAAAGGCTAAATTCTTCACTCTTCTATCCCTCCACTATCCTATTCAATCAAAATAACGGACTAACATGTCCACTTCTCAAATTTCATATTTCGCTATACTAATTCACCACTAATCCTTTATGGGTTCCAGAGTATCTTGCTACTCGCCAAAAAAGCGTTTCAACACCCCATCAGGGGTAACAAGCGACATATTAATGCAAACCTTTTTTCCCTCTTCTATCCCTACGCTATCCTTCTGATTCCAAATAACTGACTAACCTACCCACCACTCAAATAACTTTTTAAATTTCACTATACTAATTCAACACTAATCCTTTATGGGTTTCGGAGTAGCGTGCAACACGCCGAAAAAGCGCTTCAACACCTCGTCAGGGGTAGTAAGCGCTATATAAATGCAATTACAATACAATTACAATACCATTGTACCAGGGAGCTGTAGGATTTGGATGGTTCCCTGGTTTCCATTTGGGTAAGGTCTTATTTTGGGCAGCTTCTATCCAATCATTGTAGTTGGCTATGTGGGCCTCTATCGAGGAATTTGGGTACAGGAGCGGGGCAAGGTCTGTCTGAGTTATGAAATGTTTGATCATTACATTTATTCTAAGGGCATACCTGCCAATTAGATTGTGCCGAGGCAGGTGGGACCCCTTAGGCAAGGGTACAAAGACAAAATATTTGAATAAATGGTGATCAGTACAACTCTGACGTAGGACAGAGGAAAAGGTCACATAGGTAGCTTGCCCAAAAATGAGTTCTAACCTATGGCTGGACTTATGGGTAATTTATCGCACTGATTGAACAAGGCCCATTGCACCCATTGAGTTGATCAGAATTAGGAAGAGAGTCATAAATAACCTACTGAAGAGATAGATCTGACAGGACTGAGGGTAGAGGGGCTGAAGGGGATTTAGGACTCAGCATGGTGACACAGAAAGACTAAGCAAACAAGTGTGAAAGAGAAGGGAGAGTCAAGCAAAGGAACAGCAAAGAAGGAGCAATGGAGTGAAAGTAAAGGAAAGGATACGGAAGGGGAAAGAAAACTTATGAGGGGAGGAAAGAAAAAGAAGGGAAACTACCTAGGAGGGAAAGATTGAAAGGGATGGGGATAACTAGAATGAGAAAGAAAGCAGGAGGTAAAATGAAAAAGGAAGATCAAAAAAGATATGAAAAGTTGACAAAGTAACCAAGAAATGCAAGACAGGAACAAAACAATAAGACGGGAGAATGAAAGGGATAGGATAATACACAAACAGAAAGCAACTGACAAGAAACAAAGAGGAAAAAAGTTGAAAAAATGAAACAAGGGGCAGAAAGATAGACAAAGTAAGATGATGAAAGGCTTAAAAATGGCAAGAGAGAGTAAAGGCAGGAGCTCATGACAGAGACTGTAATTGTAGGAGGAAAACATAAAGGAACAGAGCTATCCATTTCAAATTCGATAAGGAGTTCCAACAAGTTGGGTATTGATGTTTTAGGGTGAGTGGAGTGATGGAATGGGAAAGAGATGACGTAGGTGAGGGAGGAAGAAGGAAGTTAAGTCAGGTGAAAGGAAAATTGGGAATGAGAAAAGTAAAAGGAAAACAGGAATTTGGAAGATGTATGTGAGGGAATGAGAGAGGTAAAAGTGATGAAAATGAATGTGATAGGAGTCCAAAATTGTGAAAGAGAGAGATAAAAGTGGAGGTAGTTTGGGAATTGGGGATTCAGAAGCAAGAAGATTACAGAGGCAGAGACGGCGGAGAAAGTGGCATTTATTGATTAGTAAGAATGATTTAGAGAAATAAAGCTGGAAGTAAGAGATGGACTACGGAGATGTGATAATTTGTGGTCAAAGGTAGGGTTGAACGTGAAAGGGTGGCTGGATGGTATAGTAATTAGAGATAATGAGATGAGTAGGTTGAAGGCAAATAAGATGATTGAGGTATACTTGAAAGGTGGGGAAGGGATTAAAACTGGGAGAGAGAGGTGAGGATATGCAGCTATAGAGTTTAGAGAATGGGAGTTGTAAAGCTGGTGGTAGGCAGCAAACTGTAAGAGATAGAGATGGCTGTGCAAAGAAAGCACGTAGAACTAGAGTAGAGGGCAAAACTGTCACAGATGCAGGAGAATAAAAAATGGTGTGCGGGGACATGTAGGAGGTAAAAGAATGAGGAACATAAATTTGAGTGTGAAGGGAAAACACAAAGAAATGGATGTAACAGGACAGAAATAGAGTTAAGAGGGTACCTGGGTGCGGGGGGTGGAGAAAAGGGTATACACAGGGAGGACAAGTGGCAAATAAAGAAAATGAGAATGACAGAGGTAAAAAACAGTAGTACAAATGAGGGGAGTCAGTGAATGAGAGATTGGGTGATAAGCTTGAAGCTGAAAACGTGATGAAAAAATGAGATATACAGATGAGAAGTAGACTCAGAAAGAAAGACTCAAAAAAAGTGATTGATATAAAGGTTGGTAACAAGGTCAATAGTAAATTGCAAATAAAACTTCAATAGTACAAAGGCAGCACTTTGTTTCACCCACTCTCCACTTCACATAGCATTTCTGTGGTATTCCGTCAAAATATTGAGTTAAAAATATTGAGATGCAGAAATATCGAGCTTTTAATATCTTGATCCACAAATATCGTGAGGCACGAAAATTGTTGACAAGAATATCGATTTCTAAGGTAAGTAATATCGCTGTTGCTGTTAATATCATACAGAAAAATATATTTGTAAAAAATATATTTTTTAATTATCTTCATGTATCTTAGTATATATTTTAATTGTATATGTTACAAATTGTATGATTATTGTTCATGTTTTTAAATATAGTTTGCAAATTTGTAGTTGTTTTTAAATGTAATTTAATTGTGAATTGCAATTTTTAGTGCTGTAGCGGGTTGAGGGGTTTGTAGGGGTACAAGGTGGGAAGAAAGGGGCATATGTATCAAGCCCATTCCCTTTCGCAAACGGGCCGATTCTCAGAATCGGCCCGTTTGCGAACGGGAAAAAGCCTTTTGGGATGTATCATCCCAAAAGGCCCTCGCAAAATAGGGAATCGCAAAATTTGCGATTCCCTATTTTGTGAATGCATTTAAGGAATCGCAAATTGCGATTCCTCAAATGCAATGTAGGAAGCACCCAAGTTGTGCGATTTTGGCTTAAGGAATCGCAAATTACCACCAACTTCAGGTTGGTGGTAATTTGCGATTTCTCAGAAAAATGCACTTTTTTGCATTTTTCAAAGTGCCATGTGGCACACATACATGCCTTTAGGGCATGTATGTGCACCACATGTGCACACATGCACATTTCAGGGGTGCAACAGGGTGTCCTTTAGGAACCCTTGCACACTTGAAATTGCGTGCGCAATTCCCATTTATTCCAATGGTCCTCTTGGCCCATTAAAATGAATGGGAAGCCATTCCTTAATTGCGACTCACAATTTGCGAGTCGCAATTAAGGAATGTCAGGGAATCGCAAAATATTTGCGATTTTTAATTACATCTCGTTTTGCGATTCTCAAATAGCGATTCTCAAAAATCGCTATTTGAGAATCGCAAAATTATTATTTGATATATATGCCCCAAAATGATTTATAATTAATTAATTATTAATTTTAAATACAGTTAATTATTTAATTGATAATTAATTATGTAAATTGTGTAATTAATTAATTTTTTAAGTTTTGTTTTAAGTGCGGTTTGTGGGGTTTGTAGGGGTACAGGGTGGGAAGTAAATTAATGATAAATAATTAATAATTAATTTTAATTAAAATTAATTTCTTCATTGATGATGAATTATGTAAATTGTGTAATGAATTACGTTTTTAAGTTTTATTTTAGGTGCGGGTTGTGGTATTTGTAAGGGTAAAGGGTGGGAAGTAAATTAATTATAATTAATTAATTTTAATTAACATTAATTGTTTAATTGGTAATTAATTATGTAAATTGTGTAATTATTATACTTTTTAAGATATATTTTAGTTGCGTGTTGTTGGGTTTTTAGGGGAATACGGTGGGAAGTTAATTAGGAAATAATGTATTTTTAATTAATTATTAATTACTTAATTGATAATTATACAAATTGTGAAATTATCATATTTGTTAAGTTATATTTTATGTGTGTGTTCATTAGTTTGTAGAGGAATAGGGTGGGAAGGTGAGTAATAATCAATTACTAATTTATTATTATTATTTTTTTTATTTTTATTTTAAATTATCTTTATTGACAATGTTGTACATAAAGCTCACAGTAATGTTACATCCATTTTTGTTGTTTTTGTTTTTGTTTTTTTCAGACATCTCAGCTTGGGGCTATCTATTTATGGACACAAAAAATCTCAGTTTTGCATTTGTGTAACATACATTTTTCCCCGCTACTTTCTCTTAGATGCTCTGAGGGCCTGTGTCAATAATCGGGTATCTAATACACAGTAACAACACCGTAACTTTGTATGTAAATCAGAAAAAAGAGAAATATGAGAACAATAACGAAAAGAGGATGGTAGGCGGCGGCGACCGGTTCAGTACCATCTTCTGCGGATAGTAGAGATTATTCTAGGGTTTGGGGGTCAGGCACCCAAGAATGAGAACCTTATACAGGGGCAAAAATTATTCAGTTGGGACCTCGTTTTGCCTATATGTGTGCAGGAGATGGGTGAGGGGTATCTGCATTATCTAGTCTGTGTGTAAGTGGTGGGCTGTCTAGTGTATCCTCCCTGTCTGCGGGTTGGGTAGTGCCTGAGTGCAGGTCTTCTAACATTATTTGAAATATTTAATTTATTTATACTTTTGTAAAAAATAATTAATAATTTATTTTTATATGTTATATATTAGGTGTGTTTTGTTGTGTTTGTAGGAAGATAGGGTGGGAGATTATTTAAGTAATAATACATTAAAAAACTATTTATTACAAATTGTTTTATTACTTAATTTGTTAATTGTGTTATACTGTTTTTTCTTCAGTTACATTTTAATTGTTGGTTGTGATGTTTGTGAGAATATAGGGGCTCATTACGATGGCGGGCGGAAGCACAACCGCCGTGCTGGCGGATGCAAAAACCACCAGTTACCGCCGGCACGCAGCAGTCCACACGCCCGTCCAATTACGATGCGTAAAGTAGGCCAAACACCGCCGGCAAGCCAGCAACACCGTCCGCCATCAAAGTGCGCCCGTACACGTAGCGGCGCAGCACAACTGACACACACCGTCCGACGAAACACGTCCCGCCCGGCGTATAAATTACGATGCCGCAAACAAACGGCTCCCACGGCTAAGAGACACCGCACGTGAAAGAGAGGCGGTAACACGGACGCAGAGCACGGAAAACGAAGAAGCGGCATCCCGAGCATGAATCCAGCACTGCAGGCCCTTCCCATGCTTCTGCTGATGCACCACCAAGGACGCAACGTACCGCGGAGACGCAGGTAGGCACACACACAACAAGTGCACGCAAACAGCGCACACAGTGCAAGGGCGGAAAAAGCGGACAACCCCCCACCAGCGCGTGTACACTACACATCCACCATTGCATCCACATATGACACACAGGCCAAATCCTAACATCGCGGAACACATGTGTACACACCACCTGGGACTAGGAACCAACCACCCCGTCACGGCCACAAAGCGCCGATGACGCCGCCACACATGCGCACAACGCAGAGGCCAACCGCAGCGCCATGCATGCGTCGCACACAGACACAGGGACACAACCAAGCAGCACACACATCAGCCCCACCCCGAACGCACATGACACGTGACAGGCCGGCCACAGACATGTCCCCAACGCCCAATTCACGGACAACACCCAACGCCACACAACCGACGCACACATGTCAGTGAAGACACGCAACAGCAGGACACACCCCAGTGTAACAAACATGGCGAAGCACACAGCGGCGGCAACACCAACTAGGAGAAGCAGGGCCCCTTCGGGAAGAGGAACGCCAGTACCACACTGAAAAACCCATACCACCCTGCACATATGAACAAGACACATGAAACGGAACACCAAAGAGCCCGGGGACCGACAACAGGTGGCCCAAGAATTACATCCACACACAAGGCCCAACGCAGAGCGGAAAGGCAGGCTGCCGCCCACACAAGGGAGAGCAGACAGCACTGAATGACCTTCCATTCCAACACCGAAACCACAGCCCTACGACAGAAGCCGGTGAATACAGCCATTGTCCAAGAATAGACCAACACAGGCATGCCGAGGAGACCGACCACAGGGCAGATAGCGCATATCACAGAAGCACACAACGGACGGGGAAGAAAGAAGAAAACACTCCCCCATGTCGGCCACATG
Organism: Calotriton arnoldi; assembly: GCA_963921515.1. Lineage (NCBI taxonomy): Eukaryota > Metazoa > Chordata > Amphibia > Caudata > Salamandridae > Calotriton > Calotriton arnoldi. The sequence continues at coordinate 166,108 of CAWUFW010007807.1, read as the reverse complement.
CAAGTTAATTGGAAGGAGTCACACAGCACCGACCTTGAACTGTCTGAGAAGCATGTGGGAAGAGGGCCCGTGTCCTCCAAACAAGCCAACAGAACACAAGTCCTGTCTCCCCACGACTACACAGAGCTCACAGCAACCCCGGAGCGTGCACATTGCAGACTGCACACACAGCCGGAGCACGCCACCTCTACGAACCGCTGCGAAATGGCAACCGCAACACACCTACCCAACTACGCCGAACAGCTCAAGCTGTACAAAACCAACCTGTGCCATACATTGGGATGCGATCTCCTGTCCCTGCTGAACGTAAGTTACCGACTGACTTACCGCATCACATTGTTCAGCTGCGTCATGCCCGTCTTCTACTGTCGGAGGTGTCCCTACCAGCATCCCGTCGAGATATGCCTCTCCAACCCGGCATGTCTGAAGGCGGACCTGCTACCACTACTCCTCCCTCTGGACGCACACGACAGGGCCTGCTCTGCCTATGGGGGCATGGCGTATGTGGCCAACATCGCACGCGCACTGAAATGGAACCACTGTGCCTCCACACGACGGATCATCGAGAACAGCTACATCGAATGTCACCCAGCATGCCCCATCATGGTCCTCCAAGGGACAACCTACGAACAACACCTTGACAGCCACCATCCGCTTCATTGGCTGGCAAACATGTACACCACCAATGACATGGAAGCCCTGCTGGACGGCATCGCATACCTGACAACCTGTAAATACGTCGGACCACAACGCAGGTTCCCCGACTGACCTATGAAGTCCAACCCCGCACCCATGCTCAGCTTCCGCACGGACTGGCCAGTCACCACCACAACAGCCATACCAAACGACCGGCAACTGTAACCACACCATCAACGACATCGCCATGACATCGGATATGACCGGGACATGCACACTGTTCCCCATCACATCCAGGAACACCGCATGCATCGTGGGAGGCAGTGGCATGGGCTCTGTGCATCGCACCCACATGGACGGAACTGCACGAACAACCAGGACACGACATGGATCCAGCGCACATGGACACACACACCGCTCAGTGGACATGAATAGGTCGCCTGGAGTCTGTGGGTGCTGCACCCCTCCCACCCCCGCCCCGGGAATCCCATACCAGGACCTTTGCATGGACGACAAGTGCATACATCAACAACACGACCCCAGTGACTGTGACATGTCCAGTAACCACCACAGTGCAACAACAAGTGGCACGCCGCTGCATGCACGCAAGCACATGCCCTGATGTCATCTCACATGCACGCGTGCATGAGGAACAACCGCAGCAAACCTGTCACATGGAACTGAGATGGACTGTGCCCATGATGCCGAGCGGTCTGGTAGGCTACATGTATACCGTCTGTGTCAAAGTCCGCAGCTATACGTAAATGTACATTAGCACAGCCTTGGCCAAGCAGATGTAACCCCACACCCTATCCCATTTGTTATCATGCTCAGTATATCCTCAACATGTATTCCGCTGCCAGTAGTGTCCACTATACTGCATCACAGAGGACAGAAGACTCAATATAATGTTTGAAACCAAAACTGTCTCCGCTGACTCATTTCACAAGTACGAATGAGAGAGGATGAGAGTATGTGAAGTACACGGCAGTCGTGACATGACCATGTAGTCCACTGGTATTGGATGTCAACGCAAATGAGTAGCACTACTGTGGAAGACACACATGTGTCGTGTGAAGTCGTATGGACGCAGTGCTCAGGTGGGTGGGTGCGACGGGTAGATGCGCACATGCCAAGTTGGAGCACGCCGTGTTGGGAGGGCTCATGAACAGTACACCACCGCTTCCCTGGGCATTGTGAGAGGACACCTGTCGGGGGGAGTGAACACGTGTGTGCACAGCAGCCGGGCACACGTACAAAGCAGTACCAGGCGCACCTCAGCCCACCCTCTGTGGACAAGCTGGATCCTGTTGTGCGCCCGCCATGCCCCTTGACAAGGCACACACAGCCCCAGTCGACCAGGTGTAACCCCAATATAGTCAATCCGCACAGGCGATACAGGGCACGGGATGGCAGTGGAGCATGGTGTGTGAGAGGTCTCCTCGCGCTCCTCCTGGTCATATCACGCAGGCAATAGAACCTCAACGTCTAGCATGGCACAAGTCACATGGAAGTGTAGGGGGACGCACCACAGCACGAGCAGCACTGACGTCACGGGAGGTGGCTCGCACCATCCCATCCATTGCCCATCATACCAACCACGCCACATGCCATTGCGACTAAGTGCAAGCGCGTGCGCCACCACCCCCGAGCCCTCCCCAGAGAGGCCAAAGAGTGAATGTGTGGGCCATCAGCCACAGACGGACGCGGCATGGCCGCAAGGGCAGCCACAGCCACTGGGTGTCGCAGGTGGCGGATCCGGAAGGCGAAGACTGTGATGCATAGTCCATGCAGGCCGGGTCTCCATTTGGGGCACCACGCAGGTGGACGGCGTCCCGCCACACATCATACCCTGGACCCACACATACACTCCTTGCCCTCTCTGGTGCGAGCTTGGGGCTGCCTGTGCAAGCGCTAGCCTCGCAGGTGAGCATGCATATTGGGGGGCGAGGGGAGGACATGAGGGCTGGGGCGAAGATGACTGTATCACTGTCAGTTAGTACAAGGGATGACCCAGATGTGGAAAGGAAGAGACGTGTCCCGTGTGTACTGCAACTAGTCGCCAATCCGACTACCCCCCATGTCCGGAATGTAAGCCCGCACCTAGGCCCGCCCATCCGCCACATCGAACATACCACCAGCACGACAACCTTCCCATTCGAAACACTGACTGGGGGTGGCGACCAGTGAACAATCATGTGTAGCCTACCCACGCGTACATGTGGGCCCTCCATGATCCATGTCACCTGCGGCAAAGACATGACATGCGCAATGAGGGAAGTGAGGAGAGCTGTCCGCCCCACGCGCAGAAGGTGCATCAGCTCCACAGACCCAGCAGCGAGTCCAGCAGGGGTCACATGTGCAGGGGCAGCTGTGCCTGGTGTGAAGGCACATGCATATAGACAGCACATCGACCAATGTGTAGTCTGCCCACATCCACAGTCCATCATCATGCGGACATAGGAATTGAACACAGGGCAACACATCTTAGTTGGTGCACCCACCGTGACCAACAATGCGCAATCATCGACGTACCCGCCCTGTGCATGGCCCCCCACCCAACGGAGGCACATCCAGTGCCACCATCCCACACACACAAGCCTTCCACGGAACATGCTGTGTCCAATGGTCAGTACAGAGTCAGCGCCCATCTGGTGGATCCTGAACAGGAGACACATGCACACACATGCCAGCTCCCACTATGTACGTCTGCCACCTGGCACGTGCAATGTAACCTCTCACCTGTGACGTGTGACTGCAAGCACACAGCCGTCTTGGCATGGGGCTGTCAATGTGGACACCAGTCAATGTTTCGGGAGCTGTGATCCGTACAGTGCTGTACATAGGGTGCAGTGCTGACACCTACTACTGTCTCATATCCCCTCGTGCCACAGGTCCCACTTGTATTGGCCGCTCAGCCCGTGCCCACATCGTCGTCGTCGTGTGCCATACTCATCCAGCCTCGGAAGCAGTTCCATGCTCAGCAGACACTCATGTTGCCGTGGCGTTGCCGCTTGACGAATATGCAGTCAGTCCCCATCAGCACGCCCCGCAAGTCATTGGGGCCTAGATCCCCATGTGCATGCACATGGCAGTGGTATGTCTCACTTGCCATTGCCATTGTTGGGAGACCTGTGTAAGTGTATTGTGGCCGTGCCGTCCCAGCTTGACAGCTGGGCTGTGGCTCATGTGCTTGCTCAGTCATGTCAGTGATGTGTATGCGAAATTGCTATGTGTCGTGTTGCTTTGACATGTGTCCTCTGCCATTTTCCCCAGGCGGAGACCGAACATTGACCGCCCATACCAATTGCTGGCGGACATGGACGATACAGAGGTGATCAGGAAGTTTCGGCTGGACAGGCCAAGCCTGCATCGACTGTGTGCCATGTTAGAGCCCCATCTCCGTCCCCGCAGGGTGTATCCGACTGCTGTCACCCCCACGGCTAAGGTGATGGCCGCCATGCATTTCTTCGCCACTGGGTCATTCCAGCACACAGTGGGCAGTGGAGGAGGGATGTCCCAGCCCATGTTCAGCAAGGTGCTGAGGGATGTACTGGCAGCCATGATGCTGTACCGGAACAGGTACATCCGCTTCCCCAGGGCTCGTGAATTGGCGGCAGTGAAGGGTGCATTCTATGCCCTTGGCAGAATCCCACACGTCGTGGGAGCCATTGACTGCACACATGTTGGCCTTGTTCCACCACAGGCCACTGAGCACCTGTACCGCAACAGGAAGCACACGCACTCCCTGAATGTGCAAGTGGTGTGCCTTGCGGACATGGTGATCACCCACGTGTGTGCCAAGTTTCCAGGCTCGGCACATGACGCACACATAATGCGCAACAGCATCTTGCCACGACTGATGGCCAATCTGCAACAGGATCGTGGCTGTATTGTCGGTGAGTATGTGGAGTGGTGTAGCGTGCTGGTTGTGCGATGCTGTCCCCTGTCCAGTTGGAATAGCAACGGTTCTCTGTGTCCCTCACACCCAGGTGACTCTGCGTATCCGAATGGGGCATGGCTGCTCAGTCCATTGAGGAATCCTCGCACCCCAGCAGACGATCGATACAATGAGGCACATGGGAGGACCAGACGTGTGGTCGAGCGTACCTTTGGCCTCCTCAAGTCCAGGTTCAGGTGCCTGGACCGCACCGGGGGTGCACTGGCGTACTCCCCACAGAAGGTGTGCCAGATAGTGGTGGCGTGCTGCATGCTGCACAATCTGGCCATTCGGAAGCAGATCCCCCTCATTGTGGATGACGGAGATCAACCAGGGCCCCAGCCCGCAGACCAGGACAGCTCGAGTGAGGTGGACAGCGGAGAGGAGGAAGCTGGGAATGTGCGCCAGCAGCTCATCGCCCGCTACTTCACTTGACGGTGAGTGTCCATGTACGACGGATGATGTGTCTGTATCTGTGCAGGTGTGTGTGTGCTGTGTCAGGGTGGCCGTATGTTCACTGCGTGCAGTGTGTCAACGCTCCATGGCCAGGGTAGTATGCCACTGTTGGTGACTGTGGCATTGTGCCCTATTGCTCTGTGCGATGTGTGTACATTGCTTGTAGTTGTTGACATGTACTGTGTGATGGGTGTGTGACACACTCATTGAATGTGCTCCTGTTCTGTCTCCCACCCCTAGGTCCCTACAGGCCCTCCGGATTCCATTGCCATGCCACGCATCAGGTGCCTTTCCGCCCAAGGTGGCCGTTGTATTCCGTACAAATAAAACACAGGGCACAAACAGCAGTTAGTGAAAAAGGTGCATTTATTACAAACTGTGACATGTGATTGTGTGTAAGGTGATGACAAAAGTGGTGCGTGCAGTGACAATGAGCTGTCGGTCATGGCTGCGTGAAGCGCAGGGTGTACCCACTGGTTCTATGTCCATAGTCCAACACACACATGCCATCCAGCTGGCTGTGTGGAGTGGGATCGTAGAGCAAGTCAATGCAGTGGCTGGTCAAGGAAGGCTGGCGGAAGGCTGGCTGGCTGCCTCACTTGCGACTGGAGCGTGCGAAGTCCTCCCGGGAGACCTGTTTCCTCTTCGGACGGCCCCTTCCACGTTTGGGAGGGGGTGTGTGGTGGCGACCTGCTGGTGGTGGGTGAGGTGTGCTCACTGGCTGTGGACGCAGGGGAAGTGGACACTGCTGGCCGACCCTGCGCCCTAGCAGGTGGTGGCGGAGGTGGTGTTGCTGGCCTTGCCTGTGACCCCACCGCCACCACCAGCTGGCCCATGAGGTCCACGAGTTGGTCCATACGGGACACGAATTGGCCCATATGGGCGTCCATGGACCTCAGCACCCCCAGCACCTCCCGCGTGTCTGTAGCAGACCTGACCCATTGTTCTTGGGCCTCCTCATAGGCCCCAAGGACTCTGGCCATTTGAGGCAGGGCATGGCTCCCAGGGGAGGCTGGCGTTTCCCTGACCCTGCTCCTCCTACCAGTCCTGCTGCCACCGGCCTGCCCACTAGCCACATTGCACACCACGGTCCTCGCTGTGGCTCCCAGGGTGGATCCAGTCGGCCGGGCCACCACCTGCGCTGGGGCTGGTGCCAGCGAAGACGTGGTGGTGGTGGTGGCGGTGGTGGTCGGTGCGGCGATGGTGGCGGTTGCGGCAGTGGTAGTGGCCGCAATGACCGTGGGTGTGGCCGCAATGACCGTGGGTGTGGCCGCAACGACAGTGGCAGCAGGGGGCTGGGAATGTTCAGCAGCCCTGGATGATGGGTTGGTGGGTAGGAGGGGTCCTGGGGAGCGGCTGGGCCCTGCCACACCAGATGTGCCTGCTTGGTGGTCCGTGTCCGAAGAGGAGGACAGATCCTCCAGATCCGTGTGTCCTCGTTGGGGGCTTGTGGGCTGGCTGTGCTGGCTGCTGTCTCCATCCCCAGCATCCGGCAGTTCGTCACCTGTGGAGAGAATGAGATTTGTTATTGTGTTGCACCTGGCGAAGTATGTATTTGTCGTCTGACATTGGCAGTTCGTGCACTCTCGTACATGGGTTTCCCGGAGGCGAGTGTGTGGCTGTGGCATCTGTAGTTGTGTGTGCTAGGCAATGGGACTGTGTGCTGTGCACATGTGGCATGGGACGGATTGGCCATGCCGATGGGTGTGTTGCTGTGCCCCTACTCATTGTGACTCTGGTGTATGCGGGCTCCTGGCCCATCCTGGGTCTGGTTTGTACTTTGCTTTTGGGGTTCATATGGAACGCTTAGGAACGCATATGGCAACATGGGGGCCATGCCCCAGATTCACATTTGGGAGGGAAGATGCTTTTGGGGTTCAAATGGAACGCTTAGGAACGCATATGGCAACATGGGGGCCATGCCCCAGATTCACATTTGGGAGGGAAGATGCTTTTGGGGTTCAAATGGAATGCTTAGGAACGCATATGGCAACATGGGGGCCATGCCCCAGATTCACATTTGGGAGGGAAGATGCTTTTGGGGTTCAAATGGAACGCTTAGGAACGCATATGGCAACATGGGGGCCATGCCCCAGATTCACATTTGGGAGGGAAGATGCTTTTGGGGTACATGCTGTAAGCCATGGGTGCCGAACGTGACATGTGTTGTGGCAGCATGACAGTGCATGGTCTGAGGTGTGTGCATGCCTGACTTGGCCTGCATATTTGCTGTCTGTTGTGATTACTGGACATGGCATTGGACGCATCGTTATGAGTGAGTGTTGGTTGTGTGCCAGCCAACGTATTGCAGTTGTCCCATCTCCTTGGTGTGCGTGCTGCCCTGTGCCATGTGCATCACTGCAGTGCTCGGGGGGGTGTCCCATGTTGTGTGTTGTTGCTCACAGTGTGTCGTGCGCTTAATTGACTTCTGGCACATGGTTGGTCATGGGCATGTGTCTTAGCGTGACTGCTGTATGTGTGGCAGCTGTGCGGATGACATGCCTTTCATGGGACTGGGGCTGACGGATGGGATGGATGGTATGTTGTATGTGCATGGTGTGTCTGTGTGTTTGATGGGTTCAGTGGTGTTCGTGTGCATTTCTGTTGTTCCGCTCTGTTGCGTCTAGTGTTGTTTGTCTTACATAGGCGTAGTTGTGGGGTGTATGGTTGACAGGCAGTAGGGGCTACATGAACTGGACTTCAATGGTGTTTCGGTTGTGTGTGATGGGTTGCACAGTGGCTGCCGTGTGGGACTATATTCAGTGTGGCTTGTGCATGCAGACGTGGCTCCTTGGGTGTTGCTATGTCTGTGATGGGTCATGTGGGGTGTGAGTCTGTTGTTCATGTCCGTGTGCACATTGTTCACTTGTTCGTGACGGTGGGCGGTGCTGCGTGTTCGTCTGCTACGTGACATGTCCCATGTGTTGGTCGTGTTACGGTCCTATGCCTCCAGTAATCCGGCCCTGTCCAGTTTCCCACCTGCAAGTTGTTCGTGCGTGCACTGTACTGGATGCCACATGGCTCTAAGCGGGGGTGCTCCATGTTGCAGGTCTGTGGGGGTGGGAGGGTGTTGTGGGTCGTGGGGGTGGCTGGATACCCACTGACACCGATTGCTGTGGACCGTGATGTCTGCCTTTCGGCTGTCGTTGTGCACTGCGGTGGCTGACATGTGGGTGTGGGGTGTGGGGGATGCTCCTCCTTGCTGTGCTGTGGGACTGGGGCCTGGTGTGTGTTGTACTTGGGCTGTCCACCGTCCCACCCACTGCACTTTGTGTTCCTGCCACTTACCTGTTACTTGTCGGTTGGTGCAGCTGTGGCAGACACATGGGTGTGGTGGGTGCTCGTTGTGGCGCTTCTGGCATATTTGGGGACCTGTTGGTGGTTACGTGGCTGGCTGAGTGTACACATGTCCCCACGCATCTTGCAGTTGTTCTGTTTGGGCTGTGTGTGGTGGTGTCTGTTGCATGTGTGTGTGATGTGTTGTGTATTGTGTGCTGGACATGGGGGTGTTTGTCCCTGGGAGCTGTGGCATGGTGGTAGTGCATGTGAGTACATAGCGGTGTGCTGGTATACATTAGTTTGTACTTACCAGCCTCCACTCCCCCTGCTAATCCGGCAAGGATCTCCGGATGGATTACGACTCGCACCTTCTCCTCCCACGCTTTGAAGGTCTTAAAGAGCGCGGGATTCCCTCCGCCAGTGACGGCAGCCAGCTCTCTGTTTTTGCCCTCCTTCTTCTTGACCAGGCTCTTGACGTCATTCCACCGTTTGTTTATTTCTCCTCTGTTCCTGGGCAGGGTCCCGACTGCATTGACCTGGTCTACGATCCGGTTCCACATTCTGTTTCTGGTGGCTAGTGGTGTGTGCTGGACCATGTTCCCATAGATTTGTGGGTGCACCTTGATGATCTCGTCGACCATGACCGTCAGCTCCATGGGCGTGAACTTGGGCATTCTATGTGGTGCCATGGTGTTTGTGGTGCTGGTGCGGTGTGTGTTGTGTAATGTGCAGGGGGTTTGTGGTGCCGGTGTTTGGTGATGGTGGTGGTTGTGATGTGTGCGTTTCTGTGGTGTGCTGCTGTCCTTGCTGTGTCACTGTGTCCTCTCCTCTCCTCTCTGGTTTGCAATGTGGCAAGGGGTTGTGGTCTGTGGGAGTGCTGCTTTTGTACTCACCTATGTGGGTGTGTCCTCATGGTCTGTTGTTTTCAGGTGTGTTGTGTCTGGGGTTCTGGCCTTTGTATTTTTTGTTTGTCCGGGGGGTGTTTTCGGGATGTGTACTGTGCTTGTGTATTTGTGCGTGCCTTGCTGTGTGGAGTTATTGGCCATGTTGTGTGCTATTGGTTTTGTGAGCGGATGGTTTCTGTGCAGGGACGTGGGCGCCATGGTTTCTGCCGTGTCGATTGGCATCGGCGTTGTTTGCGCTGGCGGGCGGTTTATTTGTGGTTTTCCCGCGCTCATGGCGGTGCGATCGTAATTTCACGTGCGGTGTGTCGGCCGTGAGGGCGGGCGGTTTTGTGTTGTCGGGCGTGTTTCCGTCCGTGGCGGGCGGTTTGACTCCGACTCGGACGATGGCGGGCGGTATTTAGTGTGGTTTTTCCGCCGATGGCGGTTTTCGGTTTGTGTTATCGTAATGGCGTGGTCGGTGTTCAGACGGTGTATGCGGGCGGTATTTTGCCGATTCCATGCCTGGCGGATTTATTTACGCCGGGTATCGTAATGGGCCCCATAGTGTGGTATTTTAATTAAATTAAAAATATTTGTTTTAATTGATAATAATTAATAAAAAGAGCAATCATTATGTAATTTGTTTAATTTTTCTTAATATTTAGACATATAGGGGGCGATTACGATGTTGGGCGGGCTTGCGTCCACCCGACATCGTCTTGTAAATGGGACTCACTGACCTACCGTCAAAACTCCCACACCAAGGTGCGAGCTTGGAGGGCCCTCACCCACCCTCAAAGTCAGTTACCTTAGTTCCAGAGGCTGTGGTCCAATTCGGGCCAGTTCAGACCAGTCACTCTGGGCGCTCTGCTCCGCTCTGCACTGATTGCTCTGTACTCCCTTTGGGCGCTCCTGCTGGGACCACTATGCTGGCTTACGCTGGGCCCCTTTATCCATGCACTGATACTGCCAGTCCACGCGCCAATGCTGCTGCCCGTCCAGCCAGTCAAGCTCCTGTTGGGCTCCTGTTGGGGCCCTACAGCTGGGCTCCCCCCCCACTCTCTCGGCTTTGCTCCACGCACCACGCGGTAACCGTGGCGATGGTGTATGGGGCATTGTGTCCTGCCGGGCAGCGGTGCGGCGGTGGTGCGGGGGGACGATGTGGCGAACCGGCTCGCCAGTGACCCCCCCGTGGGCCTCTCATTGCTCCTGTGGCCTGGGGCTTGCCGGTTTTGCCAGTTTTTGCCGGTTTTGCCAATTGGTAGGCGGTAGACGGCGGTTTTGAGGTTGAGCGGGGGAGCGGCCGCAGCTGCTGCTGCACACGGATCGTAGCGTGTTGTCTGTCTCTCATAACACCGGGACTGGAGTCTTAGTCCCCCTCGGCCCCCAACTGGAGGCTGCACACACAAGAGGGCCCTGCTGGGCCCCCCAAACACGCTTTCGGACATGGTTTCCATGTCAGACAGGCCGGCATGGAAACCATGCCGGAAACCGTGCATCGTAACCCCAAGGGCGGAAAGGCCCTTCCTTTGGGATTACGAGCCGGTTCCGACTAGACGATGGGCTCCTTGAGCCCGTCGGAAGCCAGCCAGAATGACCTGCCGGTTTCAATTCCAACCGACTGATACATAATCAGCTGGTCAGAATCGAAACCAACGATGGGGGTCGGAGAACCTCCGACCGAAGTTCGCAGGCTTTCCGACCTCCATCATAATAGGCCCCTTAATTTTTATATTTAGAATTGTATATTTTTGGTTATTTTATAGAGTTGTTAAAATATGTTATTTGTTTGAGGTGAACTACTCTCTCTCTAATGTTGCACAGACTGGAGTGGGATTCATGAATTTGACCCCTTCAGAGTCCAATGCTTTCCCTACTGTTGCACCTACTGGAGTGGGAATAGAAAGTTTTACCCCTCCGGTGTCCAACGTTTTCACTACTGTTGCACAAACTGGAGTGGGAATAGTACATTTTTTAACCCTCCAGAGTCCAACGCTTTTCCTACTGTTGCACCTACTGGAGTGGGAATAGTAAGTTTTACCCCTCCGGTGTCCAATGCTATCCCTACTCTTGCACAGACTGGAGTGGGAATAGTAAATGCTACCCCTCCTGAGTCCAATGCTTTCCCTACTGTTGTACCTATTGGAGTGGGAACAGTAAATCTTACCCCTCTGGTGTATAATTCTTTCCCTACTGTTGCACAGACTGGTGTGGGAATACTAAATTTTACCCCTCATGAGTCCAACACTTTCCCTATTGTTGCACCTACTGGAGTAGGACTAGTAAATTTTACCCCTCCTAAGTCCAATGCTTTTCCTACTGTTGTATGGATTGGAGTGGAAATAGTTTATTTATTATTTCTAGAGTTTTATAGTTATATGTTAAAATATTTCTGATTTACTACTTTTAACTATAGATATGTTAAAAAACTATATTTTTGTCTATAGTTTTTGGCTATTAGTGTAAAATGATATCTTTTTTTGATTTTTTTGTACTTACTTGTATATGCATTGAAAAACAATATTTTTGTGCTCAATATTTTTGACACAATATTTCTGTTGCACGATATTTCTGGTTTCGATATTTGGTCTAAGAACCATTTCTGCTTTTGGAGCCCCTAAACCCCTATTTTGTAACTAAATAACACCAAAGAATGTTTTTGATGTGCCCTGATATCTTCCTCACTGCAGAACATGCTAATCTCCTTAAAGCTAATTTTATCACTGAAAATCCTGCTCTTATCTTGGGGTAGTTTATAAGGGTAAGCTGCTCAGAAATGATGGGTGTCAGGGTAAGTGTATGTGGGACTCACTCACTGTACACTGCAGTGGGGGGGCCTAAAATTATGCTGCACCACTGACCATAACCATGGGTGCACATTGCAGTAGTGGAACACAGCAACATAGAAAAGGAGTTGAAGTTGAGGGCTTGGTGTCACAGGGTGCATTGTTCGTTTATGTTTTAAATGGTCTCTAAACATTAGTAAATGTCATATAGTCTTAGGGAGGTTGCAAAGATATGAAAGTAGGATAGTGGTACGTAGGAGGTTTGAGGAGAGTCACGTGGGATAGATCTTAGTCTGAATTATACTTTTTGGTCACTCTTCTTTTTCCAATGCACCATTTAAACTATAAATCTTCTCCTTACCAATTCTTACAGATTACATACAGTTACCTATAGCAATGAATGTCTGACTGCTTTGCAGCCATCCGTCACGGGCTAGTACTACAGTCATGGATGCTGAACTCCTCCAGAACAGAAGTCTCATTCTTTCTCTCCTCTTCTGTATCCACCCCTCTTACCAACACTGTTTTCTTTTTCCTTTATGCACTGAATGTCAATCTATTGGCTTGAAACCTCAATTGTCCCATCAGCCTATCAATAAGGATGGAAGTCTTCATCATCAGTGCAGCCAATGCAAACACACTTTCAATGTAACTTTCTCAAGGCCCGTTCACTCATACCATTCTAGACAGCCAGAACACTCACTAATTCACTGGTCTTCAGTTGACTGTACTACTCTTATCACTCCAGCCAAGGTCCTACCCAGGCTCTATCCAACCTAGCTAGGCTCACCCCATGACAGGGCCTATATAAACTACTAATGTTAGTACTCAAATTAATAAACAAGTTGTTATCATTTGGATACCTTTCCCTCTTACACACCAACTAGTAATTGTAGATGCCACCTCCAAGTTCAGAACTTTAAGCCTGTTAGGTGTCCTTCACTGGAACTTCCTACTGCCAGACTTCCTTGCTACTGACTTACTCCAAGGGTTGGAAATCACATTGAAGAAAACATCTGTTGCACATTTTTTTTAAACTTTGATAAATACCCCCTCATATAAGTATGTAAATAATATGTCTTTTCTGTTACTTTTGTGTTCGACTACCTAATGGGCGTAGGGCACCGTGTTGTGTCTGCCATTCTGAGTGATACATTGGTGCAATTATAAATCCTGTAACACATTGCCTAAGAATTCTGAACGTAGAAAAATGCATATAAAACTATTCAATAATGATGTTAATTTGCCTTAGGTTTCAACAAGAAAAATTGCATTTAAAATATCAAGCAGAAAAATGTGCAGAATGAACCTAGCTTGCATTCCTACTGCCAGGCCTCAGCTAGGCCTTTTCTTTCTTTAAAATAGATGCTTAAAGAAAATGATGAACGTTGCACACGTATAATTCCATAGTTTGACCTTAATCTGACTTGCTCAGATTCTGTCATAACTCCAGAATGCCCAGTTTATAAAATGTATTATTTTCCTCAACTACGTTTTCTTGATAAACTAAAAACTAAACTTGTATTTGTCACATGTTCATATAATATTGAATAGAGAACTGTGTTTTAACAATAGATGTATGCTTATAAGAAATATGAATGCCATTACCTAACAAGAGATCTGCAAGTAAATGTTTCTGTCTTTAGTGGAGTTCATTGTTCCTCAGTGAAACATTTAATAAATGATAGACTGAACACTGCAATATTCTTCCGTGGGAACTAAGGTTAGCTAGTCCCAGTTGTACAAATGCTAACATTGTAGGATTCCTTTCTGGATCGCTAGCTTCACATGTTTGCCATGGGAAAGGAATAATGAAGTTACCTTCAGGCGAATGATGACTTCTCATTGGTTGGTAACGATCGCAGCTGCAACTTTGTAATAACATGTGCTTATGTCTTTTATAATCATGCATGTTTCTAGCTAGCTAGCCCCATTCACGCCATTCTCCCTTGCACCACTCCTGCCCACTTGCTGTGAGCTACTGCAGACGGTGATTGCTGTTGCTTGAGATTTTGCAGGTGACAATATATTTTCCTTCGCCCTGACGGGTGCAGCTACAGCTGTATCTGTTTTCCTATTTTTGATTGAGATTTATTTTGTGCAGTTGCTACTGTGACAGGATACTAATACTGTTGGAGAGATGAGACTCGGCTGAGTTTCAAGAACTTCTCTTTATGGGGAGTTTGATTTAATTTAGAATTCTATTTGATGCTCCTTTGATCTTGCCTTTTTCCAGGAACTCTTTGTGGGTTCTGTTAGGTTAGGTTCCTTTTAAATAGAGTAGGGACTAATTCCTTTAAGGAACATGCTGTTATTTTGCTATATTGATGACTCTGATCATATTTTTTGATGATTTCTTTTACCAGAATATTTGATTTACTAACTGAATAGAAAGACAACTAAAAAGAACTTACTAATCACTTTCCTAAAACTCTCATCATTGACTGAACTTAAATGTAAAATGTTAATGATTGACTTGATTTGAGCTGGTTTCCATTCATATAAAGCGCAAAGATCTGACACCTAAAAGGAGAAGATATTATAGCATGGAGTTGGAGTCCATTCTTGTAAGTAAAAAGGTTGAACTTGGAATGAGGAGTAGTCAGTCAGCTTAATCTTTATTCGACTATCAGAGATAGCCATAAAAGAGCAATCATTATAAAATCTTATATACAGTACAAACAAAATAATATGATAATAAAACCATTACATCTTATATAACTTTACCATAACATTCACGTATTAGTTGAATGAGGAGTACATTTGAACTCTTTCCGTACTATGAGTACTCTCAGTGATGCTATCTCCGATGTTTCTGGTGAAATTTTTTTGACTGTCTATATTGCATAAATATGTTACATTGGTGTAGTTTTATTAAATACCTTCGTCACGCTGTCAGTAGTCAAACACCAGTTTCAACTACCACCAGTGTGGTTTTACAACAACCATAAAAAATGGGAGACCAGACTTTTTGCTATTTGTGTTCCTTTACCCTAGAAACACATCGAGTATCCTGAAAATGAGTACAACTTATTTAAGAAAATACAACAGATTTTCAATAATATCTTCTAACTTCAAAAATGGTTACAGCTAATTGGGCACAGTGTGAGTAAATGTTGTAATTACAGTAAATAGGGCATAGCAAGTAACTGCCAAATGCTGATAACTGACTGTTCACAGAAATAGTCATCAAACTATCCATGTTAGCAGCAGTGGTCCTGAACCTACACTAGCAGTGTTTCATTTCTCATGACACAAGCTCCTGGTTAAGTCAGCGCCTTCAGCAACACCAAAGATCAGCAGTTAATACATCAAATGACATGTATGTGCTAAATGAGCAGCTTATGCTTGTGAAACATAAATTCGCAATAAGATATGCAGCCCTGAATCCTGCACATAAATGTTAATTTGTGACCTTGGGATATACTGCCTTCTTTTTGTGGTTGTTACTTTAAAACACAAATGCTCTCTAACCTAGTTAGTTAATAACACGCACTGTCCTAAGAGCCAATTTAAGGGATTTAAAAAAAAAAATATTCCACTAGCTCACCTACGAAAGCAGAAAAACATTGTTGGTGATTATCGACAGACATGAAAAATGCAAGAGTCCTTTAAACCCAACTCACTGTTAACATGAACATTACACTAGCTAATGCACATGATGTTGCCAGCTTCAGATCATTGCATTAAGCAGTTCACTGGTGACCAAATCTATCATTATAACAGTACATTAGAATGACAATAGAATAATCTTAATTTACTACATTGTACTTTCGACAAACCCCAAAAATGATTACACTTTTTTCAGTAGATTTCAGCATTTATAATCCATGCATCCACGTTTCAGAACAATCTTCTCCAGCAAGAAAATGGTGCAGGAGGTTCTACCAATCCCCACTTTCGAGTGATCATTAATCTTGCCACGAGGCATCCGCCCGCCCAAAAAAGAAAGAAACACATTAATTACGCGGGTGGGTAGTTGTATATATTCCGGATGGTAGCCCAGTAAGGTAAAGTGTGCAAGCGTGAACTGATCTTTAACTGTAAACTTATCAAATGTTCTTAATTCTGGGAGTTGATGCTCTTCTGCATGCAACCTAGAGTAAATGTTTAATAACTTTTCACTTATAGTGTGATGAACCTCTAATACTGTTCAAGAGTCCATTTCAATAATTTGTTAACCTGGTTTTGGGTATTACGAGATTTAATTTTCCAGTCCTGCGGCTTACCAATCTTATCATCTTCAAACACTCTTTGGCAAATGGTCCAGCTGCCGAATCAGAGGCGACTCTGGTGCAATAGAAAAAGTAAAGGTGTTCCTCTTGCATCAATGCTTTGATCACCTTTGACTGGTCAAACAATGTCCTAAAATGTTGGTTCTACCTCTGAATTGATATCACATGCACATTGATGGAAAATATTTCAAGCTTGCCATATTATTACACTAAGGTTCCTGAAGAGCAAAATGTTCATTGCCATTCATTTGCCTTCAGGCTCTACCTTTGTGACCTTTTTTTTTTCTAACTGCACATGACCCACCACCCAATGCAAAATGGCCTTGCCACTCCTAACACTCAGGTCAGATGGCGTGGCATCATTCCCACCCAACAGATAGTGCGCTTTTGTACCTAGTGAGGCAGAAAAAAGGAAAGGTGTTTTTGGCCTGATCAGGAACCACCACAGGGTCCATCTATGCTGAATGAAACTAAAAATTGGCAAACTACCATCACATAGCTAAGAACAAAATAATTAAAACTTTAGTAACAATGAACTGAAACTTCTCAACAAATGTCCATCTGATCTCTGGGTACTGAGTACAAGTCAGACTCATCCTTTCCTTCTTGTTTCGTCAGGAAGCATTCACATTTTCTGCATTGATTATCTGCAAGAAAGTCTCATCATCATTGGCTTCTTCAAAGATCAAGAAGTCTCACATCCAGAGAACATTTAAATTTGAGTTTTGAGTGATTTGCCCTCTCTTTGCCACCACAAAAGAAAAGACAGAGAAAATCTAGAAAAAATAGCTAGCTTCATTCTAGCTTCTAACTTCTTCATTCTTTTTTTTTAAAGATTTTTTTATTGGTTTCAACATTCAAGAGAAGATTACAAACATTGGTAGGCATACGTTTCAATCGAGTTATAGCTGGTTCATACAATATAACAGTGCAAGATAAATCACACATTGATTCCAGATGAGTGTCTATTATTTCTGGACATATCCATCTCTACGGTTGGGGATATACACAAGCCCCCTCTATGTGCATTCCAGCCGCCCCACTTCCTATCGCATTTCTTGGGGCATCCTCTAGCTTTAAAGACTTCTTTCTCTGCGACCATACATTTGTCTAATTCAGTTGCCCAAGTCTTGGTTGTAGGTCTTCTATTGCCCCCCATTTCAGGGCGATTGCTCTCTTTACTAAGGTATATCCCAGAGTGGCTAGTTGTTGCTCCACTTCTGTGAGGTTAGTGGCTTCCCAAATATTAAGAAGCCCTAACGGTGGTGTCAGCACTATCTGTTTTCCTATTGCCTCTTGCATTTGTAGCATAGCTCGGTCCCATATGTGCCGTATGTGCGGGCATTCCCAAATTAGATGATAGAAGGTTGCCTCTTGCTGACACCCGCTCAGACATAGTGTATCTTGCCTAGATCCCATTTTTGTTAAGGTGACCCCCGTGAGATATGTTCTATGTAAGATTTTTAATTGTATCAGCCGAAAGCGAAGAGTTATGGCTGCTTCCCTGGGGGACATCAGTGCCGTTTGCCAGTCCTCATCGTCCATATGTCTGATATCGGCTTGCCACCGCTCTCGGAGAGTCCAAAAAGGATCTGGCAGGTTGTTACATAGTTTACAATATATTAGTGAAGTGGCTTTGGTTGGGATGGGCTCGGATAATAGCCGGTCTTCCAAGGGGGCAGACTCTGGTAATTTACTCATGTCAGGGAGTGCTGCTTTGAGTGCGTGACGGATCTGCATGTAGCGAAAAAATTCTCCCTGAGTCAGCTCATATTGTTTCTGTAGGTCACTAAATGTGAGGAGTTTACCCTTTTTTACTAACTGGCCGACGGTGGAGATCCCGATTGTGTCCCACTTATCAAATCCCGAGTGATAACACAGGAGTCCCAGTTTTTGAGAGGCCCACAGGGGTGTGGTCTGGGTCAGCACTCCAGTCCAGCCCAGCCCAGACGTTTTGTGGCCTGATGCCATATTTCCACTGTCTGGGCCATAGGTCCCACATACCTCCCTTTCCGGGGTTTTGTGTATAAGGCTCCCAGGTATTCCTCCCTTCCCACCTGGTATCTGTCAAGCATGTATGCTGGGTCTGTTGGGGAGCATTACAACCAGTGATTTGTTGCCACTAATTGCGAGGCCCATTAGTAGAGTCGTATGTCCAGAAGTGCAATCCCTCCGTCGTACCACCCTTTGGTCAGCTTGGACAATGCTATATGAGGCGCGCCTCTGCTCCATAATAGTGAGTGGACCTCACTTTCAATACTCTTGAAATATGAGTCGGGTATCTTGTAGGGGCAGTTCTGGAGGATATACAAGAACCTCGGGAGAGCAAGCATCTTAAACAGGGCGGCTCATCCTAACAGTGATAGCGGTAGCGTTCTCCAGTGTTTGACATAATTGCGGAGCCGGTCTAAAGGGACAGCTAGATTTTTCTCGTAGAAAAGTTGAGGGTCAGGAGTAATAAAGACTCCAAGATAGCGAAATCCGTCACAAGCTATCTCAATCTCACATCCCGTGGAAGCCTGGGAGTTGGGCCCCGAAGAACAAACAGCACCGATTTAGCCCAGTTAATGGCATATCCGGCGTATTTGCCGAAATTTGTGTAAATATTCAGAAGTCTATGTATTGAAGTGCAGGGGGACGCTAGATATATCAAGATATCATCTGCGTACAGTGATATCCTGTCTTCCGTTCCTGTCTCCCATTTCAGCCCCCTGAGTATGACATCTCCTCGCACCCACGACGCCAGCGGCTCCAGCATCAAGGCGAAAAGCAAGGGGGATAGGGGGCAGCCCTGTCTAGTGCCTCTACCCAGTGGAAAAATACGGGTCGTGCGGCTATTGACTTTTACTTGACCCCGCAGCTCCGTGTATAGCAGCCTGATCCACCCCAGGAATCGAGGTCCGAACCCCAGGCGTCTCAGCACTTCGAAAAGATAAGGCCATTCGATGGAGTCAAATGCCATGGCGGCATCGAGGGAGAGCACCACTGCATCTTCATCTATGAATGGTTGACACCCCAGGACATTGTGAATACGGCGGATATTTAGCGCTGTGTTCCGTCCCGGCATAAAGCCTGACTGATCAGCATGAACCAAGGATGGGAGCATTGCCACTAAACGAGAGGCCAGGAGCTTTGCCAATACTTTAGCCTCAATGTTGATTAAAGAGATCGGTCGATAAGAACCACAACTATCAGCGGGTTTTCCTGGCTTCCGGATAACTACAATGGAAGCCAAACGTTGGTCATCGGGCAGGATTCCTTCCTCAAAGCTTTCATTGTACATATTTTTGAGGTGGGGTGCGACCCGTGGGGCCATGGATTTAAGGAATTCTATAGGGACTCCGTTGGGGCCCATCGCCTTCCCAGATTGGATACTAAATATTGCTTTGCAGATCTCCTCGTCAGTAAGGTCTGTTTCCAGTGTATTTCTATCATCCTCCGATAGAGTCGGGAGGCATATATCTGCTAACAAGTGCTGAGAATCTTCAGCCGTATATGTAGTTGAGGAGGTATAAAACTCCTCCAGATGGTCTGCGAATGCCTCCGCAATGTCCTGTGGATCTGAAATCTGCTCACCCCCTTCGAGGGACAGTCCGGGTACCCATCACTTCCCCTGTTCCCTCTTCTCCAACCACGCTAGCATTTTCCCTGCTCTTTCTCCTAGCTCATATACTTTATGTTGAGTTTGCAATAGTCAAGCCCGAGTTTTCTCCCTCGCCAACGTTTTATATGCTAGCTGCTTGATATTTAGTTGGTGTGTGGTGGCCTCGCTGGGTGAGGAGGCATGCAGCGCTTCCAATTGCTGGAGTTCACCTTCTAATTGTGTTAGCTGTTGATTTTGCTTTCTGACGTACCCCACTTTTAACGCTAAGGCTTGGCCTTTCAATACCACCTTATATGCCTCCCACACCACCTGTGCTGAGTTCACTGATCTGACATTTTCAGTAAAGTAGTGGTCTGTTTAAGTGACCAGGGTCTCCCTTATATCAGGAACTTTAAGTAACCAGGGATTAAGGACAATGGTATTCCTCTGTTGTTTGCTATGATAAGTTAACTCAATCCACACTGGGAAGTGGTCTGAAATGCCTCTGGGCAGACCTCGTGGGTGTTGAAACCGTCCCACAACTGCTGTATGTGTAAGGAAATAATCTATTCAGGACATACTCTTATGTGCATTGGAGTAGTGAGTGTAATAGGTCATATTTGGTTGTAAAGTCCGTCTCACATCTGTCAACGCCAGGGCCCTTGTGAATTCTTCCATCTGGGTGTTGGGACGCGCTAGGGGTCGCTGTGGATGTCTATATCTTCGGTCATCCATGGTCATATTGAAATCCCCTCCCATAATTAGGGTACCGACTGGGAAATCGAGCAGGACTTTTCCCTAGTCGCTAAGCGCCTCTCTGCCCAGCGCCGGGGGAAGATACACTGAGAGCACATTAATCGGCTTTCCCTCCCAACTGGCTTCCAAAACTGCAAACCACCCTAGGGGATCTGCCCGTGTGCGGACCGGGTTGAGTGCAAGGTTCCGTCGAACCAGGATACCGGTGCCCCTCGAACCTGATGTAAACCCCGCGTGTACCAGGAGCTTATATCCCCAGCGGTTTAGGGCCATGCATTTATTTCCCACTAAGTGTGTTTCTTGCACCAACACCAAATCTGGAGCCTGTCTCTTAAGATACTGGAGCACCACTCCTCTCTTTATTTTGTCCCCCAGCCCATTGACATTCATGTTAAGATGGATAGTGATGTTTCTTTTGTACTTTCCATTAGAGGCTATGTGGAAGAAATATACGAGGACCTGTAGTTATATCGAGGAGTGCATCCACTACCTCCCCCATCACCGTTGGCAAATGTATGGATCCGAAGCTGCATCTGGGTATATACTGCTTTATGAACCTCTTGTTTACAATTCCTACCTTTGAATTCTGAACTGAGCTAATTGAATCTGATACTCGACACTTTTTGATTTGAAAACTAACAAATTAAACACCCTCTACTACTCTACTTTCCCCCCCAACCTCCCCCCTCCCTGCCCCCCTGCCAGTGGATTTCGAACTACCCACTCCCCAACAAGGCAGAGTGCCTGTCGCCCCTCCTTCTATGCGAGAGGAACTTGGTTTGCAGCTATGCCCCCTCTGCCGTAGTTTAAGGATAATTCCACGGTATACTGGATACTGGGGAGAGACATCCCTTCCCCATCTCATGTCAATTGCCACACAGTGTCATAGAGGCGGTCTTACCCCATGCTCGTGAAGACCAAGTCACAAATGTCTACTATGTTGTGGCGAAGAATACCCCTTCATGTGCTACTCATGCCACTGTCCTACCACAGGGTCCTTTGAGGTGGCTATGTTTATTTATTTCAATACTCCCATCACCTTTTCCTCAGCTACGTGTAGTGGATTCCGTCTCTCTTCGGTTGGTTTCGTTCCGTTGCCTTGCATTGTTGTCTGGCCTACTAGGCCAGGGTCCTCCGTTTCGGTCTTTATTTGGTTTCTCCACCCGGCGCCAGCCCTCCAGCCACTCCCATGCCTCCTCTGGGGAGGAAAAGAACCATGTCTTGCCGTCTGATTCAATACGGAGTTTCGCCGGGAAGAGCATGGCGTATTTTATTTCTTTGTCGCGCAGTGCTCGCTTGACCGCCATAAAGCTGAGTCTTTGAGCTTGTACTTTGGTGGTGAAGTCAGGAAAAAAGGTTACCTGACTGTCCTCAAATTTAAGCTGTGGGGTTGCACGTGCCGTTTGGAGAACAATGTCGCGATCTCTAAAGTTGAAGACTCGCGCTATAATCGGCCTCGGAGGGGCTCCCGGCCTGGGCCTACCCCCAGAGACCTGATGGGCGCGCTCAATGGAGAAGTAGCTTGATAGTCTTTTTGGCTGTAGCTGTTTCAAAATTAACTCTTCCACGAATAAATCTACTGCAGGGCCTTTCGCCCGTTCCGGAACTCCCAGGATTCGTATATTGTTTCTACGTGCCCTGCCTTCGTATTCATCAAGTAGCCCCTCCATTTTAGTCTGCCTTTCTTGTAGCTGGCATACTTGCTTTTTTAGCAGGGCGGTATCTGTGTTCAGGCTTGTTGTAGCTTCCTCTATGTCTTTCACCCTGGAGTCCATTTTCCTTAGGTCAGCTCTTATCAGGGAGACCTCCACATTTACAGTGTCAATACGAGTCTCTAGGGAGGTTCGCACCCCCGTGATGGCCGCCATAATATCCTGGAGTGTCAGGTCCTTTTGCTGTGCTGGTTGGTCCTGGCCGTCTGGGGGCCCTTGAGCGTCCGTGTCTCCATCTTCCCCTGCCTTCGACCAGGCAAATTTGGCTAGCTTACTTTGCGCTGGTGTTTTGCTTCCTTTCCCACTTGCCATTTTCAGCTGCAATGTTCGATTTTTGACCGTGCTTCCAGGGGGTCAGCCCCAGTACTCGCCACCGCCTACCCAGGGGTTGGTATCCTCCCCTGTCGGCCTGTCGGGTTTCCCGGCCAACCGACCCTTCTTTTTAGTCCAAGGGAAGACCAGGAGCAGCCGTGAGCCCAGCAAGATTTTATAGGGCGCTTCTGCACTAATCTACTGCGCTTTCTGGCCCCTTCCTCCACCTAAGTCCGGGGTAATGCTGCGCGTTTAGCAGGAGCGTTCTTGTGTTGCGCACTGGGTAGGCCTCTTGACCTCCACAGCGTCCCTCAACTGAGCCGGATCGGCTAGGGCTCTTCCCCAACACCACGCGCACCAGAACCCGGAATCACGAGCGTGAGTCGGGGCGCCTCTTCTGCCGTTGCTGCCCGTCTCCTTCTCCCCGTAAAACCGTGCTCGTTGGTGACTCCAGTCACAATAACCCAGTAGGGGTCTGTTGGTTTCTCCTGACGGACAGTTTGCAGGCCTTTTTCTGCTTGCAGCGGCGAACCACCTCTTTTCCCGTCCACCCTTGGCCCTTCGGGGAGTCATGTGGGGACCCTTGATTAAATTGCGACGTTCACAGCTGAAACGTTGTGGGCACCGCCCCCAGTGTTACTCCCCGAGGTTAACACGGAGTTTGTGCCTACCGCGCCCAGGAAGCTGGGGCCTCAATTTGTCCCTTTGCCAGCCTGCCGTCGGTGTCACACACCAGCCCTCGATGCCAACGGGCACCCGCTACGGCGCGACACTCACCGCCGATATACTCCGAGTTTCTGTGTTGATAACTGCCGACTTAGGCCCTATCCCGCGAGGCTGTGGCCTCCGATGGAGCCGCGGCTGGCCCTCTACCCGCTCACTCAGCGGTCCGCACCCGCTGATCACCGGCACCTCTCTGAGCCCTCACGGAGGGCTGACCCAGCCAGCGCTCAAGTCGCTCTAACTTCTGAGGTCTTCCTCCGGTGCTGGCTGGTCCCGCTCCCTGCTTTTCACCGCCAGACACCCTGCGCTTCCACCGGATCACTCAGTGGAGCGAGGGTGCGTCGCCATATTACATTTGGGCGCCGGACGCGCTCAGGGTTATCCGCCGATTTCTAACTTCTACAATCGGAGTCTCTCCGTCCACAAGCCCCGCGGGACTCTGGGGTCGGGATCCCCCAGCCAGGGAGAAAGTCAACAGGATTTTGTCCGGATTAGTAGCAGGATAGACGGACGGGGCTCCGGAGCAGCGTTAGCGTGCGGCCATTCCCTTCAGCTGCTAGCCACGCCCCCCAACTTCTTCATTCTTAACAGTGCTGTTTTAGTTAGTTGGTGGCATGTACCGCGTGCATTTATCTGAGGAAAGCCTTACTGCTGGAGCCAAACTACCAACTGGAAATTCAATTCCTCACAGAAACCCGGATTACTTTTTAGGGGCCAAACTATTTGAGACTTGTGAAATCTCAATCGCAACTCACATTGGGGCATATTCTGAAGGACTCATCGCCGATTTAGCGGCACTTTTCCGCCACGAAAGTGGCGATAGATTTATCGCCCTATTCACAAGCCTGCGCTAACAGCAGACATCATCAGTTTACATGCGATAGCTGCCGCTAAAAACATCGCCAAGGCTGACAGCGGCAACTAACGCTAATCATATGCAGAGTAGGCGTTCCCGTGCAAAAACTCACGATAACACCACTTCGCGATAGTCTCAACGACCAGCCAGATCGGCGATGCTGTCCAAAAACAGGTGATAAGGCACGTCAGCAGCAGGGACTTAAGACCTGCTTTTTTCTGGTCTTAAGTAGGACGAAAACCTGCAGTATAAAGGGAGCTCAGCCCAGAGCCACATCTGAAGACCAACCGATGCCATGGAGCTACTAATCATGCAGCTTGGAGACCCAAGAGGGCCACAACACCCACCACCCCCACCCCCAGGACCACCCCCACCCCCGGACTACCACCGAGGCAGCGCAGAACAAGACAGCGGACCTTCCGAAAACTGTAGTTGCTCCAGCTTCCTCCATGGTGCTTCTCAGTTGTTTGGGTTTTGGTTTTTTTGTGGGTTTTTTGCAGCAGCTTTTATGGTGATTTTTCCCACCTGACGTGGGAATAGCAAGCCTGGCGCTGCTTATCGCTGATATTTTTATCGGTGTTGGGCCCATCGCCACTTTTTTCACTTTTGGGTTTCCTTTTTTATCGGCGTCCCGGTAATTTTAACGCGGACATTTGACGCGTTATCGGGAAACTATCGCCTGTTGCCGGCGTGTTGAGAATACGCCGTTAACACTGCATTGGTTTCTTGCGATAGACGGCGTTATGTAAAATTGCGTTATCCTAGGTTGGCGATAATTATCGCCCGTTCTTGAGAATATCCTCCATTAAGTCTACAGGGTTTCTCTCAGTTGCTTAACTATCTAATTGCCTACTCTCTTTCTCTATTCCTCGCACACTCTCTTTCTATGGCTTTCTTTAACTCCTTCTCGGTCACCTTTTCTATCTTTATATACGTTTGCCCTGCACCCACCTTTGCCTTTTTCACTCCATCATTGTAAAACCATTTCTTGTATTGCAAAGTTTTGTATCTAAGTTTCTGCTATTTAAATCACCAATATACATACATAATTATGATGTTTTAATTTTATGTAAGATACGCTGTATCATTTATTTCATAATGATATTGAAATTAATAAAACTGATTGCTATTTTCAGCCCAATACATTAGCTTCTAATAGCGAATTGGAACAGGTTTAGTGTGCCGAGACCTGACACCACTGCTACTGTATAGGCAATAAAGAACTTGAAAAGAATGGTTACATCTAATCCAAAAAGAGCATCAGTAGTGTTAAAATGTGTATACCCGGTTTGCCTCAAAATGTGTTAGGAAGTGTTGTCCCTCCTCGAACACTGGGCCTCAAACTGTTCCTGGAATGACTGTGTCAGTGAACTGCCCATGAGTGAACCTCCAACTCATACCACTAACCACATTCTTTGTTAAGCCTATCATATCAATTATTCATCCACAAGAAATTATGCCTTAGCTATCGCTAATGGCACAAGGATGTAACAACATTGAGAAACTCAGGATGTGCTCTGCAGCCTCTGAGAGTACAACACAGCATTAGTAACACAAACAGTTCTTTACCTACAGAGGCACACACCTGCACGTATATGTTTTATTCATGCAATTATTTTTATTTTGGACGTGGTCCGCCATAGATGTCTGCAGATCACGTTACAAAAAGATTGTGCACATTTAAAATAATATAAAGATCACACCTGACAGATACATGATGCACGAAGAAAGGGGGTTTATTAAAATAGTAAAGACATACCAAGAATAAGACATGATTTATTCCAGCTTGCCCTTTCATGCTGCGAGTTCACGGTACTATAGTAAACAGAAGCAGCGCTCACGCCAGTGGAAATCTGGTTACTAAATTGTTTATGCATTAATTTTTTTCTACTAAACAGAAATCTGATCTAATGAGTTTTTTGATGAACTACTGTTTTGTATAAACGCGATTTTACAAGTTACTCGCATATTGTGCATTTTCAAGCGGGCTAGTGCGTTATACAGTTCATATACAGACAGTGGAACTCAGAAGCTTATAATGCCATTAATTTAGAAAAAAAAGTAATTCAATTGAGAGTGAAAGTCAGTCAATAACTGAAATCAGAAGTTGGAAAGATTGTTTAGATATGTTGTCTGATGATCAGCCATTGAACAGAAGTTGTGAGACTTCGAGAAGAAAACTGACGACCACATACCTAACATGAGGCAGATTAGAAGATTTATAAAAATGTTTATATTATTTTAAGGGTATATGTAATCAGCTACCACAAACACGAAACCTAAATAGAAAGTAGCGAGAAAGGAAATGATACAAAATGTGCTCCACCAAACATTTTGTTTGCTTAACAATTTACATTTTTATAGTCCCAAGCAATCTTTGAGAGCATAATATGGTCTTTTCCACACTCCAGTTTATATACCACAAACGAATTCTTTATCTCCAGAGTATTCTCATAAATCCATCTAGTTTTATATCATGGTAAAACGCATTTAAAAGTTACAAGAGTCACAAAATATAATTGTGAAAAGCGCTGCAGATTATGGTCATCAGGAAGAACCAGAAGAGAAGCAGTTGAAGGGAGATGAACTTCAGATTTATCAGAAATTGCAGAACACCTGTCCCTTTACAACCTAGTAATAAAGATACAAAACCAGATTCAAATTAATCTAGTTTGAATATTTATCATTAAAGAAGGGACAGCATTGTATACAGTACTGAATAAATTATATTACCCCAATAATAAACAGATTACCATCCACCCTTAATGCAGTTGATTATGTTGGCAGTCTTAAAATCAGGTGCTATCATCAGATTACCACATCCAGTGTGGTCGTCGTTGTTCCATTTAGGGTGCAATATACCACTGAACCCATCACAGTAAAGCGATTTGCTGCTGCTAGCATAATTTTCCAACCATAAGAGGGACATTATGGTACTTGACAAAATGTGCCATCCTGTACAGCCAGCTCAGCTACTGAAGATTATTGACTGCCTTGAGGCTTTTCCATAAATAAAGGTAAAGCACTAGGTTTAATGCACCATCTAATTGTGGTGCTAAATTACTGATAAAAAGCCTGAAAATGTCCTTATTCCAATGTAGGGCGAGGGTGCCGTCTGGCAAAATTCTATTTTGCTTTTACCTCAGAAATTTCTTGCAAAATTGGACTTTGTGTCTGGAGACGGAGGCCAACATGAAACAACTTGTCTCAAATCTTGATTTTAAGAAACAAGTTGCCAACCTTCATAAAACTTCTCTTAACTAAACCTATATCATAAATAGAGGAGGCAGGCTATGTCAATAAGGATCACTAAATTTACCTATGGCTCAGATTACTTGAGGGCGTGGGAAGATGGCCCTGCATGTGCAATTTTTTAAAGAATGACTTAATGAGTGCTCTATACATGTTCTAATTATTTCCTGCTGGTACATGCCTACATTCCCTACTATATTCCTACTATATTGGATGGGGATACATGCGTCAATCGATCGTTTGGGATTACTAAAAGCTGTTTGTGAATTCTAATTAATTTGTGACTTGTACACAGCTTTTTGCTCTTTCCAAACTTTCTTGTTATCCCCAGTTGTCTATCTGCTCTTTCCATGAACTTGACATGTTTTGTCTGAAGCAAGTTTGTGCTACTAGCACCCCAAAGTTGCTTAGGTAAAACGTGCTTCTTGCAAAAATAGCCATTGATTTGCCACGTTATGTTTGTGTGGGTGAGGAAGTTGCCTTAGTGAACTTTGTGTTGGGTGTGGTTGAGACTGCACAATTACATCCATAACTAGAGCAGTGTGGGTTGCTTCAAGATAGAAGCATAGCTGAAATATTATGATCAGATGTCATCAAAGATAGCAATTTGTAGGTTTCCTCAATGTGGAATAGAAGACTTTTGTCAAGAACTGAAGCAGTATCGATTTATTATAAACTGAGGCAGGTTTATTCTGCGTGAGACATGTTCTGAAATGTGCCTGCTTACTTCATGTAGAGCTGCACAACAGTAATCAATAGAGAAGGTGCTTCCACCACGTGATCTATGTTATACTATGGACGTGCCTATGGACAGATTTACATTTTACATCGTTTATGCCTCTGTATTCCTTCCTTACCCGTCATAGACAAGCGAAGCAAGAGGTGAGGAGAGGTATCAAGGGCTATCCATAAACAACCTACCGACCCTTTTGTTGCTCCCATTCTCCTCCCACAAAAGGATATACCTGGCAGCCTGCCATCATCGTCTACTTCTCTATGTATATCAACTTTATTTAGAAACACCCACACACACAGACATATATATACATTCACTGAAAAAAAGAGTGGGTAAAATAATGCTATAGTCAGGTGAAAACCACGTTTTAAACCCTAAAAATCATTGGAATTCACCAGCTATAGTTTACTAAAGAAAAAATAACTTGCACTCTCGCCATGCACACTGTTGTCATCAATGATGTTATTAGTGATGTTATCACTGACCTCCAAGAACATTTCAAGAGTGATGTAATATGTTACGTTATGTTATTGGAGTATATAACGCGCACGGATACTCCAAGGAGTGTCCCGGCGCGAGCCTAGAGAGGGGAAGAGGGGCAGATTAAACAAAGAGAAACGCCTTCAGTCTTTTTTTGAAGAGACTGAATTCCTGGGTGCTGCGAAGGGCCAAAGGAAGCAAGTTCCATGCTGTAGCAGCCCTGACAGCAAGGGAACTGCCCCCCATTCTCGTACGCCGGAAGCAAGGAATGTGGGCTAGGAGCTGAGATGCTGAGCGGAGGTGTCTGGCGGGTGTGTAGAACAGGAAACGCTTCCTTAAGTAGATAGGACCAGAGGCATGCAGAGCACGATGCGCCAACATCAGGGATTTAAACTTGACCCATTTGACCACTGGCAGCCAATGAAGTGAACGCAGATGCTGCCTGACGCTGCTCCTTATTGGGATGTTAAAAAGCAGCCTCCCCGCAGCATTCTGGACAACCTGCAGTCTATTGAGTTGGTAACCCGGAAGGCCGACATACAAGGCGTTTGCATAGTCGATCCGCGAGAGTATCAGGGCCCGAGTAACCGTTTCCTTGGCTGCCCTAGGGAGGAGCGGGAGAAATTTCCTGAGGGCTTTGAGTATCCCAAAACCATTCCCCGCTAGCTTCTTGTCATTTTAAGTTAAGCAGACCTATTGGCTTTGTCAAAGGATCAGAACATCAAAATATTAAAGGCATGCCTATTAAGCTTATCAGGGAGTCAGCACATCATCATATTTTGGCTATCTTAAAAACACCATATTAATTTACCAATTACCAAAATCCACTCTACTCCTTTAAATACACACATACCAATGTTAAATAATTATTAGTGACAGAAAAACATTTGAAATGAATTATTTTTTCCAAAACACCCACAAACGTGTTTGAGTCCTTTTTAATACTCAGGCCACAAATTGTAGACATAGAACCAACCACAAGGGATCCCAGCACTCCAGCTGAAGAGCATACAGCTCCAGCTCAGAGTACTTTCCAAAAGATAGTAAGATCTCCTAGGATCATGTATTCAATGATCCAGGAAAGTTACAGTGAGATTTTTTGTAATGTTCTTAGGGGGGGTTGCTGTGCTCCCTGCAGTCTTCCGATCATTGAAAAAAATGGTTCTTGGGGTTCCACCCGGAATAAAATAGAAACATAAAAGAGTCCTCACAGGGCATTATGGGGCACTCTCCAGCAGGAGCAGTGAATGTGAAATGATCGGCTACTCCACTCATTTCATATTCCTACCTTGCAAGGATTTTTCTGGATGCACAAGTCCCACCTGCGGGATCCAAAACATTTCTAACCATTGGGAGCCGCAGGGGGCGGCCAAGGTCCTGCAGTCACCCTCCATGAAGCCATTATTCTTTGGGGCTATGCGAGAGCCAGCCACACTTTTTAATTTTTGGGTTCGGTCCCCCTGTCCTATTTGGGGCACCAAAAATCTATTCAAAACATTGGGGGCAGCAGAGGTAGGCCATGATCCCTGCAGCTTCCCTACCAGCACCTATCCTGGGTGACGGCAGGAGCCAGCCATGTGTTTTTTGTTTGAAGGGTGACTGGGTCCCATCTAGGACACTCCCAACTTTTTAAACATTGTGTTAATGGGGGGAAAGCCATAGCCCATGCAGTCCCGCCCGCTTCCCTGCTGGCACCTATCCTGGGTTCAGCGGGTACCGGCTTGACTTCTTTGCTCCTGCCAAGTTGGAGCAGCTTCTCTTCCTGCTCCGGCTGGGTGGAAGCAATCTGTGTTTCCCTGCCCCTGAGCGTACGGGCAGGGAGGTACATCAATTACATTTTCTGTGCCAATGCTTTTGCGGGCCTGGATTAGTGTCCAGAGGGATGGTGTCCCCGGTGCACCAATAGCGAATCTGCTTTCCTTCCCGAATAAATGCAGTGGGCCCCCAGAAATGAGATTCCCGGGTCCATTAAATGGCTCAGGGAGGGGGGGCCTCATGACCACTTCCCCTTTTTTAAATTAAAAAAACATATACAGCGGCCCTGGGGGAGGAAATGGTTTGTGAGGGGGGCCACACGTACCCTCCACATATAAACAAAAACTAAATAATTATGGAGGCTCTGGGGGATGAGGTCCCTGGGGCCAGAAATTGTTTGGGGAGGTGGGCCACAGGCCCCCCTTTTTTTAAAATGCACTGACCACCCTAGCCCTGCCCAATGCAGGGGCTTCAAAATGAAAATAACTTTATATATAAAAAAAAAGCATTACTGCTGGACCACAGTACTATCATGGTATTGCTTTAAAATGCATTTTTGACTCCAGAGGGCTCCCCCCCCAAACAGGCCTAAGCGGGCAAGGTATCCCTGCCCTGCCCCGCCCCACAATGTATTTTTTAAATATTTTTTTCAGGGCACAAGGACTGAGATTCCGAGTCCTAAAATGAATGCCAGAACAACTTTGTTGATGTTGACGGCATCCAATCAGAACTTATCTTTTGATCTGTTGGGTCCATGAATCCTCAGCGGTCTGAAATATACATACATTTTGAACCCTAAAGTCTCATTAGTAACTGAATGAATTTAAAACAAATCTCAAAAAGCATGCTCCCTCTCTGGGTAAAGATATAGCATTCTGCCAAATTTGGTGTTTTTCCGTTCAGCTGTTTTTTTCTGTATTGCTGTTCAACTTTCCTATGGAAAATTGCATTGAGAAAATGAGTATTGAGACCTCCCTTCACTCGGCCCCCCACTGGAGGAATCCCCCCAAAACTTTCCAGGAAGGAGCTAAGGTGGAGGAGACTTATTTTTAAATGTTTTGTGAAGATTCGTCAAATGGCGCCAAAGTTCAAAGTTATTAGCAAACTAAAAAATTAATTTCCTAAGTAAACATGGTCCTAACTATAACTACATTCTGTCATGGATCCTTCCCCCGGGTCGACCCTTGCCCCCTACTTGTTAGCATTGTTTGTGTGTCTTGCCGGGACTGGGCATATCTCCCAGGGCCCAATTCGGTCGTAGACCTTATAATCCCTCTAACAAGCAAGTGATACGTGCTTTACTCTGCAATATCCAATCACCTCACATAAATGCTCTACATATTCGTGATATTTTAGCTGAGGACAGGGGTGATGTATTTTTTCTAACTGAAGCCCGGATGTCTGAGAGTTCTGCGCCTGATGTAGTTCTGGCCACCCCTGCTGGTTACTCTGTATTACACCTTGACAGAGTGGGGGAGAAAGGGGGGTAGAATCGCTTTTATGCACAAACAGTCTCTTGGTTGCGCTACTTTTGATACAAAGGAGCTTCTAGGGGCTGAGTTTATGGGCTTTAACATCAAACTGTCTGCTAATAAAACTCTGGCTGTTGCATTGATTTATCGCCCCCCGGGGCATCCAGGGGAGTTTTTATCTTGCCTGGACAAGTTCCTTTCAAAGTACAAGCTGAAATACTCTAATTTTAGGGTTCTTGGAGATCTTAATATACATGTGGCCAACGTCTTTTGGAGCTGATGTCATCTTGGGATATGTTGCAGTTTGTGACTTTGCCCACTCACATTGCGGCTCACACCCTGGACACTATCTTTTCTAATACTCAAGTCTCGGTACTTAATATTAGTCCCCTGACTTAGTCTGATCATGCTCTTATTCACTTTCAGTGGTCACTGGATCTTGATCCATGTGGATGCGGGTTTCGCTCCTCTTCCCTTTTCGTAGTTGGGCCATTGTCTCCTCCATGGAGTTTAGTCTTGCCTTGAGCAAACACTCCGTCCATGATGGGGACATGGAGACCAACGCTGGATCCGTAGATTCCTGGCTTACACAGGCGGCCAATCACTTTTCACCGATTAAACATAGAGAGGCTAATACCTCAACAAAGGTAGAGATTGGAAGGTGTCTCTATCTTTCTAATGCGCTTTATAAGAAGGCTTTGAATACCTTCCATCGAGCAATCAAGAAGGCATACACGGCGTTTCTACGGCTCTAGTTTTCATAGGCGAGTGGACTTATCAAGGTCAAACCTACATACTTTTACCTGACTTTAAAGGAACAGACAGGAGTTGGGGATTGTCTAATAGTACTGTCCATGATGGGGACATTCTGGAAAGATTTACCCTACATCTTAATACACACTTGATGTAACAGAATCTGGGAGATTTGAAAACTCACAGTTGCTTTATGCTTTATAGCCTTGAAAAAGTCCAGGAGGACGAAAACACGTGTTGGCTGCGGTGTTTTAGATTTTTCTGTCTGTAACCCTGACTTTGAAATAAAGGAAGAACTAAACTTTAGTGGACTGGATTTATTCTCTGTCAATGGCCTATCACTCAATACGAGCTGGACTTCCAATGACTGTACTATTGTGTGCTTGAGTGCTTGATTTTCCTTTGGACAGAGCAATCAAGAAAGCTCAGTCTGATTTCTTTACAGGTCAGATAAATATGTCTCAAGACAAGCCCAGAGAAATATTTAAGATTTTCAAAAAGTTCACGCATCCAGAACCATTGCTTCAGCCTTGAACACAGTTGTCCGACTTTTTTGACACAAAGATTCAAACCATTGTGTATGCTCTACGTCTCACGGACACAGCCTCATTGACGTTTAGCGACCCTGCGGCACCGCAGGCTGAATTAATGCTCCCATGTGGACAAATGCTACAGGAATTTGCTCTGATCTCACTTGAGGAGTTCGCTCTGGCCTTGAGTGCCTGAAAATCAGGGTCTCCTGATGACCCTTGTCCTCCACACATTCTTGCTGCCAATTGTATGGCCATGATCCCAGTTCTTTTTTAATTTCAGGAAAATTTTATTAAGCACATTTTTTTGTAAACAAATGAACAGATGATCCCAGTTTTAAACCAGCTTCTAAAATAGTCTGTTTGTCTGGCCACACTGCCCAGGTGTTGGAATCAGGCTAAGCTGATTCCTTTGTTAGAGAAACCCTAGGCAGATAAAACCAACCTTGCCAATTTTTGTCCCATCTCTTTGTTGTCATTTTTTGCCAAGATCTTGATGAAAAAATGATGAACAAGCAACTTTCTGCTTTCCTTGAAAAGAGTGCACTACTTCATCCTACTCAAACAGGCTTCTGTCCTGGCTTTAGTACTGAGGCCACACTGTTAGAAGTCTCTGACATAATAACGCTAGTGGTGGATCAGGGGAAGCAGGTAGCACTGATTCTCCTTGATCTATCCGTGCCTTTTAACAAGGTCTCCCATTAGATACTTCTGCAGTGCCTAGTGGCTATAGGTGTCTGCGGTTCTGCCTTGGCTTGGCTCCATTCCTTCTTGACAGATAGGTCTCAGTCAGTCTGGAGGGCCCCTTTTGCCTCTGACTCTAAATCATTTGTTATGGGGTCCTCCAGGGGTGTGCACTTAGCCACACATAGTTTAATGTGTGCATGACCCCCATAGCTACCCTGATAAAATATTTTGGTGTAAAGACTATATCTTATGCAGATGAGCGGCAGTTGCTTCTTACTCTTGATACAAATCCACTGAATGCACTGCGTAACTTTAAGGCCTGTCTGATGTCTGTAATTCAGTGGATGCGCAATTGCGGCCTCCAATGTCATACTAATAAGACAGAAATATCTGCTCTTTGGGGTCCCCCACCTAGCTGGGACAATGACCAATGGCCTAAGGATGATCTCCCGCCTCCTCCCCCTACTACAGTAGCGCGCAATCTTGGGGTAAAGTTTCATACCATGGCTTATTTTGCCCTCTGGTTGCGGGAGTAATAGGCACCTGCTGTGGCCTGCTAATTTTTTTTTTTTAAGTTTCTCTTCTTCCTCTCCCTCCCGCAGCAGAAAACAGTGATCCAGGCCTTGATTACATCAAGACTGGACTATACCAACTATCTGTACTGGGGCCTACCTGACAACCTCCTGAAGAGATTACAGCTGGTGCAGAATGCTGCCGTCAGGCATTTATTACGTCTTCCCAGCAGAGCCCACATTCAACCAGGTCTAAAGGAATTAGACTGGTTCCCTATAAAAGAACGTGTGAGATTCAAAGGTCTGTTCCTGGCACACAGAGCTTTTTATCACAGAGGACCTCAGTATCTGTCTTGTAGATTTACACCTTACCAACCAGCACGGTCTCTTCGGTCATCTAATGCCTTGCTGGTTACAATTCCACACTTCAGACGAAAAAAGTGGGGCAGTGGCTCCTTCTCTCATCTGACTGCCAGGGTGTGGAATGCCCTTCCAGTTCTGCTCTGCGTTTCTAGGGACACTGTGACATTTAAGAGACTTCTTAAGACCTGGCTGATTTGCTCTTCTTTCTAGCTCCATTGTTTAAAGGGATCAGACTTGCTACATAGCGCCAGGACACTCTCTGAGTAGCTGGTGCACTCTATAAATCTGTAAATAATAATAATAATAATAATAATAATAATAACTACCCAGTGGCTACCACCATTGGGCAATATATATATACACACATACACATACATATGCATACTTATTCACTAAAAAAAACAAAGGTTAAAGAAACATTATACTTAGGTGAAATATTAAGTACAATGTTACGTTTTAAACTATAAAAACCACAGAAATTCACCTGCTATAGTTATCTCAAATATCTATAACTAGTCCCCTAAGGTAACTATAACTCACGTCCTGCATGCAGCCAATTCCACATGCGTCCCCCCCCATGAGCTGTTATTAGCCCCAGGGATCCCACCCCCCGGCCCGCATCATTAAAGGTGGGTGCCCTGATGCCCACCAAAGCAACGCCAACCACAAAATGGAGTGAACACACAGTTTTACCGTAGAGAATAAATCACCCAAACTCACAGCAAAAGTGTGGCCATAAAAAGTACTATATACAGTACAGCACAGACATAAATAAAAAACTTACAGACTTGTTAGTACTTAGGTACAAATACATTGGCCCAAAAGAATCAACGTAGCTCACATCCCAAAATTCAAAATGTCCAATATGGTAAAAAGATAAATTAGATAATAACTAAAGTTCAACAAAGTAAAATGGAGAGCAGAAACAGAAAAACGCACTCACCAGATCATGAGACTAAATTTTATGGAAAGGGAAACCGGGGCAACTTCACCGTCATCCAATCACTTAATGAATGAAAGACAATGACAAACCTACCTAAACAATTTAGGTTTGGAGTACAAATATACATTGTAAGCCTACCGGAGTGGACAGCACAATAAAGCGACCAATTTGGGAAGGCACAGTAAATGGAAAAATAGGCTGCTAGAAGACTGGGGGGCATATTCTCAAGAACGTGTGATAACTACCGCAAAAGTTGCTTAACGCAACTCTTCACATCGCAGTCCATCGCGGGAAAATAACACCGTGTCAACGTGGTATTCCCAACCCGGCGGCACCATGCGATAGTAGCAGGACAACGCGCCACATGACCGCCCAAAAATTAACGCGATGCTGAAAAAATGCGAAACGCGAAAAAACCTGCGATGCCCCAAATCGCGAAACAAAAATCAGCGACAACCAGCGACAGGCCTGCAAATCCCACGAATCATGCATGAGAATGCACTATAAAAGCAACCAAAAAAACACACCAAAACCAAATCAAACTGCGTAGCACCATGGATGCACCCGGACCGAGTACAGAGGACAACCCGAACCCCACAAGCCCCACGGAGGACCAGCCAGGAACCCTGTTTCCGGGGAAGGGCAAGGAGAAGAGGAAGACGGGGTTCAGTCCGCAGGAAGACCGGATCATCGTCACGGAGGTGATAGACCACTACCAACAACTGTTTGTCACCTCCACTGCGTCATTGGCAACACAAACGGAAATATGGCAGTCCATCGTCACCAATGTGAATGCAGTCGGAGTGTCGAGGAGGTCAATGGAGGAGGTCAAGAGGCGCTGGCATGAAGTGCACAGCCAAACCAAACAGAAACTCGCTGCCAACAGGAAGGCAGCAAAGGCGACTGGAGGTGGGAGTCCTGCGCCACAGGAGGAGCTGGATGAGATGGAGGAAATGGTGGCCACAGTCATCAGTGTCGAGATGGTGCAAGGAGTCGGGGGTCTGGATACAGCTCGATATGGCCTGACCCAACAGCAACAGGGTGAGTAACGACCAGGGACTGGGGGAACGGGTGGAGATGGGCACAATGGCACACATGCACAATCATGTGCAGCACACTGCACACCCACAATGAGTGTGGAACATGTCCCTGATACCCTTGGCACACTGCAGCACACATAGAAACACCAAGTAGGCCTCCGTCCACAATGTGCACAAATGGGCCCCCCTCCATATCACCAATGCCACAACCTACCCATGCACATGTGCTGAATCCAGAAAAGCAGCGGCTCTGTGAGCCACACTGACAATGCAAGTGACACTGCAT
Organism: Calotriton arnoldi; assembly: GCA_963921515.1. NCBI lineage: Eukaryota > Metazoa > Chordata > Amphibia > Caudata > Salamandridae > Calotriton > Calotriton arnoldi. The sequence goes on along the minus strand of CAWUFW010007807.1, from coordinate 129,141 downwards.
GACAGATAGCATGGCTGAAGTCACAATACATGACATGGTGCACGAGACGACATTGAGGTGGCTGAGTGTGGACCACATCCGTAAAGGAGCAGGTCACACTCTGACACATCCACATGCACCTACAACCCATGACGTCAAAAACACATCTGCAGACAACAATGCACAAGAGTACAAAATGTGTCCAGGAGCACAAATGACCCAAGTCACAAACATCCCAGCACCCGAAAAGCACACAAGTTAAAGGCACACCGACTCAAAGGGATAAGGGTCCGCCAAAGCAGAGCTGCAGGGGCGATTCACCAACAATGCAGTACACACACATAGCAATCACAGTACATCAACATTGACGACAATGTGGCACAAAGTGCAACCCCTACACCACAGGACAGAGGACACAACTGGTGCCGCTCGTGCGTAGAAACTGGCCAATCACATCTGGCACTGCATGACACTGTGAGATGACAATGTACGAGTACAACCACACATCCGTCATGTAGTCGAAATGTCCACTGTCTCCCATCAAATAGCCAGCTTCACCAAAACAGTCACAATGTACATTGTCATGCAGTCTGAATGTAAACATCTACAATGCGTCAACATACATGGAACACACTGTTAACCTGCATCTCCCCTTTACATTGCAGAGGGACAATCAACACCCCCTGCAGAGCAGACCACACATCTCTTCAGTGATGATGAAGAGGACACCCTGCACATTTGCCCAGACACACTCCAACGGCTCGTGGACAGCCTCCGCACCCCAACCCCGGGAGCAGGGCAGCCCAGCTGCATCACGGTGACCCCACACCCTGCACAGACCACATAGCAAGAAGCACACACCATCACGGCTGTCTCCCAGAACCCCCACGAACAACACATGGAATTCCAACGCCGTGTGTTAGGGTGCCAGGAGAAGATGGCTGATCAGCTGCGGGTGGGGTTTGACCTCATGGCAGCCAAACTTGATGCCATACGTGGGTGCCTGAGTCCCATCAGGGAGCACCTACAGTCCGTAACGGACACCCACTGTCTGCACCATGCTCACCAACAATCCCTGGCTGACATCGCTGGGGCCATTACTCGGATACAAGAACTGTCTAGTCAGACAGGCTCCAGTGATGGCGGCACAGAGTTGGCACAGATGCGGAGGACAATGGAGACCATGGAGCCGATGCAGGCTGGAAGTATGGCTGCCACGGCTGAACACCAGTGAGATGTAGCTGGGATCTTCCATGCCCTGCGGATCCTCATCTTGCAATTGCAGCCACTGAGCCTGTACCAGATGACTGCTGCAGGAACCTCGACACACACATCTCCACCCCTGACGTGTCAGTGGCACACAGTGATGCAGCCCTATCACCTTCGCACCCTGATGTGTCAGTGGCACACAGTGATGCAGCCATAACCCCACCACACACACCTGACACACCGGACACAGAAGACGTCTCAGAGGAGTAAGATGTGGAGGGTAATGACTGTGTGAGGAAGGAGGTAGTCGCATCCGTCCCCGCCATATGGCCTGTCCCTGCCTGTTTCTGCTCTCTGCATCATGCCCTGGAACAACACCTCCCACTGTCCCCCGAAACACTCTGCGACATTCACCTGGACCCCGACATGGACTGCCATATCTGCTCTGGTACCAATGACACAGCAATACGGCTGCGGACTGAACTCTTCCTCTTCAGATTAACTTTGCATTCCCCCAAGGACTCTGGTTGGCCCACCACTGGGCAACCATGTTATGTGGGCTTGAAATGGCCATGTACTGCTCCAGCTCCGACACTCCCCAGAATGTGAATAAAACATTCCAAATCACACAGATGTGTCATGTCTATGTTCACTCACGTAAAAGATTTTGGATGGATGTAGGGACATTGATTGCACTAAAAGGTCCACCCTGGTAAATGTCATCAATGCGCATGTTTGACCCTGACCAAAATGGCCAATTAGATGACTGTGAAGGTGTGAACTAGCTGTGGCCTCATTGCACATGAACAACAATCTTGTTACACCCCAACGTAGCCCCACGTCCATGTATTAAATAGGGCTGTGTGTAGAAATGTCAAATTCGGTAGCAGTCCTGAAGTGGTGTCCCCCATCACATGTGACAACAGAACGTCTCTTCGCATACCTACTCACACACATCTGTGTGGACACAGTCTGTTCTGATGGATAACCTTGATCTACATGGCAAGAGTTTGGACACCATACTCACATTGCTGGAGACACGTAAGAGCACAGGTCTGCCAGCAACTATTCCAACAACAATGATGTTTGGCGTCTGCTCATTGGCCCGTGTCAGGAGACACGACTCACAGCCCATGGGATCTGCATAGTGCTGTAGCACCGGACTGCGCTGACTGTGTGCTCTGCTGACAGTGAGCAGGTGAGAGGATCCTACAAGGTCACATGTCGTACTACATTGCCATGTGTGTACTCTCCCCCCAGCAGTTTCTCCGATTTTTGAACGTTGCCAAAACGACGCTGGGCAGCTCCGCCCATGGGACTGCATCACCTTGCACAGGTGTGTGTACACACGCGTAGGTCCACGCACATGCATTCTGAGTCCAGGCAAAGGCAGACATGTCCACTGTTGTGGTGGGATATGTGACCATTCCTCCAAGATGCTACAAGGTGTGGGGACCTGTGCTGTGGGTGACAATCAGTTGTGGCTGCAGGAACGTAGTTACTCGTCCATGAATGCGAGCGCTGCTTCATGGGCAATCTGTTCCAGGAGTACATCGTTCTTGAGGTCAAGGGACACGAGGGCGAGCCAATCCATTACCTGTTCCGGGCAGCTTTGCTCCGTCCACGCCGTTTCACCAATCCGCAACACAGCCCAACAGGGGAGCGCCTCGATGTGGTCACTGCATACGTGGAGTTGTGCAATCTCCCATGCCCAACTGCCTGCACATACGCCAAATATCAGGGCATCCCATGCACGGGTATCACGGTTACACTCCTGTTCGTGGGCCAACAGGGGGGGCACACACGTGTCATAATCCAGTTCAGCTACCGTTGTGTTAGATAGGCAGACATCCATGGGCCACTCGAATGTGCATGATCGACAGTGGAACCAGGGCTGGACGCAGGGGACATACGCAAGACGGAAACTCAGAGAGTAACTGATGCGCAACACTGCCAGTGGCAGTGATCCCAACAGATGCAGCATTCGTGCACGGTACAGTTCCACGTGACAGGGGTTGTGCATGTGCCCGGGATTGCCAGCCATTGCCTTTGTTGATCTCGTAGCACCGGCACTCTTCTGACAGGCGGCAGTTATGTGGATGATATGCCACTGCTCGGCGCAATGAGTCGTATTTGTGTGCAACGTTTGGGCGTATGGGTTGTTTTTTAGTTATGTGTCAGGAGCATCCCATGCAGGTGTACCTCAAGCAGGGACAAGTGTGTGTGGGGAGTGGACACGTTGGTCTTTCATTCACGCAGTTCGTGGTGTGGGAGTCGTCAAGGTCTGGTATGGTATCTCTCGCAGGGAGTGCCTGCCGCATTCAAGACAAGGTCGGGGGTTCAGATGTCCTTCAGCCTTGTGCATTGAGACAAAGGAGCTTTCATTCCTAATGTTAGTCTGACTACTGCTTGCATTTTTTAAATGTGATGTGGCCTTCGCGTTGCAATTGATGCCAGGCCTTTGACTTAGTGTGCACCAATAGCGATACACACACAACAGTTGGCATGTATGAGCCAAGAGCCCGATTGGCCTTGCGCTCCTTGTACAATCTCTCTCTTTCTCTCTTTCTCTCTCTTTCTCTCTCCCTCTCCCTCTCCCTCTCTTACTCTCACTCTCTCTATCTCTATTTCTCTCTCTCTTTTGCTCGCGCTCTCTGTCCTTTGATGAGCGCATGACACACCTTCTTATCTGGAATTATTTTTTGCAGGCTGTGACTTACAGATTGTCCTGAGAGGACCCGCCATGACTCTTCAAAATAGTTTTTTGTGTTTATTCTGAATGAAACAAATTATTTGCAAATTCTGAGATGAATGTATGATTCTCATTTTTCTGACAACACATGTATGTTAGATGTTGTAATTGTGGGACATCAGGCACATTGTTTTGTTTATGATTTCGTAACGTTGATGTGACATATCTTTGTCCGGGGGTGGGTGGGAGGTGCCCGGAGTGGGGCCCCGGGGTGGGGTGGGGGTGGTAGGGTCCTGGGGGTGGTGGCGGTGGGTGTTGTTAGCCTATTGGGGCTCCGGGCTGCATGATCAGTTGCTCCAGGGCATCTGTTGTTCTTCATGTGTGGCTATGTGCTGTGCTCCCTTGTCTGGTGCCGGTTGTCGTCCGACTTTACACCAGGTAAGAGCAGGTATTCATTTCCTGCTGCTAACGCGCCTTATCGCATGTTTTGTGATCTTATCGCCGATGTGGCTGGTCGTTGAGAATGTTGTGGAGTGATGTTGTCGCGGATTTTTGCACGGGAACGCCTACTCTGCATATCATTAGCGTTAGTTGCCGGGGTCATCTGTGGCGATGGTTTTTGCGACTGCTTTCGCAGGTAAACTGGTGTTATGGGCTGTTAGCCCCAGCTTGTGAATGGGGCGATGAATTTATCGCGACTTTGGCTGAGATGCAGTACCGATAACTCGGCGATAGATCCTTGAGAATATGCCCATAGATCCACAGTTATCCAAACAAAAGGGACCAATTACTACAAAATTACTCAGAAAAGAAGAACTACAGTGCATCAGAAAACAAACTGAAATCATTGTAAAGAATAAAGATACATACCAACTAGCCTGATTCAGGTGGGAGACTCGATTTTTTAAGCAGAAAAGTTGCTTTATTTTAACTCTCTCCCTCATATATCCCCCCGATTTTTTTTCAGAATCTCCCACTTTCCTCTTCTCAAATGTTGGCATGTATGGGAAACGTCGGAATACACAGGGCAATTAAAGTCTGCCATGATATCAAAAGTACCATCTAGTGTGTAACAACTAGGTGCCACCATATTGTTGAAAGTGCAGTGTAATCTGAGATTTACACAATGCAAAAAAAGCAGAAAGGTTATGTCAGCAACCCAAAGAGGGTAGGTTTCATTAACCTGTAAAATAAACAAAACAACTCCTGCGAAATAGGGGGCTGAAATATGAAAAACTGTACTAACAAGGTAGAATCAAGGTAATACATGATATTGTGCATAATGTACACATCCTATAAGTATGAAACCAGCAGTAAAGACGAGATCAGTAAGGGAGTTATTTGCTAACAGCCCCGGAGAACCATTCCAAAGATACAGTCAACCCTTGGTTCACGGTATTAGCCCTCCAGATCCAGCTATTTTCTTGTATAGTTAGCAAGAGATCAATATTTTTTTTGTTTTCTTAATGAACATTTAATTACATCAATAGCCCTTCATTTCATCTCACTAGCTTGATGATTAAATGTGACATGGCGCTCAACCAAAGGGGAAAGTTAAACAAGACATCTCTAGACTGGTGTTGGTGTAAAATTATTTTACGGATCTCTAGGGCTTTTACCAGTATAGGAGAGACCACAGGGGCACCACAGTCCGAGAAATGTTTAAGGTACCATGTCTGACCATTCACAGTGAAATAATTAACAGTGCAGGCAGTGTTGCATGTATAATTGCCTCAGTGAAAATAGCCAAAAAAAGGATCTAAACCAAGGATTAGACCAGTTAATGTTTGGTGTCACAGGAATTTGAATTTAAAATCCTTACTTATGGTGAAGTCGGTGTTTAAATTGCAATTTTGAAAATGCCAACTTTTAGAAAGTTGGCATTTTCTTGCCTTACCCATTTGGTGCCTGTTGCCTGTACCTGGGTCATATGACTGGGTGTATCTGAAAGTTGAGCTTTGTGTATTCCTCCCAGACAGCCACACACAGTAGGGATCTTAGATGTGCCTGAATGGGCCATCACTGGGAGGATGAGAGAGAGGAGTTGGGCACAACCCCACTTACACTTGAATAGGCTGTGTTCTGCCTCTACACAAAGGGCAGCATACCCCCTGTAGGTAGTCTGGAGCCAGGACAGGGAAGGCAGGATACCTGGGGACTTCAAAAGAAAACCTCTAGAGGTTTCTCCCCCACTTCAAAGGCACAACTGGATATATACAGGACCTCAGACACCAACTCATCAGTACACTTCAGGACCTGTTGATACTCTGCCAGGAAGAAGGACAACTGTGCTGCCAAAGGACTGCCACTCTGCTGAACTGCTGGTCTGAAAGAACTGATGCCCTGCTGACTTTCTGCCTGCTGCCCTCTTGCCTGGGGAGGAAGAACTGGACGTGCAAATTCATGGTGAATCCAGGGCTCCCAGAGTGACTCCAAAGGCTAGTTTGCTAGCATCCTGATCTGAGCCTCAGTCACATAAAAGGCTCCCCAACATCCTACACCAGCCCCTGGACCCAGTTGCAGCGAGTTTCTGACCTCCAAGTGGTGCCCCTTGGGGGCTGGAGCCTGGGTGATGTTCAGTGAGCGGAAATCAAGTTTTTGAGCTTTTCGTAACTGCGAAAAGGCCAGTACGCACCGAGACCTCGCCACTCTCTCCATGATCCAACGCGAAGCTCCGTCAGCCTGACTCTTCTCGCTCCAGCAACACCCGCCTGCAATGCCAGCCAGCTGTTCATGCTAACCGACAGCCTCCCGCGACGCTCTCTCTGTTCTTCACAGCCCTCTTCAACGCAATGGGACCCTTGGCACAAACTTGACAAGATAAACCTCAGCTGGCTTAACCAGGTGACTATATCTTACCTGGGCTCTATAACGGTCAGCCTGAAAGTCTGACTTTTACCCTTTCCAGCGCAACCAGATATCCCAAACTAGCACTTTGTGCTTTTTGGCGAAATTTTCACTAAAACCTTTTAAAAATTCAATGCTTTGGTTCTTCTGATTTTGTTGTTTTGGTCTCGTTGTACTTAATAAAATCTACTCTATTTTTCTAACTCTGTTGTGGGTTTCTTTTGTGGTGTATTTTTACTGTGGTACTGTTTGAAGTGTTGGTCAAATACTTTAAAAATTGCCTCTGAGTTAAGCCTAACTGCTCTGTACCAAGCTACCAGAGGGCTGAGCACAGGTTAATTTAGTGTTTGCTTGTGCCTTACCCTGACAAGGACTGTGGTTACTGCTTGACCAGGGCTCACACCCCAGTCAACCACTAACTCAATTTCCTACAACATAATTTGGCTCTTGCTACACAGTTCTTTTAAGCATTCTATCCGGGAGCACCCTCTGATTCGAAGTCCAAAAATTCATCAACTTACATTCCATACATTAAATAACAAAAAGACCCTGAGATGCACTGCCTTAGATGCAGAAATTCTGCTCCAAATTAAAACAAATTGATTCTTCTTCTTTTGAAATATTCCTTACATTATTGATAAAAGAGAATTTAATCCTCCATGTAATTCTTAACCAGAAACTTTCGAAAATGCTAATTGGATGTTTCACTTATGATGAGAAAACTCAAAATATAATTAATGTTTTATATTCTAATCGATCCCCAATGCATTTCGGACTTACAGGAGAAAAGGCTATCATGCGGGAAATACAGGGCAATCTCTTGCCAGTACTGCTTATGAAGAGGACCTGGATCATACATATCCATACATAGCACGACAGACTGTGTGTATATGGGAAAAGATTGTGGTTAGGATTCTCAAATCGTCTCCCTTTGCAAGAGAGCTCAATTTCTGGGATTTGCAGCCCTTCCAATTTAACATCTGAGATATGGCAATTGCACAGTGGAGGGAGGAAGGCTGCCAACTGCTTGGAGATTTATATCCTGGGAACACCTTAATTCCCAGGAAGCACAAGACACGTTTGGGGTGGGTCCTGGGCAATTTCTACAATATGCCAAATTGGCTAGGACTGCTAGAGAGCTCTGGATGGGCTTCCCTGATGCCCCCCACCCCGACCTTGAGTATCCCGGATGCCATCTTGCGGATTGGCTCTGGGAGACATTTGGTTACACTGATGTATAAAGCTCTGAAAGTGGATAAATCCAGGCCCATATTTAAAGCCTATATTTTGGAAACAATGGTTCAAATGTGGCCAGAAAATGGTCCAAGATGGACGCAGGAGTTCCGTCAGAATGGGGAACACTGCATCTGAGTATGGAGAGGCAATTAATCCTAGAGGGTGCAAGGAAATGTGTGACCAGGGAATAGTAATAGTTCAGGTGCTCACATAAAAAAGTGACAACAAGCGTGAGGTGCTCAGTGAGGGTGCCCATCGCATTGACAACACACAAGTGAACTCCTTATGGAAGAATTTATATAGAATACATGGAGTTCAGGTTGTAGGGGTCCCCCTACAACCTGAACTCCATGTAGTCTGCTGTGGCAGTTGCTAATTTTTTTTTTTTTTAGTTTCTCTTCCTCCTCTCCCTCCCGCAGCAGAAAACGGTGATCCAGGCCTTGATTACATCAAGACTGGACTATACCAACTATCTGTACTGGGGCCTACCTGACTACCTCCTGAAGAGATTACAGCTGGTGCAGTAGGGGGTCCCCCTACAACCTCAACTCCATGTATTCTATATAAATTCTTCCATAAGGAGTTCACTTGTGTGTTGTCAATGCGATGTACATATTTTATAAGTCAACCTCACTGAGCACCTCACGCTTGTTGTCACTTTTTTATGTGAGCACCTGAACTATTACTATTCCTTGCATACTATTGAAAATAAATAACTATTGTTATCCTGATTGATACGTGTCCCTGGTCACACATTTCCTTGCTCCCTCTAGCATTAATTGCCTCTTCAGACTCAGATGCAGTGTTCCCCATTCTGACGCAGCTCCTGCATCCGTCTTGGACCATTTTTTGGCCACATTTGAACCATTGTTTCCAAAATATAACTCCACCCCAGGTTCTATTATTGGGGTACCCTTGTTTTTCTTTCTACATATTTAAAGCCTGGCGCTCCTGGTACGCTGACATAGGTATCCCATTGACGGACAAGGAATAGGATCAGGCATGTTAAATGGTTACAAATAAACTGATACAAATGCAAAAGTGAGATTGAAAGTAAAAAAATATGAATCTATCTCTATTGATAAACCCATAACAAACACATTTTCAAAATATAATTTGTTATATGGTGCCGCAATCATGAATAATAATACACAGCTGTTATCAAATTGTTTTGAAATTTCACAATTTTTGTCGAACATTCATTTGAAAATGCGCAGCAGAATACCCAAACTCAAAATAATGATTTGAACCCTCTCTTTTGCACAAAATAATATAACATTTGCAAGGCTATAATTCCATTCTTGTACTGTGGTATTACTACAAATATACAAAACATCAAATAAGTAAAGGCCTCATTATTTAGGGGATTTATGTATAATGTACTGGTTTGAAATTTATAATGGGAAAGAAAACGATGATCAAAGAACACAGTATCTGTATGTTAACCATTTGTCTTAAATGGTGATGGCTATGAGTATGTTAGTATTTGAAGTAAAATACTTGCATGCAGCACCACTAATAAAGAACTATGAACTTCATTTAGAGTTTGGAATGATTTTCAGATCCCTCCAATTTGTAGAGCAGTCTCTAATTGCATAGGTAGAACCAATCTTCTGAATTGAGGTAGGAATGGCCATGTATTCTGCAGAGAATTTCTCAGGGGGCCTGGAGTCATTGTTGGCTGTTTTCTGAAGTTTGAGGCCTGCTACCTCTGTCTCCAGTTCCCCGGGTTTATGCAACAGGCACAGCAGGCAAAAGCAGAGACAGAGAGAGAAAACAAATAGAGAAAGAGAAAGAAAGAGAGAGGTCAAGAGAGATTGGAAAGAAAGAGAAAGGAAAGGAGCAGAGGATGGTTCGAACAGTTTTGCCAGGGCTGCTTGTGTTTCCCAGTCCCGCCCAGGGCTGAAATTCCTCCCCAGTGCTACCCCTAAGATGGATGAAATGCATACAGTGGATTCTACTTCCCATTTAGAGCTTCCGCCAGTAATTATTTTGTGACATGATATACCCAAGGTTTAATTGTACAATGCTATTGCTTCCATGGCAAAAAAAGATATCTACACAGGCAAATCTTAGAAAATAGGTACTTGTGGGAGTGTGGCCTGGCACAATGGTTGACAACATGTCAGCCTGTGAAGCTCCCGGACCCTTGTTGGCATTCAGCACCATTCTACAATCTCTGTGAAACGCAGAGTAAGGAGACCTCAGAGAGGAGGAGAAGAAGAGTGTGTGGCGAACCTGAATTAGGTCATCAGATTTGATGTTCCTGTTATTTAGAGAGCAATAGAAGCAGGTAGGCATGAAGGGACAGCTGTCCCTTCACTTAATGGCTGGCCACAGAGACACTGTGCATAATCTGGGAAACACCTGGACAACCACAGTAACACAGCAGACCAAAATGAACACCGGCTGAAAAGAGGGCCCAGCACAAACCAACCCAGCAGGTGAAGCCAACCCAAATACTTGAGGTAAGTGACGCATAAAGACAAGTGTAGAAAGAAAAATGTACACCATCACAGCAGAAGTGAATTCACTTCAAGGGGACCTTTGCAAATTCAATGAAAGGTCATGCAAAAATTGGAAATCAGTAGAAGGGTTGAATGTAGAAGTGACAGACTTGAAAAATATGGTCAATGCTCTGTTGGAGCTGGTGCATAACCTGAAAATTAGGGCTGAGGTTGTAAAGGATAGATCCCAGCACACAACCTGTGCTTTGTGGGGTTCCTGGAGTTCGTGAAAGGGACAACACTGGAAAGGTTCCTGGAGAAATAGATTAAAGTTGTGATTAAACTTGAGGGATTTTCCAGTTGCTTCATAATAGAGATGGCACACAGAGACCTTGTGCCCCCCATGGGTCCCTCCAAGGGTTGTTAGAGCTAGACATCTTAATTATAGACTTAGAGATAATATTTTGCGGCATTCCAGGAAGGAGTGGGAGGTCAAGTATGAAGACAAAATTATAAGGATTTTCCTTAATTACACACAGAGGGAGCCTGTGAGGCAATTAGGCTAAAGTGCTGAACTTGAAATATTTGCTTTTATTCCCAGCCAAACTGATAGTGTAACAAGAAGTGTTACTTCTTTGCTGTCCCTGAGAAGGTCTAGGAATGGCTGGAAATGGCAGAGAGCTGAATTGCGGGCTCTTCAGCTAGGGGCCCTATGGTGGAATGGGGGGACCAGACAGGGTTCAAAGATTAGTAAGAGGGAGACTCGAAGGACAGCGCCACACATGTTCCCACACGGTATTTTGGTTTAGGACAAAGGAACACTAGGAATGGAATAGAGCACAGCCCCACCGATGATGGAGTCAACGTCAGGGAATGTTGTGAAAGAAAATACAGAAATGGAGCTTATATCAGAGACCTGAAATAAGCTCAAAGAGAACACGGTAATGGCAGACAGACAGGATAACACTGGGACCTGTGAACGGAAGAGGGGAATATTACCAGTTTTGTTTCTGTTTATTATTGCTCACATATTTATTACCAGATACGGGCCAGATAGGCTAATGCCTCTTGCATTTTAGGATAAGGAAAGCCTTTCTCAGGGCATCTGGGATGAGTGGTTCCTGCCCTTGCAGGCACTGTGCCCACATTGGTCCGGATGGGACTGCAATTCCCTGCAAATTCACTACATAGCAGTTGTTAATAGAAAGATGAAAATTGAATGTGGTTGCATTCCCAACTTCATAATAATAAGAGGGTTGTAGAGTAGACTCCAACTTGGGGTCTGAGTCTCAATATTATGGAAATACATTTGTGATTTGGCTGTCAGATTGCTTGCATGGGGTTGGCGGGGAGTTGTATATTGTGTGATTTGCCACAACACATGCCACACATGAAAAAGATCTCAGGGAGGGGTACACGCTTGAAATATATTAGACGTCCTACTTGTAATTGTAGAAGAAATGTAAGAAATGACTGCTGCTGGACGGGATGGGTAAGGATTATAAAAACATTGACATGGAATGTTTGAAAGCTTGGAGATTGTCAAGAGATAGAAGGTATACCAGGAAACACATCTTACTGAGGAGGAAGAGGGTATATATTATCAGTGGCGGCTGGTGGATTTTGAAAGTGTTGAGGCAAAAAATGGTGTACCCTAATGTAATAAGCGAGCGAGCGAAGCGAGCGGGCCCGAACTGCAAAAGGAGGGTGCGGGGGGGTTCTCCCCCCGCAAGAAAATTTTGAAAAAAATGGATTCAAATGGTGGGTTTTACACCACATATTTACTGCAAATTGTTGAAAAAAGGGGGATCCAAATATAGCATTTTGAAGCACAAGTGTGAAGAAAACATTAGAATCAAATCAAAAAATGTGCCCAATCCTCAAACTGGTCTGCTTGCAAAATGACCCCCAAGCCAAGCACATCCATCCAACGGAAACAGGCCCTCTAAGTGTTTCCCACCTTTAACACATCTCTGAACCACCTATGTTTTCATTGTATATAATAATGAAAATGCTGCAGTTTGTTCTTATTTATCTTATGCAACTTACAACCATTGACAAAGCCTATAGTCCTGGCTGGTTGTAGGTTTAATGTCACTCGTATTATATAACTGGAGGCAATGACAGAAGAAGCACAATACCAGTGGGGCAGCACACTATGCTAAGTACAGATTTTTAGCTTAACAGTTTTAAGCCTCGCTCATCGTGGCAGGAAGACAGCTCGCTTAAGAATTACTTCTAAGGCCGACCGAGGCCCTGGGATACCCTTAGTGTCTCCAGAGTTACTGCCTGGAACACCAACTGGATTGATGGATCACTTATTCATGTTCTGAGCAAGAGGTCTAGTTGGAGCTAGGATGCACTGCTTCCCCTGTATCTTACGAGTGGAAATAATTCCCAATAAATCTTATTTCACCTTAAGGACATATATCCACTGAGCCCTGACGAAGTTCTCACCTGAGAACGAAACGCGTTGGCTGACCATAAAATCACCAATTTCAAGTGAATTAACTGATTGCAAATAAAGATTTAACTGAAAACTAAGTACTGATTCCTTGGACTTCTTCACTTGGCGCACGCCCAACCCCTTTACTAGTTTTAAGCCCCGCTCATAATTACATCGGCTGCCCCTACGAGAGAGCCCCCCAGTGTTTTCATCCCACTTAAAGCCCTGCACACACAGAAGTGTGTGTGTGTTTCTTTTGTATATGGATGGAGGCATGGTAGAAACGAAACGAAAGGCCGCGCATGGTTTGAGGTGGGCAGGGTTTGCTAGTCTTTTGGACGTTACACTGCTTTGTTTGGCAAATGCTTCCTTGCGAGGGCAAATATAGCAAACTGTTATTTGGAGTAAGACCTTAGAAAAGAAGAGGGTCATAAAATGCTAAATGTTCCACTGATTGGTTTTCCTGCAATAATCCATAACTTTGAAAGATAAAATGTGCTGTGCTTGCCAGTGCTTATCATTGCTTACCTTCATTGTCTCTTTTTTAAGTTTAATATTTTTGTTAAAATTCCATAAGGTGCAAAGACATAAGTGCAACAAGAAAGTGTCCATAATGAAAGAAAATATGTAAACCTTAGTGTTGGTGAAAACGCCGTTTGCTGATGGGTACGCAAAACTCTACTCTGCCATTGATATTGTATGGACTATTAAATTGTATGGACTATTAAATAACTTGGCTGGAAAGTCACTATAAAGAAGGTGAAAAAATGGTGTTAATTGTTAACAATAGCCTTTACAACCATTGCAAGTGCATTCTCTGAACATGATAGGATACATTTAGAGCCTAGTGGTTAAAATAATTCCTAATAATTCATATATAAATATAAATTACTCAGTTAACTTTTATTTGAAACAAATGAAGAAATATTCAAGAAATCTTTCCTTTTTACAAATTTTCATGGAACATCGAGTAATGCTTTTATCTGCTTGTTGCCAGTGATTCTTTTATTTAAAAAAAAGAAGGAGAAGAAGAGAAAAGAAAAGAAAAACTGCAGAGGGCAAAAGGCTTCTTAGGAGCCTACAGTCAGGGCTGCAGAATGGCGTATTGCTGAATACCAGAGCTGCCTAATCTTGATTCCACCTCATTCCTCTTTCTTCCACCACCATACGCTTCCATTTCCTTTACCTCATTCTTGCAGGTTCTCTTTCATCACAGCTTTCCCTTGTGACTGGTTTTCTACCTTTCTCTTCCTTCTTCTTTCTGCTTTTCTCTATTTTGCTCTGAGTCAAAGTCTGATAAAAAAAAGTCCCAATCTCTTAAACATAGCCAGTGCCCACCAACTGGCACCACCTGCACAAATTAAGGACTGCTTGTCGTAGCAAAGCTCATGCACTAAGCAAAGATTGTGGTGCACAATATTAGAATTTTCTGCAATCATGCTGCTGCCAAGACCTTTAAATCAAAACGTCAAAGACTTTCATTTTTGTCTACACTCTACGTTTTTCTGAGGCTGGTAGAATAAAGAATGCAATACAGATGAGCAAAAATAATGCCTGGCAAGTTGTCATTTATACATCACAAGGAAACAACAAAATGGTGGTTACAAGTCCTATATAAAATGGAAACTATAATGATCTTAATATTTAAACTATAACTATTTATTTTGTCCTATGTTGTAATTATTAGGGACCAGTTCAGGCAATTTGAAGTCCAAGGTGACATACAAAGCACACTGTGTTGTGTGTAACTGATTTTCATAAATGATTTTGCTGATTCCCTATTTTAACCGAGATCCATACAGCTCGACTGTAATGCACACATCACGTTACAAAAGGTAGTTTCTCCAATCAAGCAGGCTTGAACCAGAGTGCCACTGCAACACTGCCACCTGCTGCAAATATACGAAAAACAGATACAGGACGATTGTTTTGCGGGAAATTATGAAAAGAACACCCGCAATGACCCTCAGAGCCAGTGAAGAAGCATTAATCATCGACCTTCATTCTTGGAAGAAGGCGCATAACGGCAGGTGCTGTTCAGCAGCCATTTACTGGACAATGTTCACACTCTGGGCGCCAAAGTTCATTTAATAGGGACTTTTCGTGGTGTAAGCTAGTTCACAGTTATGCTACCCTTTTAGTTAAAAACGATGTAGATTGGTAATGACGCATTTTAAACTAACAGGTTTATCTTTGATAGATGACTGCAGTGCCGCTCTAAAATTGTGGATGCTCGTATGCTGACAAACCACTTTTAAGCAGTACAGTTTTCATATAATTATAACCACAAGTCTCTTAATAATACACATTTAACGATCACAAGACAAGCGAAGGCAATGTGAGAGGAAAATAAACTAAGGTCTTTACATTCTGCATCTATATGCATGGTACTTAATCACTTTGTATCCTTTCTAACACTAACCCTTATTTATCAAATCAAATCATGCTGATGTGACTTTTCTTGTACTTCATTGTATAAAAAACCAACACTAAAATTAATATCGCGGCCCAAGCAAACACAATCAATACATTCTCTAAAATATTGACTAACAATCACAAATCCTACATGGAACATACACAGTTTTAAAATATTTTGTTGTCAATTAAATGCATTCGGACATACAGAGAACATAAATAAAAACAGCTCTTCAAGAAATTAAAAGAAAATACGTTAAAAAAAAACAAGAATTAAAATGTAAAAAGTCAAAGGAAAACAGGCAACAGAGTTTATGTCTATATGAAATTTAATAGTAATTTGCACAGCGGAGATAGAAACGCGTTCGTTCACATTCGAGATCACGACGAAAAGCTTTGGTCGGCGCAGCAAGGTGGGAGCGCAGGTTCCATCCGTGTCACCCTCTTCCTCCTACAGCTCAGCCCACCCTTCGCCTCTGCCTTGCGCACACTGCTGACGGGCGACGTCCCCTGTCCTCCTGTGTGTGGGCACAGGTAAAGAGGTTTGCTATCTTATCACTCGTAGATAGTACAGCAGACTGTCCTAGAACAGTTGGCCACTTGGAGCAGGTGGCCAGCCGAGAGTTTATACAGGCGACAGCGCACGTGAGTCTGTAAACAAGCCCTAGTCTCCACCGCAAGCCGGGGTCTCCGAAAGTGCAGCTCGCCTTGTGTATGGCTTTGGAGCTATGGCTATTTTGTCCGAGGCAAGTTCACCAAAGCGCCAAGAAACCCTCTTGCCCTGGGGTGGAAGTACACGCACCCTGCCCTCACTGGGTAGCTGTGTTCGAAAAAGGAGGCGCGTCCTCTGGTGGATGACCGACAGCCCTTTTTCCACATCGCCAGGGTCCAGAGATGTAGCTCCCATGTGCTCAGAATCCACGGAGCGCCTCGCGGCGCTTCTCTCTTTGCACCTCACCGGGGAGCTGCGCCGGGCGCAGGTGGCCAAGCCGTGCAACACTCTACCCGCTTTCATAACGCAGCCTTTGCTCTTCTTTTCAGTCAAGAACCTTATAATTAATTTAAGTTACTGCGTGTGCCATATCATTAAAAAAACGAAATCGAAAACAGCGTCAGCGAGACTGGTGGGGAGGCGGGTATAGAGAGAAAGTGATTTGCATAAAGCTTTGCAGTCGCGACTCGCAATACACGGGGGGGATAAAACAAAAACCAAAAAATAAATACAACTTACCTGACCGGGTCCCGCGCGCGCCGCCTCTGCTCCTGGGCCGGGTTCCGCGCGCACCGCCTCTGCTCCTGGACAGGGACAGGCATGCTCCCTCCCCTCCTGTAAGCAAGCCAATCACAACGCTGCAATGGCAGCGTTGTGATTGGTACAGAGTCCCGGACAGCGCCCAGCCGGGCGCCTGTAGGGAGGCCTTTTTCTCTATGTAGGCTGCATGCAGCCTACATAGAGAAAATGTAGAGTGCGCATGACTGCTTTGGTCAGCCCCAGGGCCGACCAAGCTGTCAGGGCACTCAGAGTGGTGCAAGCCACTCCTCCCTGACCCGCCCACCCTCCCGCCCCCAACCAGGCATACCCTCCCGCCCGCCCCCAACCAGGCATACCCCTGCCTTCTGCTTTCTCGCAGCGCGAGAAGCAGAAAATAAAATGGTATTTTAAATACCATTTTATTTTCTGCTTCTCGCACTGCGAGAAAGCAGTGGGGCGGCGCTCTGACGCCCTATTGGAGCGGCCGCCGCTGTATATTATGGAAGAAGTGGGGAGGGCAATTTTATTCTGCTATCTAGTCCACATATGCAGGAGGAGCGTCTTTGTGGGTGCCCCCTGCGGTCTCATTTCAACACCGCATCACTGCAACAAGGAGACATATATATCCTGGCCTATGGACTGCTAGAAGGCAGAGATAACCTGTGTGAATTTCTATGGCTCCAACACAGATGATAACACTTTCTCTATGACACTGCTAAATATGGTCACACCATACCCTAGAGTCTGGGGCCGGGACTTTAACTGCGTACTAGATTGTATAATGGAAAAACATCCCCCAAAGGTATGACGCTAGACCTAGGGAAGGTAATGGGAAGACAGGTACATAGGTGGTTGAAGACTGCTATATCCAAGAGGTAAAGAGTATTCTTGTTACTGTGGTGCACATGACATGCATAGCAGGTTGGACCACGCCCTCATCTCCGAAGACCTTTGCATGAGAAAATGTGGGGCTAACTATTTGGGCAGGTTTCTGTAGGATCACTCTACCCTACTTAACCAAGTGGCTGAAACAAGGGTTACATCTGGAATACCCACATGGAGACTGAAAGCAGATGCACTAAAAGACACCTAATTTGTGGTAACATACCGGGTTAATAATTGGGAATCTACTGAACTTAGAGGTACTGAGTGGGAATTCATGAAGGTAGTAGTGAAGGGGGGTCTGTAAGATGCTACTTGCATGGCAGAAGTTGCAGGCCTCCCTGCTAGAAGAAGAATCAAAGCTGATTAGGCCACAATCATAAGAAAGTAGGACTCCACAAGCAAAGCAAGAGTTTTTGGATATGCAAATGGATCTGGGAAGAATATGGGGCAGACTGAAAAAGGTTCACCCACAGAGAGTATAGGCAGAGATTACACAGAGGGGGGCAGTGGATACGTAAGATACACAGAGAGGGTGATAAACGAGGAAGTGTGTTAGCTTGGATACTGAAAAGGGAATGACCAAGACCAATAATTCTAGGGTTGAATAGAGCAGCCAGCACAATGGCAATTACCCAAACTGACATAAATGGTGCACTCCACAAATATTTAGAGGGTATGTACACAAAGTCCCAGTGCATCCCTAAGAACTTAGTATATATATATTTTTGAGAAGATTACACTTCCTAAACTCAGGATAAAGCATAGAACCAAACTGGAGAGGGTGCTCCAGATGGTGGTAATAGCTGAAGCAATAAGGAACATACCAAAGGCACAAATGCCGGGTGAAAATGATATCCCAGCAGACTTTCACAGTTCTTACACATATTCATTGGCTCTCAGAGGTATTAAACAAATTTGACTTCAAGGGAAAACTCCCTGATACGACGAGGGAGGCCATTATAGTAATGGTACAAAAGCCAGAGAGAGACTCTCAGAATCTTCAATCCTATGGGATGTTGTTGGTGATCAACACCAACATTAAATTGTTGATCAAAGTACTTGCCAATGGGACGCTTAAAATATTAAGCTTTCAGGTCCATGAGGACCAGTGTGGTTTTATTCTGGTCGGAGCATACTCATGAATCTGAGGAGGCTTAATCATATATGACACGCAGCACAACAGAGAGAAGACGAGTACATGTTGATATCAATCGACATAGAAAATGCCTTTGATACATCTCTATTGGCACTATTTGTTCTTGATACTGCAAGTTATGGGATTTGGGTCTAAATCTGAGAGATGAGTGCATTTTCTATACTCTGAAACTACTGTCCAAATTAGATCTGGGGGTATGATATCAGAAAGCTGAAGAACTGAGTGGGGCACCAGACAAGGGTGCCCATTGTCACCCTTGTTGTTTGCCCTCAACCTTTAGAGATTATATATAGATACAGGGGGAGCGTTTGGGCTAGTATCAAAGCTATATAAGACACTGAAAGAAGATAAAACCCGTACACCCACGAAAATGACTGAATAGTGGCAGGGTGACATAGGAAAGCCTTTAACAGATGAGGAGTGGAAAGCAACATGCTCCCAGGTCAAAAAGACATCAAGCACTGCTAGGTTAAAGTTTATTCACATTCACTATCTGTACTGAATATATCCTGAAAGACCCTCAGATTGCCCAATTACGGGGAATTAGTGGCCTCCTCCTTGCACATGACCTAGGCCTGTGGTGAATCGGGAGAAACTTGGGAAAAAGTGAGATACAAACTAGTAGTACTGGGGACAGTGCTGGTAAAATGGAGAGTAGCCATACACTGGATGCACCTATAGGGCCCTGCCAAATAGCTTGGAAGAAGGGCATGTTGGAGTGGTCCTTGGCAGAGCAGCTCCACATCAAAAGCACATGGAGAGATGTAAAAGCAGCAGATGGGATAACGGAATGGGCGAAGATGAAGAGTAGGATGGCAGAGTAGGAAGTGAAATAATGGACTGTTCTCGAGCCTTACCAAATGAGGCTTGAGGTAACTAAGGCACTGCATTAACACCTGGGGGAATAGAATGAGTTAGATACTGAGGAGACACATAGGCCCGTATTAAATAAAGTGCCCTGGGGGCACAGTGGGCATGTATGCTGCTTTCTGTGCCCCTAGTGCACTCTGGTATTGCAGAAGGGACTACAGAGGCTTGGGTGGCTGCTTCAATATTGCAGATAGACCCTAAAGGGGCGTTTCCTCATTTGCATTGAGACATAGCCCCATGCAAATGAGGGAAACACTTCGCCTCTGTGCCCGCACAGTATGGATGTGAACATAGAGACAAAGAGGCCACCAGGAGTCGCACTCAATGTGCACCACAAAGAGATGACACACAGTCAGTGTGCCCTCCAACGGAGACCCCTGCAAGGGGGAAAATGGGGTCCCATGGAACTCCAAAACATCCACCTGCAGGCAGGTGCAGTCGCTCACTGTTCTCTGTGTTTGCGCCCAACGCACCCTGTTAAGGTGTGCCATGGTATTAAACAGGGACAGTGCGTCCTAGTTATAATACAGCCCCTGGAAGGGGAGTGGGCTAAGCTAATGAAAAAATAATAAAGATGTAGAAAATATTGAGAAAGTATCCCTCATGTGAACTAGAAAATTGAAATAATGAGAGAACTAGAACACAACGATTGTCAAAAAATTTGAACATTGGCAATGTTTCCTGTGTTAAATATTTAGGAAAAAAATTAAGTTGTTAAAAAATGTTTAGAAAAAGAAATAGGTGCCTGTTTTTAGTTGAGCTGAGACAACTTGAGAACAACTACTGTTTAAAAAAGCAGTTTATTTTCGGTGTCTAAACTTACGTCCATACATTTTAAAATACAGAAAATGTAAGTTATATTTAACTTTACTTTAAAAAGATTGGAATACTGCAAAAACAAACCTGATTCTTGTGTGAAGTTGCTTGTGGCCGAGCTCCCTACAGTCGAACTGCAGTTCTTGCTCTCTTTAAATTGTTTCCTTCTCTTGGCCCAGCGGTCGGATGCTGCCTCGCAAGCGCTGTCATTGCTTCTTGTGTCTTTCAAGCCCAGATCCGTCTTTTGCAGTTTCAGGTGCTTGCTCACCAATCCAGCTTTTAAATTTAAATTCGAAGCAGACAATCAATCAGAGTTGTTCATGTGAAAATGCATTGTTGAATTGTTAGTTTTATTGCGGTCTTAATATTAGATTTGGTTATTAAATATAGAATAGTATAATTACATACATTTGTATAGATTTGGTTATTAAATGCATGGTGGTGTCTTCACGTTATGGCTGGTGCCGGTGTCTCACAGACAGTTGCTTTGTGGTGATACCACAAATGGCCACAAGAAAGTTCCAGGTTGCAACAATGCCCTCTAAAATGCCTAGGTATTGGGGGTACAGAGCGCCTGAATGGTAAACCATCTTGCAACTTCATAAATTCCTGCTCTGAAGCTGCTGCTGCCAACGTTCTACAATTATTAGGATCTCTATCGCAAATATGGTAAAAGATTTGATTTACCAACCAGAACATTTGTAAGAACTTTTCTCATTTGTTTGAATGGATACACTAAAATATATTTAGAATGGCACATGATTCCAACAGTAGTCTTTTTCTAAAAACATTTATTTATGGGGCTTTTAGAAAGGAGGGGTGGTTTCAGGGTGGTCTCAGCACAAGATAAAAGAACAGGGAGTACAAAGAAAGAGATAGTATCATCACAGTGGCAACCTAAGCAACATACAATGTCTCATGGTACAGTTATAGAAAGAAACGTGGGAGCAGCAGGCAGGTAGATCATCATTACACAGAGTCATATGACCAGGTACACATCATGGAGACTCATCTTCACCTGCTGTTGCATTCTTTCTGTTCTTCCTTTCGCATGCTGGTTATGTCACGCTCTAAGTATTCCATGTGCATGCATTTTTATCAAGTCCTTAGTGTTCTATAACTGCTTAACGGCAGATTGTTATACTGGCTTACCCTGGCTGGTTTGTACTGTGCCGCTCTCATTAAAACCTTTATATATTCACCTACCTGACGTCCATCGATCCCATCCTCGTCGCCACTTGTAAAGATCGATGGACGCCAGGTAGGTGAATTTATAAAGGTTTTAATGAGAGCGACACAGTACAGACCAGCCAGGGTAAGCCAGTATAACAATCTGCCGTTAAGCAGTTCTAGAACACTAAGGACAACACCCGTCCCACCCCGAGCCTCGCTATCAGAAAACGAAAGTCCTACCAGTCTGGCTTGTTGTAAGATGAGTTCACCCCTGACCTATTCCTCTTGACGTAGGTCTTGAAAGGCAGCCAGAATCATTCAAACTTGTACATTCTATCCATGACTATTGCGGTCGGCGTTCCATGGCATATATAGGTCATATCTTAGACCACCATAGCGAAAGACTTAGTGCGTGAAGGTTCTTCCAGGTGTGGGCTGTTGTTAGTCTTTCTGCCAGGAGGAAAAAGGTGATCTGCTGTCCCTATGGGTAGTGTATAGATAAATTGAATCCTCTCAAGCCTCCCCAATAAGAGCACCAACGTTTCCATTGGCAGGGTTCACTTAACAAATCCATGGATCAAGAGGAGCACCTACGACCAGAAGCGTTTTACAGGTATACAGTGCCACCACATGTGTAGATAAGTGTCCCTAGCTTCACAGCCTCTCCGGCAAAGATCAGAAGTTCTAGTCATGGCATGAAGTCGAACTGTGGTGAAATACCATCTTGTGAGGATTTTGTAGGCATTGGCCTTATGCTGTAGGCAGATAGAGGTCCTGACTGCATGCGATCAAAGCCGCTGCCATGTGTCATCAGCAATGGTGATCCCTAGATCCTGCTCCCATCATGACTGATAGGGGTGTCAGCACAGCTTGGAAAGGCTACATAAAGCTGCATACAGGAAATTGTGCCTTTGTTAGGAGACCCCTGAGCGAAGAGTTGTTCCAGAAGCGTTTTGGCTCTACTAATGTTATCTTTAACTAATGCTGTGTTTGCCCTGTGTAGCAGTTGGTTGAGACGTAATTCATCTGTAGTGGTCAGATGGAAGCGCTGCCTACAAGTCTGCCTATAAAATATAAGCCCATCTTGGTACAGATCTCCCAAAAGGGGGGGTAATCCCCCCTCCAACCTGCAAAATGACTATACAGTGTTCCCAGCACAAACTCGGGGTTGTGTACAATAGGAGAGAGGGGGAAGGATATGTAGTGGCTGACTGGCAATGGTTAATTTTATCCCTATGTTGCAGGAGAGTTGCAGTAGTGTACAATGGAGTTTACGAGTGTGAAAAACGGTTTCAGACCCTCATCCACAGAATATGAAGGATGGCGAAGCATCGCTGGTCTAGAAGCACCGAAGGTATGGCATAGGAGAGGTGATGCCAGATGAGAGCAGATTGTAATTGGGAGGGGTGAATGCAGTGTTCTGTATTGGGAAACCCAAGCCCTCCATCTGATGTTCTACAATAAATTGTTGCTCTTGGTATTCGGGGAGTGGAATTATGCCACATGAATTGTAGCAACTGTTTTTGGGTATGCTGAATGGTGTCACGGTAGATCCAAAACGGCAAATTGTGCATCACATAGAGTAGCGGGTCAGGTAGCTCCTTTTCACAGCATTACTATGACCCAACCATGACATCTCTTGCCTACCCCAGCAGTTGAGATCTTTTAATAGAACCTTCAATACCGGAGTTATATCATGTTCGTAAAGCGTGCAGATGGAGCTAATCGAGGAGATCCTTAAATAATGCAAGGAGGTGGCCTCCCACGGCAGACCAAAAGTGGAGAGCAAGGATCGGGTCCTGTGAGTGGGGTCCGTTATCCCAGAATATAGCATGTTACAACGCATGCTATTACATCACGTGCTTTTACAACGCGGTCGTTACAACAGCCGCATTGTTAGTACGCAATACCTTTACATCGCAAGTCATTAGAACAACTTGCTGTAGGGGGCGCGCTGGATTTAGGAATAGTATTATTTACTATTCCTACTCCAGTTTGCGCAACAGCAGGGAAGGTGTTAGATTTCATATCCAATACCTTAGCGCCCCCTACAGCAAGTTGTTCTAATGACTTGCGATGTAAAGGTATCGCGTACTAACAACGCGGTCGTTGTAACGACCGCATTGTAAAAGCACTGCGATGTGATGACAGCGTTGTAAACGCTGATTCCCGCTATCCCACTGCCTGTAGACTTTGCGTAGTCAATGCGGAAGCCAGAAGCCTCTTTGAATTGTTTTAATTTGTACAACAACAATGGAAGGGACGAATCTGGGTATGTAAGAAAGCACAATATGTCATCGGAGAACAATGCTAATTTGTAGAGTTCTCCATCCATCTCAAGCCCTTGGATCCAAGGGTTTGTTTTAAGGTGGTGGACCAGAGGCTCCATCATGAGGACAAAAATTAGCGGAGACGGGAGGCATATCTGTCTAGTGCCCCAGAAAGTGGTATCGGCGAGGAGAGGGCACATTTGACTCTAAAACATAGTGTCGGGTTGTGTAATTGGCCAGCAAGTAAGTCGTCATGTGAGGGCCAAGCCCAATCTTCGACATGATTACTTGGAGAAATTGCCAGTCCACCCGGTCAAAGGCCTTCTCTATGTCTAATGAGAGGGAGGGTCTTGGCTTTGGTCCATTCCACCACATCGACCACGTTCACCGCCAGACAAACATTATCTCAAGCCTGTCTATTCTTAATAAACCCTGACTGGCAGCTAGATAGCAATAGCGGTCATATAGAGTGGAGTCGGGAGACCATGATGAAGCTGAATATTTTAACATCAAAATGTAGCAGGGCAATGGGCCTATAAGAGGAGCAGGCCGTGGGGCCCTTGCCCAGTTTCAAAAGGAGAGTTACTGTGGATTCTGTCATAGTTAGTGTTACTGATTTGGTGAGAAGGAAGGAGATAAGCACCTTAACCAAGGGCTCCACTAACAACTTGCAGTAAGCTTTATAAAATGATACCGAGAACTTATTAGGTCCAAGAGCCTTGTTGGCTTTTAATTGACATATAGCTATCCTCACCTTTTCGGGGTGACAGGCTCTTCCAGCTCTTGGAGTAGCGTGTGGTCAACATGGCGGAAGGCAAAATCATGCATATAACAGTCCTAGGTGGCTGCTGGTGGAGGGTGGGTGTAATAGAACGATGAGTAATAGGTCAAGGATGTCAGGTGTGTCCGTCTGGGTTGTCCCTTCATCGTCCCTGATGGAAGAGATATGGTTTCTGTTTGCTTCTATCTCAACTTGTATGCTAGCAGTCTATGGGCTTATCCCCCTTCTCAGGGTATTTCTAATTGATATAAAGGAGTTTCCATGTGGCAGCAGTCATGTCGAGCTGTTCCAGCTCCCCTTGTACACGTCTCAGCTCCCTGTACACCCTATTTGAACCTGAAGCTTTGTGTGGCTGTGCTGATCTCAAAATCCACCTACTTAGATTTAGCTAATTTAACAAAAGTGGATGTGTGATTTAAGAGTTCGCCTTGCAGTACCGCCTTGGCTGCGTCCCACACAGTAGCATAAGACACATCTCCAGTGTTGTTTTTCTTTAAGTAATGCTCCAAAGACTCTTGCACTGAATCCTGCAGCACTAGGTCTCAGAATGCAATTTTGTTAATGTACCATGTTGGGGCCACACGCCAGGGGGCTGCTCCTGCATCCAACACCAAAAACACCAGGGCATGGTCTGACAGGGCCTGGGTGCCTATAGTGGCTGATAGGGTACGCCATTGAAGAGAGGTGGCAATTAGGAAAAAGTCAATCCGTGTGTGTGTTTTATGGACATTGGAAAAATACGTGTAGTCCCTCTCCCTGACGTGAGTTTCCCCTTCAGAAATCTAGCAAGTTAAGATCTTGAATGTCTTGCGTCAGAGTTAGGGGGATCGGATAAGTATTGTAGCAGGCCACAGAGTGGTCCAGTGTGGCGTCTAGGACTGTGTTAAAATCACGCCACATAATTAAATCGCCCTCAGTAAAGTTTGCAATAAATGGGAGTAAGAAGCCATCCTTGTTGTCAGTGGGCCCATAGATAGAGAAGAGCGTGAGCGCCCAGGCACTAGTTGCGCTCTAAAACCCACTATCCTGCCCCTGTATCAACATGTGATGAGTCAGTAGCTATTGACAAGCCTCACTTAAATAATAGGGCCATCCCCTTAGTATTAGTGGGGTCAGGTGTGTGAAAATGGAGCGGAAACTAGTATGAACCGATCCTCTTAGTGCCAGGTGCCAGGAGATGTGACTCCTCAAACATGGCTATGTCCACCTCTTTCAGGGGTACCTTCCATTTCATTGGAGTGTTAAGCCCTTGAGCATTCAGGGAAATATACTTAGGTGATGTGCCAATTAAACATAATGGGGCATTATCTCACTGTCAATGGGGGCTGGGAGTGTAAGGTAGGCCCTGTTGATTGTGAAGTAGCCCCTATCCCCCTGAGGGCTCCCAGTTTCCAAGCCAAATGTATACAGAAGAATAGTGTGCACCCTGGAACAGTGAATAAGGGAAAAAGCAGTAACTGCAAAAAAAAGACTGAACAACATAGAGGAAAACAAAGCAATACTCAGTGGAATAAACACAGCATGGTGGCTGAATGGTGTGCATCAGCTATGTTGAGGGGTGCAGGTCATGAGGGTGCTCCAGGGCCCCCCTCCTGCCTGAGAATAAAGGATACAACAATGGATCCGTGTAAGTCTGGACGAGGACGCCACAAGAAGGGCCAATAGAGAAGACTGTCAGTTTCACCAGGGGGGGCTTTTGCAGTTCGTCAAGCCATGGACCACCAGGTTAGGCTTAAAGTTCAAAGGTGGCAAATGCCCAATGGGTAGTCCGTCATAATCCAGTACAGGCAGGACCATCTGTTGGTCTTGCCAGTGCCTGTTTTTCTTGGAGGCCTTATGAGTCGCTCTCGAGAGTGTTCGTCACCATCAATCCGTCTTTGGAGAGCTAGGGGCGCCGACTGGTCACCATCATTTTTAGTAGGAGGGACCATGTGCAACAGAGTTTGGGCTTCATCTGATGTGTGCGTTGAAACCTGCTTGTTATCGACTGTGAAGATTAAGTGCAGTGGGAAACCCCAGCAGTACAGGATTTTCTTTTCACGTAGATAGGACAGCACCTCCCTGAAGTCGCAACGTTTGACCAAAGTCTGGAAAAATATGTCTTGAAAAATGGTGAGGGTGTCACCTCTGAAGATGATGGAGTCCAGATTCCGATCTGCTCTCAGGATGGCTTCCTTGACTTGGTAGAAGTGGACTCTGGTGAGTACTTCGCGTGTACGATGGTTACATTGCTCATAGGAGGAGAAAACGTCCTACCATCGGAGTCCAGAAGCATGTGACGGAACAGTGCCTGCACTTAGTTTTGCAGATCTGCATTGAAAATGGTGACAATCTCACCTCTGATCTGTATATTATGGTGGCAGGAGCGGTTCTTGTTGTCTTCCAGGACATCACCCAGAAGTCAATGTTGGGTCTCTAGTCCCTCTCAACCAAGTCATCCTGTATCTGATCCTGTCGTGCCACTGTCCCATCCACTAGATCTGTTGGGACTCTACTCCCCTCACTGATTGGTCGAGCTTGGTGAGCTCTTTGGTAAAGTTTGCATTCAGAGCCGCAATATCCTTCATTTCCAGAAGGAGGGATTGGATGTCCCCTTCATTGCAGGTAAAAATAAGTCTGGGAGAGATACAGCAACCCCCTGTGGTGTCTCCTCTCCGACCTCCAGGCAGCCACTGCCCTTAGGTGTTTTCACTACAGATGACATGTCCTAATTGAGGAGGTCCTCTGGGGCTTGTGGCATGAGGATGCCATAGGGGGAGCCCCCCATATTGAGGGATCTGTTGCTAGCGAGTGATGCAGGCAGATCGCGTCATAGAAATTAATTACTCAAAACATTTAAAAAATGGCCCAGAGATTATATGCAAGCTTCCTATAAGGATGTGAGACTCATCATGCTTTCAGCAGTCCATATAGTGTGATGGAACTGTGGGCTGAAACCCACAGCGACCTCCTGATGGCAAAGGAAAGAGCAGGGAGGCCCCACAGCCTCTGCCCTGATCCCACAGGGTGGCCGGACAGGAGCACTCCACACATCAGTCATGCACGGCCAGGGTCTTTGCTCCAGAGCGGGCGGCCATGTTTATTGCACACCACCAATGGGCTCACCAGCACCCGCTCTGCTGCCTCTCAGGTCTCCGCTGGTTTCCACAAGGGAGGCGGTCACCCACCACCCACAATAAGACAATAATGCAGTGGTGAGAGGCATTACCGGGGGCCCCGGCTTAGGAGCTCTGGCGAGGCATGCCATCTTGTGGCCTCATCCTGGCTTCACCCCCAACAGTAGTTTTAATCATGGGCTGTCTACCTGTTTTTGGGCGGTGAATAAGTGGAATTTGGTACATTGTTGCTGTTTACTGTTGGTATACCAATGGAGGTACATTTGCAAAGTAAACTGAAATGATCTAATCAGAATATAGACTTATATCGGGATCCTTAAACCAATGGCCTAGAAACTAGGCGCATTAGAGATTGCTCAGGGTACCACATGGGGCACGATTACAAGTCAGAGTGGGATTCCCATGTGCAATTCTGCTCCACCCAATCCTAGGTAGCTTGGTGTTCTGGCACCCTGGTTTATTTTACAGTCTGGAAAACCTAGCAGATCAAATCACTTGAGGCTTTGGCTGCAAAATTTGCCAAGACTCTGTCCCCAACCAAGCTGTTGTCACAGTAAGGGGTGAGCATGCAATTCTCTCAGCCTGCCATGAGTCTTTGTTTCCTTTCCCTCACCTAAATTGCTAAAGCGCTCTTGCCTCCCAGCACACATATACCACCTGCTCACAGCAGGTGGTAAACGTGAGTGCTAATCTAAATGGAACAGGAAATACCATGCGGAATGCCCCGCGGTAAAACCAGGTCACTACAGGTAACTGCATGGCGTTACCACACAGTAAACATTAATTTTGTGCGCGGAGTTTGTACACATCACCATGCAGCTCATAATCAGGGCAATAGTGTATTTGCTTATTTTAGTCAATCAAATGTGCTCCATGTTATTGTTACTATTCGTTCATTAAAAATACCGCTCTATATTCATATCTATGCCGACGTGTTGTGCAAGTATTCATCACTTTTTTTAAAAATTCTTTTTATTGGCATTTTGTGTAAAAGACTTAAACAATAAACATAATATTGCAGTTACATTATATGGCTATTATGACATCTGGCAACCTAGGGAGACAGGACATTCACAGTATACCATTTGAGTTCATCCACATTTCAAGAGATAGAATACAGTCCCGTGGTGCGCTCCCCACCAATTGGACATACAGGTCATATCATTATCGCATTTCCGCCCCGTCAGTCCGAACAACATGCCTCTACCCTGTGCGGACCGAAGGCCTGTCTCCAGTGCAGGCAGTGTCAGGGGTCATCCGCAGCGGCAGAACCCAGCCAACTTGTAAATGGGGCCCAGATGTCTTTGGGACAGGATTGTGTCGGTAGTAATTCCCAATAGCAGGTCAATTGATCTCTACAGTATGTGACGTCTTTTATCCACTCTCTCGTGGTCGGGGGGAAGTGGCACCCAGTGCAGGGCCACTTGTCTCTTTTCCAGCAGCAGTAGCATTGCTGTGAGCCGCCTCAACGATGGTGGAACATCTCGTACAACCCCCAGCAGCGCCACCAGTGGTGTGCTAGGCAGCTCCTGCCCGGTTATATTCTTAATATGATGCAGTGTTGTCAACCAAAAGTTGGCTAGTGGCCTGCATTGCCTAGCTAGGTGGATGAAGGTCGTTTGATGGGCCCCGCACCGCCAGCAGTTATTGTCTGGCCGCAGCCCCATGCGATGTAACTGTGTCGTAGTGCGGTAAAGGCGGTGTATATATTTGAAGTGGATGAGCGTTAGGCGATAGTTGGGAGACAATTGTTCCAACTGTCTACAACAGAAGTCCCACTGCTCGTCTGTTATGTCCTCCCTATGTCCTCCTCCCATGCTCTGCGTGATGTTGAAACGACTATGGGGAAGTCTCTCTGTGTGATGGTGTAAATGCGGGACACTAGTTTTCGGGCCGATGCCACCATTATTATGTTTTCTAGCGCCAGCAGCGACGGAGGTGGGTTTGGAAATATGCTGAATCTGCCCCGGCACGATGCACGTAATTGGCAATATAATAGCGTGTCCAGCGCTGATTGAGGTGCAAAGCTGCACATTTGTTGTAGCGTTAAGAAATGATCCCCAGGGTATAAGTCCTTGTGGGTGTGAATGTTGTTTGAGTGCGCGCGTTCCTGCACCTTACCATCCATGAGTGGTGGGAACAGTGGGTTATTCGCCAGCGGTAATGAAGGAGCATATAATGTGTCAGTGTTCGCCCGTTTGCAGAGTCCGTCCCAGGCAAAACGCAAGGTTTCAGTGGTGTCGATTTCATGGCGCGGGCGTTTATATTTTTGGTATAGTGCCATGCGTAAGGGAAGTGGTGCTACCCTGTCTATCTCGATTGCCACATGTGGCTGGAATGGTATGGGGGTAACCAAAAGTGTAAAAATTGTGCCTGGGTGCTGTACGCATAGAGAGCGAAGTCCGGAGCTCCCAGTCCCCCCTGTGCCAGCGGCAGAGTGAGTATCTCCCAGGATATCCTAGGCTGTCCCCCAGCCCACACCAGCTCAATCATGAGTGACCTGATACGTTTGAAAAATTGTACTGTGATTGGTACGGGAATGTTAACGAATAGATACAGTAATTTTGGCAGGATGATCATTTTCGTTATGGCAATGCGGCCCGCTAAAGAAAGGGGCAATGCCTTCCATCTCTTTACACGGTCTTCTATCCAGTCCACCGCCCTGTCGTAGTTGGCCTTCCAAATTTCCTGTAGGTTGCTACTAATCCAGATGCCTAAGTACCGCGTTGGGCTATCCGCCCATGCTATCGGGTATTCAGTGTCAAAAGCCTGAGTTCCTGATTTCAGCGGGATAATTATGGATTTACTCCAATTGACCACCACCCCGAGATGCCCCCATAGCGCACCAGCTCTCTTGTCATTGGTGCAAAATTTTCCCTTGGGTTTGTCAAGGATAGAGTAATATCATCTGCGTACATTGACACGGTTAGCCCTCTCGTTGTGAACCCAATCCCCCGATTTGCATGGTGTTGCCTTAACCTGGCTGCCAGTGGCTCTGTCGCTATTGCAAACAATAAAGGTGACAGAGGACATCCTTGTCTGGTTCCTCTGGTAATGGTTATGGGCTCAGAGATCAATCCATTTACCTTAAGTCTTGCTGTGGGCAAAGTGTATAGAAGCCTGATCTGCTGAATGAATAAAGGACTTAATCCCAACCTGCGGGGAAGGGAAAACAAGAACCCCCACTCCAAAGAGTCAAAGGCCTTTGTGGCATCTAATAGTGCCGCAATCGCCGAGACGTGGGGAGCGAGATAGTGCAGTAACGCAAATATCGTCCTAAGGTTATGTGAGGTAGACCTACCCGGCACGAATCCGGATTGGTCCGGCCTGACAATTAGCAGGAGTAACGGTTGTAGCTTGTTGGCCAGTAGTTTGGCAAAGATCTTGGCATCTAAGTTGATCAGTGAGAGCGGTCGGTACGAGTCGCACTTCGAGGGATCTTTGTCAGGCTTTAGCAGTGTTATAATGATGGCCTTGCGCATGGACCTGGGCAGGACTCCCTCTAATGCAGCTTCTTGGTAGACTGCTAGGAGGTGAGGGGCGAGTAGCTCTGAATATTCCTTATAAAATTTAGCCGTAAGGCCGTTCGCCCCTGGGGCCTTATCCGTCGGCAGGCTATTTATAACCCTCCGCACATCCTCAACTGTGAATGGAACATCTAAATATTCAAGATGTGCTCTACTGAGCCACAAGAGTTCTATCGAGTCAAAATACTCTTGTATAACAGAGTCTGGCGGGTCTGACTGAGAGGTGTATAACAGAATATTGAAATTTCTCATTGTGTCTAAAATTGCTGGTGGCGTACGTGCCATCTGGTCGTCAGGTGTAGAGAGCGCTGTGATATATTTGGAGCCTCTAGGTGGCTTCAGGAGGTTCGCTAACGTCTGACCAGGCCGGTCCCCTTCCCCATATCAGCGTGCAGTGGCATATTTGTGTAATAAGTTTGTTTCCCTTATTGCCTCTTCCTGAAAGGCTGTGAGTTTGCTATGCATGTGCCCTAATAACGCGGACGATGGGGAGTGAAAATATTGAACTTCTAACGCTTGGATCTCCTTTTCCAACCTACTCAGACAACCCCGGATGTCCCTTAGCACCCCCGATTGAAGAGCTATGCAAGACCCTCTAATCACCACCTTAAAGGCCTCCCACAGCGTCCCAGCAGAGTCGACGGAACCCGTATTATGTTCAAAGTATTCCGTTATGTGTGTCCAGATCTCCTCTCTGAATACGGCATCCAGCAACGCATTAGGGGGGAGGCGCCACGCAAATGACTGTATATAGGGCTTCGGCACTAAGAGCTTTAGCATAACAGGGGCATGATCTGAAAGCGTGCAGGTGTGGTGTGTAACATCAGTGGTCCAGGAGTGTAAGTCCTTAGATGTTAGCCAGAAGTCGAGTCTGGACCAAGCGTGATGTTGTTGCGTTATACATGTACCTTCTCGGGCGGTGGGGTGGAATATGCGCCAGGAGTCCAATAAATGGTGGTCGGACATGAGTCCTTTTAGGGCAGCAGCTGCCTGCGGGTGGTGCGTGTGCGAGGATCCTGCTCTGTCAGCCGTAAGCGACAGTACTACATTAAAGTCGCCTCCCCACAGTATCGCGGCGTCACCCAAAGACTGAACTTTGTGCCAAACATGATAAAAAAAATCAGGATCGTCAGTGTTAGGGCCATATGTGTTAGTGATGATGGCTTGATGATCGAAAAGTGTACCACGTATTATTATGTAACGGCCCTCAGGGTCCTTGACCGCTTGTTGCATTTGCCAGGGAATACCCCGCCTTATCAGAATCGCCACCCCGTGAATAGCTCGAGTAGTTAGACATATATACCTCACTCCATCTATTTGAGTTTAATCTAGAGCGGGCAGCATCTTTCAGATGTGTTTCCTGCAGGAGGCATATATCTGCTTCATGTCTGGAAAGATAAGACTGTACCAGTCTGGACTTCCTATGGTCATTCAGACCGCGTACATTCCAAGTGATGCATTTTAGTGTTGACATCTATGCGCGTTGGGCGTCGGCATATGTACCTGAATGAGTGAATCTGACACGTTGCACCCCAACGTCTAGTACTGGTCACGCCTCGGCAGCAGAAGCCCCCACATGGCTCTTGATGAAGGTGTGTGAATTGTGTAAACATCTCCCCAGGTCTAAGAATAGCGTGGCCTTCAGAAATGCAAACTGCAGTAAACACCAATAAACATTAACATTCCCTACCCTCCCCCCTCCCACACCAACCCCCCAAACAGGTTGTGTTTCCCCATTTAACAACCCCATCATTAACATACGCCCTGGTGCCTTAGGGCTAGTGGGAATTATCCCAGGTGGAACGTGGGGTTGCCGGCATTCTGCCCTGTCGCAAAGCAGCAGGGTGGCCGAGCACTCGTTTGTCTACCAATTACACTTATCATGGAACAATGGTTGGCGTGAGAGAGAGCGCAGTCAAACCTGTCCCAGCTCAAGGCTGGTATTATCGCATATTGGCATACTAGGGTTAAACAACTGCTGCACTCTCCGGCAGACCGCACTGGCCCGCCCTCAATCTGGTTACCTCTGGGGTAGATGGTGACACCCTCAGTCCGCAATGTTAGGCCCTGCATATTTAGTCATTGTCACTCAGCTGGCCATGCGGTGATGTGTCATTCTCGCACTCCTGGCTATGCTGTTTCCGTGCAGCCTGTTTGGCGAACTTTAACGCTGCACTTGCGGTCATGAATATCATAGGCCTGCTACCAGTCTGCACCCGGAGCTTGGCAGGGTAGAGCATTGCGTATTTAGTACCTGCTTTCTGGAACAGTTTTTTAGCTGGAATGAACTCCCTCCGAGCCGCCTGGACCGCCTGGGTGAAGTCCGGAAATAAAGCGATGGTGTTGCCCTGATATTGAAGTGATCCTTGCTCGCGGGCCATCCTTAGAACAGTGTCTCTGTCTCTGTAATTTAAGAGGCGAGCTAGTATTGGGCGAGGCTGAGCACCAGGAGGAGGTTTGGGGCCCAGCGAGCGATGGACACGTTCTACCAAGAACATTGCGGACAGATCTGTTCCGAATAAATCTTTTAGTAGTCTTTCTATGTATTTTTCCATGCCCGTGATGTTCGTGGTCTCTGGAATCCCTGTTATGCGTACATTGTTTCTCCGTGATCTCGCTTCGAGGTCTTCATTCTTTGCCCTTATTACGTCGAGGACCTTGTCCATGCGGAGAAGTTGTTCCTGCGCTTTGGCTTGGCGGTCGTCGGAGTCTGAGACTCTGGTTTCAAGTGCGTCGATCCTGGTTTCGTGCTTCTCTACCTTTTGCGATACATGATCCATTCGTGCCGCGAGAGAGTCCAGTTTTGAGTCTATCGCTCGCAGACTGACCTTAACCTCGTGCAGCATGGCCCTGATATCGTTTTCCTGGTCGGAGTCCATTTGCGTTTCTGGCACTAACGTTGGAGGCTCCGGCTCTGCTTCCTGTTGTCTTGTGGAGTGTTTCTCAAAGCACAGCTTAGCCTGCTTGTTATCTGTCTTCCCCATGGTTGGCCCCCCTCTAGTGTTGCGCCGCTGCAGCACGCGTACTACGAGGCCCAGTTACTGCCGACACACCCGGTCTTTACTTGATGAATGCTGGGTGTTCTCTGCTGTACCCAGCTCCGGTATGGCGGCCTTATATCTCCCGGATGTGTCCACGGGCGGCAGCTATAATGTCCACTGGGGGTTGTCAACTCTGCCCCTACACTCCCTCTTGTGCGGTCCTTCAACTAGCAAGCTGCCCGCCCCATCCTCGGAGGCCCCGTATCTCCAAGATAAAGACGGCACTTACTCCTGTATTTATGGGCCCCCGCACTCAGCAGGCAACGCGTCTGCACTATTCTGCACTCACCGATTACACATGGGCAGACCACAGGATCTAGGCTGCCACGGGACGCCGCTCCAGTTGGGCAGTTTCCCCCTGAATGCTGCTGGATACACGCTGCCAGGCTCTTGAAACTCCCAGGGGGCCGCCGTCCGCTTCAGTCTTCTCCGCGCCAGGGGCCGCAGTAGAGGCCGCAACCACTCCGCGCAATGCCACCAGCTCGGCCCGCGGCGGTCGCGCCAGTCTCCGCCCTCTGCCCAGTATCTATCCGCGGGCTCAGCAGCAGGCACGCCACTCACCAGACCGCTTGTCGGCAGGGCCCACCGGATGGTCGCGGCTCTTCGCGCACTCCCCCAGGTGCCATACAGGTTTCAGCCACCCCCGCCAGTCTCAGCGCACTTTCCAGGCAGCTCCGCGGCCGTCTCCAGTGAAGGCCGCCAGGAATCACAGGTGAGCCGCGATGTCAGTCGCACTGTTAGTTCACCGCAGGAGCACGTTTTCCGGGCCATGAGTAGGCCTCGGGACCACGAGGCTGGTTGCTTCGTCTATCTTCGGCTCTACGCTGATCAAATCACATCAGTGTGTGCCCCCAATGTAAACGCACACTCTCTCCCCCGTTTCAGGCTTGGATTGTTGGTAAAAGGCCGGATAGATGACGGATATTTTGCTCGGCCGGCAGAGCCCCTTTACCAAGCGGCCATTTTGCAGCTCGGCTCGGCCACGCCCCAAGTATTCATCACTTCATCAGACAAAAAAACATGAGCAAATTTCTGTTTACGGTATTTAGGACCGCCCTTCTCATTAAATTCAGAAATTCATACCTGTTTCTGGTGCCTCAGTGCATTTTTAAGTTACAAACAATATGCAGATAGGTGGACTGTTTTCATTCTAGGTTCATTATAATATAATATAATATAATATAATATAATATAATATAATTCTATGTGGCTGCCTACGAGAAATAGAGGTCAACAATTATTTAAGCTCCAGGAATGTTATGAAATTAGTTCATTAAGTATATATCTGAAAACCTGATAATTGTTACTTCTGTGAAGGCAGAACACAGGACACAGATCTCCCTGTCCACATGATATAGCTAATTTGACTCTATAAATATTTAATTACACTCCCTCTGCTACTAAAGCATCCTTTATTCTTTTCATTGCTTTCCTATCCTACAATGCTATTTTCTGCTTCAAACTATCATATTTTCTCTCTCTCTCTCTCTTGCTCCGTCATTTTATCTGCACCCACCATGCCCTCAATTTGTTCTAAAGCTTCATATCTGTCCACCACCTACTTCCTACTCATTCTTCTGCCTTTACACTGCCCTTCATCTGAGGTATTTGCTCTGAGTATCCATTTCATCCTTCTGATTTATTCCCTCAAACTTTCTATTGCTCTCTTTGTTACAATCCAAAGGAAGTACAAATGTAGCCATGAAGTAGGTTATAAGTAAGAGGTTTATTAAGCTTAGTTACAGGTTTAGATGGTAAGTAGAAGATATGAAGTTCAGCCACACCAGGAGCAGCATCCTTGCTGCTCAGCCCACATGCTCCAACTGTCTCTCTGTCACCCACACTAGGCACTCCAGCATTCCATTACCTCATCAAGCATTCCAACATTCCACACACACACCACATCCATACTGGCTGAGCAGTAGGGAACAGGTAACTGAGGGAAAGGATGCATAATGAGAATATAAGTCAGAACATATCTCCTTCCCTTAGGAAAACACATAATAATAATATTACAACAAAGTACAATGGAAGTACACACCATTTGATGGTAAAACCACGAAAGATACATATACAATTTAAATCTGACTAATAGAAAATTTGAAGGACTCAGGATAAGAGAATATGCACACAATACTTTTGTAATTACACCATTGTAATAATATGCAGGATGGGAGAATAGAGGACACCGCTGAGGTG
The DNA here is from genome assembly GCA_963921515.1 of Calotriton arnoldi. Classification (NCBI taxonomy): domain Eukaryota; kingdom Metazoa; phylum Chordata; class Amphibia; order Caudata; family Salamandridae; genus Calotriton; species Calotriton arnoldi. The sequence goes on along the minus strand of CAWUFW010007807.1, from coordinate 92,784 downwards.
TAAATCCCTCACTCACCCCCTTATGCACACCACAACTAGCACACCTGAAATTCCTTTGAAACTACACCACTGTAATAATATGCAGAACTGGGAGAATAGAGGACACCGCTGAGGTGTAACTCCCTCACTCACCCCCTTCTGCACCCCACAACTAGCACACTTGACAGGACTGGAAATCTCAGGCAAAAAAACTGCACAGGGTACACGACCCCTCAACACACACACTTCGTACACCTGACAGAACTGCAAATCTCAGATCAACAACAGCACAGGATACATGACCCTTCAACAAACACCTCAGGTTAAACAACAGCACAGGGTACATGACCCTTCAACGCACACCTAAGGTTAAACAACAGCACAGGGTACACAACCCTTCAACACACACCTCAGGTTAAACAACAGCACAGGGTGCACGACCCTTCAACGCACACCTAAGGTTAAACAACAGCACAGGGTACACAACCCTTCAACACACACCTACGGTTAAACGACAGCACAGGGTACACAACCCTTCCAAGCACACCTCGGGTTAAACAACAACACAAAGTCAGTATCTATAAAAAGCATGGCCAAAATAAGCAATCAGGTAAATTGGTGAAATCACAGCCAAGCCAACACATGCAGACTATCACCATGACGAGAATGTTTTCAAATATATGTAGGAACAGATCAAGAATGGAAAAAACAGTTACAAGCAAGCAGCTAAACTAGCACACCACATACTTATATGCACGTTTAAAATTTGTATTGGCAAAATAGTATCGGTTAAATATTGCACTACTCACCATCAAACTATTGCTATACACAAATGTAGAAACAAATAATGCAATTAATAAGGCATGCTAAGCAGATTGGTGAGAAATGATAAGGCATGCTAAGAAAATTGGTGAGAAAGGACAATGGTACACGAAACTAGTACCCGAGTATCCACCTGCTGGGAAGGAGAAGGTTATCAAACTACATAATGAGTGCATAATCCTGGAGTACAAATGAACATATTCCAAGATCTCACAATGGAGCTGGGATTCTTGCTGTTCTGCACACTGCGCGCTTTTGAGTTTTATGTTTTGCCGGAACACCAAGATGAAAATAATACATTGAGTGTGAAGGAGACGTAAATACATCACACTTCTGGACATGACAGCATAAATCCTCCCAGTCTGGTAAAATGGCCCACCTTCCCTTCCACCGCTGCTCTAGTTGGTGTCTCTGTTTGACATCTAATTATCATGTCACAGTTTACCCCCCTCATACTTAACAGCTTGTAGAATTCCGCTCCTCAAGAGGCAACCTTTTTTCATATAATCTGTTTATTGACATTTTCACTTTTCGAGCACAGAGGAAATATAAAGAAGAAATACAAAACAACATACATTCACCTAGTACATATTGAGTGTTGTCTGCTGGCAATGTCTCCTTCCCCAATATCTGTTTCAGTGGATCAACCTCCTAACTCGTTATATTATTCCCTCCCAGAACTGCTGCCATTTACCCCACACCGTTCATGCTTTTTGTGGCATCCCCGGGCCGCATAGATTGCATTTTCATGTATGCAGCACAGGTCCATCTCGGTTCGCCACTTTCCACCATCCAACGCACAGGTTGCCACCACAGACGGGCTGTAGTTCTCTTTGCAATCACTAGGCCTTGTCTCAGTAATGTCCACTCAGTATGTATAAATCTCTCATTGACAAGGATATGGAGGAGGGCCATCTTCGACGTGCGTGAGAGTAAGATGATGGCCAAGGGTCAGTCAAGGCAATGACTCAACAGAGCTCCACTATGGCTGAAGGACCTCACAGTCCCAGACAGTATGAAGGAAATCTCCCACCCCCTCCCACATTGTATGTATAATGGGTTATACGCCCACTGCGTGCACCACAGGCACAGTGGAGTCAAATATATGTGTTGTAGGTGTTTAAATTGTATGAGGTAAAATCTAGCAGTTATGGTGTCCTCCCTGGGATTAATGAGCACGGCTGCCCACATTCCCTTGTCCAGCTCCCCCAGGTCACCGTCCCATTGCTCCTGCAGTATTTGGAAGGAGACCAGGGTGTTGAGTACTAGGGATCTGTATATAAGGGAGACACAACCTTTGTCGGGAAGTGGGGCCATCGTGAGCTTAGCTTCAAGGATGCTGCATTCTGGGATGTCATCGCATCCTCTCAGGTACGGTCTCATGGCATGGCACAGCTGCTGGGGAACCTATACAACTAGGATTTCCCCGATCCAAACTCATCCTGGAGCTGAGTGAAGGACTTCATAACTGTACCTGTCACTACATAGCCAAAGGTAGCGATTCTGAGGGAATCCCATCCCTGAAGCCCTGCAGTTGCGAAATCTCAGGCAGAGAGGCTCCACACCATAGAGGTGTTTCTCACATCAGTTGGCACTCCAATCAGAGGTCTCTAAGAGAGGACAGCTAGATATGCAGCGTTGCCCATGTACGGGGGGCATCCGGCAGTAGCAGATCCCCGTATATAGTGGAGTGGGGGCAGTAACCCAAACATCACCTCATCAGAGTCGACTTTGTTATACTGCAAACATAGATTTGCACAGCATGGAGCAGGCATGGGAGAACAATTATCTTTAGTAGTGCCACAAGTCCAAGTATGAACAGAAGCAGCAAAGACCAGCACTGTAGGTTGCTATGGGTTGCCATGAATTTGGATGTGAGATTGTTTGGCCAAGCTCGTGCCACCATAGCGCATATATTCACTCCCAAATACCAGAAGCCCATATGTACAACAACCAGGCCTGCCCCTAGGTCCATTCCTCGTTGCCTCCTTAGGCCCCACCCGGAACAATGAGTCATATTTTAATTGACCCATAGCCCAGAACAGTTCCCTAAAGTAACAAGGAGCTCCATGACTGCCGGCCCGGTGGCGCAGAGGTGGCTGAGGTTCACCAGTAGATCATCTGCGTGCAATATTCAGACCATTAAAGCCCTCCGCCCTCTGGTATGTGCGGAGGAGATGCACTAGGAATCAAATATCAGTGCAAACAACAGGGGGGCCGCGTACCTCTTTCAAGGGCTATTGATGCAATAGGGCTGCCCCTACGCGCACTCTAGTAGTGTGAGGCCGACCATGAGGCAATTGAACACATGACAAGAACTGGGGGCCAAAGCCTAAGTAGTTGAGAAATGGGATCATATACACCCATGACTCACTGTCAAATACTTTTTCTAAATTGATTAGCAGCCCAGCCAGCAGCTGTCACAGCTGGTCGGCAACTGCTAGTACATTGTGGAGCAACTCTGGTCTTTATGGATTAGATTGGTGTTAGACCTGGCATCCTTGGCGTGGGTCTCCCTTCCATTTTTTTCATAATGCCTCCACTGTTGTCGATATGTTTTTGCTGGACTAGATGCTCATGGGCACTTTGCCACTGCTAATCAGTGCCAAAGTGCAAGTGCTCCCTAAGATAAATTGTGTTGTGTATTAGTGACTCCATGATTGGATGATTGGTTTACTTGTCAGTCCCTAGTACAGTGCACTGAGTGTGCCCAGGGCTTGTAAATCCAATGCTGCTGGTGGGCTTGCAGCACTGGTTGTGCCACCCACAGGAGCAGCTTGTAAAGTGTGTCTCAGGTCTGCCATTGCAGAGCCTGTGTGCAGCCTAGGGCTGCCATGTCGACTTGGTAAGTACACCCACTTACCAGGCCCTAAACCTTCCCTTTACTGCATGTTGGTCACCCCTAAAGTAGGCCCTAGGGCAGGGTGCATTGTAAGTATAAGGTAGGACATGCCCTGGTGTGTGTGGCATGTCCTAATAGTGAATTACAGCCATTTTCGTTTTTCACTATTGCAAGGCTACCTGTTCTCCATAGGCCAGAATGGGCAGTTAGATTATTACATTTTATAATCCTAACTGACTCAGGGAACATGGTGGAAATTCGAGTTTAGTATGCCTGAACTCAGGGTGATAAAATACATCTTTTAATGAAGTTGGTTTTAACATTCTGTGTTTGAAAATACCACTTTTAGAAAGTAGGTATTTTCTTGTCTAACTATCCAAAGTCTGCCTCTGCTAGGTTGTGTATTCCTTGTCTGGTGTTTTTGAGTGACAGGGCTGGGGATTCCAGGAGACAGAATGAGTCAGCCCAGTGGTGAATAGAGAGATCTGCATCTAGATGGGTGGGAGGAGTTGCACCTGGGACCTGAATAGGACAGTGCCTGCCCCCACAGTGCTGGCTCCACCCCCTGTGGTGCGTCTGATGTCTCTGCCCTGCACAGTGAAAGAAGAGAAGGAATCATGTCAACAAAGTGCTCCAGGGCTGGGCTTTCCTCCACAATGCTGGCTCCACCTCCTGTGGGGCGTCTGATGTTTCTGCCCTGCACTGTGAAAGGAAAGAAGGAGTCATGTAAACAGAGTGCTCCAGAACTGGTTTGGACTGGGCAAAGGCCCCTCTGCCCTCAGAGGACAAAGGATTTTGGGGTATAAATATTGGGACCCTGATCCCAAGAAATTAGATCACTTTTGGGAACAAGAAGAAACCTTTGCTGAGGAGCGGAACCAAGAAGAAACTGAGGAGAGACTATCCCTAAGCCTGAAGTGCTGCTTGTGGGATTGGCCTGCAGTGGTTTGCCTGACTGCCAAAGAAAGGAGAAAGGAACTTTTGCTTTGCTGTGACTTTCATCAACTTGTGAAGGATCTCCAAGGGCTTGGAAGAGAGCTTGCCCCCTGATCGAAGTCCCAGGACCATTGGACTTCACCCCCTTTGTGAATTGCTGCTGGAAACTCTGTTTCAGTGGCTACAGAGGTAGGGAGCTGTGACCGACTCTCCCGACCAGCTCGGTGTCCTGTTGGCACCGCATCGAGCAACGCCTGCATCTTGCAACGCACGGCCTTGGTCTCACCGACTCCGTCAACGAGCCGCTGCCTGCACCGTAACCTGTGAGCACCGCACCTTGCAACGCCTCGCTACACCGAATCCATCTGGTCCGACCGACACGGTCACTGTTGCTGAGTTCGAGTCCTGTGACCGCACCGGAGTTGTGCACCGCCTCGCAAGCTTCGCGACGAACCGCCCGACTCGCACCGCTGTCCGGACTGATCGACGCCAGCTCCTGAATCCGGCTCCGTCGCCGCACCGCAACCTGCCAGCACCGCATCGAAGCACCGTCTCGCCCTGCAACGCACGGCCCTGGTCTCACCGACTCCGTCTCAACGACGTCAACGAGCCGCTGCCTGCACCGCATCGAGGGACAACGCGTCCTGCAACGCTTCCATTTCGCATCGCGACCGCTACGTACAGCCATCCGGCTCGCACGCTCGTGCCTGCCGCTTCAAGTAAAAGGTACTGTGACCGGGTCTGTCTACGCTGTGTTGGCCCGTCTTGACGTGGTCAGCTGGATTTGTTAGACTCTGTTTGTTCTTGACATCGCCGTAGCCGGAGGAGGCTACCGACTCGCACAGAACCTTGAATTAAGCCTTTTTGATCAGAACTAAGCATCCTTGACAGTATTGTGGATTATTTTTGTCGTTTATGGTCTTGTGATAAATCTATATAAAGTATACCTATTTTTATAAATATATAACCTGTGTGGTGTCCATTTGTAGTGTTGTCACTTGATTACTGTATGTGTTCACAAATGCTTTACACACTGCGTCTGAACTAAGCCTGTCTGCTTGTGCCAAGCTACCAAGAGGGTGAGCAGGGGTTATTTCAGGAGTGTACCTACTTTCCCTGACTAGACTCAAGGGTCCCTATTTGGACAAAGGTACCTACCTCTGCCAACTAGAGACCCCCAAATCTAACATTGGTGGTCAGCGGTGAGGATTCTGGACTTGCATTTGTGACTCATGTACAGTAATTGGTGAACACTACTTAGTGAGTGCAGACCAAAACGCAACCACATACTCTTTGATAGCATTTTTTCTGGGATTTTCTATTTTTGCAACTGCCAAGTTTAATCACCATGGAGAAACCAGCATCAGTAGCCTCTGTTGAGTGTGATTGGGAAGAGGAGAGGCTAGAATGCTACACCCTCAAGCAGCTCAAGAATTTCTGCAAAAAGTTTAAAGTGTCCATGACCGGGCTCTCCAGGTAGGAGGACCTCCAAAAGGCGCTGAGGGCCTGGGTCGAATCAAGGAGTGCCCCTGTGGAGGGGGCTGAGAATGCAGAAGGGCAGCTGGAGGGGCTATTGGGTCTAGGGGCTGGAAGACCACCTTCCCCAGTAGGTAGCAGTGTTTCTGCCCGAGGTCTGTCTCCAGAAGAGTTGGAGGACAGGAAAGAGAGTAGGATGCACGAAATGGAGTTGACAAAGCTCAAGCTGAATGGGCAGTTAGAATTTGAAATGCAAACTAGGAAATTAGCCCTAGAGGAAAAGAAAATGCAGTTTGAACATGAGAAAGTTTTGAGGGAGTTGGAATTGAAGGCCAAAAGCTTAGAGATTACTCCCTCTGGTGGCAGTGTACAGCCTGTGCCTGTTGAAGCTAGGGTGTATATTCCAAAAGATGTGGTTAAGGAACTTTTTAAAAATTATGACATTGGGCAGTGGTTCAAAGCCTATGAGGTAGCCATGTCTTCCCACCGGGTCCCTGAGAAGGATTGGGGAGCGGGGTTGTGGGGACGGTTCCTTAGTGAGGGGCGGGATACCTTGTTGGATTTGCCCTCTGAAGTCTATAATTCATATAGCCACATGAAAGATGCATTGATGACTAGATATGGTTTAACCCCTGAGCTTTATAGGCAGAGGTTCAGGAACTGTAAGAAGATTGAAGGCAGTACCTGGGTTGAATATGTGACCTTCTTTTGCAGAGCCTTGGATGGTTGGGTAAAGGGTAGCAAAGCGACTGATTTTCAGGCGCTCTTTGATTTGATTGCCTGGGAGCACTTGTCCAGTAATTGTTTTCCTGAGCTACGCCAGCACCTGATTGATAGTAAGCTGACTAACCCTAGGCAGCTTGCTGAGGAGGCGGACCGCTGGGTGAGTACCCGGGTCCACAAGGGTCACGTGGGAGACTCCGCCAAGGGTGGGCAGGGTCCCCAGCAGAAGAGTGGGGGGACAAAGGTAAACAGAGGGAGTTCCATAAAGGGCCCCAGAGTAGACCCCAAGGGAACCAAGGGAAAGGTTCCCAGCCTCCCCTGAGAAGAAGCCAGTGGCCCTGACAGGCCCCCTGTTCACCAGGGACCACTGGTGTGTTACAAGTGTGGCGCCCCTGGCCACAAGGCAAACGATCCTCGTTGCCCTTTGCATGGAAAACCAGCACCCACTGGTGCCCGGCGGTTGGCTAGTGTAGCCCTGGGGGAGGAGTGGGGTGCCCAAGGTAGGGGGGATCCCACAGTGTTTTCCCTTGTCTCATTAGGAGACTCTGAGATGGTCCCTAGGACCCAGCTGCCTGATAACACTAAAAAATACAGGCAGTGGGTGACCATCAATGGCCATAGGGTGGAGGCTCTGAGAGACACAGGAGCCAGTGTGACAGCTGTCAAGTGTCACCTGGTGTCTAAAGAGCAGGTTGTCCCTGATGCATTCTATCCGGTTGTTGCCGCTGACAACACAGAGAGTCACTGCAAGGTGGCTCAGGTTCCCTTTGAGTGGGGGGTCTCGGGTACTCTTCAAGTAGCTGTGAGGCCAGCCATGCCTGTTGACTGTTTGTTAGGGAACGATTTGGAGAGCTCACCTTGGGCTAAGGTGGAGCGGAGTGCGCATTTAGAAATGTTGGGCTTGCCTGATTGGGCATGTGTGACCACCCGGTCAATGGCAGCTAAAGGTGTTCAAGAGGACCTGGAGCCTGAGAGGGAGGCCCAGGTGCCTGCCGGAGAGAGAGGAGGCAGGGGCGCGGGAACCCGGCCCTCGAAGTTCCCACGGTCCAGGAGGAGGCAGACCCTGAGGGGGATGCCCTGGAGCCTACAGGGGAACAGGTAGCTGAACTGGGGGACCTACCTGAGCTGACCCATTGGCAGCAAGAAGGAGGACCCTCCAGGGAAGAGTTCTGCGAGGAGCAGAACACATGCCCTTCTCTCGTGGGTCTGAGGCAACAGGCCACAGACCAGGCAGCAGGTGATCAGTCTGGGTCACATTGGATTTACTGGGAGAATGGTCTCCTGTATTCAGAGCCTAAGGTTGCTGAGCCTGGGTCAGCCCGTGTGCTGGTGGTACCCCAGCGCTTCAGAGCCTTCCTACTGGGGTTGGCTCATGATGTACCGTTAGCAGGACATCTGGGGCAGGACAAGACCTTTGAAAGGCTTGTCACCCATTTCTATTGGCCCCAGATGCGCAGGAGTGCCGCCACTCACTGCAGGACATGCCAGACTTGCCAGGCAAGTGGAAAGAGTGGGAGGAAGCAGAAGGCTCCTCTCCAACCATTCCCTGTGGTCAGCACCCCCTTTGAACGGGTGGGTATTGACATTGTGGGGCCACTGGACCCCAAGACAGCCATGGGCAACAGGTTTATCCTGGTCTTGGTGGACCATGCCACCCGGTACCCTGAAGCCATCCCTCTCAGGACAGTGACGGCCCCCGTGGTGGGACGGGCACTGATGGGAATTTTCTCACGTGTGGGATTCCCTCAAGAGGTGGTGTCTGACAGAGGTACCAACTTCGTGTCCAAGTACATGAAGTCCCTGTGGCAGGAGTGCGGTGTAACTTACAAGTTCACCACTCCTTACCACACTCAAGGAAATGGGCTGGTTGAGAGATTCAACCGGACCCTCAAGGGCATGATTATGGGTCTGGAAGAACCCATGAGGCGTAAATGGGACGTCCTCTTACCTTGCCTGTTGTTTGCATACCGGGAGGTGCCACAGAAGTCTCTAGGGTTCAGCCCCTTTGAGCTCCTCTATGGACACCCGGTGCGAGGACCTCTGAGTTTGGTCAAGGAAGGCTGGGAGCAATCTCCCAGGAAACCTCCCCAGGATGTATACAGTTACATGCTGGCCTTCAGGAACCAGACTAGGCGTTTCAGAGAGCTTGCTGAGGCAAATCTGGAAGCCAGCCAGGAGGAGATGAAGCGGTGGTACGACCAGAATGCCACTCTGGTCGAGCTTCAGCCTGGTCAGAAAGTGTGGGTCATGGCCCCAGTGGAGCCTTGTGCGCTCCAGGATAGGTGGACCGGCCCTTTTTCGGTGGTGGAGCGCAAGAGTCCAGTTACCTATTTGGTGGACTTGCAGTCTCCCAGGAACCCCTTGCGGGTCCTGCATGTGAACCGCCTGAAGCCCCACTTGGAGAGGTCCCAAGTGGGCATGCTCTTAGCTACAGATGATGGGATGGAGGAGGAGACCGAGCCTCTTCCTGACCTCCTGTCAGCCCGAGAGCAAGATGGATCAGTGGAGGGAGTAAACCTCTCTACCTCCCTGACACCTGAGCAGCAGGGTGACTGTCGCCAGCTGTTGGGACAGTTCCCTGACCTGTTCTCCCTGGTTCCCAGTGTCACTCATTGGTGCGTAACATGATGTGGACACTGGGGACAGTCTTCCTGTGAAGCACAAGGCTTACAGGGTGACTGACAGGGTCAGAGCCTGCATCCAGGAGGAGGTCTCCAAGATGTTTGCGCTAGGGGTGATTGAGTCCTCTAACAGCCCTTGGGCCAGCCCAGTGGTCTTGGTTCCAAAGGCTGCCGCGCCTGGTGCCACACCAGAACTCCGGTTCTGTGTGGACTACAGGGGACTCAATTCCGTCACCAGGACTGACGCACACCCCATCCCCAGAGCTGATGAGCTCATAGATCGGTTAGGGGCTGCGCGGTACCTCAGCACATTTGACTTAACGTCTGGGTACTGGCAGATCGCCTTGGCTGATGGGGCAAAAGAGAGGTCAGCATTCTCCACACCAGATGGGCACTACCAGTTCCGGGTGATGCCCTTTGGGATGAAGAATGCCCCTGCCACCTTTCAGAGGTTGGTCAACCAGGTGTTGGTTGGACTGGAGGATTTCAGTGCCGCCTACCTGGATGACATCGCAGTGTTCAGTGCCAGTTGGGAAGAACATCTGCGCCACCTCTGGGAAGTGTTGATGGCACTGCGGAGGGCAGGCCTCACAATCAAGGCAAGTAAGTGCCAGATTGGGCAGTGCTCTGTGGTGTACTTGGGACACCAGGTTGGGAGCGGCCAGGTGGCACCCCTCCAACCGAAAATTGATACCATTCTGGCTTGGGAGCCCCCCAAGACCCAGACAGAGGTGAGAGCCTTCCTAGGAGACTTACCGGGTATTACAGGAGATTCGTCAAGGGGTATGGCAGCATTGTTGCCCCCTTGACAGAGCTGACTTCCAAGAAGCAGCCCAGAAAGTGATTTGGACTGACGCCTGTCAAAAAGCTTTTGACACCTTGAAGACTGCCATGTGCACGGCGCCTGTGCTCCAGGCACCCAACTTCTCCAATGAGTTCATTGTTCAGACGGACGCTTCAGAGCATGGTGTAGGGGCTGTTCTATCACAGATCAATGAGGAGGGCCTAGACCAACCTGTAGCCTTCATCAGTAGGAGGTTACTTCCCCGGGAACAGAGATGGAGTGCTATTGAGCGTGAGGCATTTGCTGTGGTCTGGGCACTGAAGAAGCTGAGACCATACCTGTTTGGGACTCACTTCCGGGTTCAGACAGACCACAGGCCCCTCCGATGGTTGATGCAGATGAGGGTGAGAATCCAAAGCTGTTGAGGTGGTCCATTTCCCTACAGGGGATGGACTTTACGGTGGAACACCGCCCTGGTACAGAACACGCCAATGCTGATGGTCTGTCCAGATTTTTCCGCCTTAGTGATGAGAACTCCCTAGAGGTAGGATAGTTCTCCCCACATTTCAGCTGGAGGGGACACGTGTTAGACCTGGCATCCTTGGCGTGGGTCTCCCTTCCATTTTTTTCATAATGCCTCCACTGTTGTCGATATGTTTTTGCTGGACTAGATGCTCATGGGCACTTTGCCACTGCTAATCAGTGCCAAAGTGCAAGTGCTCCCTATGATAAATTGTGTTGTGTATTAGTGACTCCATGATTGGATGATTGGTTTACTTGTCAGTCCCTAGTACAGTGCACTGAGTGTGCCCAGGGCTTGTAAATCCAATGCTGCTGGTGGGCTTGCAGCACTGGTTGTGCCACCCACAGGAGCAGCTTGTAAAGTGTGTCTCAGGCCTGCCATTGCAGAGCCTGTGTGCAGCCTAGGGCTGCCATGTCGACTTGGTAAGTACACCCACTTACCAGGCCCTAAACCTTCCCTTTACTGCATGTTGGTCACCCCTAAAGTAGGCCCTAGGGCAGGGTGCATTGTAAGTATAAGGTAGGACATGCCCTGGTGTGTGTGGCATGTCCTAATAGTGAATTACAGCCATTTTCGTTTTTCACTATTGCAAGGCTACCTGTTCTCCATAGGCCAGAATGGGCAGTTAGATTATTACATTTTATGATCCTAACTGACTCAGGGAACATGGTGGAAATTCGAGTTTAGTATGCCTGAACTCAGAATGATAAAATACATCTTTTAGTGAAGTTGGTTTTAACATTCTGTGTTTGAAAATACCACTTTTAGAAAGTAGGTATTTTCTTGTCTAACTATCCAAAGCCTGCCTCTGCTAGGTTGTGTATTCCTTGTCTGGTGTTTTTGAGTGACAGGGCTGGGGATTCCAGGAGACAGAATGAGTCAGCCCAGTGGTGAATAGAGAGATCTGCATCTAGATGGGTGGGAGGAGTTGCACCTGGGACCTGAATAGGACAGTGCCTGCCCCCACAGTGCTGGCTCCACCCCCTGTGGTGCGTCTGATGTCTCTGCCCTGCACAGTGAAAGAAGAGAAGGAATCATGTCAACAAAGTGCTCCAGGGCTGGGCTTTCCCTCCACAATGCTGGCTCCACCTCCTGTGGGGCGTCTGATGTTTCTGCCCTGCACTGTGAAAGGAAAGAAGGAGTCATGTAAACAGAGTGCTCCAGAACTGGTTTGGACTGGGCAAAGGCCCCTCTGCCCTCAGAGGACAAAGGATTTTGGGGTATAACTATTGGGACCCTGATCCCAAGAAATTAGATCACTTTTGGGAACAAGAAGAAACCTTTGCTGAGGAGCGGAACCAAGAAGAAACTGAGGAGAGACTATCCCTAAGCCTGAAGTGCTGCTTGGGGATTGGCCTGCAGTGGTTTGCCTGACTGCCAAAGAAAGGAGAAAGGAACTTTTGCTTTGCTGTGACTTTCATCAACTTGTGAAGGATCTCCAAGGGCTTGGAAGAGAGCTTGCCCCCTGATCGAAGTCCCAGGACCATTGGACTTCACCCCCTTTGTGAATTGCTGCTGGAAACTCTGTTTCAGTGGCTACAGAGGTAGGGAGCTGTGACCGACTCTCCCGACCAGCTCGGTGTCCTGTTGGCACCGCATCGAGCAACGCCTGCATCTTGCAACGCACGGCCTTGGTCTCACCGACTCCATCAACGAGCCGCTGCCTGCACCGTAACCTGTGAGCACCGCACCTTGCAACGCCTCGCTACACCGAATCCATCTGGTCCGACCGACACGGTCACTGTTGCTGAGTTCGAGTCCTGTGACCGCACCGGAGTTGGGCACCGCCTCGCAAGCTTCGCGATGCACCGCCCGACTCGCACCGCTGTCCGGACTGATCGACGCCAGCTCCTGAATCCGGCTCCGTCGCCGCACCGCAACCTGCCAGCACCGCATCGAAGCACCGTCTCGCCCTGCAACGCACGGCCCTGGTCTCACCGACTCCGTCTCGCACGTCAACGAGCCGCTGCCTGCACCGCATCGAGGGACAACGCGTCCTACAACGCTTCCATTTTGCATCGCGACCGCTACGTACAGCCATCCGGCTCGCACGCTCGTGCCTGCCGCTTCAAGTAAAAGGTACTGTGACCGGGTCTGTCTACGCTGTGTTGGCCCGTCTCGACGTGGTCAGCTGGATTTGTTAGACTCTGTTTGTTCTTGACATCGCCGTAGCTGGAGGATGCTACCGACTCGCACAGAACCTTGAATTAAGCCTTTTTGATCAGAACTAAGCATCCTTGACAGTATTATGGATTATTTTTGTCGTTTATGGTCTTGTGATAAATCTATATAAAAGTATACCTATTTTTATAAATATATAACCTGTGTGGTGTCCATTTGTAGTGTTGTCACTTGATTACTGTATGTGTTCACAAATGCTTTACACACTGCCTCTGAACTAAGCCTGTCTGCTTGTGCCAAGCTACCGAGAGGGTGAGCAGGGGTTATTTCAGGAGTGTACCTACTTTCCCTGACTAGACTCAAGGGTCCCTATTTGGACAAAGGTACCTACCTCTCCCAACTAGAGACCCCCAAATCTAACAATTGGTAATGACAGTACTTAGCCATATCTCATGAACTTCGGCCAGGATTTTGGTTTCACAGTTGATCAGCGAAATGGGTCTCTACAAGGAGCAGCACTGTGGGGATTGTTCTGGGTTGAGAAAGGTGACAAAATGAGACTCTTCCAGGTCCCACAGGAGTTGCCCACTATTGCGTCAATGTAGAGATCCAGTAGGGGCTGCATGATGATATTGGCCTGGCAGGGAAAGAACTCAACAGTTTTTACCCCTGGCTAGCAATGCGATGGTGTACGCAAACATTGACACCGCAAGCGGTTACTCTAGTGTTCACCTCTGGCCAGCTGTCAGATGATTCTTGTTGACCGCAGAGATATATGAATGGAGTTCTGCTTCTGATCAGTTTAGTGACTCTGCATAGAGCTCTGCGTAATAGGTGGCAAATGTATTTGCCACGTCCTCTGGGGTGGAATAAATGGTACTGACTCATCCTCGATTGAGGTCCTATCTGTGCGCTGGCTCAGCCAATGCAACAGTTTTCTGGTCATATTGCTGTGTTCGTATAGGCGACTCTGGGACCCTTGCCATAGTTCTCTGGCTTCATCCATCTGGGGATGTTGAAGCGCTAGCCTTGCCTGCACCATTGCATGCCGCACTTCCTCCGAGAGTGTTTCGGCATAAGCACACTCCGCCGCCCAATCCAAGGCAGTAATCTGCGTTTTCTTCCTTTTCCATGTGACAGCCACAAAATCATTTACTCTCTCACAACAGAACAGTATGTGCCCCACAGCAGCATGGCAGAGTTACCAGACCTTTAGTTTTCTTTGAAAAAGTTAGGCAAGCTGTCATTCAGGGAGTCCCAGAAAGGTTGCTGGGTTAGCCACAATGAACTGAACCACTAGGGGGCAGAGGCACAAGAATGACCACATTGTACCTGTATCTCTAAGGGGGCATGATCGGAAGACTCCGGGCATGTAACCAAATAGCAAACACAGAGGGCAGGTGTGCAGTGGGAAACAGGAAATAATTAAGTCTCAAGAGGGTGCCGTCAACCCCAGAGAAGAAGTTGTCTCCCCCAGGTTTGGGGTGGTAGCGGCACCATACATCACTTAAGCCAAGCGAATCCATAAAGGATCACAGCAGATTGGTATGGGGGAAGCTCCAGGGTGTTGGTCTCGCATGGTTGAAGGCATCCTTCGTCAGACCATTGAAGTCGCCTCCAAAAATCGTAGTTCCATCCATGGCTATGAGCACCACCTCACTGAGGGCCATAAGGAATGATTGTGTAAGAGATGGTGGGGCATAGACTGAGCAAATTGTGATATGGGAGCCCCAGAGAGTTCTTGCCACCCATAGAAACTGCCTCCATCATCCACCATGAAGGAGATCCGGGCATTGATCAGAACTGCCACCTCCCTGAACCCTCTGTGGAAACCTGCATGATATATCACATTAAACCTATATCTGTGTAGACTTCTGCAGTTTGTCCACGAGGTGGGTTTACTGTAGGAGGAGCACATCAATGCCCAGTTGCGTGGCCCACCTTAGAACTACGCCAAGATTGACCTTTTCAAGCAGCCCATTTATGTTCCATGTCTAGTAGTGGAGCAGAGTGTCTGCGTTGTGTGTGGGCATTGTCAACGTCTAACCTGAGAAGTATTTCAGCAGTGTAGATGATGGAATCTCCCCACAGGAGGAACCAGGTGCACCGGAGAATAAATCCAAACAGCATACTTTCCCCACCCTCTCCCCATACTACCAAACATGAAGTACCTGTCGTGAATAACCAGGGCCAGTGCCCAAATCCCTGGCTAAGCAATGTGTCTTGCATCGCTCAGGGAACTGAACCATAGCAAATGGCAAAATGGAAAATAACAACACCCTAGTGAAATGAGGGACTGGCTGCTGGGTCCCTGGACTGCCCCTGCTGTTCTAATAGCACCTCACAGTGTACAGACATAAGTGTGCCAGGTTGCGCATCTCGGCATCATCAGCCTCCATGTACCTGGCAGATCTCACTCGACTTTACGTTGCAGGATAGGGAGGCGTAGCTGTAGCATGTCTCATAGCAGTCCATGGGAAGATTAGAGGTAATTGGAATGGCAAGTCAAGATGACGGCTCAAAGTCGTAGGATCTTTGAGAGGGAGCTGTTGCACCCAAGCCAAAGCAGGGTGAGGGTGGAGCACTGTTCTGAGAGTGAACCGAACACCTCCCAGGAGAGCCCCCCACATCCCCTGTTTCGGGGCCATCCACCCTCAGGTCCGGCTATGGAGCGTCAGGGGAGTTGGAGTGGAGGGCCTCCGACAGTGGAGGAACCTCCTGCTCCACTGCAAGTCCTGCCTGACGGGCGGTCTCATCCTGGGATCAGTCTCTGAGTTAGATGCCAGCCTTCTCGGGGGATGGGGGCTTTCCTTCAACCACTTCCATGCAAGCTGCAGCGTATCAAAAAAGCATGATTTAGATTCAACTTTCACCCTGAGTTTGGTGTGAAATAAAAGCATGCATCTCAGGCCCAGCTTCTTAGCTTTTGTTTGACCGAGTCGTTGGATTCTTTTTCTGCTTCTGGACGTACCCAGTGTACCATGACGGTGCAGGAGTCATGATGAACAGCACCCTTCAGCCTGATTGTGTGAAGAACAAGATCTCAGTCTTGGTAATTCAACAACCGTGCAATTATGGGCTTGGAGGGACCCACGGGGGTGGCACAGCCCCAAGGTTTGGTGAGTCTGTTCCAACAGGAAACAGGGGGATTTATCCTGTGCTGGCACAAAAGTATCTAAACAAGACAGTGGGAAATGGCCTGGATCAGGACCCTCCACCCCCTCTGGAAATCCCACTAGACCGTTCATCCGCATCCTCCACTCGCAGATGAAGAACGTGGAACTCCGCTGATGACCAAGCCGCCAGTCCTCGGAGCTCCCTAAACGTGCCCTTGAGTTTAGACATATGCCCCTCCACCTCAGTGACCCCCTCCACTGCATTCCAGAAGTCTTGTCAGAGCAGAAAAATGTACACCACAACCTCTCTAATCCATTCATCCAGCGTACACCTAGAGTAGCTGATGGCCAGGAGGATGGCAGAAGTGGAGCTCTGCTCACCTCCATTGGCAACAGTCGCCGTGTCCGAGGGAGGAGCGCAGCAGGGGCCTGGGTTGTATACGTGTCCATTTTCCACTGAGATGGAGTTGAAGTCGCCCTATCTCATCCGTGAGTAAGGGCGGCAGAGTCTAGATCAAGGGACACTCAAGGAGGTTGTACAATGTTCCCTATCAACAGGGGATTCGAGCAACAATGGTTCACCCCCCAGTTTGGTGCAGGTGGGGTCTCATGTTCCATTATATGCCCAGATGGATAGGGTGCAAAAGACACAAGTGATGGACGGAATGGGGAATAAACCAAACATTCCCCCCCAGTCAAGAGATCTGAGTTAAATCTATTGTTCTTTTGCTCACCATGCCATCCCAGTTTAGACCCAGGCATATGCAAATCAGTCTTGACCCTGCTCCTCATGGGAATAGCCCAGCCCAAACTGCCAAGCCAGGTCCTCCATGGACCAGAAACAAGCATCCTGGGACCGGATTCAGGGTATCACCCCTCATCAGTCAGGCTAGCTAGCTTGGATCCAGTGGCACAGTGAGCCCGGGACCTACGTCTGGACATACCCAGCACACTTAGGGCAAGAAAGCAAAAGACACACAAGTGATGGACGTAATGTGGAACAACTAAAACATTCATACCCAATCAAAAGATCTGGGTTAAATCCATCGTTCTTTTGCTCACCATGCCACCCCAGTTTAGAACCAGACATATGCAAATCAGTCTTGTCCCTGCTCCTAATGGGGACAGTCCAGCACGAACTTTCAAGCTAGGTCCTCCCTGGACCAGAAACAAGCATCCTGGAACTGGTTTCTGGGTATCACCCCTCATCAGCCATGCTAGCTTGAATCCAGTGGCACAGTGAGCCAGGGACCCACTTCTGGGCATACCCGGCACTCTTAGGGCAAGAAAGCAAAGGGCAGACAAATAATGGAAGGAATGTGGAACAAATCAAACATTCACCCCAGTCATGTGATCTGGGTTAAATCCATCGCTCTTTTGCTCACCACGCCACCCCTGTTTAGACCCAGCCATATGAAAATCAGTCTTGACCCTGCTCCTCATGGGAACAGTCCAGCCCAACTGCCAGGCCAGGTCCTCCCTGGACCAGAAACAAGTATTTTGGGACCGGTTTTGGGGTATCACCCCTCATCAGCCAGGTTAGCTTGAATCCAGGAGCACAGTGAGCACGGGATCCATGTTTGGGCATACCTGGCGCACTTAGGGCAAGAAAGCAAAAGACACACAAGTGATGGACGGAATGCAGAACAAATCAAACATTCACCCCAGTCAAGAGATCTGGGTTAAATCCGTTGTTCTTTTGCTCTCCATGCTACCCCTGTTTAGACCCAGCCATATGCAAATCAGCCTTGACCCTGCTCCTCATGGGAACAGTCTAGCCTGAACTGCCAAACCAAGTCTTCCCAGGACCAGAAACAAGCATCCTGAGACTGGTTTCGGGGTATCACCCCTCATCAGCCAGGATAGCTTGATTCCAGTGGCTCAGTGAGCCCGGGACCCACGTCTGGGCATACCCGGCGCACTTAGGGCGAGAAAGCAAAAGACACACAATTGATGGACGGAATGCAGAACTAATCAAAACATTCACCCCCGTCAAGAGATCTGAGTTAAATCCATCATTCTTTTGCTCACCATGCCACCCCAGTTTAGATCTGGCGATATGCAAATCAGTCTTGACCCTGTGCCTCCTGGGAACAGTCCAGCCCAAACTGCCAAGCCAGGTCCTCCCTGGACCGGAACCAAGCATCCTAGGAGGGGTTTCACCCCTCATCAGCCAGGATAGCTTGATTCCAGAGGCACAGTGACCCATGGACCCACGTCTGGGCATACCTGGCGCACTTAGGGCAAGAAAGCAAAAGACACACAAGAGATGGATGGAATCCGGAACAATTCAAACATTCACGCCCAGTCAAGAGATCGAGGTTAAATGGAGAGGGTGGGCCCGCAGAGCAGCTGCAAAGGTGGGTGGACCTCACTCGGCCATCTCATCTCAGGGTCCTCCTGTAACCACTAGGCATCCAGGGTAGGCCAGCTGGTGCTCAAGGCATATGGGCCAGTGCGGATGAGGCCATCGGGGAGCTAACTATCTTGGGTCTCCAGCCCACCACTCAGGTCCCTGGGGCACCACAAGAGTCTGGCAGCAAGTCTCTCAGCCCACCCACTCACAGCAATGATGGAAATCTGCTGAGTAAGAGCATGAGAAGCCAGGCAAAAAAAGGCAGATCACCATGGCCTCATGGTGAGCTCCTCATGGCTCCTCCCCGCTCACTGCGGAAGACACGGGGCCCCAGGCCTGAAACACCCGGAAGGCGGGGAGCCCAAAGAGGCTGCCACCTGGTTCAGGATCACTAACTCAACTCCCAGCCTGTTTACTGGTGACTGATGCACGCTGGAGCACGAGCGGCAAGGGGTGTGAAAAGCACGGTCTCTGTAGGCCAATTGATGTCACCCACCCTCCCGGGAAGGGATTTAATAGGCACAGGCCAGAGTGGGCTAGGTTTGAAGGCCCCAACTCCCGGAGCATCCGCACACTCACGCCCCTGGAAATCTACAGGTCGGGGGCTACCCTGATGGAAGGCATGGCCCTGGCAGATCCCTTCATTCGGTGTGTTTGCCCCAGCAATCCTGCGTCCAAGTCGCCAGGGAGGACCCGCAGGGAACGCTGTCAGGGCACAGGCAGTGCAGGAAATCTGCAGGTAGCGTACACTGCAGGATGCTGGAGGATGTTCAAGGGTAGTGGCGGAGCATTTTCAGGACACAACCACCATGCTGGCCACTTAGCCATGCCCCCCAAGAAACAATCCTTTGATCCATGACTCTCTTCTATCCGACCTGTTTCTCTCTAAAGTCTGGAATGTATTCCTAATCCCAAAATGGATTCTTTCTTGGTTAACCATTATGTTTTCTGTCTCTTTCAATCTGGGTTTCGCCTTGCTCATTTTACCAATACTGCTCTACTTCTTGTGCAGAAGGTTCTAGCTCATTGACAAGTACACTTTAATTCATATTTTCTGGTTTTGTCTGCGACCTTTGACAAGTAGATTAATTTGCTTTGCACTGACACTTGTTCCTCACTTAATATTTTGGGTTTGCATTGTTTAAGATTTCAATGTTACTTTTTCAAACTCAACTCTTTGATTTCTTTGCTGCTGTCCCTCCAGCCTGTCCTATGTAGATGTTGAAGAGACAGGCGTTCTTGACCACTTATGCTCTCTCTTCTGGTGTGCTCTGTTGTTATACTTTTAGCAGATTTGTTTATTTATTTTTGGATTATTTGTTAAGCACAGACATACACCCCTAGGTACTTTAGTGCTAGCCATAGCTACTTGATTCGAGAATAATGAGGATTTGCATATATGCAGACACCTGTAATACAGCCTAGCATGCCGGAAATATCTCGGTTTTAGCAGCTGCCGGAGATGCGTCTTTCTGTAAGTGTAGGGCAAGGCTGTTCCGAAGCCTGGCTGCTGCAACAATTAATGCTCTACTGCCCAAGGAGGCTCGGAGAAAGATGGCACACTACTACGGGAGGCCGCTCTGGATCTCAAGCTGTGTCTTGGGACATAAAAAACGAATCTAGAGGATTAGGTCTTATGTCATAAAGTGCTTTGTGCACTAGGCATACATTTACCCTTTCGCTAACCGGGCAGTGAAGTGTCCCTGCTGCATACAAGATGAGCTCATATTTCCTGATATAAGATCATTCTGAGAGCTGCATTTTGGACCATCTATTCTGAGATTTCTTTGGCAGGCCAAGATATTCAGAATTGTAGTCATCCAGCCATGCGGAAACAAAATTTCATTATTTGCACGGATTGTGTCTGGTCCTCCATTGCGACACCTAATACAATTTCAACCCACTAATTCTTCCCACTGTGCATTGGGGTAGGTTTTCCACCCAGCGGTGTATGCCGGAATGCGTAGTACCAGACAGACAACAGTCAGATAGGGAAGAGGATCTTTTATGTCATTTAGCTTCAAGCGATTTTAGACATCCAGCCTAGCACATTCTGCAAAGTTTCTTCACTCACACTAGGGTCTTTGTCTATAGCAAATAATATCTGTGTATCAGCCACATACATCAAAGCTGCAGGCTAAAAGACTGAATTAGTTGAGCCATCTGCATCGATTGTACAACTGAATACCGTGGACAAAAAGAAAAATAATTTAAAAAATCAAGAACTAAAATATTGAAAGGTAAGTGCATAATACCTTGATGATGTACAGATATCTTCTATGTAAGTAGATGTGGAGTTAGGCACAGAAAATCTACTTATTTTCCTTTCTACATTTTGGATTCAATCTTTTGTCCTTGATATTTGCCTCCCTCGATATTCTGGCTTCTACAGCACCATATAAAGATTGAACAGCAGGGGTGATAAAACTGTCCCCGAATTACTCCATAAGATTAGGATTTGGTATCAGAGAGATAAGGTCCCATCTTGACCTGCACAGTATGATCAGATAAGAAGCGCTGTAACCAGTTAAGATCAGTGTCTCTGGCACTGAAGCCAACCGGACGCTCTAGCAGTACCTTGTGGTCAAGGGTATCAAACGCGTAGACAGATTTAAAAGAATCAGTGCATTGGAGTACTTCGGTCTGCCAATTGACATCTATCATCTAATACCGCTGTTGTACTACTCTCTCTGATGCATCCAGCATGGAACCCCATCTAGGTAGGATACAGCATTGCTGGGAATTCTACAAAGGTGGACAGCTGATTAAATGCAGCACATGCAAGAGGTTTGGACAGAAAAGGCAACTGTGACGCTGGTCTGTAGTTTTCCATCTGATCAGGATCTAGCATTGATTTTGTAATTAAATTTTGATTAGAGGTAGAATTTGGACCTTTTTTTAAATTCACTTGGTATGATACCTGTACTTCAGTATGAATTAATAATAGTCTGAATGGCCGACCGTGATTTTATTAGAAAACCTTTGTGCAGCCTAGCCGGTAGTACATAGCCTGAGCCAGCAGGTCTACAAATATTGATAAAAGTCAGGCAGTCCGCCTCTCATAATGCAATAAATTCACTTAATAATTTAGACTCAGCATTAGGGCTAGTTTTTGGTTGAGCAATATCATCATAGGAGTTTCTGCCCTATAACTGACTGTTAATTGTCTGTATTTTCTGCATTCCGACAATTGATTACATCTCATTCTAGAGCAGTTGACTTCAAGGCACCCTGGCAGTAGCTTCAATCCCTTAATGAATTGAAAGAACCACCTTCATGATGTTTGATGTCTTTAGAATTCTCTAAGAGTAGTAGGTTGCTTTGGCAGCTGTTACAGCTTTTTTCACATATTTTGTTAAAAGTCTGCTTTACTCCTAGCAGTTGGAGTGTGGTCTCTGTTACTAGAGCCGTTCAATTTGGCCTATTTTGCTTTGCATCCTGGCTAATTCCTCATTACTCTATTTCCTACTCTTGGGTCTGGACCAGGGCCGGACTGGCTACCGGGCGTTTTGCTGTGCTGCCGAGCTGGGGGCTGATTTCGTTGATGGGGACCTGCGTGTGCTTAAAAACATTCGTTTTGAAATGTTGATTTAAAAGCACACGCAGGTCCCCATCAACAAAATCAGCCCCCACCGCAGCGAAATCAGCCCCCAGCTTGGCTGCACAGCAAAACGCCCGGTAGCCAGTCCGGCCCTAGTCTGGACCAGCTACAGATTTTCCTGTCTGATACTAAAGTTTCACCGGCTGTCATTGGATGGACATTACACTGTTCCAGTAGTTGATTGGGGTTGTTTGCAGCACTGACTCAATCATGCAGCTCACATAGGGCCTGATTTCGATCTTGGGGGTCTCACAGCCGGACCGCCGCAGCGGGGGTCCCCAAAACACCATTGATCAGGCGGTGTTTCCACCCACCGTATTTAGATCCATGCAGGCTGGACTGCTGTCCGTGACGACGGAGTGTTACCCGCTGCGGTCGCGGCTCACACGTCTTCGCCACGATGGACTCCTCGGCTGGCAATTAGTACTCCATCACCGTCAGGGTGGCATATTTAGATCACACAGTTAAACTGGCGGTCTCCTGGCAGATGTTTCCCAATGGCAGGATGCAGTTGCGGGACGTGGTCCGAATGTACTATCCCTGTGGACATTGGATGTTTGCAAAATACACAGACCTGATGTCTGTTGGCTAATTCCCTTCACCTGCATACCACCCAATAAAACACACCCCGTATTATACCATGATCCGTTGCCACTCCACAGCAGCACTACCCTGCAGACGGGCCAGAGGACACAGGAACCTGTGGTATTTTTTTTTCTTGTTACTTGTTCCTTTTACCACTTTTTGCCAGTTTTGACCCAGTTATTTTATTAAATCAATATAATTTAGAAGGTCCAGGGCAGAAAAACCCACGTTTACAGAGGTGGAATTGTCAGCCTTGCTAGATGAAATCCTCAGATTAGAGCCACAATTGTTTGGATCCCAAGTCCAATATACAACCACTGCATAGAAAAGGCAAATGGGGACCAGACACGTTGACAGAGTGAATGCTGTAGCTAACAACGTGCGCACACAGGAGGAGATAAGGGAGCAGTGGAACGACCTACTGGAGAGGGTTCATATCCTGGTCTCCAAGCACCATCTGGAGGCAAGGCAGACTAGTGGTGGTTCTCCCAGGCACCCTTTAATATCTGCACCTCTGGGAGGAGAAGGTCTATGAGATCCTGCGCCCTGAAGGTATGATAGGAATCCCTGGGGGGAGTGGAGGCTGGTAAGTTACACTTCTCAATGTGTCACTAAACCAAATTCTCCTTTTTGCTTTTAATGTAGCTCCTGACAATGTGTTTCCACCTTTCACAAACATAGAAACCTAGACATATTTGTAGCATATGCTCACTTGTTGGTAAGAATGTGTATCACTGTGTTTAAGATTACATGTTTCAATCTCCCTCACATTCCACATGATGCAATGGTGCTTGTAAGTGTGTCTACACCAGATAACAATTTTCACATATGTGTTTCCTTTTGTAAATGGTATCCCTCCTTTTACTACATATTATCACTAGGTATGGTCCACTTACAATTTGACTACAGCTACCATGATACCTTGTTTCTGTTTTGTGGAAATAAGATTGCAATATAATATTTGTTAATTCTCTCTTTACTTTCATGCATCCACATCTGTTAAACTGACAAGTATTCATCAAGTTCTATGTGATGCTCTCTCATGAAATGTGTCCGAGTCAATTGATTATGTCTTCCATTACCTGTTATGTAATAGAAATAATTTTATTTGCTTCACTAATCAAACTGTGTTGAGCTAAAAATGTTAAGATATGTCCTTTGGTATACTAAATACAAGTGGTGGCCTCCAAAGTTGTACTCTGCAATGTTCATTTGATGACTAATGACACACATCCTTCTAAGCTGTGTTTTTGCCAGAGAAGTAGCGTGCTAGGCCTTGTAATGTTTTTTCGCAATCCTCACCTCAACTGTGTTGTGTAAAATATTTGGTATATCTCATGTATTCTTACTAACTACCATATATATTTTCAGGACATCTTTTCACCTGCTGATGTAAAGTTGTATGGAATTCAAACTGTTTGTGTAAATCATTACAATGCCACTGAAAGGAATCATCATTGCATTCTTTTCCTTTCAGGTTGATTTAGGTATTAGCTACAAACCTTTTACATGTAAAATCCACACTTTTACAATTTGGTGTTTTTCATACACAATAGGTCCAACTGCAAGACCACATGGGCCCACAGCTGCAGCAGGCTCCACTATACCCCAGGATCAAGTCTCCAGGGAGGACTCCGCTGATAGTATGGATGAGCAGGAGGATGCTGCCTCATCTGGTCAGCCTGGGTGCACCGCTCAAATGAGCCTCACTCAGCCCACAGCTACACCTCCCACCCCAGCTGAGACAACACCACAGCTGATTGTTGCCTCCATATCCTGTGTCCCAAGCACCAGCACAACTATCTTTCACCCCCCAGTCCTGACTGGCATTCAGCCACCACCAACTACCATCCAGCCAGGACCCACTGGGAGTGGGCACACAGGCTCAAGGGCACAGTGTAGGGGGGCAGTGTACATGGGAGGGAACCTGTGGGCTAGGACAGTGAAGCCACTAAGACCATTATCACTCAGGCCACCATCAACCGCATCTTGGGAGCCAGTTAACAGTCTCGAGACATGATGGGCCAGCTCATCACCGAGCTCCGGAAGATGAAGCTGCTGCAAAGGGAGTACAATCTCCAGATGGATCAACACAACTCCAATTTGGTCTCCCTGACTGGGGTGCTGCTGAACATCCTCACCCATGTGTGCAGGGCTTTCCGTGCACCATCTACCCCTTCTTGTGGCCCAATCCCATCTTCCTCCAACCCGAGCACATCTACAGAAAGGGAGGCCCTGCCACAGCAGGAACTACATGCAACCATCCCAGTCGCAGCAGCTGTGGACCCCACCCCCGCCGCGGGAGGGGATGTCCCCTCAAACGATCAGCAGGAGAGAGAGTCAAGACCTCCACTACCAGTAAGAAACACTGCACCTAATTTCTTCCAGTGTGAGCTTAACATTTATTCTGTAGACTATTTATGGACACATTTACCTTTTCTGATGCCAGGTGTATATTGGACTTCAAACAAATCTGCCTCCACAATGATAGTTTCATCTATCATGACTGACAATTCCAAAGTTTGTTTGGTAATTTCTTTTCATCCTCTTTCATTTGTTTTGGTTTCGGTCAATAAAACCCCAAAATACCAACATCAAAGACTGCTGTTGTATCCCTTTTCTCAATTTGTTGTCCGTTTACCTACTATGATACATTTTGTAATGTCAATCAATGCAATATTTGTCTATTCCAACATGATTTCTCTGTAGGTAATGAACCACACATGTCAGAAATGACATAAACAAACCACAAATCAGCCACTAGTGTTTTATTGTACTGTAACAAAGATTTGGTTGTCTTAGTGTTCCTAAAACATTACAACGCATGCATAACTCAAATACACAGGGCAATTTGCACGTCTTCAGTTCCAGTCCTTGGCACCATGGAAGAAAGGGATAGATACTAAAACAGTGAGATTCAATAGGCTAACTATTATTGATTGAAATCAACAGCTGAAGCCAGATTTACCATCTCACAATATGAATCCCAGATCGAATACACCAATAGACACAAACATGGAAGTAGTCCATTTTGTGGCCACAGAATAATTCAAATACACTGTTCCAGTATCTGGTGGAATGTCACAACCAAGTTGCAGCAGTGTGCCACAATAAGTATGTCCTACAATGATGAGACATCAACAGCTGCATACAATGTAGACACAATGAGTCAATGTGAAGGGAGATTAGCATGATTTGTCTACACCACCACATGTGGTTTGAGCTAATGATGGCAAACGTCTTGCCTTAGTGCTAACACATAACAGAGAACAAGTCCTATGTTGCCCTCAAATCTTCTATTCAATCAATGTGCAAGTTGTCTTGGTACATGATTTGTACACCCAAGGTCTGTGCCTGTCTGTCCCAGGATCAACCCATGTTCCCTTTGTACTTCAAAACAGCAACATATACCAGCACATGTCAAAACTCTGAAATATCCAAATGAAAATGGCAATGGTGACGAAACCTAAAACAGATCAAAACAAAAAGGATTACCAATCAAACCTAACAGACTAGACACATTATAAAGTCAGCTTTTGTAGGACAGTTTCACAAAACATTCAGAGATAAATAATGATACTGTACACAGTAGTCAATTTGTAAAAACTTTGGTCAACAAACTCCTTGGGCCTGGATTCCCCTGAACTTGCCCATCCTAACAAATTAACACCACATAATTCACTCATCATCACATCAATAGTTGATGTAACCGTGAAAGTGAGTAAATGTACAGATAGACTTACAGTCATGAGAAGAAGTTGTCAATGACATCTTGACGTAAGTCAACTCCTTCCTCATCACCACTGCCATCTTCATTTGGCATTTCAGGATCCTCACCTGGTGGCTCTTGATGGCCTCAATCCCAACGGTATGAAAAAGGATATGAACATATCTTTATTGTTTGGTTAATTAAAACCTTACAATGACATCAAACATTTGCATAGCAGCTAGTGTTTAAAATCACATAGCAAATAAAAACCATACACTAATAACAAGGGTAACATTTTTTTAAATTGCCCGTGGTGATGGTTTTGGTCAACTAAAGTGCAAGGGCCTCCTTAAATCGCAATCTGGAGGCTTAGGCCAAACCGATTAGTATTGCGAGTCACTTCGCTTTATATAATTTACTTATAGTTCGAGGTAGGTGAAGCTGTCCCGAACAATTGAGTATGCCTCGCATCAAGGGGAATCACACAAAACTCCATTTGCCACGGTGCCCTTGTCGATGGCCTTTCATGAGCTGTGTGATTCCATGTGGCTGAGTTAGACACCCCAACAACGCTGCTCCAAGTATTGCCCCTGGTCTGATTGAACCTTGTGCAGTTTTGAACTACCCGAGGGGATACAAATTCCTGATTGTTGCTGACGTGCCATTGAAGCTTAGATGAATATGGTTTTAATTTTAGATTTCTTTCCATGTGCCACGCTGGCTCAAGCAGACCTCTAGCTCTCCTCCGCTGTGTTTGTAGCTGTTTGTTTACTGATTGAAGAAGTTGCAGTGACTGGCTATTCAAAAGTGTCATCACAGCTGGTCGACAGGATCTTATCTGAGGAGACCGGAGGGCTGGTAATAATAATTGGCGTCTCAGCAGGCCAACCACGGGGCAGATGTACAGGAGATGTAGTATGGTTTCTTCAGAAATGCTGCATAGCATGCAAAGGAGGTTCGGCCAGGTTTGTTTACAAAATGGGGACCTGGTCTTTTGATGAAAAAGCTCCCAGACGAATAAGAAGAAGAGAATGCGGTATTGATGGGGATATATGACTTATGAGGTAGGGTTGTGGGCCCCAACTCTTATATGATTGCAATACCATCCATCCATTTTTCCCCCTGCCATTTCAGTTTCATCGAGTGACCAGGCTTGTATTTATGATGCTTTGTTGGCGATTTTTTTAAAGGTGGAAAAGCTGATGTTGAGGTCCCATGCTTCATTCAGTTTGAGAGAGATTAACACTTGTTGGAGCACTGTTGGCCAGTCATTCTTAGATTTTGGCTGGTTCTTTATTTCTGTGCAGCGTAGGGCGGCAAACTATTCTGGCTGTGCCACTCTCAATCTCCAGCACAGTTTGATAAGTGCGGCCATCCTAACCGGGGATTGGTGGAATAGGCCAAATTCCAATCGCACCTGTGCCTGAGAGATGAATCGCGGGAGGCGGAAGATACATTTAAACAGAGTGGATTGTTGTTGATTCAATATAGTCGCATCCTTTCCCTTTAAAAGTTCTGAGCCATAAGTAAGTGCGGGTAGAAACTTGGCTGCGATTACTTGTAAAAGATGAGCATGAGACGGGCACCCCAACTTTGTGCGTAGTGTATTAAGTGTGAATCGAAGTTTATTCACCAGGGCCCGTCTGTGGAATAGATGTTCTTTAGATTTTAATTTAGGAGCAGGACTACCCCTAGATATTTGTACGATCGGACTAAGCTCCTCCGTATAGTTGTGTAATTTATGTGTCAGGCGCTGGACACTGATTGGTGTCTGGCTACATAGGACTATGTCGTCCGCATATTGTAAGCACCTCACTGGATGATTTGCTAGGTTTGGCGGATTGCTTTGAGCTTCCGAAAGCCAATCATCTAGGTTCGCCATGTAGATATTAAATAGGCTCGGGCGAGAACGCACCTTTGTTTTAGACCTGTGTACGTAGGGATCTTCCCCGTTGTCCTGTCGCCTTTGCCTAGTTTGATGCGGACCCATGTTTCCGAGTAAAGATTAACTATGGCCTCGAGTAGCTTGGAGGAAATGCCCCATTTAGCCATCTTTGACCATAGACTCTCTCTTGGAACCATGTTGAAAGCCGCTTTTAAATCGATGAAGCAGGTATACAATTTGGTGGCTTTTTGGAAAGCTTTTTCGACAAGAAGGGTGAGGGCCAAAAGGTTGCTCATTGGGCCGGTGCCCGATCGGAAGCTAGTTTTTGTGATTGGAATAATGTTCTTCTCCGTGGCCCATGTCTCGAGGTCTAAAAGGAGGTAGTGGCGTACAGTTTGGCTTCAACATCAATGAGTACAATCAGTCAGTAGTTCACAGGGTCTGATCTACTACCTGCTTTGAAGATTGGGTGGAGGATACTACCTCTCCATAATGCGGGTATGCTGTTAGTTATAAACAGGTGGTTGAACAATGGGTAAGGTACGAGGCCCAGAATGATTGATCAAGCTTAAATAAAGCATTTGGAAGACCATTTGGGCCAGGAGCCCAGTCTGCTCTCAGTCTTTTTAAGGTGTTATGGACTTGTAGTTTTTCGACCTTGGAAATCTTTGAAGGTTAATGCTTGTGTGTTAGAAGATTCCAGGTGTATTGTTCATTCTGCCTCCGAGATGTTTGCATTGTGGTGGTGGAAGCTGCCATTAGCTATGATGTTCATTTCTGCCCAGAATTGTTTATTGTTCTTTGTTTTAATCGTGTGCAGCAACTTTATCCAGGTGTTTGATTGATATGTTTTATTTGCTGACCAGATTTCCTTTTTATAAAGGTGCCTTAAAATTTTGATTTGTTGTTCCATGTCTGGGCTGTGCATTGAATCTTGTTTCCGGAGTTTTCTAATCTCCTTATTTAGTTTCCTTTTTTCTCCTAAAAGCGATTTGGTGAACCAGGGTGCATCTTTTCTATGACTACTCAGATGGTGAAAACGATGAGCTGAACAATTATCAATGAGTTGCATTGTTGTGGATTCCCATATTTTCCATGGAGTCTGTAATTGGTTATCGAGTGTACCTATAGTATGCTTGTAATGAACTCCATTATTGTAGATGCCTCTGTACCGTTCCAAGTGAGCCTTTTCAGATTATATGCGCTTGGGAGAACCCTTAAATCGTTACTTCCTGGAGCACTTGAAGGATGGTTGGGGATCTCAACAAGTTGAGCGGAACTGGTTTCTCTCCAGTCTTGGTTTTATTCAATAACTGCAGATCAATTGGAACAGTTCAATATCTATGAGAGTGTAATCTAAAATAATGTTGGAATGGTTTGAAACTCTAGTTGTGTCTGCTGGTTGGTCTTGGAGCAAACGGCCAATAAGGGCAAGCAAGCCTATGTTCATTAATGCAGCGATGCTTGTTCTGCCTTGGCAATCTGTTCTGGGATGGTTGGCAATTACTGGGGGAATGCTGTGTACAACTGGGTGCATGATTTGAGCAGGATGATTCGTGCCTATTTGAAGTAGCAACATGTTGAAGTCACCTGACAAGAAGATGGCGGCCTGCGGATAAGTAAATTGCAATGACTTGAGGAGAGAGATGAGACTCTATTTTTCCTGCTTTTTGCTACACGGAAGCATGAATGTACACATTGCAAATTAAAAAGGTAACTTTATTGGATTTAATTGAGGAGTTTGAATCTTGCTGAACTGAACTAGATCGATTGGTTCTTGTTGGAACCTTAGGTGGGATGCAATAAATATTGATAAGCCACCAGAAGCTCTGCCTTGTTTTTTGATTTTGGTCACTAGTCGATGGTGCTCCTTGAAGCCTGTGATTGGCGTTGGAAGCACAGCCCAAGTTTCCTGCAGTAATAAGATGTCGAATTCTTGTAGGAAGGAGATGAACTCAATATCTTCCACCTTGCCACTGAGGCCGTGTATATTCCAGGAGCACAGTTTAGATTGATGTTGCTTGAGACCGTGTGTTGGCGTAATCATGTGACTCTCTTTGTTAGTACCAAATCCCACTATGCAGATAGGGATACCTGTCTCATGTATCTTAGGGCTCCTGGAGCTGCTGAGTGCTGAATACTTAGGTTTGTAAGACAATTCAGAGGGTATTCCATATCTTTGCCTTTGCCGGCTCACGTTTGCATGGTGAATGTGAGAAGTTGGCCTGGCATATGCTGTCCACTAATTATAGTGGGCACCTTGCACCAGTCCAAATCGACTCTTATGGTAGGTAGGTTAAAGACAACCTTATTGAAAGCTATCCTAGTGGTAGCTGTGGAGAGCAGCCTTCAGGCTAAGTCTTGAAGGAATGTAAAGCAGCTTGTTTTACCAGTCTATAATCTCTTGAGTGACCAAATGAAAGAGCACCACACCAGGTATATATTCAAAATATATGTATTTATTACTAAACACACCCCTCTAGTCTCTTTATGAGGCTAGAGTTCGAAGTACATAGGTTATAAGATCTTAAATCACAGTAATAGCACAAATACACGTTTGGGCCCTAGGGGCGTACCAAACCATATACCAATAAAGTGGTATGCGAACCACGACTGAACTAGACACTAGGCCTAGAGCCTCTAGAAGTGCTTGGACCACAAGGAACCACCCAAGGTAGTGACACAGGGGACCCACGGGAGACGCGTGCAGTGTAAATACACAACCGCGATACGCCGTTAACTTCTATGGAGAAAGTCGGGATCGGAAAAATAGAGGAAAGGGACACTTTAAAGAGGACTAGGACAAAACCCTTTGAGATCTAGGACTTTGAAGAGTCTCTACCCACGGGAGCACCGGAGTACTCGTGTTACCTCACCCAGGGAAGCCGGGTGCATAGGTGC
This sequence comes from Calotriton arnoldi, assembly GCA_963921515.1. Classification (NCBI taxonomy): domain Eukaryota; kingdom Metazoa; phylum Chordata; class Amphibia; order Caudata; family Salamandridae; genus Calotriton; species Calotriton arnoldi. The sequence continues at coordinate 61,804 of CAWUFW010007807.1, read as the reverse complement.
CTTTCGGGGTCGGGTTTCGTCGTCGTTTCTTATGGCGATCTGCTGCAAAGTGCTGCTGGCGACCAGGAGAAAAGTGTCCGGGTGGATCCAAGAGTGGATCGGAGTTCTGAAGAACCTGAAAGCAGAGGGGACAGAGTCTGGGTCACTAGCCAGTGACCAGGAGGGCGATGGACAGATGCCCACCGATGTCGAGTGCTTCAAGTTCGTTGACGGTCGTCTTGACTCTTCAGCCACGAGGTCCGGGAGGCGTTGTCGGTGACCAGGAGCAGGATTCGGGCTGTTGCTCGATGTCTGTCGAGTGCAGAGGTGTCGGCGACCAGATTGGACCCAACAGGCCTTGGCAACGGCAAGTCTCGAGTAAGATGTAGATCGTCGATGATGCAGACCAGCAAGGTCTGGGGAACTCACCCAGCAAGGGTAAGTGAGGGCAGGCCTGGAGCAACCAGACTGCCAAGTAAAGAAAAGATTGGCCTTCGGTAAGGGCTACTAGCCAACGGGCTAGCGACCGCGAAGGAGCCTCGTGACGCCGCACGTGGAGCTGGCTTACAGGACACTCGTGGAGTGGGGGCCAGTGATCTTCGGTGCAGGTGGTGCTGGAGGCTAGGGCTACTCGGAGCCCAAAGCACGACTTCTTGGGAGACCCAGAAGATGGTGCACTTGCAAGTGTGCTCGGTGTCCAGGGGTCACGGTCTCAAGTCACCCACGATAGCCACGGGCCTCAGCTTTGCTGGGGACTCAGGGTAGCCTCGGGAAGTCTGAGAATCCACCTCTGGTGATGCGATGACTTCGGCGTCCGACGGGAGCTTCAGTAATGCGAACCGGACAGATGCTTCTTTGGTGCCTGCCAAGCAGGGGAGTCACTCCTTGACCCCAAGGGAGATTCTTCAGTCCTCTAATCGTGAGTAGAGCGTCGAAGGTCCAGGATTCTGTTTCAGAGTTTCGTCCAGGTATAATCTAAAGTCCTAAGGACTGGGTTCCTACCTTTATTCCAAAAATAGGGGATGGACTACTCTGTGGCCCCACCTATGGGTGGGTCAGGGCAGAGGGGTGGCTACACCCTTTCCCTTTGTCCAGTTCGCGCCAAAGCAGGGGCTGCAAGCCCCTGATCCGGTTTGAACTGGGGTATGCACAGGGACACCAAATGTGCCCCCAGTGCAGGACTTCAAAGCACCCGAAAGTGCTCCCGCCCAGCCCCAATACACATTGTCCTGTCTGGGGAGGTGGTCACACCTCCCTGGGACAGGAAACCTATTGTCCAGGCCTCCCCTGCCGGAGTTTCGTCCAGCAGCAGGAGGCCAGACTCGTGTCTGTGGCAGCAGCATCCATTTTGTGATGCCAGGGCTCTGGAAAGAAGTTACCGGACTCGTCAGAGTTAACATGCCTTTCCTCTAGAAGGGTGGAATGCTACCCCCGCTGCCAGGATTGGCGGGGGGTAGTATTCCAAGATGTTTGACACCAAACACGACATGTTTAGGTGCAGCCATTCCATAGTTAGCATTTTACCGCGAGGATATAATGCGTTTAAGAGTATATGGTCAGGCTGCACTACAAACAGCATCAGAGATGGTCTCCGAACGCTGCAGAGGGGCCCTGCTCATGCAGGGGCACCCTCTCACATAAGAACCATGCACTCTGCCTTTAGGATTGATAAGGCCTGCCTTAGGAGTGACTTATAGGTTTATATGTGTGTATGCTTTTAGTGATATAGGTAACCTATACCACAGCAAGGGGTGCATGCACCACCTTACCCAGGCTGCAGTAGCAGACCTGTGGTGTCAGTTTGGATGGCCTACCAGGGGTGGCATAATACATGCTGCAGCCCCTGGCAGGCCTCTGAGGTACCTATGCCCTTGGTACATAGTATACCATATACTAGGGACTTACAAGGGCACTCCAGATCCCAATCAGTGATGTGCCTAAGGCACATGGAGACCCTTTTAAAGAGGAAACAGCTAGGCTGGGGTTCTGAATAGCAGGGCCCCAGCCAGACTAATGTCGAAAACCAGTGAAGTATCAGCAAAAAGTGGGGGTACCCCTGTGAAGCAGATCCTACTCTCCTACACAACCCCCCCCAAACGTAGGGACATTAAACTAACCTTGCCCAGTTAAGTCTTCATGTTCTAAGTGGAAATACCTAGAGAGTCCATCTGCATTCGCATGGTTACTCCCAGGCCTATGTTCCACTGTAAAGTCCATCCCCTGTAGGGAAATGGACCACCTAAGCAGTTTGGGGTTTTCACCCTTCATTTGTTTTAGCCATAAGAGGGGCTTATGGTCTGTCTGAACCAGGAAGTGTGTACCAAACAAGTATGGCCTCAACTTCTTCAGAGCCCAGACCACAGCAAAGGCCTCCCTCTCTATGGCTGACCAACGTTTCTCTCTAGGGGTCAGCCTTCTGCTAATAAAAGCTACTGGCTGATCCTGACCTTCTTCATTCAATTGTGACAGTACAGCCCCTACCCCCAATTCAGATGCATCTGTTTGAACAATGAACTTCTTGGAGTAATCAGGACTCTGCAGAATTGGAGCAGTGCACATGGCCTGCTTGAGGTCATCAAATGCCTTTTGACAGCTAACTGTCCACTGAACCTTTTTGGGCATTTTCTTAGAAGTTAAGTCATTCAAGGGTGTCACTATTGATCCATACCCCTTGACAAATCTCCTATAGTACCCAGTCAGGCCTAAGAAGGCTCTCACCTGAGTCTGGGTAGTGGGAGCAGTCCAGTCCATGATGGTCTGGATCTTGCTCTGCAAAGGTTGAACCTGGCCTCCACCCACAAGGTGGCCCAGGTACACAACCTGACTCTGCCCTATCTGGCACTTAGTGGCCTTGATAGTCAGGCCTGCCTTTTGCAGGGCCTGTAAAACATTCCTGAGGTGGACCAGGTGATCCTCCCAGGTGGAGCTAAAGACAGCAATATCATCTAGATAAGCTGCACTATAGGCCTCCAGTCCTGTGAGAACTGTGTTCACCAACCTCTGGAAAGTGGCAGGTGCATTTTTCAGACCAAAGGGCATCACCACAAATTGATAATGCCCACTAGGGGTTGAAAATGCTGTTTTGGGCTTTGCAGCATCAGCTAGTCTGATCTGCCAGTAGCCAGCTGTTAGGTCAAATGTGCTGAGATATTTGGCAGAGGCCAAAGTATCTATGAGCTCATCTGCCCTGGGTATTGGATGGGCATCAGTCCTAGTGACTGCATTGAGGCCCCTGTAGTCTACACAAAACCTCATCTCTCTTTTCCCACCACTGGTGTGAGGTTTAGGTACTAGGACTACTGGACTAGCCCAAGGGCTATCTGAGGGCTCAATCACTCCCAATTCCAACATCTTCTGGACTTCAGTCCTGATACAGTCCCTGACATGGTCAGGTTGCCTATAAATCTTGTTTTTAATAGGCAGACTGTCCCCAGTGTCCACTTCATGAGTGCACCAGGTGGTCTGACTGGGTGTCAGAGAAAACATATGTCTAAACTGATTGAGGACTTGCCTGCAATCAGTTTGTTGCTGGGTAGTGAGGCTGCCTGCCAAGGCTACACCATCAACTGACCCATCGTCAGGGTTCTGTGAGAGCAGGTCAGGGAGTGGGTCACTCTCTTCCTCCTGCCCTTCATCAGTAGCCATGAGCAAGCCCATGTCTGCCCTGTCCACATATGGCTTAAGTCTGTTGACATGGAGAACCCTGTGGGGACTCCTGGGTGTTCCCAGGTCTACTAAGTAAGTGACCTCACCCTTCTGCTCAACAATAGTGTGGGGTCCACTCCATTTGTCTTGGAGAGCTGCTGGGGCCACTGGCTCCAACACCCACACCTTCTGTCCTGGCTGGTAAACAGTTAGGACAGCTCTTTGGTCATGCCAGGCCTTTTGAAGTTCCTGGCTAGCCTCAAGGTTTTTGGTTGCCTTTTTCATGTACTCAGCCATCCTGGAGCGGAGACCAAGTACATAGTCCACTATATCTTGCTTTGGGGGCTTGAGAGGTAACTCCCATCCTTCCTTCACCAAGCACAGTGGACCCCTCACAGGGTGGCCAAACAGAAGTTCAAAAGGGCTGTAACCAACCCCCTTCTGAGGCACCTCCCTATATGCGAATAAAAGGCAGGGCAAGAGTATGTCCCATCTACGCCTAAGCTTTTCTGGGAGCCCTTTAATCATGCCCTTCAAGGTTTTGTTGAATCTCTCAACTAAACCATTGCATTGTGGGTGATAGGGTGTGGTGAACTTATAAGTAACTCCACACTCCTTCCACATTGCCTTTAAGTACCCAGACATGAAGTTTGCACCCCTGTCTGATACCACCTCCTTAGGAAAGCCCACTCTTGAGAAAATTCCCAGGAGGGCCCTTGCCACCACAGGTGCTGTAGTGGTCCTAAGGGGTATAGCCTCTGGATACCTGGTGGCATGATCCACTACCACCAGTATAAATCTGTGCCCAGATGCTGTTTGGGGATCCATGGGACCAACAATGTCAATCCCTACCCTCTCAAAGGGCACCCCCACCACAGGTAGTGGTATCAGGGGGCCTTTGTAGTGCCACCTGCTTTGCCACTGGCTTGGCAGGTTACACAGGAGCGACAAAACTCCTTACTGTCTTCAGACATGTGGGGCCAGTGAAAGTGAGGGACAATTCTGTCCCAAGTCTTGTTCTGGCCCAGGTGTCCTGCTAAGGGAATATCATGGGCTAGGGTCAATAGGAAGCCCCTGAACTTCAAAGGTATTACCAACCTCCTGGTAGCACCAGGCTTGGGGTCTCTACTCTCTGAGTACAGGAGTCCATCATCCCAATACACTGTATGGGGACCACTAGCTTTCCCAGCAGCCTCAGCAGCAGCTTGCTGTCTGAGGGGTTCAAGGGAGGGGCAGCTCTGCTGCTCCTGGCTCAGATCTGCCCTAGAAGGTCCCCCTGTCCCCAAGAACTCAACCTGGTCAGGCTCAAGTTCCTCTGGGACAGTTCCTTCTTCAGGGCTGAGATCATCCCCCTCAAGGGACTGATCTTCCTCCTGAGCCAAGGGGAAGGCACTGCCTTAACCCTACTACTCCTCCTCTTGGAAGGCACTTGGTCCATTCTTCCAGAATCCAAGGCCTGTTCAGTTTTAGACAGTTTAGCTTGTGACCTGGTCACAGCAAACACATCTGCAGGGATCCCCAGCATTTCTGCATGGGTCCTGAGCTCCACTTCTGCCCAAGCAGAAGTCTCTAAGTCATTGCCAAGCAAGCATTCGACTGGTAGGTTTGCACTTACCACAACCTTCTTAAGGCCAGTTACCCCTCCCCAGGAGAAGTTAACAACTGCCAGAGTATGGTCTGTTCTGACATTGCTAGCATTGGTCACTTGGTACATTTCACCAAGTATAACTTGCCCAGGTAGCACAAGGTCTTGTGTCACCATTGTGACACTTGCCCCTGTGTCCCTAAATGCCAAAGCCTCTCGTCCATTGATTAAAGGCTGTTGTCTGTACTTGCCCAGATTACTGGGACTCACAGTGGAGGTCACATCCATGCCTCCATCACAGACTAACACAGCCTGAGTCAGTTCCCTGACTAAGTCAGAGCCCAACTCAGTTCCCAGGGTGAACCCTACTAAACCCTTTGCTGGAGCACTTCCACCAACTGTACTAGGGGGAACAGGTGCCTTAGGGGCATTGGTGGATGCTGGACTGGAGTCTTTGGACTTGGTGCAATCACTGGTCCAGTGGGTCTTTTGCTTACAGACCTTGCACCATGGTTTTCTTTGGCCTTTACCCTTGGTAGACTGGGAATCCCCACCAGAAGAAGATTTTTGGGGGCCTGATGAAGACTTTTGATCTTTACCCTTCTCCCCACCCTTGTCAGAGTTCTTAGCATCTTGCTTCTTGGTTTCCCCACCTTGGTTCTGTACCTTCTGCTTCACCCTGGTTCTGACCCATTTGTCTGCCTTCTTTCCCAATTCTTGGGGAGAGGTCAGATCAGAGTCAACCAGGTACTGATGCAACAGCTGGTTTTGACAGTTATTAAGAATCTGCTCCCTCATTATCAGATTATACAATCCTGAGAAGTCACACACCTTACTGCCCATCAACCAGCCTTCCAGAGCCTTGGCAGAACAATCCACATAGTCTACCCAGTCTTGAGTCTGTGCTTTTTGGGTGTCTCTGAACTTCAACCTGTACTGTTCAGTGGTTAGGCCAAACCCATCAATAAGAGCACTCTTCAAGACCTTGTAATTGTCAGCATCCTCCTCTCTAACAGTGAGGAGCTTGTCTCTACCTTTGTCAGCAAAGGAGAGCCACAAGATTGCTGCCCACTGCTCCTGAGGGACCTTCTGTACTTTACAGGCCCTCTCTAAAGCAGTTATCCATTTGTGGATATCATCCCCACTCTGGTAGGGAGGGACAATCTTGCTCAGGTTCCTATGGTCATAGGACCTTTCCCTATCTCTAGGGACATGGCTGCCACCATGGGACTCTAGTCCCAACTTTCTTCTCTCTCTAAGGAGATCTAGGGATTCTCTATCTAAAGCCAATTGCTTCTTCCTGATCTCCAGTTGAGTTTCCTCATACTGGACCAGTCTCTTTCTTCTCTCATGAGAGGATTCCCTCCTGTGAGAAGAAACAGAGCTCCCTATTGAGGTGCCAGAGTGGTTAGACTCCTGAGAAGGAGACCTAGACTTTCTGAGCACACTCATAATCCTTCCTGGGGGACAAAGGTGTGGTTCTCCAGATCCTCATCTTCATCTTCCCCAGAAGGGATTGGGTTTTCCAGGTCAGGGTCATTGTCACCCTCCTGGTCAGTTTCAGAGGGGGCTGGGGGTAGTAGTACCCCTGGCCCCTTCCTCATCTGCTGGCCCACCCTCTGCTCCTACCCCTTCAGTCTCTGAGGACTTACTAAGATCATAAGCCACCAACAACTCCTGGAGGTGTTGGGTGGTGGGACTTTGGCCTGTCCTTAATTTCCTCACGTTACACAAAGCTCTCAGTTCCAAGAATGGGAGTGTGTCATACTTGGAGGGTGGAAGCTCAATGGCTTCCTGCAGGGCATCTCTGGATCCTGCTTTTAAAGACATTACTAGTGTGGTGTGGTGTATGCACTACCTACTCTAGTGTGGCCTACTAAACTCTCTTGAGTTGTAGAAAGGGTTGTGCTATCCCTTAACACACAACTCTAAGTTCAGTAGAACTTACTGATATTCTAAGCTTAAATTATATGTACCTTAGGTACCTTTAGTGGTTTTCAGTTGATCAATTCAATTGAGATTATCTGGTAAAACAATAGCAAGCTGGAATCCCACACGCTGCACACCAATGTGAGAAGTTGGCCTGGCATATGCTGTCCACTAATTATAGTGGGCACCTTGCACCAGTCCAAATCGACTCTTATGGTAGGTAGGTTAAAGACAACCTTATTGAAAGCTATCCTAGTGGTAGCTGTGGAGAGCAGCCTTCAGGCTAAGTCTTGAAGGAATGTAAAGCAGCTTGTTTTACCAGTCTATAATCTCTTGAGTGACCAAATGAAAGAGCACCACACCAGGTATATATTCAAAATATATGTATTTATTACTAAACACACCCCTCTAGTCTCTTTATGAGGCTAGAGTTCAAGTACATAGGTTATAAGATCTTAAATCACAGTAATAGCACAAATACACGTTTGGGCCCTAGGGGCGTACTCAAACCATATACCAATAAAGTGGTATGCGAACCACGACTGAACTAGACACTAGGCCTAGAGCCTCTAGAAGTGCTTGGACCACAAGGAACCACCCAAGGTAGTGACACAGGGGACCCACGGGAGACGCGTGCAGTGTAAATACACAACCGCGATACGCCGTTAACTTCTATGGAGAAAGTCGGGATCGGGAAAATAGAGGAAAGGGACACTTTAAAGAGGACTAGGACAAAACCCTTTGAGATCTAGGACTTTGAAGAGTCTCTACCCACGGGAGCACCGGAGTACTCGTGTTACCTCACCCAGGGAAGCCGGGTGCATAGGTGCCTTTCGGGGTCGGGTTTCGTCGTCGTTTCTTATGGCGATCTGCTGCAAAGTGCTGCTGGCGACCAGGAGAAAAGTGTCCGGGTGGATCCAAGAGTGGATCGGAGTTCTGAAGAACCTGAAAGCAGAGGGGACAGAGTCTGGGTCACTAGCCAGTGACCAGGAGGGCGATGGACAGATGCCCACCGATGTCGAGTGCTTCAAGTTCGTTGACGGTCGTCTTGACTCTTCAGCCACGAGGTCCGGGAGGCGTTGTCGGCGACCAGGAGCAGGATTCGGGCTGTTGCTTGATGTCTGTCGAGTGCAGAGGTGTCGGCGACCAGATTGGACCCAACAGGCCTTGGCAACGGCAAGTCTCGAGTAAGATGTAGATCGTCGATGATGCAGACCAGCAAGGTCTGGGGAACTCACCCAGCAAGGGTAAGTGAGGGCAGGCCTGGAGCAACCAGACTGCCAAGTAAAGAAAAGATTGGCCTTCGGTAAGGGCTACTAGCCAACGGGCTAGCGACCGCGAAGGAGCCTCGTGACGCCGCACGTGGAGCTGGCTTACAGGACACTCGTGGAGTGGGGGCCAGTGATCTTCGGTGCAGGTGGTGCTGGAGGCTAGGGCTACTCGGAGCCCAAAGCACGACTTCTTGGGAGACCCAGAAGATGGTGCACTTGCAAGTGTGCTCGGTGTCCAGGGGTCACGGTCTCAAGTCACCCACGATAGCCACGGGCCTCAGCTTTGCTGGGGACTCAGGGTAGCCTCGGGGAAGTCTGAGAATCCACCTCTGGTGATGCGATGACTTCGGCGTCCGACGGGAGCTTCAGTAATGCGAACCGGACAGATGCTTCTTTGGTGCCTGCCAAGCAGGGGAGTCACTCCTTGACCCCAAGGGAGATTCTTCAGTCCTCTAATCGTGAGTAGAGCGTCGAAGGTCCAGGATTCTGTTTCAGAGTTTCGTCCAGGTATAATCTAAAGTCCTAAGGACTGGGTTCCTACCTTTATTCCAAAAATAGGGGATGGACTACTCTGTGGCCCCACCTATGGGTGGGTCAGGGCAGAGGGGTGGCTACACCCCTTTCCCTTTGTCCAGTTCGCGCCAAAGCAGGGGCTGCAAGCCCCTGATCCGGTTTGAACTGGGGTATGCACAGGGACACCAAATGTGCCCCCAGTGCAGGACTTCAAAGCACCCGAAAGTGCTCCCGCCCAGCCCCAATACACATTGTCCTGTCTGGGGAGGTGGTCACACCTCCCTGGGACAGGAAACCTATTGTCCAGGCCTCCCCTGCCGGAGTTTCGTCCAGCAGCAGGAGGCCAGACTCGTGTCTGTGGCAGCAGCATCCATTTTGTGATGCCAGGGCTCTGGAAAGAAGTTACCGGACTCGTCAGAGTTAACATGCCTTTCCTCTAGAAGGGTGGAATGCTACCCCCGCCGCCAGGATTGGCGGGGGGTAGTATTCCAAGATGTTTGACACCAAACACGACATGTTTAGGTGCAGCCATTCCATAGTTAGCATTTTACCGCGAGGATATAATGCGTTTAAGAGTATATGGTCAGGCTGCACTACAAACAGCATCAGAGATGGTCTCCGAACGCTGCAGAGGGGCCCTGCTCATGCAGGGGCACCCTCTCACATAAGAACCATGCACTCTGCCTTTAGGATTGATAAGGCCTGCCTTAGGAGTGACTTATAGGTTTATATGTGTGTATGCTTTTAGTGATATAGGTAACCTATACCACAGCAAGGGGTGCATGCACCACCTTACCCAGGCTGCAGTAGCAGACCTGTGGTGTCAGTTTGGATGGCCTACCAGGGGTGGCATAATACATGCTGCAGCCCCTGGCAGGCCTCTGAGGTACCTATGCCCTTGGTACATAGTATACCATATACTAGGGACTTACAAGGGCACTCCAGATCCCAATCAGTGATGTGCCTAAGGCACATGGAGACCCTTTTAAAGAGGAAACAGCTAGGCTGGGGTTCTGAATAGCAGGGCCCCAGCCAGACTAATGTCGAAAACCAGTGAAGTATCAGCAAAAAGTGGGGGTACCCCTGTGAAGCAGATCCTACTCTCCTACAGTGAACGTTGCCATTTACTGTATCTTGCTCCTGCGAAGAGCAAGATTCATGAGGGATTTGTTGTGGAGGGCCGGCTAGTGTGCAATGCTAGTCAGTTGGTGGTCTGGATGGAGAATTTGGAGCCACAACCTTGATTGCTGTTCTGAGTGCCTTAGTTCCATATACCATTTGTCATCTGCCTGTGTTGATTCTGTGAAAGGTAAACCATTGTAAGGAGCAGAGGAGTGCTGACCTTCTATTTCCTTTGACAGTCAAGAGTCCTTCTGATCTTGGGAGACAATATGGAGGAAAGTTTGGACCTGGTCTTGTTTACTTAACAGCTTGTTGTTCTTCGATTTCCTAAGCCGTTTGCACTCCCTTTTTGAAAGAGGGGGCTGTTGGCCGTGCGCCTGTCGTTTTTTTCCAATTGCTAGGGGTGATGAGTTTCTGCTTGTCCGGTTGGGCGGTGCAATTGCGGATGGCCGATCATCATTGGGTGTTGGAGGTTTGGCCTTGTTGCCCTCAGTGTCCTGACTTCTATTTGTGTGTAGTGGTGTACCTCTTATGGGGGATGGTGACCAGTTAGTTGGGCTTGTGGTGCACAAATGGTCCGATTGTGGCAAGGATGGCCGTGGTTTTACTTCTGCTAGTATGTCCATCAAAATGATGGGGATGGGTTAATCAATCTGTTTAACTCCTTGAGGTTCCTTTCAATGCATGCTACATGTATGGCTAGCGTGTTCAATAAGTCTACTTGGATCTCTAATTTATCTGAATGAAATGTTAGGGCCGAGGATATCATCTCCATTGTGTTTAAAAATGGGGCCCATAACGGAAATGATGATAGTGGGCTGTGCTCCCTGTAATATGGGTCAGCTGTAAAATGGAGCTGGCGGTTATTATATTTTGGAGGGAAGATGTCTGTTGAGGTTGATGGATTTACCTCGGAAATTACCTTTTCCCGGGAGCTGTGGTCTGAAGGGATGTCATCATTTCCGTGCTGGAGCTTTATCAGTGAAAGTAAAAAATTGTAGTCGTGGATCGGTCCTGGATTCACGGTTGTATTTAATTGCACTTTTTCTTCTTCCTCAGTCGCCTCCTTAATTTCCTTGAATGGACTAAGTAATCATTTTTGCCATTCTATTCATGTTCTTGAAGGTTTTTCTGGTGAGCTGGTTTCTTGTCTGTTAGGTGAGCAGCAAACTGTGGTTTGGGAGTTTAAAGTGGTCAGCCGTCTTCCACCTGTAGTGAATGGTAAGTTGGCAAATCCCCGATTTGCTGTTGTGTCTCGGGTGCGTGCACCTGGGTGTTAATAGCTAGTAATTGATTCTGATTTGAGTTTGGATATCGGGGTTTGCCAATTTGGTTGGTAGGTGAGCAGTTTCCAGCAAAGACTATGGGCCAGATGTACTACCCTTTTTAGCATTTGCAAATGGGAGATCGCCCGTTTGCAACCGCAAAAAAGGGTAATGACATGTACAAACGCTATTTTGCGAGTCACTGACTCGCAAAATAGCGTTTGCGACTCTTGCTATTAGGAAGGGGCGTCCCTTCCTAATAGCGAGACTCACTGCCATGTACTATTGTTTTGCAACCTCATTTGCAGCCACAAACACTCACAGTTTACCACCTACTTCAAATAGGTGGTAAACCACTGCATAACGGGAAGGGGTCCCCAGGGACCCCTTCCCTTTGTGAGTGTGTGACAAAATATTTTTACTGCCTCGCCCTTAAAAAAATGAAACTGCAAAGTTTCATTTTCTTTTTTTAATGCATCACGTTTTCCTTTAAGGAAAATGGGCTGCATTAAAAAAACCTGCTTTATTTAAAAAGCAGTCCCAGACATGGTAGTCTGCTGACCCCAGCAGGCCACCATTCCAGGTAGTGCTAGCCATTCCCAGTGTGTTTGCAAATTGCGCTTGCCTCATGAATATTGATGAGGCATGCAATTTGCGACCACATAGGGAATCGCTAACAGTGTCTGTGACACTGTTGTACATTGCATTTTGCGAGTCGCAAAGCGACGCAAGGTGCGAGTCGCAAAATGTAAGGGTCGTACATTTGGCCCTATATCTGTGTCTTGGGGCCTTGAAGATATTAAGAAGTCTGTTATTTTCACCTTCCTACCAGTAGATTTTTTTAAGGGGTTTTTGGTATCATCGTTTGTGATTCATGCAAAGGTGATGGCGATATTTCATTCGAGACTAAGTCCGTTGCTTTGTCCTTATTCCTCAGATTGTTTTTTTTTGTTGATTTTGCTACTGTTCTGGTCCTGCCAGATCTCATCGTGGTGCATCAACGGGAAAGGTGGCCTTACTTTTTGGTATGGTTTAATTTAATTTATCTTCTCCAGGTGGAAGGAGTGGTTGTTTGTCGTGCGGAGGGCTTCTTATGTCTCACTGACTCCTGCTGATGCCTGGTGCCTGCTGTTTCAGGCCGCCCAGGCTTGCTGTTGTTCTTGGGGTTTGGTTTTGGTTTTGTTCTTATTCTTGCCCTTCTCACTGGGTGTATGCACCCCTCCTCCCCTCCTCTGTAGCGGGAGGGTTGCCCTGGGATAAGAACTGGGTGTTGTGAGGCAGTGAGGCACGTGGTCAGTTTGTTGGGGGTCCTCGTGGCTGGTGGAGCCCGAGCAAGAAGCACACCTGGCCGCCTGCAGGGTGTATCCAGCTGGGTCGCCTCTGCTGTAGCCCGGGTTCTCGCTCACGGTTGTTGCTGCTGCTGGGCGGTCCCTCTCCTCCGCGCGTCTCTGCTTGGTGCCTCCGGGTGCTTTGGTACCTCTTGGGTACTTCTTAGATGAGACTTGACCTGCCTCGTCACCCATTATGCCCAGTGTACTCTCTGCTTTGCCCACAAGCCCTCAAGTTGTACCTGGGCCTGCACCTAGTTGTGACTGACCCCCCAGTTGTGGCTGGCCCACCCGTCAATGGTTGACTGGATTGACAGGAGACATCCTCCTCAGTTGGGGGTCAAACTGTGGCCTGCTGTGACTGGAGGTGAGCTTGGGCTGCTCACACAACTTGCCTTGCGGGAGGGCTTTTGGGGGGGCTTATGCAGGACTATTAAACTGCTGGCTCGAGGATATAGATAAAAAAGGCATAAGCCTTATCGGTGCCATGCAATGTCGTGTAGTGCTGAATGACGGGGCGAGGAAGAATCAGGGCCTCCGTCAGGACCCGCTTCCTGCCGCAGAAGACTGGTGGTCGATGCCAGATCTGCTCTTCCCTCTGGCCCCCTTCCAGCACACGGCTCGTGCTGAGTGGGGCACCCCGGGCGGACCGCAGGTCACACCCGGACATAGGTGGGCCGCCTCCGCAAGTCGCCCGGGGCTCGCACTCAAAGCTGCCCAGGGCCGTGTGGGCCGGTGTGCTGGTGCAGTATGCTGGTGTCCCAGGGCCCTTCAGCGCGGGCGGGCAGGACAGGGCACGAAGGGGGGCTGATGCCGATGCTCAGAGCCCGGAGCTCAGTACGTCCCTCAGCTCCTTGAGGCTCGGCTCCTCGGTGATGCATCAAACACGGTGCATCAGACATGTCAGACGGTAGTTCAACAGCAAGTATGGAATCCCAATGGATCATAAGGATGTTCCTTCACAGGGCGATGTTTTGGAGCATGCAGAAGACCACAGATATTTGGCATACTTTAGCAGGTGAGTAGAGGAGGGCTCCACCAGTTTTGTCCAGGCAATGAATTCTCATCTTCAGGAGCCTGAAAGCCCACTCCACTGGCCTCCATGTTCTTCCATGGGACTTCCCCTGGCGTTGTTGGATTCCTCAGCGGTGCCAACAACCATGGTCGGTTGAGAAAAGCTGAGTCTCCTAGATAGAAGACAACAAAAGAGCCAAAAGATGTAACACATATTTTAGATCATATTACATGAAATTGGCCAAACAATATCATAACAAATTGTACTTACCAACAAGCCAGGCCCTCTCAGGTTCAAGTTGCAACATTTACAGGAGTACGGTGCAGTTTCGCAGTACCAAGGAATCATGGGCTGAACTAGGGGACCGGGCACAGATGCTTGAGATGAATAATTCAGGTAAGCAGATAACTTGCACATTGATTGAATGTAAGTGCTCAAGACTCCGGTAGACTTGTTCACTGGCATGCGATGGCACTAAGGCAATATGGGTGCCATGAATTGCTCCAACCACATGTGGTAGGCTTGCAAAAGCGTAGAAATCACCCTTCACATTGGCCAAATCTTGACATCATGCGAGCTGGATGTAGCTGTTGATGTGTCTCATTCCTGCTGAAAGTACTTGTTGCAGCACAGCACTGATAGTTGGTTGTAACATACCACCAGATACTGCCACAGTGAATTGAAAGGAACCTGTGGCCACAAAATGGAGTACTGTCATGAGTTTGACAATTGGTGTAATAGATGTGGGATTCCTGTTATGAGGCCGGAGATCAGGCTCCAGCTGTTGACAGAAATTCAGTATAGTTTGCCTATTCAATCTAAATGACTTGATGATAACCCTTTCTTCTATAGTGGCAAGGTCTGGAAAAGGCCGGTACACTGGAGCCTGTTGTCTCCTTGCCCTCCCAGGGTTCAAATGTCTGCATTGAGGAAACATTTGAACCTATTAATCATTTTCAACATGATCACATATGATAAAGAACACATATATCATGTTGTTCCAAAATAATACATGGTTTGACAACACATTATTTAATGACCCCTTTGAATGTTATAGTAGATGCAAGGCGGTGTTCATGTGACCTCCAGATTATCAGGCTGCAGATAGCAAGACCTGACAATGAGAAGTGCTCAGTCAGCATAATGGGACAGGGTGGGACTGAGTCACTGGGTCATACAACTGAAGCACTGAGGTTCAGCTGTCCAGAACATGAAATCTTGCAGCTAAAATTGTGAGGTGTGCTTGAAATAGGCCCCTGAAAGCATTTAAATGGACAACAGTCGAAAGGGAGAGTTACTTTACTTCTTGAGTTAACACTTTCTCATTTGACTCACATGTCAAAGACTTTAGTGTCCATGCTGCAGGGCGCATATCCACAGTGGCCACAGTGGCCACTATTCACTGCACATGATTATGAATGTTTGTCCTTTAGTAGTTATCATTCTTTAGCAATGATCAGAAGTAGGTCTCATCATAGATTATGTAGGGGCCTCTGGGTTAGATGATGTCACAGGCCTGGATTAGTGTGTTTAAACCTTGACATGGGATGAGGATGGGCTACAGGTAAAAAGTGGTATGAGGACATTGGTTTAGGCCAGCAAGTGACAATACACAGGTTGTATGCTAACTCATGAGTTATGGTACCGATAGCTATAGAAAATGTAAATGACAGAAATACAAACAAAAAAACACATGTCAAATGTTTTTCTTTCCTTTTTTTGCATCCATCAGAAGCGCAACATATAGAAGGCCATCACCAAGAAGGTGCGGACCCTGGGGGTTTATAAGCGGCATAGCATCCATTGCCACAAGAGCTGGGAGGACCTAAGACACTGGACCCGGAAGATCACAGAAGTCCAGCTAGGGAAGTCCTCCCAATTGTTGCGGGGTGTGTGCT
Organism: Calotriton arnoldi; assembly: GCA_963921515.1. Classification (NCBI taxonomy): domain Eukaryota; kingdom Metazoa; phylum Chordata; class Amphibia; order Caudata; family Salamandridae; genus Calotriton; species Calotriton arnoldi. Next base: position 46,254 of record CAWUFW010007807.1, on the reverse strand, counting down.
GCACCCTGACACCCCTAATGGCCCTCATCCTTGTGGTGGCCTATTCGGAGCTCGATGGGCAGTTGAGGGCCCTACAGCAGCAACAAGGGGGCACGTTCTGTTCAGAGATGATCCATTTTTTTGTTACAGCCAGGATTTTTCACACTCACATTAAGGGTGCCCCAAGTCCAATGCCACAATGAGAGTTCTTGAAGGCGGAGGTTTTGTACAAGGTGTGTGATGATGTGCCTTGTCTATTGTTTTGGGGACAGGATCCCACATGATTCCTGTCCACAAACAATGGGCTATTCTGAACAGGCACATGTCTGCCTCAACTTCACATATACCTCAAGTCATCTGATGTCATGGGGGACAGTTGTACCAAACAGGCCACTATTCTTTATTGTGTCAGGTGTGATGGTCCTTCACTAATGCGGATGATTGATTGGTAGCCCTATGACATGTAACATAGCGTACTGGGCACTTATGATGCAGTGGATGTACCAAACCTCAGATAGTTAATTTGGGATTCTACACACACAATATTTGATGCAATAAATATCCCAAAAGGTGTTTGGCATCAGAAATACTATTTCATAAATGTTTAGAATGTAAGATTAGCATGAGGTCTCACCCCTTCACAAATGTGTGTGTCAGCCAATCTGTTTTATGACAAATAATGGTGATATGTATCCAACTATTGTGGTAACACAGAAAGGAATGTGTAGCATTTCACTATGTCCTTTGTCATGTCCATATGATGAAGTAATGTTGGAGATAAATGGCATACTTGCAGGGATTGTGAAAGATGCAAGATGGGATTTCCCATTACATATATGGAGGCGGATTCAATCAGGTGAAACTCATAACTCATTAGGCAATTGTTCACATGCATCAAGGTATAATATGTTGCCAATTCAGATTTATGTGTGAATGCTTGAGGTAAGTATTACACAGTGAATGCAGTATGTAAACAAGTACTGTGAGGTTCATGAACATTTAGAACCACAGTGCAAGCCACTATATACGGTGGAACCATTTCACTTAGACACCACAAACTTCTATTAAATATAGGCATTTAGGATTTAAATGTGCTAATGTATTTTGCTCTTTACTGGAGTGTATTGAGAAGGTTTCTGGGGCTGTGTAAGTGAATTTGCTGTATTAGTCATTTGTCAATCCCCCTATCTTTGTTTCTTACTGTCTTCAACATCCTAGGTATGTATTTGGTAAGATATACATTGCTAAGGTACTTCAGTTCTGATTTCACTGTTGAAATTGACAGCAGGCTTATACTTCAAATGCACATAGAAAGGTGTAGTGCTTTCAGTTTATGCAACTGTTGGTACGACATTGCTGTATTTGTTGACTCCCATTGATTCATATTTTACTTTTGAAAAATGTCCAGTATGCAGACTTTAAGGCCTTGTGGAGACACTGTACTAAGGTATTTTCGGCAGGTATCCTTTTTGGTGACATCAGTTCACTATACTGAGCTATAAAGGCCAAAGTATTGAAGGGGTAACACTGTTCCAGGTGATACATAATGATGGGGTAGAGCAAGTTCAACCATGAGCTAGGAGCTATCTGGGGTTGTGACAACACTGTGATCAAATGTTTTCAAAATATGTTGCATACATGCATGGTCTCATGCTAATGATGAATCCAAGATTGGGAGCCTTGAAGCACGTGAAATCTGTAAACTTTGGAATTGCTCACAGGCCAGGATCAGTTGTGTTTACACAGAATCAATTAACCTATTGTATATGTCATTTCAGCGTCATCCGGGGCAAGCGAAGGAGTGAGGGGCGTGCTACGGAGGATGCAAGTGCCACAACTTAATTATCTGACGCATCCTCCAGTGGACACTCACTAGTGGTGGCAGACCCAACAAGGACTCTGACAACATCATCCTTGTCCGCCACCCCCAGTACCATCTCCACCCTCCCTATTGCTCCCCACCCAGTTGCCCACAGCCCTAAGAGGGGTGCTATCTCCTTTGCTCCAGGAACCTTCCCCCTGCCCCTGTCACCTCAGCTGTGCTGAGTGAGGAGGCTATTGACCTCCTGAGGAACATCTCTGTAGGTCAAACTGTAATACTGGTGCAAGGCAGCCATCTGCAACAGATGGTGGTCTACCTGGAAGGCATTCACAGTGCAATGTCTGGCTGACAGAGGCCTTTTCAGACAGAGGTCTGTAGACCTCCTCCCTCACCGCAGCCTCCCATCCACCCCAACCTTGTGGCCATCACACCCTCTTTCTCATCCCAATTCCCTATTCAAAAACCTGTACCAAGCACACATAAACATTTGCCTCAACAGACACATGCACATCACACACAGCCAGTACCTCTGCCTCCCAAGTCCCTCTCCTTCCCAAACAGCCTCCCAAGTTCCCCATTGAGGATCCCCATTTTACCCTTGAAATTACCACTCCCATAACTGAAACCACCCCTAAAAACAGCAACCAGCCCTACCACACCCAAACCCACCCATCCAGCTTCTCAGTCCACCCCTGAAAAAGACCCATCCACCCCTACCACTTCCAAGGCCCACACTCCCAAACGCAAATCCGCCCCTTCCACTTCCACAACCTCCCCACTAAATGCAAATCCACCCCTTCCACTTCCACAACCCCCCTCCCAAACGCAAATCTGCCCCTTCCACTTCCAAGACCACCCCCTCCCAAAGTCAAGGACACCCCTCCCAAATCCAAGTCCATCCCTCCAAACCCCAAATCCCCCCTCCCATGTAGGTTATGTGAGGTGCCTGCTCTGTCCCTGGATGCCCCTTTATGAGGCGGTTCCCCTTGGCAGTGATATAGGAGTCAAGCTTTGTGGCACAACACTAAAGTGCACAGGACTTTACATGCAGCATTTTGGACTCCCATATGGCATAATTTATTTTGAGAGAGTTATCTCCTTTGTTTTAATAAATCTATGACTTGGATTTCAGCAAGTTAGTCCTGACATTACTTTCCCTTAGAAATTGTTTGATTCCTAGCAATGTTTGAGACAGATATGTGTAGTACATATTTGTCTTTGACATGATGTCAGGTAATCCAGCCTATATTTTGTGATGTTTAAGTTCTTAGGTGCAGACACTGGTTGCCTTGGTAAGTGATGGTCATGTGCATTTAGGTGCAGGCATTCATCATAGTAATGGTCATATGCACCAATAAATAGATGTTACAACTTGATTTTATGAAGTTTTGATACAGGAGTGTTTGTTTCCCATTGATTACTGATAAATATGTGCACATATGCATTGCCCCATGTGAACTAATGTGACACATTTAATTGTATACAATACAGGACTTCCACTAGACAAAGACAAATGTTGAGGTGCTGAATATGTGGAATGGTTAAGATTTGGAACTGGCATTGATTTTCCTGAGAATTGCTGAGGTGCGGCTTCCACCTTGTCTACTGCAATTTTTACATGCAGTTACATTGCACTTATCACAATGATGAGCTTGCCATTTTAGTTTAATGTGCCATTTATGTAATTTCTGGGAACACACCTATGTAGTGACTTTTGGCTTTATGATTTGATGTTTTTGTTGTTGAGCAAGTGCCCATTTTTGGTAAGGCAGGTTGCCCAAAATCCAATCATACATTGTAGTCATACAGGTGTGTTTATTTACATGTTGTAAACATCAACATTACTGACATCGGCACAACACATTGGTATGCTAAGGCTTGTGTGTGTAATTTAAAAATGCACAAATTCTTTGCAAAAATGACCAGCCAAGTCAGACGGCAACAGGTAATGGTGGTGCTTACCTTTGGTTCCGGTGATGACAGTGTTGATTTTGTATGTGTTGAAGCAGCAGTAGAAGTGGCATGACTTGTAACATCGCACCCATGGTGGGACAGGAAGCATAAAGGGAAGTTTCGGCCTTATATGCATTGCTTTCCGCCAATTCAGGTGTGAAGATTTGACCACCACAGTTGCCTCGGCGGAAAGCACATTGTGATTGGCCGGGTGGAGAAAGTGGCTGGGTTCCCGCCGTCAGCCATTTTTCCCTGAGACTGCCGTCAGGGCGAGTGAGCAGGACTTGCAGGAGCCGGGCGATCTTTCAGCTGAAAAACTGTGCACATCTAAATAGGGTGCGCATACCGCCTCCTAGGCGAACAGTGAAATCCGCCGCCACAGCGGGACCGTCACCGCCAAGATCATAATCAGGCCCTTACTGTTGAGACTAATTTGGACATATAACTAAACTGTGCCAATGTCTTATCAGCTTGGCTGATGCCTTTGCTGGCCTATCGACTAGCAGAGAGTTCATATGCCAACCAAATAGGATAACAAAGAGGTTGATCCAAAGAACCAGAAAGGCCGGTTTAATAGCACATAGATCATTCTTGGCACAGATCACAACGAGCATATATCCCAATCTATGTTTTGAAACTGCTTCGGGTAAGTTGAAGTTAAAAAGCGCTAGTATCTCTCTAAATTTTAGGTGGTGTGTGCATCAGCAAGAGCTTCAAAATGTACATTCAAATTTCTTAGCAGAATATTGCGAACATTTACTGATGTCACCAAAGTCAGGTGTGCACTTGACGTTCCAGTGCAGCTCCAAGGTGACCACTGGTCAGTCTACAGCATATGAATACTTGCCAATTGGCTCTCCTTATATCAACCAGTCCTATCACTAATACCTACAAGTCTGCATGTGCACTCTCTGTAAATGTCACGCATTTTAGACAATGCAGAGCAATTACCTCAAAAGCTCCACTGCGTTTCCTACCTCTACAAGCAATAATTATCTGCTAACCTGGTAGGACAAAGTCATTCATCAACAAACCACATTTCTTCCTACCAAGAGTGTTATACTAATGAAGTCCAGAACTTTCTCCACGATTAAATCAAATATATTGTGGCAATCACTAATCACTGACTGGGCACTGATCAACACACCCTCATACCTTGCCAGAACTTTAGCGCCTTGTGTCTCCTTCATAGACTGGGCTTCTAAAAACACTCTTCTCTCTTCCATGGCTACTCTATGCAGAGTTATATGATTAGTGAAGGGTGCAAATAGGCCTAACCGACAAAGTCTGTTGACCATATTTTTGTCGGGGACCTTAATATTTCTGGCCAATGGGCATAATTACTTGGATTTGAAACTGAAGTGTAGCCTATCAGTCATCCTAGACAGGCAGTGTTTCTAGCAATAGGCTGCAGTTTGGTCGCTGACCGATGCCGACTGGCTGGCCTTTGAAGCGCCTTCGTCAGTATTATACTTACCTCTTCTTCCTCCTTTTCCTGGCTTTCCTGAGTCTCATAGCTCCTTCTGCTTATGTTATCTGGTATTTATAAAGCGCACGGCTACTCCCAAGAGTGTCCCGGCGCTAAGAGAAAAGACCACATAACGGCACACAGAACATCACTCCACTACAGAGCTCGAGCAAATCCTACTGCCGGAAAAGCCAGGTCTTAAGCTTCCTCCTGAAAATGAGGAGGTCCGGTGCCTGTCTCAAAGATGCACTTCTGTTTATTATCCACCAACTCATCAAAAATCAGTTTTCTTTTCTTTCCATCTTGGACCTGGCCTCCAACATGCCTCCCGCTAGTCATCCATCCCAACTCTATTCAACTTTCCATCCCAACCCTGTAGCTATTTTCTACCTTTCCCTCTCTTTTTCTACTAATGCATTCATTTCTGAATTCGCTTGAAATTCACAAGCTGCTGTCCTATGCCTCTATTGTCTTTCATCTTCACCATTACAAATATCATATTTTAGGATTTCCTGTCTATTTAATTTCTGCACTCCAGAATTTAACAGCTCTCTTTACCTTAAATCTACTTTTCCTATTCTATTGCACTTAACCAACTTCACTCACTCCATCATTCTCAACGGAATTTCTTTTTTTCAAACTGTATCATCTTTAAATCTGTTCATGAGTTTCCACCCAGCTCTCTGTCTATTCTTATATAAGGGTTCTCACTGCTTCCATTTCCTAACAGTGACTCACGGTTCCTTCCAGAGTATTTGCAACTGTTGGATTTCGTTCCTTTGCCCTTTTGGCCTCTCTTCACTGACACACTTTCTGTTCACGAATATTCCTCTTTCTTCTTTTTCTCATATTTTTATCCTGTTCATTGGCCTTTTACTGCTGCATATCTCCCTCTTATTGTGTCAGGTTTATACAGTGGCGTAGCTAGGGGGGGGTGGGGGCGGATTGCTCCAAGCGGCACAAGTTTTGGGGGTGGCGGCCGGCCCCTCCCCGCTCTTACCTGTGGCCGTCGCAGCCGCATGAAGCGCCAGCACCCCCCCCCCCCCCACCACTTTTCCATTAGGCCTCCGCGGGCGGCAGACGCAGGTGCCGCCACGGGCGGCCTAAGGCCTAGCTATGCCACTGGGTTTATGTGTATCTTACCTTACATTTAGATTTTGCGGTACAGAGTTCTGCTGTATTAAACCCTTTTGATTAAGGCACCATACAAGCTGACTAAATAAATGACAATATGCACATCAGGTTGCACAAGCAAAGTCTGACTGTTATTCTGTGAATTGAACATTAACCTTCACATTAAGGTCAGAATGACATATTTCACTTAAGAGTAGTGATAACGTCTGTTACGAAACAAAATAATTACAATGTAATACTGATACTTATATGAGTTATAAATAATTCATGTTTTGCTCATATAATAAACTGAAGCGAGATAATGGGAATAAGAAATTCAAGCCATTGCTAAACATACCTTTCTTACCAAACTGTTTTCTGGTCACTTCTGCTTTCCGACTGTATGCTTGGATTTTTTCGGCTTTCTTCTGATCATAACTTTCAGAGTCAGATTTGACTAATCGAAGAGCCAGGCAGTCCCCCGTCTCTGAAAGAGTGAGTGATGTTTCGCTGTCGCGGCTGGCTCCTGGTGTGTTCTCCAGTACTATACATTCGCCAAGCTCTCTGTTTTCTTCCTCTTGCTGACTGCTTTGGTTTTCTGATGGTGCTTTCAGGATCTCACCTTCAGTAAAATCCTTATCTTCAGGAGACCCTAAGGAGTCAGAGTTCTCAATTGTTTGTAACCCATTGCCCTGTATACTGGCCTCTTCCAGCACAAGAGACTTCTGAAACATACTTTGGATATCAAAACAGCTGTGGAATTCTTTCTCAAGTGGGTCTTCTATATCTTGCTCCAGCATGGGGCCTGGATCTCTATGTGCAGTGCCAGGCTGTTTGGCATCTTTGTTGCATCCAACATTCTCTACAGAAGCCAAGACACTGGCTGGCGCTTGGCTTTCACCTTGAATGATTACACGCTGCTCCTGCTCTCCAGTTACAACAGTCACGACTGAACTCTTTCGCCTCTTCCCCTTCACCTCCTGCTCCAGAGCATGAGACACCTTATAGAAGGCACTTTTAGGGCTGTTATTTCCTGGGGTGACGAGGCTTTCAAAAAATGACGTTGCTTTGCTTGATAAAGGAATACTTGGAATCTCCATAGGATCCTGCGCATCATTGTGGTGGTCACTGTCAACTGGCTCTTCATCAAACCCACTTTCAGTTAATTCAGGTTGTTCTTCTGAAAGGCTACCCAAAGGCTCAAATTCCTTATCTTCCTTCTTCGGATTGGAATTTACATTAGTCCAAGAATGAAAAGAAGGAATGTCGATATTGTCTTTTCCATCCTTCCTGGCACAGTCGCCATCATTCATGAAGATGTCATCAGCACTTTCCTCCGGCTCAGAGAGGGAAAGGGGCATTTCATGATCAGAAGGTGTGGAGTCTTGTGTCTGAGAGGGTTTGGACTCTAACAAACTACTAAGTGAGGATGTGCAGCTTAAAGACTTGTTGAGTTCCACCCCAGCTTCATGAGCGAGGGAGTCTGTAGTGGTAGTCGTGGCGCCCTCTTCTTCCTCCGGCAGTATCCTACAAACAGGCGATGACCAGTGCGCGAAGAATGAATCTTTTCGATGTTCATAAAGAAGAAATGTTTCATTTAAAGCTACTGGAAATGTTTTTCTTCTTACTGCTTTAGATCCAAAATATGACATCTTGTTACCGGGGGGACAGGTGACAAAATGGCTATCCTTTAATTGCGCATCATTACATGACCTAACTTTAGTTTGATAACTTAAGCAAGCCCCACTCGATGTACTTGGCTTCTGCTGATTGTGCACATTATGTTTGAATTGGGATGACCTGGTCTCTACTATATGGAAATCATCTCTGTCCCCACCATAGTCTGTGGTACCAACACTTAGTAACTCAGGCACATTACATTCATCAACCAACCAAGATGGTAGCTCTGATATATTACAATGTTTATTACTAGATTTGTTTAGAAGAGGCCATCCATCCTCTCTAATGGTATGTGAATGTGGATTTTTACAGTCAGCAAATTCTTTAGGTGGAGGGATATCTGAGTACCACTCAGGATGCATGTAATTGAAATAAGAGTCTTCTCTTCCTTTGTGTCGATCATCTGGGAGTGGACTTGTGCTGCAAGAACCATCTGTTACAGGATGGTCTGTGGCTTTTGAATTATAGCTTTTATGTCGCTTTTTAGTGTTGTTGTCACATTGGTTACTGTATTCAGTAGGTTCAATGTGAACTACTACAGACTGAAGTTTTTGGTTGTAATTAACCTCAATGTCCTTTTCAGTAATGCTTACTTTGAGTATGGCGCTGTCTTTGTTGGCAACATGAGCTATGTTTTTAGGGTATGGTCTATGTTTTCCATGAGCGTCTGTGAGGTTCTCATGACAGTGGTAGCTGAAACACTGACTCTTCTGATGCTGCCTGTCATGATAGCTCCTGCTCTTCTTTGGGCCTTTTCTCTTTTCTATAAGAAGGTGAGTCCTACTATTTGATAGAAAACCTTTTTTTAGTTCCACGTTCACATTTAAACAGTCACATTTAAATTCTGTGGTAATTGGCCATGTGGAAGACGGGAATGAGTCCACAGGGCTTGGAGAATGCTGGAGTATGATTCTTCTCCCTTTTGAGGCTTTTGACTCATTTAGTGTGACTACTGCAATGACCTCTTCGTGTAAATCTTTACTGGTGGAGGGATGGCAATTTGGGTCTCGAATTCCTCCCAAGCTGTCTTTAGATCTATCGTCTGGCACATTCCATTTAGCACTGTCTGCCTCAGTCGTGCTCCGATTCCCATTCCTATCTGTACTGGGAAAAATGTTGCTGTTTTCATCAGACATGTTCAAGTTCAGAGACTGAGTAGTGGCACATTTGTTTTCTTCTATATCCATTTCATCTTTCTGATCAATGATTTTTATGCATTTGTGATTATATTTACAACCAACTGGAAGGTGTTTCTCTGCAGAAAAAAATGACAAATTATCAACTGAGGAACTTTATTCATACACTGTAATCAATAATTTCCTGACAACTGGGATTTTTTGTACATTTAGTAGTGCATCTTATCAACTACGTTCTAAAGTATTTGACATGTGTCATACAAAGATAATTTCTTTTGCTTTAAGTTGGCAGTGCAGCAATCAAACACACATTTTCCTTACAATATCTTTAGAGTAGGCTTCAGTCTCAAACCTTCAACCATTGGCTTTTCTCGCCCAGCATCTTTCAACTTTTGGTATGACGCTTTGTCGGGCACATTGTGGCTCAGCCCAAGGGAGTATTTCTCTATCACTTGATGCTTTTAAATTTTAAGGGTGCATCCTTCCAAAACCAATGCAGTGCTGCATTGAACTGCATGCATAACTACTTTACAACAATAAGCCTCTTGCTTGCTCCCACCCTCACTCCCATATGTCTCCCTCTCCTTATTTCCTCACACCTCGTCCTGCATGCTCCAAGTTACGTCCGCCCACCAACCACTCTTGTTTATCCCTCCAGCCCCTCCCTCTTCTTCCTCTCCGTGGACCATGTTCTTTTTGCACACCACACCCTCACATTCCTCCATCATGGCCCTTCCTCTTTCCCCTGTATTCTCCTTATTCCCTATGCTTGCAGAGGGTTTTGTGGATGCTGGCTGGGGCGGCTCCACCGTTGGAGCGGAGGAGCATCGCCCCACTTAAAATCCCCCCTCAAAGCCCCAGAGATGAAAAATAAAATGGTAATTTATTACCATTTTATTTTTCATCCCCCTTCCCGAGCCGAGCATCAGGACGGGGCCAGGCCGCTGCTGAGTGACAGCAACAGGGAGAAGGGTAGCCTCAATAATGCAGTGTTGGAAGTGCGCATGGTCTTTTTGCCCGGCCATCTTACGACGGACAGCCACACATGCGCACTTTAAACCTGTCAACCCAGCTGTCTTAAGACAGCTGGGCTGAGAGTAAGTGCGGGCCTCCAGAGTGCTGTGGAGCGGCGAGTGAGGCCACTCTCACCAATACTGGCGCTGCTCACATGCAGCATGTGAGCAGCGCCAGGATTAGCCAAGGAGGTTCCAGCATCCGGTTCCAGTAAAGAAGCGGTCAGGAGTGAGGACGTCGCGTAAGGTACGTTTTATTTTTATTTATTTTTGCAATAATATTTTCAACACGGGTGCCCATCCGCCATCCCTGTAGATGGCAGCCGCCACTGGATCCTGGTAAGGCTAATTTCCTATTATAACTCCAGCCCTAGAATATTAGGGGAAAGGGAAACTTTCCCCATAGTAGCCCAGCAGGCTTATTTAATATTCTTATTCCAATCCTGGACCATTTTGGGGAAAGTTAAACATTTCCAAACTATTTTGAAAAAGGGTCGAAAGGGGAATGCGCTTACATATGAATAGGCCACCTAAGATTAAGAAAAAAGTACTGGCAAACAAATAGCTTTCATATCTCAGACCTATTGGTTTTTCCTAAACTTGTTAAGAGTCTGATTAAAGGAGAGTGACGTCTGCATGCTGCAAAGTTACTATTCTGTGTTTGGAACAACATCCATATAATAATACTTTTCTAAATGTACACATGCGCATAAATTGTGTCCTGAAAAGTTTGGTCACCAAATTTGTCTGATTAAGAGTGTGATTTAATGTGGGCTGAAGAAACAAATAGCTGCTTTTATGAATAAACATTTTGTGTGTTGGAGCTTGACTTTTTGTGAAAGTTAGGGGAGTCTGAGAATAGGAACAGGACAGTTAGTGCACCAGCACCATATAACATTCCCAATAACATAAATTATTGTTTTTCTGTTGAATTTGAGCTTTAAACATTTACCCAACTCAAAGAGACTAGGTTGAATTGAAAGTGCTAATTTTTTAATTAATAGAAAGATGATGCAACAGTCTCTGTTAAAATGCTTAGTTAGGAAACCCAGAAAGTGCTCAAATGCATGAACCAAGAAACCCATACTAGACCCCTGATGACTTTGCCAACTACCCCTCCTCACTCGCCTATCCTTCATCTGCAAGACTGGCAAGATCACTGAAAAAACCGTCTATGCACACCTCCAAGATCACATTAAGCCAACCAACTCCTGCATGACTACCAATTCTGCTTCAGAACACTCTGCAGTACTGAAACAGCTATCCGACAAATGATAGACAATGTCATCCTGGCCAAAGATAAAGATGATCCCTGCCTCTAATATTACTGGACCGCTCCCCACGGCACTGTTGATCATCCCATTTTTATCAAACACCCTGAAGTCCTTACGGAGATTACTGACAAAGTCCTTATTGGTTTTCCTCCTACCTATCTAATCAACAACAGTTTTTTTCACATTGGCACCTCCAGGTCCTAGAAGATCCCTATGGCCTGTGGAGTCCCATAGGGTTCCACATTGTTCTTCATCACTGCCAATCTCTACATGGAGCACTTTGGGCCTCTACAAATTAATAACAACATCAACATTCAGAAATACGCCAACAAATAACTCTACTATAAAATCCCCTCAACTCCAGACAATCAACACCTCACACTCTAGCAGGCAAGCACCACGCAGAGGCCCACTGTCACTGGCAAAGCAGTGCAATTAACTTAATGTAAATCCCAATAAGGTAAATACTTTGTAAGGCCCCCGACATTGCAGGATTGCACAAGTGTTCCATGCATTTTATTGTGGAGAACCATGAATTCTTGTGCTGCAGGACACTTTTCCACATTCCACTTTTTTAGGCAGATGTGATGCTATCAGAAATGGATAAAATTGCCCAACGTTTTTCATTTTCTCACTGCAGATTAGTGCAAAAAGGAATTTGCTCACCCCTACCAGTATCCAGCAGGACTGCCCACACTCTCACAACTTAGAAAAGAGTTCAAGGCACACATATTTAAAGAACCCTATATTATGGTGGAGTAATAGTCTACGTCAGCTCTCAGAACCCAGCTACCACTCCAGTCACTCATTGACTGTATAGGACACCAGGGCCCATATTACTGATGTGCCCCTGGGGCGCAAAGGGCGTTTGTGCCCACTTTGTGCGTTCCCGGAGCAATTTGGTATTACAGAAGGGGCCGCAGATGCTTGTGCGGCCCCTTCTGTAATACAGATAGCGTGGGTGCACATGTTGCACCAGCGCTATCTAAAGAGGGAGTTCCCTCATTTACCTCTGTGCCCGTGCCATATTATGGACGCGGGTGCAGAGGTAAAGAAGCTGTCAGGAGGTGCACTGATAGTGCACCACAAAAAGGTGGCGCACTGTCAGAACGCCCCCTGATGGCAGCCCTCTGAAAGTGGTTAAGGGGTCCTGTGGACCTCCAAACATTCCCTTGCATGCGAGTGCAGTCACTCACTGCACCCGCCTGCAAGGGGATCTCTCTCTCCTCTTTAAAGTGTAGGCAGGTGCTGCCTGCATAGTGAAACACGGAGTGGATTTGAAGCAGCTGCTTCGTATTTCTCTTGAATGTGCTGCCCCCAGGGTAGTGCGAGTTTGCGGCTGCCCTGAGGGCAGCGCATTCAACCTAATAAGGTGCACTTTCCCTGTTTGCTCACGGTGCACCTCTTTGATACAAAGATTCCCCTCCCCTAGGATGATATAATCCAATTGAGTCTTATCCCTAGATGTCACACACAAACACACACACACATTCACACACTCAGTTTTTTCCTAATAATGGGTCACTCTTACTCTTAAATGTTGAAACTCTGTTTTGATGCAAAGTTCTTCTCCTAACAAGGGATTGTAGTATGTAAAATCGATCTTAGGAAACTCCTACTTGTAGCACTCTGGAAAGTAAAAGTGTAACTTCCACTTCATCTCAAAATTATCTTGATCCAAAAAAATGTGTTTCAGGAGTAGATAACTATCCTACAAAACCTCTTTGTAGATATTGGGGTTATCAATCCGTCATTGACATTGCATGATAATTTATGACATGCAATTTTTCTAAAAAGATGTTTGTGGTTGTGAGAGCGCTAAAATACTTGATAACATGTCAGAAACATACGCTAATTCTTTCCGAGATAAGAGGCATATACAACCATATTCAAATTGTTTGGATTGTAAACAACTCTCATTGTTTCTGGACTGGTAAGGCCCGGATATACCCCACCTTTCAATTTACTCATAAACATTTTTGCACTTGGTTTTCTATTGACTGATTCTTCCTTTAGATATGCACCACTCTCCACCGGCACCAGCAAACCATTAAATATCCTTCAAACTTTCTTCTAATAATTAGTGCGTTTTGCCTTAGTATAAACTGGCTGAAGAAATAAACCACTGCTGGAACAAGTGCAAACCCTCTGGTTGACACCAGCAAAATATCTGATTGGCAATTTCTGATAGGCTATACTCGGTTTTCTACTCCTTCAGGATATGTACATTTACAGGAAGATTGCCGGAGACCACTTTAACTTTGAATTCAGATGTAGAATGAACACACACACCCTCCTTTTATAATAAAAAAATAATCAAAATGGGTGTCTACATCATAATCTATCTATCTATCTATCTATCTATCTATCTATCTATCTATCTATCTATTCACTGAAAAAACCAAATGTTACAGAGACGCACTTTTTATGACACCCCTTTTTCTCAGCCCCCGCTTGACGGATCACCCTAACACTTTGTGTTTGTATTGAAAATACAAAAAAGCTTGAATTCTGGGATGTGTTTCACAAGCCATTTTTTCCATAGCAACGCGTTCCAACATTGAGGTCTTCATGCCGGCCTAATTATTAAAGTGCAAAATCACCTTTAAAAACGTTCATCCAACAATGGAAATGGAAGGAATACATATACAATGCATTCAAGTGAGTTGCAAAAAAGATGAAAAAATGAAAGAAGAAGGAAAAAAGACCCTGTTTACATTCATTTAAGGGAGTATGGAAAATCATTCATTAATTCCATAGAATTCTCTTGAACATGAATTCAATATTTTTGAAAACATTAATTTCATAGACAAAAATTTGCATTTAAATTTCTCTAACGGCCAAGTGGCCTATCACTCCCAATTGAAACTGTAAGGGATACCCTGACACCCTAGGCCTGGTGATGGGGTCCCAGAAGGATCCAGGCTTGGACCAAAACATTTTTTATTTTTTTATTTTGCCACCATGCACTGCGAATTACCGCACATATTGCATCACACATGACATCTTCTACGACATTATTGATAATATTAATGCAACATTTGCAGTGAAATTATTGATGAGAAAATTGTGCATGCAGGGGCGAGTGTTAAAGTTTCCTTAGGGCAGGAGTTATAGTTACTTTAGATAACTATAACTGGTGAATTTCAGTGGTTTTTAGAATTTAAATCATTACTTTGTTAAAGAATATTTCACCTAACTATAACATTACTTTAACCTATTTTTTTAGTGTATACATATATATATATATATACGTATACACTAAAAAAATATTCCACTCACGTAAAACCACGTAAAACCCGGAAGTCCGGAGCGTCTACTGCGGCGGTCCTAGAAGGGTTCCGGTAACCCTTATTATCGTGTACAATTCTCTCCACATGAAAATAAATTCCAGGACACCCAGGGATGCTTCCATTCATTTATTAGGCAAGATCGCACCTCACCAACGCGTTTCCCCTTCCGGCTTTCTCGTGAGCACGCTTCACCTGCACCAGGCACCCGTTCGTGAGTGCGCGAGCCTGGTGCAGGTGAAGCGTGAATATATATATATATATATATATATATATATATATATATATATATATATATATGTTCCACCAACAACACTCTCTGAACTTCCACACCGGCGAACAGAGAGAAACGGACCCAGATAGTGATGGCAGGTAAGATGTTTATTTCCTCTCACTCCGTGACGCGTTTCGAGCACCCAATGCCCTTGTTCACACATAGAGAACACAATCCGCCATAACATTTTTGAATGCTGGGTATCCACCCCCCTGTGTCACATGACAAATGTAATGGAAGAAACACTTCGTTTTGAAAAATACTTCGCGTTATACAGAGCTGTTCTTATGTGGATTATTGGGTTGACATTTACATTTTTAGATTTTTAAATTTTTTAATTTTTAACTATGGGCTGCAAGGTTAAACTGTTCAATATTGATGAACCTATGCATAAATATATATATATATAAATAAATATGTATAAATACATTTTAAAATTCCGTATACAGAGATATATTTAAAATTCCAATTTTTTGAATTTTAAAACCATTCATGTACCAATTAATTTGATAAATACCCACATAAATTGATCCAGTGAGTATCCAACATTGAATGGTGGCTTCTGGTTGAAATATGCATCCTATATCTCAACAGCCTAATATCTTTAATGTGTCACCCCGCGCCTCACATATTTCTATGATTTCAAAGTCATGTCATATCAGCGTAACTGCTCTATTTTTATATTCTAACAGCATAAATGCTTGCAGAAACAGTGCTTGTCCTGTAATCCAGACAATATCGTTATATTCTGTATATGATCATATGCAGTACGGTCCTATCTACTTGCTTTAACTTGATCTACGACTTGTATTGAAAAACGTTATTAAAGTGCTTCCGTGCCTAGCAGCTCAATGTAATTTGTAAACATGTGTTACTTATAAAGTGCCTAGTGCTACTAAAATATGAATCTAAAAAACCGTGCTAGTGCTATTCTAAAAAACCATGGACCTAAAAACACCCAGATAAAAAAAATTCTTGTTGACACCACACATCTAAAGTGATAGCGGCTAAAAACAGTCTTGTAGACACTATAAAAGTGCATGGAAAAAATATTAAAAAAAGGGTTTTTAGTAAAAAGGATGTAAAAAATGATTATTAAGAATTAGTATAAGGTTTGGCAAATTCATACAGTTTTGCATAGTTGTTCCAGGTTTCATAGAGAGTTTATATTGTGTGTTGTTATTGTCCCTGATGTTATAAGAAATTATGTATATCTTCAGTAGTGTTCAGTCCATTCGGTGCCTTACTGTCTAACTCCAGGATGATACGTGTTTCAAGCTGCCTAAGGAGTTTTTCCCTGTTTCCCCCTCTTCTGAGGGGTGGGATGGCATTTATTACAAAGTATGTAAAGCAGCTCAAATCGTTGTCATGTATGGCTTTAAAATGTCTCGCTACAGGGTAAGTAACATCATTATTCACTATTGCTCTAAGATGCTGCAAAATCCTGACATGTACCTGCAGCTTGGTACTCCCAACATAACGCAAGCCGCAGGTGCAAGTCAGGACATATACAGCAAACTCAGTTCTGCAGTTGTAACTGCCCTTGATGGTCATATTTTCACCTGAAAATGGAGTGACATAATGAGTAGTGTTGATGCCGAACTTGCAGGCACGGCATGAGGAACATTTATAAAAACCCTGCCTCGATTTCAGCCATGTACCTGCTGTACCCAATTCCGGGCTGTTTATAACGAGTTGGCACCTCATGGACTTAGATTTTCTGTATGTGATTGTGGGTAATTCAGGAGTCTAGTTCCTAATACCCCATCTGTAAGAACAATAGGCCAGTTTTTTCTTATAATAGACCTTACTTTTCTTTCTTGTCTACTATATGTTGTAATGAGGTGGGGGTTTCTTCCATGTTAATGTCATTACTCCCTACCTCCTTTGTTTGTAGCAAAGTCTCTCTTGGCCTTTCTTGTGCCTTTTCTATGGCTTTTGTTAGCACCCTTTCGCTACATCCCCTCATTCTCAGCCTCTTCATTGTGTCTTGTGTGCATCTTTCAAATTGCTGTTGTGTACTGCAGATGCGTTTTAGTCTGAGTATTTCACCATAGGGTATGCTTTCAATAAGATGTTTCGGATGCCCACTACTAGCATGCAATGTGCTATTTCCTGCTGTGGCTTTTCTAAATAAAGTTGTCTCCAATTTATTGTCCATTACTGAAATCTGTACATCTAAAAATTCAATCTTGGTGCTGCTTATGTTCGAAGTGAAGTTGAGGTTGACAGAATTGGTATTGAAGGTTGTAATAAAATCCTTAGCACTGTCCTCATCCCCCTTTCATACGATGAATACATTGTCAATATAGCGTAACCAATGCAAAACGTGATGCACATATGTTTCATGATGGATCTTTTTCAGGACCTGTTCCTCCCACCAGCCAACATGTAAGCATGCATAGCTGGGGGAGAAACAGGATCCCATAGCCACACCCCTAATTTGCTTCAGGGTCTCTTTTACAAACAAGAAAAAATTATTATGCAAGCACCATGAGATCAAATCTAATATCATTTTGTTGTGCTCATAATATTCACATGGTCTGATTTCGAGGAAATGTTTAACTGCATTGAGCCCAGCTCTATGGTCTATGCTTGTATAAAGCGACTCAATGTCCAATGTGATTAACATCAGGTCTTCTTCCCATACGATGTCATTGATTTTGGTTAAAAAGTCCCCCGTGTCTTTAACATAACTAGGTAGTTTTTTAACAGAGTCCTGTAGGTAGAAATCCACATATTGCGAGACATGCTCACTCACACTGTTGATTGCTGAAATTATGGGTCTACCTGGTACTGGTGAGACCTTTTTGTGCACTTTTGGGATTAGATACATGATAGGAATCAATGGGAATTCTACATGCATAAAATTAAATTTATTGGATGAAATCAGTCCTTCCCTTTTGTATTGTAGCAGCTGTTTCTTCAAAACCTCTTTGGCTTTATTGTATTCCTTCATGTTTGTCCTCATGTAGCATTGTTCATTATCTAATTGTCTCTTGGCTTCCAAAATATAGGGGCATATTAGCAAGACCCGCGTTAAAATTATCGCCGTTTTAGCGGCAGGAAACTGCCGCTAAAACGGCGCTAATGGGCTTGCTAATATGCGTCATGGAATTCCAATAGAAGCCCAGGTTAGATGTCCTGCACATCTAACATGGGCTTCTATTGGAATTTTATAACGCATATTAGCAAGCCCATTATCGCCGTTTTAGCGGCAGTTTCCTGCTGCTAAAACGGCGATAATTTTAACGTGGGTCTTGCTAATATGCCCCTTAGTCTTTTTTGGCCATAAAACAATATTTCCTCCCTTGTCGGATTTGTTGGTAATTATTTCTTGATTTTCCCCTAGTTTCTTCATTAATTTTGCATATTGCATGTCCTTGTAGTGTTTCTTTTGTCTTTTATTCCTCACTTGATGATAAAGCTTTTTAATATCTTCTGTCACCCGCTCGTGAAAAATGTCTATAGCATCCTTTGGCATGATTGGTAAAAAGGTGCTCTTGGGTTTAAAAGGACTTTCACCTGCGCCCTTTTGTATAATGTTGATTCTCTGTAACTTGGCTTGAGTACTGAGTTCAGTATTGTCTGTTGTTTGCTGTATTTCATTTGTTTCATTACTTAATTCCTGTAGTGCCAGTAAAGTTGGAACATCTGACACTTGGAGCATGCGTGCCTCCTTATCCTTCGTTTCCTGAGATATTTTGGAGCTTTCAATCCCTGCTTTGATTGTAAAAAACTTTTTAACTTTAACTTTCGTATGAAGCAAAATATGTCAATTCTGGTGCTGGCATAATTGAATGTGCTTTCAGGACAAAAGTTGAGGCCTAATGATAGTAGTTGTTTTTCTGCTTGTGTAAGAGTGATTTCAGATAAGTTGATAATAGTTTGATCATTTAGCGCTGTTTCTTGTGCCATTGTTGTTTTTTCTTTGGTTGCACTTTTATGTTTTTTGCGCCTTGCCCTTCTCCTTGCATTTCTCTTTTTTCTGTTGTTTGTCTGTTCCGATTTCTCAGTCTCAGAGTTTGTCGACGATCCTCCACTAAAAAATCAATCTCTTCACCCAGGCTCAATATTACTTTGTCACTATTGCCTCCCATATTGCTGCATTTAGAACCTCAGTTACTCATTAATGATTCTGTATCTATATCCGATACCTCCACAGCATTACTTTGTTTTTTAAATGAACTTGTAGCCTTTTGTCCTCGTATTTCAATTTCTTTGCATGCTCAAATTTCCGTGAGAATGTATATATTTGCCCCTGCTCGTAATCTATTTGATCGCGCGGAAATTTATGCGATTTACGTATTTTGATTTTTTCCTCATGTTTCTTTAATCTTTCTGCTATTTCGTTGCAGGTTTTCATTATGTAGTCTTTCAATTCTGATTTATTTAGCTCCTCATTGATTTTGTCAATCTCCCCCATCAGAGTCTGGCGATCAATTGCCGCATATTTAATTAAGATCCTAACCAGATTCATGGAGGCAGTCAAATTGCTTTCTCCCCACTCCTTTAGCATGTCATCAAAGCTTGGAGCTAAGAGAATCCTGGGCCCTCGCGGGACTATTCCCACCTCTTCATACTTTGTTAAGGATTTGTGCTCCCACCATTTTGTGATCTCGTTCTTTAATTTCTTTTCCAAAGTCTTCAGTAATGTTTTTACATCCTGATCAATATTAACCCTGCTGTTTTGCGAGCTTCCTGTGCTCGTAGATATTTTGGGCAAATTATTAAATAATTCATCTGCCGCCGCTTCTCGTTCTCTCACTGTGTCAGCAGACATGTTGCAGAGCGAGCCACTTGAGGAAAGAGACCAGCGTCTGCCAGCCTCACCAACTGCCAATACCTATCACCTCCCCACCTACACTTCGTGCTGTATAACTCACCGCCTGATTGCGCCATCGACGGGTCCTCCGACCCTGTCGCTGTCGTCCTCTGGCTGGTGTCGAAATACTCAGCTGCTGTAGGGGGCTGCCGCCAAGCACTCCTCTCCGGAATCCAACTTCGTAGTGGTTGCGAGCGTCTGCCTGCCTAAGGGGAAGGGGTCCGTTGCCGGAAGCAACCAACTTCCGCGTTTCAAATACCACCAACAACACTCTCCGAACCTTCACACCGGCGAACAGAGAGAAACGGACCCAGATAGTGATGGCAGGTAAGATGTTTATTTCCTCTCACTCCGTGACGCGTTTCGAGCACCCAGTGCCCTTGTTCAGACATAGAGAACACAATCCGCCATAAATTTTTTTAATGCTGGGTATCCACCCCCCTGTGTCACATGACAAATGTAATGGAAGAAACACTTCGTTTTGAAAAATACATCGCGTTATATAGAGCTGTTCTTATGTGGTCCCACATAGAAGAAATTTCATGGATTATTGGGTTGACATTTACATTTTTAGATTTTTAAATTTTTAACTATGGGCTGCAAGGTTAAACTGTTCAATATTGATGAACCTATGCATAAATATATATATATAAATAAATATGTATAAATACATTTTAAAATTCCGTATACAGAGATATATTTAAAATTCCAATTTTTTGAATTTTAAAACCATTCATGTACCAATTAATTTGATAAATACCCACATAAATTGATCCAGTGTGTATCCAACATTGAATGGTGGCTTCTGGTTGAAATATGCATCTTATATCTCAACAGCCTAATATCTTTAATGTGTCACCCCGCCCCTCACATATTTCTATGATTTCAAAGTCATGTCATATCAGCGTCAATGCGCTGCTGATGACGTCACATATTACATCACTCATGACATGGTCAGTGACATCACTGATGACATCACTGATGACATCTCAAATGACATCACTGATGACATCACTGATGACATCATCCACGTGATAATCTGATGCACCTCCTCACACCCTAATATAACCTTTGATACACTCACTCTAAATTACAGACTGCCATTCGCAAAACCATAGACACTCCAACACCAGCAATCAGCAGTGCATTGCGGGGGCGCGAGTTATAGTTAGCTGAACTAACTATAACGGGGGAATTTCACGGGTTTTGTACGAGTGCAATGTCCAACTAACTATAACTGTCCCTAAAACCTATGGTTTTTTCAGTGAATTTGTAAGGTTTTTTAAATGCTAATTTCTAACTATAACGTGCCTGAAACCTATGGTTTTTTCAGTGAATTTCAAAGGTTTTTTAAATGCTAATTCCTAACTATAACATGTCTGAAACCTATGGTTTTTTTCAGTGAATTTCAAAGGTTTTGTAAATGACAATTTTTAAATGTATTAATTGTTATATTTATTTTTTTGATACTGATTTACTACATTTTTTTAAACTATTTATTTTTACATATTTTATTTTTTAAATTACATTGTAATTACATTATACATTACATCACAAAATATACTTTCTCAGAATGAATTACTTTAGTTTAAATACTTTGCAAATAGGCAATAGACTTTTAAGTACAGTAGTTACAGTTGTTGCAATGGGCAACACAATTTCAAACACAATGCAACATTGAGCTCAATGTGAATTTCTAGTTAAATGCAATTAGTTACTTTATGGATTTCTAACCACAGGACTGGATCCTAGATTCAGTCCTGGGACATCTCCTGTAAACAGTTGAGTAAAAGCGTTTTGGTTACAGTAGTGATTTTTAAGGAATATTATTGTATTTTAAAAGTTGACACTTAAAAACTTTTTCACATAGAATCACCAATGTTATCCTATGGGAGGAAATTCACTTAGCAGGTAAGTAGTGTTATCGTTACTTTTTCTTACTCAGTGGTGGATCCTGGATCCAGCACTGGTGCATCTCCTGTAAACAGTTGAAAGAATGCGTTTAAGTCATACAGGCGATTTTTAAGGAATATTTGTAGTTTGTGAAAATCGACACTGAAACTTTTCTGCTGAAAACCAGACAATGGATTCCAATGGAAGGAAATACAAGTTACTGGTAAGTACGGTTAGAATTACTTTTCAGGGTCAGTGCTGGGCTAAAAGATGCAGCACTGGGTTCTCTCCTGATAACAGGTGAGTAAATCGGAATTCGTAGTTCGGCTGATCTTAGAGGAATATTATAAAGTTCCAAAACTCCACACACAGAAGAATTTCCAAGTGAAACCAGTCAATGTTAGCCTATGGAAGGAAATTCAAGTTACTGGTAAGTACGGTTAAAATTACTTTTCAGGATCAGTACTGGGAACAAAGATGCAGCACTGAGGTCTCTCCTGATAACAGGTGAGTAAATCGGAATTCGTAGTTCGGCTGATTTTAGAGGAATATTTGTATGTTTCAAAAATCGACAGAAACCTTTTCAGCAAAAAGCAGGCAATGATATCCTATGGAAGGAAATTCAAGTTACTGGTAAGTACGGTTAAAATTACTTTTCAGGATCAGTACTGGGCTCAAAGATGCAGCACTGAGGTCTCTCCTGATAACAGTTGAGGTAAATCGGAATTCGTAGTTCGGCTGATTTTAGAGGAATATTATAAAGTTCCAAAACTCCACACTTAGAAGAATTTCCAAGTGAAACCAGTCAATGTTAGCCTATGGAAGGAAATTCAAGTTACTGGTAAGTACAGTTAAAATTACTTTTCAGGATCAGTACTGGGCTCAAAGATGCAGCACTGAGGTCTCTCCTGATAACAGGTGAGTAAATCGGAATTCGTAGTTCGGCTGATTTTAGAGGAATATTTGCACAATGGTGAAGGAAGGGGTGGGGCCTGAAGTGACATGTCTGCAAACATGCCCTGTAGCGCGTTTTAAGTTGGAGAATTAATTCCCCCTCAATCCCGAGGGTCCCTAGGGGCCAACTAGCCCACCAGATACCTCCAGTATGCGCCAGAGAGCTGCGTGGCAGAGAGGTGTTCAGAGGCCACGCCCCTTTTTACAACACTCTGCAACGCAGCTCCGTGGTGCTTACTGGAGGTACCTGGTGGGCTAGTTGGCCCCCAGGGACCCTCAGGATTGAAGAGGATTTAATTCCCCATCTTAAAACGCGCCACGGGGCCTGTTTGCACACATGTCACCTGAAGCCACGCCCCTTCCCTTCACCACTGTGCAAACGCGCCCCGTGGCGCGTTTTAGGTTGGGGATTAAGTCCCCTTGAATACTGAGGGTCCCTGAAGTCCAACTAGCCCACCATGTACCTCCAAAAAGCGCCACAGAGCTGCGTTGCAGAGAGGTGTAAAAGGGGCGTGGCCTTTGTACACCTCTCTGCAACGCAGCCCCTGGCGCATATCGGAGGTTCCTGGTGGGCTAGTTGGCCCCAGGGACCCCCAGTATTCAAGGGGAATTACTTCCTTCTTAAAACGCGCCAGGGGGCGCGTTTGCAGACTGCTGCAGGGAGGGGGCGGGGCCTCCGGCACGATGCCGGTCTTTTTTTTTTTTGCTTTTTTCTGCCCAGGGGGTCCTTGTGGGACCCCCTGAGCAGACCTAGGGGGTCAGGGTGTTTCTACCCTGCCCCCTTTGTGCATTTTGCGCACTTGTTTCTTGTTTTTTTTTTTTAATCGGCGGGATCCGCACACCCTAAGCGCATCCCGCCGATTTAAAAAAAAAAAATGCTTTTTCTGCCCAGGGGTCTTTGTGGGACCCCTGAGCAGACCTAGGAGGTCAGGGTGTTTCTACCCTGCCCCCTTTTGCGTTCTTGCGCACTTGTTTTACTGCTTTCTTGTTCCTCGGTTCTACCGAGGAACAAGATGGCTGCCAACACTTCCTGGTTTGGAGTGTTGACAGCCAATTAGCATGCAGCTCGTGGTCGGGAGGGTGCGCGGATCCACCGCGGCCATAGATATCGAAACTTTTATTTTGGATTCTCTCAGCAACTACTGAACGGATTTACACCATTTGCTTTCTGAACCAAGCACTACCTTTTTGCCAAATTTGGTGTAATTCCGTTCAGCAGTTTTTGCTGTAGCCTTGCATAAAGTTTCCTATGGGAAATTGATTTTTTTACTCTTATTTTTTGAATTTCTCCGCAACTACTGAACGGATTTACACCATTTAAAAAAAGGTCGCTTTCTGAACCAAGCGCTACCTTTTTGCCAAATTTGGTGTAATTCCGTTCAGCAGTTCGGGCTGTAGCCGTGGCTAAAATTTCCTATGGGAATTAACATGGAGAAAACATGTTTTGGGACCCCCCTTTTTCTCGGCCCCCGCTTGATGAATCACCCCAAAACTTTCAAGACAGGAGCGGACCGGAGCGCCCCACTAGTTTTGAAAATTTCGCGATGATTCGTCAAACGGCGCCAAAGTTATTGGGAATAGAATGTTACGGATTTCCTATGGATAATAGGTCCTAACTATAACTATCTACTGGCGACCGCCAGTAGATAATATATATATATATATATATATATATATATATATATATATATATATATATGTATATGTATATTCACTGAAAAAACCATAGGTTGCAGAGTGTTGTAAAACCATAGGTTTCAGGCAGATTATAGTTAGAAATTAGCATTTAAAAACCTTAGAAATTCACTGAAAAAACCATAGGTTTTAGGGAAAGTTATAGTTAGTTGGACATTTCACTCGTACAAAACCAGAGAAATTCCCCCGTTATTGTTAGTTCAGCTAACTATAACTCGCGCCCCGCAATGCACTGCTGATGATGTCACATATTACATCACTCATGACATGGTCAGTGACATCACTGATGACATCACTGATGACATCATCCATGTGATAATTTGATGCATCTTCTCACACCCTAATATAACCTTTGATACACCCACTCTAAATTACAGACTGCCATTCTCAAAACCATGGTTTTTTCAGTGAATTTCAAAGGTTTTTTAAATGCTAATTTGTAACTATAACGTGCCTGAAACCTATGGTTTTTCAGCGAATTTCAAGGTTTTTTAAATGCTAATTTCTCACTATAACGTGTCTGAAACGTATGGTTTTTTCAGTGAATTTCAAAGGTTTTTTAAATGCTAATTTCTAACTAAAATGTGCCTGAAACCTATGGTTTTTTAAGTGAATTTCAAAGGTTTTTTAAATGCTAGTTTCTAACTATGCCTACAGAGGTAGGACATGTGAAGAAAGAAGAAAAAACGCACAGAAAGAAGCAAAAGAAATGCAGAAAGAAGCAACAGAAGTCCACAAAGACGAACAAAAGTGCAGGAAGAAGCAAGACGTGCAGAAAGAACCAACAGAGGAGCAGAAAGAGGCCTTGTTGCAAAATCATCCTGTGCCCACAACTTTTTCAGAAGGGTACTGGTGGTAACTGACTCTGACTAACCAGGCCTAGAGCCAGTGCTATGCTAAAAGACACTTAGAATACAGTGTAAACACCTACATACACTAGGGAACACTATGCGTTGGGGTACCCCTGTGATTAGCATGACCTCCTCTGTAAGGCCCTAGTACATAATAGGGCAGGGAGATTAAAACTACCTCTAAGTCAGAGGTGCAGAAATATGCTACTTTAACTAGTAGTCACGTTTGCAGAGTGGTGGAGAAAGGGTGCTGGGCGTCCAACCAACGCTCAGGAAATCCGCTGCGTAGGACTTACAGGAGGTACCAGGAGGGATTCTTGGCCCCCAAACTCTCTCAGGACTAAATTGGACTTCATCCCCCATCCCGTAGTTTGCCAAGAGGCACGTTTGCAGAGTGGTAGAGAAAGGGGGCCATGGCCTCCGAAGACGTCTTAGCAATCCCACTGTGTGGGACTTACTGGAGGTAACAAGAGGGGTAGTTGGCCCCCAAGGACATCCTTGGGGGCCAACTTCCCAAACTATTACCTCCAGTCAGTCCCACACAGCAGCACTGGTAAGTACTCGTACCAGGCCACGCCCACTTTTCCCACCACTCTACAAACGCGCTCCCTGGCACGCTCTTGGATGGGGATTGAAGTCCCCTTCACTGCTGGGGGTCCTTTAGGGGCCAACTAGCCTACCTTTTACCTCCAGTAAGCCCCACACAGTAGGATTGGTGAGAGGTAGACAAAGGCCATGCCCCCTTTCTCCACCACTCTGCAAACACGCCCCCTGTGGCGCTTACTGGAGTTACCTGGTGGGCTAGTTGGCCCCCTGAGACCCCCAGTATTGAAGGGGAATTAATTCCCCAATTTAAAACGCGCCACAGGGCGCGTTTGCAGAGTGTTGCTGGGAGGGGGCGGGGCCTCCGGCACAATCGCGTCTTTTTTTTTTTAGAAGGGGGGCTGTGTGGCCCCCCTTCTTTTTCCTTTTTTTGGGCCCTGGGCCATCACGGGCTCCAGGAGGGGGTCCGCGCGGCCCCCCTCCCTTCAATTACAAAGCCCAGGGGAGGTGGTGGTCCTCGGGGGTCCGTAACGGACCTCCAAATTTGCATTTTAGTGCCCCGGGGAGGTGGCGGTCCCCGGGGCGTGTGGGGGGGCTCGAGCCCTCCCACACAGGTTTATTTTTTTTAAAAACAAGCCCCGGGGGGTGGTGGTCCCCGGGGCTGCGGGGGGGCCGTGTGCCCCCGCAAATAATTAATGAAAGCCCCGGGGGGTGGTGGTCCCCGGGGCTTCAGGGGGCTGCGTGCCCCCGCAACTCATAAATCAAGCCCCGGGGAGGTGGCGGTCCCCGGGGCAGTGTGGGGGGGATTGGGCCCCCCCCACACATTTTTTCAGTGCCCCCGGGACTTGGCCCACCCGGGGGCTTCAATACAACGAAGCGCGGGAGTCCGCGCTTCGTTTTTTAAAAATTTTCTCGGCCGGATTCGCGCACCCAGCGCGAATTCGGCCGATTTAAAAAAAAAAAATGTTTTTTTGGGCCCTGGGGGTCAGGGTGTTTCTACCCTGCCCCCTTTTCTTGTTTTTCGCGTTTGTTTTTCTCTTTTCTTGTGACTCGGTTCTACCGAGTCACAAGATGGCTGCCAATACTTCCTGGTTTGGAGTGTTGACAGGCAATTAGAATAAAGCTCGTGGTCGGGAGGGTCCGCGGATCCACCGCGCCTCTAAATATCGAAACGTTTATTTTTTGATTTTCTCAGCAACTACTGAACGGATTTACACCATTTAAAAAAAAGGGCGCTTTCTGAACCAAGCACTACCTTTTAGCCAAATTTGGTGTAATTCCGTTCAGCAGTTCGAGCTGTAGCCGTGTCTAAAGTTTCCTATGGGAAATTCATTTTCCGACCTCTTTTTTTTCAATTTCTCAGGAACTACTGAACGGATTTACACCATTTAACAAAAAGGGCTCTTTCTGAACCAAGGGCTACCTTTTTGCCAAATTTGGTGTAATTTCGTTCAGCAGTTCGGGCTGTAGCCGTGTCTAAAGTTTCCTATGGAAAATAACATGGAGAAAACACGTTTTGGGACCCCCCATTTTTCTCGGCCCCCGCTTGGCAAATCACCCCAAGTTATTGGGAAAAGAAAAAATGCTTTTCCTATGGAAACTAGGTCCTAACTATAACTATCTACTGGCGACCGCCAGTAGATAATGTATATATATGTATATGTATGTGTATATATATATATATACCACCAAGTGATTCCTTTTGACAGCGCGCTCGCAATCGGTGCGGGTGATGCGGTAAAGGAATCGAGATCTGCAAATATTATAACCACCAAAGAGAAATCCACTCGCACTCCAGGAGATTTGTTGCAAGGCTTATTTAATCCATTAATCCATCAGAGTTACAGCCATCACCATCATCAGTTTACAAACCAATGCGTTTCGACCAGATCGGTCTTGATCACGGTTAGCAGTGATCCATCTATTGTGTCTATTTATACACAAATACCCATGTTGCCTATAATGAGGCATTATGGGAAATGTAGTTCACACAGTGCAAAGTGTCTTTCTTAGAAAATCAGTAACCAAAATTATTAACAAAAGTGTTTATACTTATTGCCATTAAACCTTCTTGATGTTATTGTCAATTATAGTCTTATAACCTGCTATTTACAGTTTATGACATTTAATATTTATAATATTTAATGTTCCAATTTCAATCAATCAATCAGGTGTTTGTTAAGTGTGACTACTCACCCGGAAGGGTCTCAAGGCGCTGGGGGTCGCAGGTTCCGGTCCATCAAGGAGGGGGTCTGTCGAACAGCCAGGTTTTGAGGTTTCTTGCGAAGATGGGGAGCGATGTTGTCTGTCTGAGGTGGAGCGGAAGGTTGTTCCAGGCTCTGGCCGCGAGGAAGGAGAAGGAGCGGCCTCCTGATCTGGACTTTCTGGCACGGGGGACCACTGCGTAGGAGAGCTGAGCTGATCGTAGGGTCCTTTGGGGTGCGTGAAATTTGAGTCGGCTGTTCAGGTATGCTGGTCCGGTGTCGTGGAGGGCCTTGTGAGCGTGGGTTAGCATATTGAAGGTGATTCTAGCTTCGATGGGGAGCCAGTGGAGTGTGCGCAGGTGCTGGGAGATGTGGCAGTGTCTTGGTAGGTTGAGGACCAGTCTTGCGGCGGCGTTTTGGATGTTCTGTAGCTTGCGGTGAGGTTTTTGTTTATTCCGGTGTAGAGTGCGTTGCCGTAGTCGAGTCTGCTGGTGACCAGGGCGTGAGTGACGGTCTTTCTGTGTTCGAGGGGGATCCATTTGAAGGGCTTGCGTAGGAGGCGGAGGGTGTGGAAGCAGGAGGACGAGACAGAGTTGATCTGGCGGTGCATTTTGAGCTCTGAGTCCAGGATGATTCCCAGGTTGCGTGCGTGGTCCATGGGGGTGGGTGGGCTTCCGAGGGCTGGGGGCCACCAGGTGTCGTTCCAGGAGTCGGGGTTTGGGCCCATGATGAGTACTTCCGTTTTGTTGGTGTTTAGTTGTAGGCAGCTGTTTTTCATCCATTTGGCGACGGCTTCCATGCCTTCTCGAAAGTTGTGTCTGGCGGGGTTGGGTTCGTTGGATAGGGAGAGGATGAGTTGGGTGTCGTCTGCATATGACACAATGTTGAGTCCGTAGGTTCTGACGATGGGGGCGAGTGGAGCCATGTAGACGTTAAAGAGCGTCGGGCTGAGGGAGGAGCCCTGGGGGACTCCGCAGGTGGTAGGTGTAGGGTCCGAGAGGAAAGGGGGGAGTCTGACCCGCTGCGTTCTGCCGGAGAGGAAGGAGCGGATCCAGTCGAGGGCCTTGTCTTGGATCCCTGCGTCGTGGAGTCTGGGTATTAAGGTGCGGTGAGAGACTGTGTCGAATGCCGCAGAGAGGTCGAGGAGGATGAGGGCTGCTGTTTCTCCTTTGTCCAGTAAGGTGCGGATGTCGTCTGTTGCGGCGAGGAGGGCGGTTTCCGTACTGTGGTTTTTTTTTAAGCCGGATTGAGAGGAGGAGAGGATGTTGTGCTCTTCGATGAATGTGGCGAGTTGGTTTTTGATGGCTTTTTCGATGACTTTCGCTGGGAACGGGAGCAGGGAGATGGGTCTGTAGTTTTTTAGGTCGGTGGGGTCCGCTGAGGGTTTCTTCAGGAGGGGGTTGACCTCGGCGTGTTTCCAGTCATCGGGGAATGAGGCGGTCGCCAGGGAGCGGTTGATGGTGTGGCAGAGCATGGGTGCGATGGTGTCGGCGGCTCTGTTGAAGATGTGGTGGGGGCAGGGGTCCGTGGGGGCTCCGGAGTGGATTGACTTCATCGTCTTCAGAGTGTTTTCTGTGGGGAGGGCTGTCCAGTTGTCGATCGTTGGCTTCAGGGTGTCGGGGGTGTTCGGTGAGGGTTCAGTGTGTTGGTTGTCTTTGTCGAAGTTGTCGTAGATGCTCTTGATTTTGTGGTGGAAAAAGGTGCTGAGTTTGTCGCAGAGGTCTTGTGAGGGAGGGATGTCAGTGGACTCGCTGGTGGGTTGGGCGAACTCCTTGATGATGCTGAAGAGTTTGTTTGCTGTTGTGTGCATGAGTGGAGATTCTGTCTTCAATCGCTTTTTTTCTCATTTCTCGGATGAGTTGGTGGTGGGCGTTGGTGGCGGCTCTGAGGTTGTTGTGGGCTTCTGTGGATTTGGTGTTCCTCCAGGCCTTTTCGAGGCGGCGGCAAGTGCGTCTGGACTCTCGAAGCTCGGTGGTAAACCATCTGGCTTTCTTGGCGTGGGTATTGTTGTTTTTCTTGAGGGGGGCTATGGTGTTGGCACTGTCGGAGATCCATCTGTGCAGGGTTCGGTCTGCGGTGTTGGGGTCGTCGTTTTCCGTGGTGGTTGGGGTGGAGTTGCTGAGTGAGGAGGTTAGCTGGTCATCGGTGATTCTGGTCCAGTTTCTTCGTTGGAGCAGGTGCTGGTGTCTGTGGATGGTGGGTGTTCTGAAGGGGAAGTAGACGCATCGATGGTCAGTCCATGAGAGTTCGGTGGTGTGGCTGAAGGTGATGGAGTTTCCTGTTGTGAAGAGAGGGTCGAGGGTCACGATCTGGCTGAGTCCGATGTTGTGGAGGTTGTCCAGGAGGGATGCGGTGGTGGGGTCCAGTTGGTTGTCGAGGTGGAAGTTGAGGTCTCCCAGCAGGGTGTAGTTGGTGGACGCGATGGCATGCGGGGAGATGATGTCCGTGATGGAGTTGGCGAAAGGTCCGCGGGGCCCAGGGGGTCGGTAGATGAGGGTTCCTAGGAGGGTGGAGGTAGGGCTGGCCAGTATCTTGAAGTGAAGGTGTTCCATCAGGTCTGTGGGCTCGTCGGGGAGTGTGCTCAGGCGGAGGGCGGTTTTGTGGACGATGGCGATTCCTCCTCCCGGGCGGGTGGGCCGGTCCTTCCTGGAGATCTTGTATCCTTGAGGAATGGCGATGGCGAAGTCCGGCCCCCAAGGTGGCGTTGGTCCAGGTTTCGGTGAAGAATGCTATGTCCGGAGTGGTGCTGTCGAGGAGGTCCCAGATTTCGGTGGCATGTTTGTGGAGGGATCGGACGTTGAGGAGGATGCATTGCAGGGTCTTCGGTTCGGTTATGTTCTTGCGGGTAGGTTGTGCTGGGTCCGTGGACTTGGCGGTGCTGAAGGTGTGCCGGCAGCGGAGACAGCTGAAGGGTCCGTGGGTGTCAGCTGGTGATGCTAGTTTGCAGTTGTTGTTGTGGCCTGGGTTGAGAGCGTGGAGTGCCGCTGGGTCGTAGCGTTGGTATTACAGAGATCCAGGGTTGCAGGCGCTGGTCGCGGTCGGGTCGTGGATGGGCGCAGACGAGCTTGCCTTTGGCAAGCATTTGGCACGCCAACGGCGCGGCCGCGCAGCGGCCAACATCATATGGGGGAGGTGGGAGGGAGGCACAGCTGGGAGGTGGGAGCGAGGACGGCGGAGGGGAGGAGCCGCGGGGGCAGCAGCGGCGGGAGGGGGGAGCGTGGAAAAACGAGCGGGAAAAAAAGACGGGCAAAAACGGCACGAATGAGCAGTGGGGCACAAAAATCACAGTACAAACAGAGGGGCACAGTAATTACAATAAGAAAAAACAGTGGGGCACAGTGATTACAATAAAAGAAAAGAGGTACAACCAGCGATAAAAGGTGCTGGAAAAGGGGGCGACAAGCAAGGCTAAGAACAACAGGCAATCAGGGTGCAAAGTGAGGAAGGAAAAAAAGGAGGAGAGTCACAGGAGGTAACCTGGGCTCGAACCCCTACCAGCCTGGCAGAGGCACAGCACAGGCAGATGGCAGGCCAGAGCTACGGGGGTGAGAGCAGGTCCCTGGCCGAGGTCAGAGGTCCTGCTCGGGCTCACCACGCAGTGGCCGGCATTATATGGGGGAGGTGGGAGGGAGGCACAGCTGGAAATTCGATGCTCAGTGCCCTACTTTTTATTTTGGCTCAGTGCCCTCTTGTTGTTCTTATTGGGTTATTTTCAGATAGCCATGTTATGATTATAATGGGACCTTAGCAGTGTTGGTTTTGCTTAAGGTTCATGTGATTTATTGATTTTGCTGGTTCACATGATTATAGATGAACATGTAGTTCTTCGTCCCCATTCAATCCATCCGGTTGCTTAGTATGGAACCTGATTATTAATCTTGACTCCAAACATCTCAATTTTTTTATTTTTTAGCTCCCTACTTGTAGCCTGGATCGTGTGTTAAGGACACACACAGACGATTGACACTGCAGTCCGCTGAATGCCGTCAAACAAATTGGAAAGCGGAATACAAACTCACCCGACCGTCGCTAAGGGAGTTTCACCAAAGCGCAACAAACAGCTGAACCAAGCGGCCCAAACCGGAGTGGAGGAATCGGAGGACGCCGCTGACTTCAGAAGAGGAGCCGCGAGGTAAGGCTGCTGGGAAAGGCGCTGGGAGTGTTTGACAGGCAGCAGGCTGCGAGCGGAGATAGCGCAAGAATGCAGAAGAGCTATATTGTTCGACTCTAAGCATTCCGTGCGGTGAGAGAGAATCAAGGCATTGCTACAACGTTGCCGATAGTATACGCGGCAACGACAGCCACAGAAAGCACACAGTCATCAGTTCAATGTGCAGCGGCTACTAAACCTTCAAGAACAAGCATATTCATTGAATAGAAATATGTAAATGTACATAACTTTAACACAGACCGTGAATCTATAAATGTTGTGATATTGTTTCTATCAAAACTTAAACCAAGAACTAAGTTGACATAGAACTCCCACTGCCATAATTACGGGAGAAAAAGAGTGACCGAAAGGCTGCTACATAACCTTAGCAACCAGGACTAAGTGAGGAGTTGAACATCAACAAGCTAATTAATTAACACCACAACGACACTACAACTCACACATAAGGAGCCGAAAAATTGAATACACAAGTCATGGGGGCAAGAGTCACAAAAAAACAACTCAAAGCGGAATCTCTCTTTACTAGCAACAAAAACATGCCGATGGGGAACAAACCAGCAGACATGACAGATCATCAACCGGGGGAAAGGAACCTAAGGAACCTATTCTTCCAATTGGAAAAAACAATGAAAAAGGAGATTAACAAGGGATGGGAAATAATAACAACGGAGAAGTATTTGGAAGTCAATAGAGTACCAAGAGGGCTGCGAATTTTTACCCTACCCAATCATCCAGACACTAAACCTGAAATGATAGAGGAATGGGGCCGAAGTAACAAATCAT
Source organism: Calotriton arnoldi (assembly GCA_963921515.1). Classification (NCBI taxonomy): domain Eukaryota; kingdom Metazoa; phylum Chordata; class Amphibia; order Caudata; family Salamandridae; genus Calotriton; species Calotriton arnoldi. The sequence goes on along the minus strand of CAWUFW010007807.1, from coordinate 13,333 downwards.
GCTCACGTAATATGATGCAAATCATTATAAAATATGATAAGAAAGACCTGGATGAGATTCACAAAACAATTGAGAACCTTGACACCCAAATACAATCTCTAAAAAAGGAAGAAGAAAGTAGTCAATACAGAAAAGAGATGGAGACCAAGCTGGACAAATATGAAAAAGAAATAGAAGAAAAAACCAAAGAAAATTCAGACGAGATGAAAGGGATTACGAAGTTGGCACAATATTTACCTTCGCAAAAAGATTCACCCATTTGAAAAAACAATTAACGGATAAACAGACAAAAGGAAATGAATCCGATGCGACAATAAGCGAATCAGACGCTGAACTAAGCGAAGGTGAAAATGTTGCAACAACCATTAAAAAAACTTCTTTTTTAGAGGTAATTAGACTTTTGTACATAGATCAAAGACCAGGCAACATGAGAGGGAGAGGAAGAGGACAAAAGTCAACACAAAAACGTGGTCGAGGACGAGGAAAAGCAACAGAGCAATCAAACGCAGAAAGACAAGGAGAAGCCACAGGAAGCACAAATCAATACCCCTTACGCAGCAAACAGAGGAAATGAGACTTAGCAAAGAACTCAACATCAAAATCAATTTGATTATTAATCTATCCAATCAAATACTAACAAACGACCAATGTAGAGTTTTAAACAAAAGATTAACCTTTTGCCCAGAGACACATCATGACTTTGTGGAAACGAAAATTGACACATACAAATTTATTCGGAAACTAAAACTGGCCAAATTCTTTGCCAAACACAAAAAAACCCTCTCCCAGCACAGAGGAAATCAATGCACTAACAAGCATATCAATTAATCAAGCATCTGATATAAAAACAGTATATGATCTAACTCATGACCTACAAGAGGAATATATGCAGGAATCAGACATCCTAAGAGAACTGGAAATTGATACCACTGGTAGAGAAAAAACGAACTTTAAATAGAAATAGAAATTCTGCCAGATCTTTAACCCAGGAAACAAAATTGATCTATACCACGAATTGGTAACATCCGGTTTGGAAATGCTGAAAAACAAAATACGTACCAACAAGAAAGAGAATCTGACCATTGCAGAGAGGAAAGCCTTACAGGAATTAATGAACAACGAGAATCTAGAAATTAAACCAGCTGACAAAGGCGGAAACATCGTCCTAATGGAAAAAACACAATATAAAAAAGAGGCACTTCGACAACTAAATGTCTCAGCAAACTACAAAAAACTGAAAACAAATTCGATTAATAATCTGACACTAAACCTACGATCAAAAATCAAGGTGTGGTTTGAGAAAGGACTTCTGACTAATGAAGAAGTAAAGTTTCTCACTAAAGACAATCCAACAATCCCAACGATTTACTTCCTACCCAAAATACACAAAACACTTGTAAACCCACCAGAAAGACCCATAATTTCGAGTTGTGACAGCCTGTATGAACCTATATCGCAATATGTTGATTCTTTCCTAGCACCAATTGTAACCACATTAAACTCATACATAAAAGACACTGGTGATTTCCAGAGAAGCCTTGACAACACACAATGGCAAAATGGTTATATTTTGGCAATTATCGATGTGGTATCACTCTACACATCTATCAACCATGACATGGGACTATGTGCATTGGAATATTTTCTGGGACAAAGAGATATAAAATATCTGGAACATTCAAGAATGATCAAAGAGATGGCAGAACTCTGTTTAAGAAACAACATCTTCACTTTTGATCAAAAATTGTACTGCCAAATTTGTGGCACTGCCATGGGCGTTTAATTTTCACCAAGCTATGCAAACCTCACCATAGGATGGTGGGAAAAGACAGTAGCCTGGGGAGAAGACATGGACCAGTATACGGAAAAGATAATGCTATGGTTACGATTTATCGACGACCTCTTCATCATATGGAATGGGACATCTGAGGATTTCACTCAATACGTGAATCTATTGAATAACAATGAGATGGGCCTACGTTTCACGCATAACATGAGCACAACAACTATACAATTCCTAGACATACAAGTATATCTGGATGAAGGTGAGATAAAAACTACTACATACCGAAAAACCGACTGCAACCAATAGCATTCTACATTCAGAAAGGGCTTAAAAACATGGCTCTTTTCACAATGATCCGGTCACAACGTTCTTTATTCCGCCTACGGCACTCAGAAGATTAAGCTAGCGCCAGGACACCTCCGGGTAATCGACGCGCTTTATAAATGTCATTAACATTAACATAACATTAACATGACTCTAGTTTTCATCCGAAATCACGGATAAAAAGCATCCCATATGGTAAATTCCTGAGAATGAAACGAAACTGCTCGGACAAAAAGGAACTAGAATCCAAAACAGAAGAAACAACTTGCAAGTTTCTGGAAAGAGGATACAAACCAGCGTACGTGAGAGCAGGTAGAACCAAAGCTGAACAGGTCTCTCGAGACCAAACCTTACAAAACTCAAAAGAAAGAAGAAAACACAATCAAGAAAATGAAAACCCAGATGTAAGACTAATCCTGACATACAGTAAAGAAAACCATGAAATTGTAAAAATAATGAATAAACATTGGAAGATACTATTGAAAGACCCAAATATGAAGACAATACTCAAAGAGAAACCAAGCATAACATACAGACGTGTGCCATCGATCAAAGATAAACTAGTCCATAGCCACTACACAAAACCTAAAGTCAAATCCTGGTTCACTAAATTCCAAACAGGATTAAAAAAGTGTGAAAAGTGCAAAGCATGTCGTAAAGGGAAGAACATAAAGGAAATTCCAGACTTCAAAGGAAAAACCTTCGACATCAAAGAGAAAATTCACTGTGAGAGCACTTATGTGGTGTGTATGCTGGAATGTAACTGTGGCCGCAGACATATTGGAAGTACAATCTGTCAACTAAAGAAAAGGATCTTGGAGCACATCCGTGCCATTCAAAATGGGGACAACAACTATGCCATGACAAAACACATGCATACACATTCAAACTGCAGCTGGCAACAAATGAGTTATTGGGGCCTAGCAACGATCCCAACAAGCGAAAGAGGTGGGGACCGTGTAAAAAAATTGAGACGCTTGGAGTCAAGATTAATAATCAGGTTCCATACTAAGCAACCGAATGGATTGAATGGGAAGAAGAACTACATGTTCATCTATAATCTTGTGAACCAGCAAAATCAATAAGTCATATGAACCTTAAGCAAAACCAACACCGCTAAGGTCCCATTATCATCACAAAATGGCTACCTGAAAATAACCCAATAAGAACAACAAGATGAGCCAAAGTAAAAAGTAGGGCACTGAGCCTAAGATTCACATCAAAATTGGAACATTAAATGTTATAAATATTAAATGTTATCAGGGCCGGCTTTAGCGCTGGTGGCGCCCTGTGCGACAATGTCTGTTGGCACCCCCCCCCCAATGACCACCTCTGCCACGAATTCCCTCACGAGCACCCCTTAACAGTGCCGCTCAGGTCTCCACAACCACTGTCTCTCAAATTCATTTAGTTTTATAGCACCACTCATACCAAGGTGTAAGGTGTAAGGTGTCAAAGCACTTCACTCCACACACATTGCAGAGACAATCATATGTGTGTAAATCAATGTACAGGAAATGTTACATCAGACAGGACTACAAGGTGTAATGTAGGAGTGACATGTCATCGATATTGGTAGGCAATATAGCTTGAGTCCTTATTCTGGAAAAGCACAAATTCAGAATTTAAAACGTAACATCATTGTTAGGGGTTCTATTTCATAATAAGAATTGTTTTCTACCCAATTGAACCCTTTTCACAAGATTAGGATGATGAAAGACTGGGCAAAAAAACCTATAGCTCTAACATATACCTTGCAGTTTGCATGCAGCTCTTTGATGAGTGTTAATGGCTCAATGTTCTATATTAGGACTTTGACTTATAAACGACAAGTAACAAAAGGAGCTCTCTTACAGAAGCAGTAACCCACTGACCTATTTACATTACATGCACTTTGTTATCTGCTTGCTAAACGTTCTTAGCAGCAGGCCTTTTAACCCACTGCGCTACCTTTGGATGAGTCAAAACTTCCACTAGACAAACCTCTGGTCTCTTTCCAGGAAGACGATTAATCACCAGAGTTATCTTGACATTTTAATTGATGTCTGAAAATTGCTGGAGACCAGGAACGCGGCAGCAGGTCCTTTTAAAATAATAATATACATTTTCGAAAAATGATGCCCCCACCCCAAGTCAACGCCGGGTGCGGTCGCACCGATCGCACCGCCCTAGAGCCGGCCCTGAATGTTATAAACTGTAAATAGCAGGTTATAAGACAATAAATTGACAATAACATCAAGAAGGTTTAATGGCAATAAGTATAAACACTTTTGTTAATAATTTTGGTTACTGATTTTCTAAGAAAGGCACTTTGCACTGTGTGAACTACATTTCCCATAATGCCTCATTATAGGCAACATGGGTATTTGTGTATAAATAGACACAATAGATGGAGCACCGCTAACCGTGCTTAAGACCAATCTGGTCAAAACGCGTTGGTTTGTGAACTGATGATGGTGATGGTTGTAACTCTGATGTATTAATGGATTAAATAAACCTTGCAACAAAATCTCCTGGAGTGTGAGTGGATTTCTCTTTGGTGGTAAAATAAATATATTATATATATATATATATATATATATATATATATATATATATATATATATATATTATCTACTGGCGGTCGCCAGTAGATAGTTATAGTTAGGACCTATTTTCCATAGGAAATCCGCGACATTCTATTTGAAATAACTCTCTTGCCGGTTGACGAATCTTCGCAAAATTTTCAAACTTTATGGCCCGCTCCGGTCCGCTCCTACCCTGAAAGTCTCGGGTGATTCATCAAGCGGGGGCCGAGAAAAAGGGGGTCCCAAAACGTGTTTTCCCCATTCATTTTCCCATAGGAAACTTTAGACACGGCTACAGCCCGAACTGCTGAACGGAATTACACCAAATTTGGCAAAGAGGTAGTTCTTGGTTCAGAAAGAACCCTTTTTGTTAAATGGTGTAAATCCGTTCAGAAGTTGCGGAGAAATTAAAAAATAAGAGTCAAAAAATCAATTTCCCATAGGAAACTTTATGCAAGGCTACAGCCCGAACTGCTGAACGGAATTACACCAAATTTGGCAAAGAGGTAGTTCTTGGTTCAGAAAGAACCCTTTTGTTAAATGGTGTAAATCCGTTCAGTAGTTGCTGAGAAAATCAAAAGTAAAAACACATATATATCTGGGCGGAGCCTAACCACACATGTCATCGTGAGATCTGATTGGCTGTCAGCACTTCATCCTGGAATTGCTGGCAGCCATCTTGAGACCAATATACATGATAGTACCCCATTGAAATGCCTTGTAGTGAATCAAAGATTTTGAGGGTTACCAAAAGGAGAACTATTAAGGGTGATAACAGACTTTAGTTACATTAGAATTCATTTGTTGATGGTACCATACTAATTTCAGGAATTGTGGTGTGTTCTAAGGTGATTTTACCCTGTGAAAAACCTTCTGCTGGGATATCATGAATCATGTTTGAGAGAAAACTATTTTCACATGCTTGTCCCATAGAGTTTTGGAAGGTGCTCCAGAAGCTAAAATGAGAGCATATTTTCTGTAAATTCACATTATCTTTCTCAGTCATGTGAGAATGAAGTCTGACATTCTCAGTAAAACATGTACATCCAACAAGGGCAGAGACTGTCAGTTGATTCCTTTGTGTTCTACTGCAGCTTCCCAGAGTGTTCTAAAGAACAACTAGAGTGCTAACAGCCTTACTTATGACAAAAGTATGGCACACCTGAAGCCATCTTGATTGGCATAAACTGGTAACACTTAAAACATTTAATTTAAAAAGGAACAAAATGATGGGGTTCATTTTGTCATAGAAATTATGGTTAGTGCTATAGAAAGAAAAATTAGGACATGTTTCAAGTGAGATCTCAAATATCTTCCTGTTATATTTCAACAGGAGCAGCCTGTCAGTTGATGCCTTTGTGTTCTACTGCAGCTTCCCAGAGTGTTCTAAAGAACAACTAGAGTGCTAACAGCCTTACTTATGACAAAAGTATGGCACACCTGAAGCCATCTTGATTGGAATAAACTGGTAACACTTAAAACATTTAATTTAAAAAGGAACAAAATGATGTAGTTAATTTTGTCATAAAAATTATGGGTAGTGCTGTAGAAAGAAAAATTAGGACATGTTTCAAGTGTGATCTCAAATATCTTCCTGTTATATTTCAACAGGAGCAGCCTGCCAGTTGATGCCTTTGTGTTCTACTGCAGCTTCCCAGAGTGTTCTAAAGAACAACTAGAGCGCTAACAGCCTTACTTATGACAAAAGTATGGCACACCGGAAGCCATCTTGATTGGAATAAAACCGTTAATACTTAGAACATTTAATTTAAAAAGGAACAAAATGAGGGGGTTCTTTTTAAATAGAAATTATGGTTAGTGCTGCAGAAAGAAAAATGAGGGCATGTTTTAAGTGAGATCTCAAATCCTCTTCTATTTCATTAGAAAATTCTGACATGCAGACTGAAACAATCACTTTCAATACCAGCAGCAGACTTCCAGTTAACTCCCTGGTGAGCAGTAGCTTTAGTACAGTGATCTAATGAGCAACTAGAGTGCTAACATTCTGAATTTATGGCAAATGTGAGACACATCTGAATGCCTTCTTGATGGAATCAAAGTAAAAAACTGAAAGCATTTCCTACTGAGGAGAGTGCAGTAAATGAGGAAATTAGGAAACTTCATAACAAAGAAGTCTTCCAAGATGGCCACCAGAGAAAAAGAGCCCAAATGTAGCACAAATATTACCCAGATGTAGCCCACATATAGCCCAATGACAAAAGTGTGCAAAACACTTTTTATTTTTTGTTTTTTTGCAGTTTTATGTAGTGCAGACTGGTCAGGTATTGGAGCGTTGCATCTTAAAACATGACCCCTACACTACAAAAACACTACTGCACTACTCTAAACCCTAAAACACTACCCCAGCACGACTCCCTACACTACACAAGCACCACTGCACTATCCTAAACCCTAAAACACTACCCCCAGCATGACCCCCTACACTACACAAACACCACTGCACTACCCTGAACCCTAAAACACTACCCCCAGCACGATCCCCTACACTAAACAAACACCACTGCACTAACCTAAATCCTAAAACAATACCCCCAGCACGACCCCCTACACTACCCAAACACCACTGTACTACCCTAAAACATGACCCCCTACACTACACAAGCACCACTGCACTACCCTAAACCCTAAAACACTACCCCCAGAACGACCCCCTACACTGCCCGAACACCACTGCACTGCCCTAAACCTTGAAACACCAGCCCCTGCACGACCCCCTACACTGTTCGAACATTACTGCACTGCCCTAAACCCTGAAACACCACCCCCAGCACGACCCCCTACACTGCCCGAACACCACTGCACTGCCCTAAACCCTGATACACCACCCCCTTCACGACCCCCTACACTGCCCGAACACCACTGCACTGGCCTAAACCCTGAAACACCACCCCCAGCACGGCCCCCTACACTGCCCAAACACCACTGCACTGCCCTAAACCCTGAAACACTATCCCCAGCAAGACCCCCTACACAGCCCAAACACCACTCCACTGCCCTAAACCCTGAAACATCACCCCCAGCAAGACCCCCTACACTGCCCGAACACCACTGCCCTAAACCCTGAAACACCACCCCCAGCACGACCCCCTACACTGCCCGAACACCACTGCACTGCCCTAAACCCTGAAACACCACCCCCAGCACGACCCCCTACACTGCACGAACACCACTGCTCTGCCCAAAACCCTGAAACACCAGCCCCAGCACGACCCCTACACTGCCCAAACACCACTGCACTGCCCTAAACCCTGAAACACCAGCCCCAGCACGACCCCTACACTGCCCGAACACCACTGCACTACCCTAAACCCAGAAACACCACCCCCAGCACGACCCCCTACACTGCCTGAGCACCACTGCACTGCCCTAAACCCTGAAACACCAGCCCCAGCATGACCCCCTACACTGCCCGAACACCACTGCACTGCCCTAAACCCTGAAACACCAGCCCCAGCACGACCACCTACACTGCACGAACACCACTGCACTGCCCTAAACCCTGAAACACCAGCCCCAGCATGACCCCCTACACTGCCCGAACACCACTGCACTGCCCTAAACCGTGAAACACCAGCCCCAGCATGACCCCCTACACTGCCAGAACACCATTGCACTGCCCTAAACCCTGAAACACCAGCCCCAGCCCCTACACTGCCCGAACACTACTGCACTGCCCTAAACCCTGAAACACCACCCCGTGCACGCACCCCTACACTGCCCGAACACCACTGCACTGCCCTAAACCCTGAAACACCACCCCCAGCACGACACCCTACACTGCCCGAACACCACTGCACTGCCCTAAACCCTGAAACACAATTCCCCCTGCACGACCCCCTACACTGCCCGAACACTACTGCACTGCCCTAAACCCTGAAACACTACCCCCAGCAAGACCCCCTACACTGCCCGAACACCACTGCACTGCCCTAAACCCTGAAACATCACCCCCAGCAAGATCCCCTTCACTGCCCGAACACCACTGCCCTAAACCCTGAAACACCACCCCCAGCAAGACCCCCTACACTGCCCGAACACCACTGCACTACCCTAAACCCTACAACACTACCCCCAGCACGACCCCCTACACTACACAAGCACCACTGCACTACCCTAAACCCTAAAACACTACCCCCAGAACGACCCCCTACACTGCCCGAACACCACTGCACTGCCCTAAACCTTGAAACACCAGCCCCTGCATGACCCCCTACACTGTTCGAACACCACTGCACTGCCCTAAACCCTGAAACACCACCCCCAGCACGACCCCCTACACTGCCCGAACACCACTGCACTGCCCTAAACCCTGAAACACCACCCCTGCACGGCCCCCTACACTGCCCAAACACCACTGCACTGCCCTAAACCCTGAAACACTATCCCCAGCAAGACCCCTACACTGCCCAAACACCACTCCACTGCCCTAAACCCTGAAACATCACCCCCAGCAAGACCCCTACACTTCCCGAACACCACTGCCCTAAACCCTGAAACACCACCCCAAGCACGACCCCCTACACTGCCCAAACACCACTGCACTGCCCTAAACCCTGAAACACCACCCCCAGCACGACCCCCTACACTGCCCGAACACCACTGCTCTGCCCTAAACCCTGAAACACCAGCCCCAGCACGACCCCCTACACTGCCCGAACACCACTGCACTACCCTAAATCCATAAACACCACCCCCAGCACGACCCCCTACACTGCCTGAGCACCACTGCACTGCCCTAAACCCTGAAACACCAGCCCCAGCATGACCCCCTACACTGCCCGAACACCACTGCACTGCCCTAAACCCTGAAACACCAGCCCCAGCACGACCACCTACACTGCACGAACACCACTGAACTGCCCTAAACCCTGAAACACCAGCCCCAGCATGACCCCTACACTGCCCGAACACCACTGCACTGCCCTAAACCGTGAAACACTAGCCCCAGCACGACCCCCTACACTGCCAGAACACCATTGCATTGCCCTAAACACTGAAACACCAGCCGCAGCACAACCCCCTACACTGCCCGAACACCACTGCACTGCCCTAAACCCTGAAACACCACCCGTGCACGACCCCCTACACTGCCCGAACACCACTGCACTGCCCTAAACCCTGAAACACCACCCCCAGCACAACACCCTACACTGCCCGAACACCACTGCACTGCCCTAAACCCTGAAACATCACCCCCAGCAAGACCCCCTACACTGCCCGAACACCACTGCCCTAAACCCTGAAACACCACCCCCAGCACGACCCCCTACACTTCCCGAACACCACTGCACTGCCCTAAACCCTGAAACACCAGCCCCAGCACGACCCCCTACATTGCCCGAACACCACTGCACTGCCCTAAACCCTGAAACACCACCCCCTGCATGACCCACTACACTGCCCGAACACCACTGCACTGCCCTAAACCCTGAAACACCATTCCCCCTGCACGACCCCCTACTCTGCCCGAACACTACTGCACTGGCCTAAACCCTGAAACACCATCCCCAGCACGACCCCCTACACTGCACGAACACCCCTGCACTGCCCTAAACCCTGAAACACTACCCCCAGCAAGACCCCTACACTGCCCGAACACCACTGCACTGCCCTAAACCCTGAAACACCAGCCCCAGCACGACCCCCTACACTGCCCGAACACCACTGCACTGCCCTAAACCCTCAAACACCAGCCCCAGCACGACCCCCTACACTGCCCGAACACCACTGCACTGCCCTAAACCCTGAAACACCAGCCCCAGCACGACCCCTACATTGCCCAAACACCACTGCACTGCCCTAAACCCTGAAACACCATCCCCTGCATGACCCACTACACTGCCCGAATACCACTGCACTGCCCTAAACCCTGAAACACCACCCCCAGCACGACCCCTACACTGCCCGAACACCATTGCACTGCCCTAACCCTGAAACACCACCCCCTGCACGACCCCTACACTGCCCGAACACTACTGCACTGCCCTAAACCCTGAAACACCGCCCCCAGCATGACCCCCTACACTGCACGAACACTACTGCACTGCCCTAAACCTTGAAACACCAGCCCCAGCAAGACTCCCTACACTGCCCGAACACCACTGCACTGCCCTAAACCCTGAAACATCACCCCCAGCAAGACCCCCTACACTGCCCGAACACCACTGCCCTAAACCCTGAAACACCACCCCCAGCAAGACCCCCTACACTGCCCGAACAACACTGCAGTGCCCCAAACCCTAAAACACCACCCCCAGCACGACCTCCTACACTGCCCGAACACCACTGCTCTGCCCAAAACCCTGAAACACCAGCCCCAGCACGACCCCCTACACTGCCCGAACACCACTGCACTGCCCTAAACCCTGAAACACCACCCCCAGCATGACCCACTACACTGCCCGAACACCACTGCACTGCCCTAAACCCTGAAACACCACCCCCAGCACGACCGCCTACACTGCCTGAAAACCACTGCACTGCCCTAAACCCTGAAACACCAGCCCCAGCACGACCCCCTACACTGCCCGAACACCACTGCACTGCCCTAAACCCTCAAATACCAGCCCCAGCACGACCCCTACACTGCCCGTACACCACTGCACTACCCTAAACCCTGAAACACCAGCACCAGCAAGACCCCTACACTGCCCGAACACCACTGCACTGCCCTAAACCCTGAAACACCACCCCCAGCGAGACCCCTACACTGCCCGAACACCACTGCGCTGCCCTAAACGCTGAAACATCAGCCCCAGCAAGACCCCCTACACTGCCCGAACACCACTGCACTAAACCCGGAAACACCAGCCCCAGCAAGACCACCTACACTGCCCGAACACCACTGCACTGCCCAAATCCCTGAAACACCACCCCCAGCACGACACCCTACACTGCCCGAACACCACTGCACTGCCCTAAACCCTGAAACACCACCCCCAGCATGACCCCTACACTGCCCGAACACCACTGCACTGCCCTAAACCCTGAAACACCACCCCTGCACGACCCCCTACACTGCCCGAACACCACTGCACTGCCCTAAACCCTAAAACTCTACCCCCAGCATGACCCCCTACACTGCCCGAACACCACTGCACTGCCCTAAACCCTGACTCACCACCCCCTGCATGACCCCCTACACTGCCCGAACACCACTACACTGCCCTAAACCCAGAAACACCACCCCCAGCATGACCACCTACACTGCCCAAACACCACTGCACTGCCCTAAACCCTGAAACACCACCCCCAGCACGACCCCCTACACTGCCTGAACACCACTGCACTGCCCTAAACCCTGAAACACCAGCCCCTGCACGACCCCCTACACTACCCGAACACCACTGCACTGCCCTAAACCCTGAAACACCACCCCCAGCATGACCCCCTATACTACCTGAACACCACTGCCCTAAACCCTGAAACACCACCCCCAGCAAGACCCCCTACACTTCCCGAATACCACTGCACTGCCCTAAAGCCTGAAACACCACCTCCAACACAACCCCCTACACTACCTGAACACCACTGCCCTAAACCCTGAAACACCACCCCCAGCAAGACCCCCTACACTGCCCGAACACCACTGCACTGCCCTAAACCCTGAAACACCAGCCCCTGCACGACCCCCTACACTGCCCGAATACCACTGCACTGCCCTAAACCCTGAAACACCACCCCCAGCATGACCCCTACACTACCTGAACACCACTGCCCTAAACCCTGAAACACCACCCCCAGCAAGACCCCTACACTGCCCGAACACCACTGCACTGCCCTAAACCCTGAAACACCAGCCCCTGCACGACCCCCTACACTGCCCGAACACCACTGCACTGCCCTAAACCCTGAAACACCACCCCCAGCATGACCCCCTACACTACCTGAACACCACTGCCCTAAACCCTGAAACACCACCCCCAGCACGACCCCCTACACTGCCCGAACACCACTGCACTGCCCTAAACCCTGAAACACCAGCCCCTGCACGACCCCCTACACTGCCCAAACACCACTGCACTGCCCAAAACCCTGAAACACCACCCCAGCACGACCCCCTACACTGCCCAAACACCACTGCACTGCCCTAAACCCTGAAACACCAGCCCCTGCACGACCCCCTACACTGCCCGAACACCACTGCACTGCCCTAAACCCTGAAACACCACCCCCAGCATGACCCCCTACACTACCTGAACACCACTGCCCTAAACCCTGAAACACCACCCCCAGCAAGACCCCCTACACTGCCCGAACACCACTGCATTGCCCTAAACCCTGAAACACTGCCCCCAGCACGACCCCCTACACTGCTCGAACACCACTGCACTGCCCTAAACCCTGAAACACCACCCCCAGCACCACCCCCTACACTGCCCGAACACCACTGCTCTGCCCAAAACACTGAAACACCAGCCCCAGCATGACCCCCTACACTGCCCGAACACCACTGCACTGCCCTAAACCCTGAAACACCACCCCCAGCACGACCCCCTACACTGCCCGAACACCACTGCACTGCCCTAAACCCTGAAACACCACCCCCAGCATGACCCCCTACACTACCTGAACACCACTGCCCTAAACCCTGAAACACCACCCCCAGCACGACCCCTACACTGCCCGAACACCA